>CM074855.1:124117500-124742500 GCA_037501455.1 Lantana camara
CGTCGGCTCGATATGCCCAAGTACTTTCAAGATGGCGAGTGTCATAGCAAGCGGCTTCAAGGTTGATTTGGCTATTCTGGTCTTGACAAGCATCTATCATGGTTTGAACAGGATATCAGCATCCGCCCAACCGACTCGAGTTCATGGTCCATTTCCCATTCACTTTGTCCACGGCTGGCTAGCACACTACTTCAAGACGCATCGCCAGACCTATCAAGACATCCATGGTTCGAAAATGATGCGTTTTCTGGTGAAGGAGGGGTGAAGGATTATGATGCGAGGGAGATCCATAAGAAGATTCATAAGGCAGAGTTCTTGGCTTGGAATTGTAACGCGTTCACGGTCTTGAACACAACTATTTTATGTCGATTCGATCTTGCTACTTGCCCTTGAGACAACGGGATCACTTCATCATCGAGCCATATAGTCCTCACCATTTTGCTCGTCAGTTCGGATTTTATCAAGTGGTGCCCGGGGTTCTCAAGGATGATTTTGGCGATGGTCGTCTAGACGAAGGACTCAACCATTGGCGCGTGTGCACTTTATCAAAGTCTATGGATGGAGTAGTCTTTCTCCGAATGACTGCGACTATTAAGAAGTTATGTTCCAAGAGCTATATGGAATAGTGGTCAAGAATTCGCGGCAGCGTCTTTGATGACAACATTGCAAAATTAATCAATTTGAAAGTTGCCCCTATTCAAGTTGAGAAAGTCGATCCGAATGAAGGAGAAAAGAGAAAGACTCCCCCGTTCCTTTGGCAAAGTGTGAAAGTGGCACCACAGATAGGCATTGGAAGAGGCCAAAGAAGTGTGACATGGTTCGTTCCATGATGAGTTTCACTGACTTACCAGCTTCTTTTTGGGGTTATGCTCTAGAAAGTGCATCCAAGGTTTTGAATCGTGTTCTTTCCAAGTCTGTCCCTAAAACGCCCTATGAAATGTGGCATGGCAAGATCCCTAGTTATTCTTATTTAAAAATTTGGGGTTGTCCTGCTTATGTGAAGAGGACAGTGAGAGATAAGTTAGAAGCTCGTTCTAACTTATGCTACTTTGTTGGCTATCCTAAGGAATCTATAGGATACTACTTCTACGATCAAACTGAACGAAAGGTGTTTGTTTCAAGAAATGCTACCTTTCTTGAGACTCTGTTCCTAGAAGAAAAGAAAGGCAAGATCACAGAACTCGAAGAAATTCGAGATGAACCTATGCCACCCACGTAAGAGACGCCTCAATCTGATACCCCACAACTAATCATGAACTTCGGTACAAGTGAAAATCCTCTTCTAAGGCGTTCTGAACGCACTCTTAAACAGCCTGAGAGATGGTATGGTTTTCTCCTTAAAATCTTTCAAGAGGATAACAATCCTCTAACATATGAGGAGGCACTGCCAGAATCGGATTCTGAATAGTGAAAACAAGCCATGAAGTCCGAAATGGATTCCATGTACTCCAACCAAGTTTGGACCTTGGTTGATTTGCCTGATGGGGTAAAACCCATAGGTTGCAAATGGATCTTTAAGAGAAAACTCGGAGTAGATGGAAACATTGCTTCCTATAAGACAAGGCTTGTTGCCAAAGGCTTCACTCAAAGACCTGGCGTGGACTTTGGTGAAACCTTCTCACTGGTTATAATGCAAAAGTCCATTCGGATCATGCTTGCCATAGCTGCATATTACGACTATGAGATTTGGCAAATGGATGTGAAAACTACCTTTCTCAATGGAGACATTGATAAAGACATTTATATGGATCAACCCATATGTTTCACATTCAGTGGGAGTGAATAAAACGTTTGTAAGCTCTACGGATTGAAACAGACTTCTAGGAATTGGAACATTCGTTTTGATGAAGCAGTCAAAGCGTTTGGCTTCGTTCAAAATTCGAATGAGTCCTGCGTGTATAGGAAGGAATAGGAGACTTCAGTGCAATTCTTGGTGCTTTATGTTGATGATATCCTTCTAATTGGGAATTCGAAGGATGATATGAAAGTTACCAAGTCTTGGTTATCGAACCAATTCGAGATGAAAGATCTTGGTGATGCGTCCTACATTATTGGTATCAAGATCTATAGGGATAGATCTAAGAGATTGATAGGACTATCACAAACGACGTACATAGACAAAGTACTAAAACGGTTCAGTATGGAGAATGTGAGAACAAAGTTCTTCCCATGAGTGTAGGAACGTCTCTTTCTAAGAAGATGTGTCCTAAGACGAACCTTGAGAAGGAAAGAATGACTCATGTGCCTTATGCCTCAGCAATAGGTAGCATAATGTATGCAATGCTGTGTACTCGACCGGATGTGGCATATGCACTTAGTGTAACAAGCCGTTTCCAATCAGACCCTGGAGAAGGTCACTGGACTGCCGTGAAGAATATCCTAAAGTACTTGCGAAGTACTAAGGATTTGTTCTTAGTATATGGAGGACAGAAAGATCTAGTAATCAGAGGATACTGCGATGCAAGCTTTGCATCTGACTTAGATGATTTTAAGTCGACGTCAGGAGATATTTTCTACCTTAACGGTGGAGTAGTGAGTTGGAAAAGTTCCAAGCAAACTACCACTGCAGATTCGACTACTAAGACCGAATACTTAGCTGCAAACGATGCAGCTAAGGAAGGTGTTTGGATTAGAAACTTCATTCAAGATTTGAATGCCGTTCCTAGCATGAAAGACCCCATTACTGTGTTTTGTGACAACACAGGGGCGGTTGCTCAAGCAGGAGAACCAAGATCTCACCAACAGACCAAGCACATTATGAGGAAGTATGACCTAATCCGTGATATCATCAAAAGAGGTGATGTGCAAATTGAGAGGGTCGCATCAACAGAGAACGTGGCAGACCCGCTTACTAAACCCCTTGGTCGAGAAGCTTTCGAAGGTCATCTTATGAAGATGGGACTTAGATTAGCTCATGAGTGGCTTTGACGGCCAAGTGGGAGATTGTTAGGAATAGTGCCCTAAAAGCCGATGTAATAGTCTTCTTTAGTACTTTCCTTTTGTAAATCACAAACAATCTTTGAATAATACGAATTAAGGTAACATTTCTTTACATGCTCTTATTTGATTGTATGTTTACTTTGACTGCGTATGTATTAGAACTCCCCTAATCAATATGACTTATAGAACTCAACCATTTAGGCGACATGGTTCATGAGATGAGCCCTATATCACATAAGTCATGATTAGAAATCACTCCAAGCCGATGAGTCCTAAAGACAGTGGGAGTGTCAACTTGACTCATTCGAGGCTTGCACGTGTGATCATGCCCTTAAGAGGGACCACCTTGTTTCATGGGGTGTAAAGTGTATTATTGATACGTGCGTGATACATGGGGGTGCTTGCTTATTCTAAGTAAGTACACTGAGGTGTCCCGTGTGAGAAGATTCCTAAATTTGAAAGGAAGTTTCTATTTCCAGATTAGGAAATATCTCACGAGTCATTGATGTGATTAAGTGATCCTTAGACTTGAGATTCCATTGATACTTTATGGGCTAACTCTGTTGTCTTAGGTATAAGCTTTAAAGGGTATCGCCTTAGCCAACTGATTCAAGGCTTATGCTGGGATTGCACAAGTGGCACATGAAAGTATATAAGAATCGATAAAGGACCTACACTTGCATAAGTAAGTTGATCTCTTATTGTGTAAGTCATTCATATGCCATCTAAGGGTCCTTGGCCAAGGCGGTGGATCAAGACATCAAGAAATGAGTTTCCTGGATTGAGATCAAATGGATATGAAATGCACCTAACTTTAAGATCAAGATTATTAGGGTTCTAATTATTCCCTTACCCTAGATTTTGATTGTGAGATGGGACGTAGGAGGATTGTAGCTCACATATGTCGATGACTTAAAGGTTCTTTCGAATTGAGACATTCTTATTCAGCTAGGGGTCATACACCTGTTGCTAGACCATGGTCGTATGATCTGTGGATTAATTAATTAATTAGGATCACTGCTAATTGAATTAAGAACCTAGAGGGTCACACACAATAACCCGGTTAAGTGGGTTAAGGCATGAATCAATTAAACGAGTTGATCAAACCATTAAGTGAATGGTGGGGCCTACACGTGTGGAACGCGTGGATGACATGTGTCCTTAGGGACACGCGTAGTCACGTGTATGTTTGTGTATATATTAAATAATTAATGTGTTAATTATTTAATGGACTTTAATTTAATTATGAATTAATATTGAAGTTCTAATTTGGAGATATAAAGTCTAATAAATAATTAATTATGAATTAATTAATTATTAGTCTTCAAGTTATTTATTATTTAATAAATAAAGTAAAATAAAATATCTAAGAGAGTTAGATATTATTCTTGCTTGACAAGGTGGTCAAAAGAAGACTTTTGGTCAAAGTAAGAGTCTTTCTCTCCAAGCAAGAAATCCCTTACCAAAAGGGTTTAGGAAACCCTTGCCCAACAAGCAAAGGGGTTCGAACCCTTTGTGCTATATATATGTGGGGTTCGAACCCCATAAGGGGATGATAGCAAATTCTTCTTCTCTAAAATATTATACACTAAACCCTAGAGCCAAAACACCGAATATATAACTAGCATCCTCCCTATTCGGATCATGGTCGAGGTTGGTGGACTAATTCTCTAGAGGGTTACTATCGTGAAGTCTTGAAAGATTCGAAGGAGCTTTTGGGGATCAAGCCGTGTGAAGAGCGTTCTTGGGCGGTTAGAACGTGTCAAGAAAGCTACTATCTAAGTGAGTTTCTTGGTCTCTACTAATTTAGGAATAGGAATTGCAAGATTCGATTCTATCTTTCGGGAAAATTTTTAAATTTTCGCTGCTTTTTTATCTCGTTTTCCCAACAAGAATTTGCAATTAAATCCCCAAGTTTTTAAGTTCATGCAATTGAGTTTCAATTTATGAAAAATGATTCATTTAGTCCAATGATATTTCATGCAACTAAGTCCTCACATTTATGAAAGTGAGCAACTAAGGACAATTAATTCACATAACAATTAAATACAATTCATGCAATAATTCACCAAATGATAGTAATTTCACATAAACATGTTGAGGTGTAATTCATAAAATATCATGAAATGTATAAATTAATAAATGAAAGCATGAAGTTAATGCTATCTCTCAAAACTCACACGCGTGGTGCATACCTGATTGGCCAGAAAACTGGGGCGTTACAATCCTTCCCCCTTAAAAAAAATCTGGTCCCCAGATTCACTGCTTGGGAGGAAATAACTCTGGATGGAACCGTTTCATCTTGTCTTCAGTTTCCCATGTGGTCTCTTCGGTCTTATCACTCCCATTGGAATTTGCCGATTCCTCAATTCTTGAAACTTCCGATCTAAGATCTTGATCAGCTTCTAGACAAAGGTTAAATTCGGTTCCAATTCCATTTCTTCCACGGGTAAGATTTTAGTTTCATCAGGGTAGTATTTCCTTAGTTGAGACACATGAAATACGTTATGAATCCCTGCGAGCCTCGATGGAAGGTCCAATTGATAGGCTACTTCACCAATTCTTTCAAGAATCTCAAAAGGCCCTAAATAACGAGGATTAAGTTTTCCTCTTCTCCCAATCCTAGCAAATCCTTTACGTGGAGAAGCTTTCAAGAACACCCGGTCTCCAACTTCAAATTTGAGATCCCTTCGGCGAAGATCGGCATAGCTCTTTTGTCTATCTTGAGCTGATTTCATCCGTTGTTGGATTTGTTGGACTTTCTCAATCATATCCCGTACGCTTTAGAAGGTTTCTCCAATTTCTCACCCCTCTTAGCGTCTTCTTGTTTAGTCCATTTCCACTCCTCTAAGTCAAAGAACAACGGAGATCGACATTTCCAACCATAAAGTAACTCATACGGAGCCATATCGATCGAGGCTTGAAAACTGTTGTTATATGCAAACTCTATCAACGGTAACTGCTCATGCCACAAAGTCTGAAAGTTTAAAGCACAAGCTCGAAGCAAGTCCTTGAGATACTTGATTAATCTCGGATTGACCGTCCGTTTGAGGGTGAAATGAAGTACTAAACTTGAGCTTTGTACCCAAAATACCTTGTAATTCTTGCCACAACTTTGAAGTAAATCTCGGATCTCTATCTGAAACGATGCTAACTGGAATCCCGTGAAGTCGAACAATCTCCCTGTTATATAACTTGGCTAGCTTGCGAATCTTGTAAGACATCTGAACAGGTAGAAAATGCGCAGACTTAGTTAAACAGTCCACAATCACCCGGATACCATCAAACCCACCTTTTACCTTCGATAACCCGGATACAAAATCCATCGTCACCTGTTCCCACTTCCATTCTTGTACAGGTTTCTGATGCTCGGCTTTAACTTTCTGATAAGTTATGCAATGTTTTACATACTCGTCTACGTCTTTCTTCAATCCATTCCACCAATAATATTGTTTCAAATCCTTATACATCTTGTTTCCTCCATGGTGGATAGAATAAGCTGATTTATGTGCCTCTTCGAGCAACACCCGTTTCAACTCTTCGGGTACGACTACTTGGTTCTTGAAACAAAGAAGACCGGTTTCATCGAACCCGTGGACATTCCGGATCAGTCCTTGCTTTAGCTACCAATCTCTGCACTTCCGGACCATTAGTCTAAGCCTCAAATAATCTATACTTCAAATCCAATTGTATGGAAATATTAGTAACTCGAGCTTCCACAACCATTGGCTCAATTTCACTACCTTCACCTACTTCCAAATTCGATACACTAGCTTACCTACTAAGGGCATTGGTGACCACGTTAGCTTTACCGGGATGGTACTTGATAGTACACTCATAATCTTCCAAAAGTTCCATCCAACGCCTTTGCCTTATATTTAATTCCTTCTGAGTAAATAAATATTGGAGGCTTTTGTGGTCGGTAAAGATCTCGAAAGTCACCCCGTACAAGTAATGTCTCCACTTTCTGAGTGCAAAGACCACAACTGCGAGTTCAAGATCATGTGTAGGATAATTCTTTTCATTCTCTTTTAATTTTCGAGAGGCATAAGCAATCACTTTTCTTTTCTGCATTAACACACACCCCAAACCTTCTTTGAAAGCATCCGTATAGACCGTGTAACCTTTAGGACCTTCCAGAAGTGTCAACACCGAAGCAGAAACTAATTTTTCCTTCAAGAAGTTAAAGCTTTTCTGACAAGCTTCATCCCACACAAATTTCGCCTCTTTCTTTGTTAATCGGGCTAAAGGAGCGGCAATCTTTGAGAAGTCCTTCACAAATCTTCTTTAGTATCTCTCTAATTCCAAGAAACTTCTAACTTTTGAGGCATCCTGATAAGGGTTATCCTGGCGAGGTCTTCAAGCACAAGTGGTTTGAATCTCCAAATCGATCCGGTCATTTGAACTGCTCGATCGACTTACACGATAAAGAGGGTCTAAAGTAGATTCAACTCTCATCGTTTGAGTTCATTTGAGTTAACTCTCGATCTCGGTATTCTCTCGAAGGGCGTAGCTACAAACTCACGCCACTTGCATAGCCAAGCTCAAACTGAATCCCCTTCTTGTCCACGATCCGAGATCCAAAGTGTCTAACATCCGGACCCTCTTGTTATACCACCCAAATCTTCAAGAGGTTGTTGATCTCGTTGCAAAGATCAACCCTCATCTTACCGCGTAGCAACAACTCTCCAACACTCAAAACTAGCAAACAACAAAACAACAAACACGAACGAAACTAAAATGCATGATGCACATGATATGTATGTTTTAGTGTACCGTTCACCGATGTGGGAAATCTTATGCGGTGATGATTTGATTGAAGCCGCGGTCTTGTTGCCCACAATTATGCCTCGAGATTCCCAATGCATCTTGTGCGTTGAACATCATCCAGGTCTTTATCTCACAGTTATTGCCTTACTTTTGGAATTTCTTCTAACCCAACTTTCAATTCTTAAGTGTTCTCTTGGTCTGGTTTCGTCCCCAAGATTTAAATTTCTCAGCTCCTATTTATCCTCAACAGCCTTATAGCCCGGATTCCTTCACTCGGATACTTCCTCGTAGAAGTCCCAAGGAAGGGACATTGCCTTGTAATTATAGTTCCTCCTCTAGACCGGAGACGTCCCCTCGTATTGTCCATATTGTTAGGTAACCCGGAGTTCCCAACTCCCACACCAGTGCATCCCACGATTTTTTCACATCCGAGCATCCTCCTTCATTGCCAAATTTGTTTCTTGTCATCTCGCCCTTATCCCAAGACTTCATTCGAGATTTCGTCTCGATCCTTTGGAGTCCCTCAAGAGCCCTACCAACGTCTTCTCTTAATCCCCTTCGAATTCCTTCTTCAAGGGCATGGTTGAATAATGAATCGATTCCCATGCCCCAAGACTTTGATTAATCCTATCTTGTGCCCGTTAATGGAATTCTCCTTAGTGTCTCTTAAGGGTTAATCATTCTATCTTCGGCACTTTTATCACGGTATCTCCTTAAGAGAATTAACTTTCCTCCAAAGTGAGTTCCAATCTCCTTAAATCTTCAATCTCGTTTATCGACCTCCCAACCCAATCTTCTTCAACCTATTCTTCGAGTCACCATACAATCTTCAACCCGATCTCAAAAGAGGGTCCTTAATTTTGCCCCTTTCCCTAACCATCCCTTCCAACTTCATCGAACACAAAACTCGGAGGCATGAAAGAAATGATGTCTTATCAAGCAAACACTAAATATGCATATCGGGTTAAATAGATGCCGATGCTATGCATTACGTAATATCCACTCAAGCATATAAGAATGTTACAATTGGCAATTATGGCACAACAATTAAATAAGTAAAGAATTCTAAATATGTCATGAATGCACATGCCATGGATGAAAATATCTCTATCCTCAGATTCATGCTGATTACCAAATTGAAGCCTTTGTTCTTACTTCCATTGTTTGTTAGCCCTTGATTATTCGCAATCGGAAACCATATGCTCTTTTGATCCGCACGCATAACACTTCTTCAACCGATCCCAACACGTATTGTAAGCGTGGTCGGTTCCTCCACAATAGGCACATGGTTGCGGTCCTTTCCTTAGTTTTGAAGGATTCCCGATTTTGTGCTTCTTCCCACGAATCTTCTTCTTAGCTTGAGTATCGGGGAAAGAGAATCTTTCCTCATTGAAACTTAACCTTCCTTCAAAGCGTACTCCAATTCCGAATCTTTAACCTTGCACCTAGACCTCTCTGACAGATTCTTTTATTCAATCCCACTCTTCCAAATCTTCAACCTTGTATGTTGATTTTTCTCAATCCGGTTCCTTACTACACCCGTCTTCCAACTTCATCAGACACAAAACTCAGATGCTCCATAATCGGGTTTATGTTGGTTTCCAAATTAAAGCCTTGATTTCATCTTTGTCTATAATATGATGCGCATAGGTTCCCAGTTTCTCAAGTTCTTCTATATACTCTGGAACTGTTTTATCCCTTTGTTTTAGAGTGAGGAACTGCTAAATTCTTCGTTCTCGTAGGACGGCCGGTGTGTACCTTTTTCTAGACTCCCGAACGAAGGTATCCCATGTCAATCCTTCACTCGTGGCTTCAATTTGTGGGATAACTCTTTTCCACCATTGTCTTACTTGGCTTTGAAGGAGAATTATGGCAGGCAAACCATATCTTGAGAGTTGTACGACCATACTTCGAATATACATTCAATCTCGGAGAGCCACTCCTCAGCCCAGATATCATTGCCTTCTCTAAATTTGTGAGGATCGAATGCCCTGAAGTCAAAATATAATGTTACCACAGAATTCATAGGTTACACTTCAGTTGATGGTTGCTCTCGATGGTATAGATGTTGATGTGATGATTGATCGAAGCCTTGTCGACGTGGTGGCATTCTGAAAATCTCACTACTACATCATACATATATGCATGCAGGTTAGTATGCGGGAATGCCACATATGTAAGTCAATTAAGAGCAATTAGAAAAATGCAATGCATCACAAAAGATAAAATCAACGAGAGAAATAAACATCAAACGTATATCAAAGCAAATCCTGATGCAAATGGAAACACATAATCACGTTACCCTATGCCGCTCAACTTAGACCGATACAACACGACTCTGAGCCCAGATTTTGAAACCCAGAGCTCTGATACCACTTTAGGATATAGCACCCCGCACAGTGGGTCACCACATCCCTCGCACCTAAGCACAATCCACATACGACATAGGAAACCTGTACATGAACCAAGCAGAGATGAACGGGAGACAGACAAACTCACACCTAAGTTAGGCCGAACGTATCCCTGCAAATTAAAACAAACCAAAGAAATAAATACGAATCCGGAAGCTAAACATACATTTAAATTTAAAAGCACATCAAATTGGATGAATTCATATGCATATCAAGTCATATATCAAGTTGGGAGAATGATTGGGGAGGGATAAAAACATATAACAAACATATAAAACAAAGCATAGCAAAACAACACACAAAAACTCACACAGAGGGAAGATACGCCCAAGAAGAAACTGAGACACGGGCGTGTCTCAGTACAGATGCCTAGTAAAATAGGGGAGACACGGGCATGTCTTCCTCCAAGAACAAAAGGTGACACGAGCTTGTCCAAGGTCAGACGCACCAACCCAAGCAGACACAGGCGTGTCACTCGCAAGGTGTAGGGGAGGACACGGGCATGCCATCCCCCCGAGAAGAAGCTCCAAGTCCGCCATTAATGGAGGACAAGCGCAACCAAACACACACGCAGACTACACCACAACCCCAAATCATACAAAATTTATACCACAAGTCACATACGGTACGTAGATCACATTTTTGTAAGTAAAAGCTCACGAAATGAGCTTAAACATATCAAACCCCAAATCTAGAACTATTTATCATCTTCACGAAAGCAAGAATTCAAGTACGCAAAACAAGATTCAATCGGGGAAAAACGAAGCACTAGAAGAGACGAATACAAATCTTACCTTGAATCTTCGATCGGGCGAGCGAGGAAGCTGAAACTTTAGCTCAAACTTTCGGGGTAAATAGTGAAGTTCTTCTCCCTTTCTTCTCCCAAGAACCAATCAGCCACAAAATGAAAAGAAGGAAGGGGGTTCGGTCCATATATGGCCAAGAAAACCGGTTCAGTTCAGTTCACAACGGGTTCAGTTCAAACGGTTAAAAAATAAAATGGTAGAAAGGTAAAACGACTTCAGAAAAAGGCGAGGCTAATGTTGGGAATAGTGCCCTGAAAATTCAATATGTTGAATTAATTAAACTGAATTTACAGCGAGTTGTGAGTATTTCACATATTGATAATTAATGGCGTGTGGTGGTATTCTCATATGAAATGTGTTTCATAGGAAAAGACATTGAATACCGAAATCACGTGTCATTAAAGTTCTAGTCGGTAAAATAAAAATATGTTCTTATCAAGACTATAATATGGTTATATAAGATGATTAGTCTTTCGTCATAGGTGATTTCGGTTATAACACGTTGATGATTTTCAAAAGGATTGGAAACATCGAACTGGACCACTGAGATTATTCATTTTATACTGCTATCTAAAACGAATAAAATCTCAATAAGCATGGTACTCTTAATCGTGATAATATTTTGGCTTTAGGCATGTAGTGTTAGTCACTGTAATATACTCGAAATGCGGTCTCGATAAGGGGTGGCCAAAATACTTTATACGATCGGTGACAACATGAAATGTGCTAAAGAGTTATATTAATCGAGGAATCTGTGGCCTTGCTGGAAGGTAAAAGATAGCCCTGAAATAGATTTACAAAAGTTCAAATTAAGTCTTTAGCCAAAGCACTTCGCATAATAGGTTATGGAAGTTGTATGATGAATGTGTTTCACATACAGAGAATTTGAATTTAAGGCGAATCAATAAATTTCAGATTAGAGATGAAAAATAAATGATAGTAGTTACAATTTATTTTTCATAGATATCTACACGGAGGAGTGAAATGCATAATTATTCTAGATCTAGAAATTCATGAATAATTTAATTAATTTTAGAGTGCAACAATATTTATTTAGTGGAATTAAATATTGTTAAACGGTAATTAATTATTATCATGCGATGATTATATATTAACCCGTTTAGAGCTAAAATTAATTAGTCCTGCAGGTCCCCCTGCAAGCCCCAATTGAAAACCCGAAGATAAAACATTAAAAGAAAAGAGAGCAATAAATTTTCAAAGTGTTTGAAAATAGCTAATGAATTTATTTTAAGAAAATAAATTGAAATTCCAAAGTATTGAAAATGCCCGAAATTTTATTTTGGAGAAAATAAAAAAATAATTTTTTTTGATGACATGGCAGTGGATGATGTGGCAGTGAATGAGGGTGAGGTGGCACTGACTCAGCGCCAGCGTAGCAGCACACGTCAGCACAGAAGCCCTAGGTGGTCGCGTGTGTCACACACGCGCCACTTTCACGCCGCGCGTGTGGGCGCGTGCGGCGAGGTCCCGGCTAGTTCTTGGCAGCGTTGGACTCATGGTGAAGAGAGCTACGACATGGTCACCTCAAAATTTGTGTCCCAGTTGTGTACGCAAGTGGGGTGTGAAATTACCATTTTACCCTCGGTTTTTTCCCTATAAATAGGGGGCTTGGCTCCTCATTTTTTCTCACAACTTTAGGAGATGGTTTTGGCTGAGTTTAAACTTTGAAACCAAGTCCCTTTTTTCTCCTAATTAATTCCTTAATATTTTGGAATTAATTTTAATTAGGTGTTTATATATTTAATATATAAAACACTTAATTTCGGGAGAATAAAAGCTGAAAAGGGTTTTCTAGTTTAAAGTTTTATTTTCTCTAAGTATTTAGAGAAATACTTTCGGAGCGCACACTCCGAGGGTTTCTCTGGGGATATTGCAGGGAAGCTCTGCCTGTTTCACGAGGAGATCGGGTATCGGGTTCTCGGGAGGTGAATTTGGGCCGCAGTAGCCATCTTCGGTGAAAGGTATTTTTATATTATATTTTGTTTAAGCATGATAAATTAGGTGGTCTTAACTGTTAATTGCATGCTTTATTTATCTGCTTTGTGATTTAAAATTTATTATCAATTGCATGTATATACTTGAGTAGATCCGGCTAGTCTTCCGCTATTGTATTAAAATGTTTTAGAAATATTTTAACCCTGGTATTATAAACAAAATTTTAAAATGTGGTCCCAGACCGCTACTGTTTTGGGCCCTCCACCTAGCAATTGGTATCAGAGCCGTGCTCTAGATATATAAATGCATTGATATGATGCATGCAATGCATAATTTTAAATCTGCTACTGTGCACGTAAACTCTGTTAAAGGAGACTGGTTTTTAAGTGGGGCCGTTGTGACCCCTCCAGAGTTTTCTGGGAATTTACGTGGAGTGGTATTTCTTTGGGAAATAATTTAATTGCTTTTCCTGAAAGATTACCGAATCAGTAAACATGATTTAAATTATGTGATAATTTATTTATAACATGTTTACTTTATGCCATTTATTTTAAGCATGATAATTATGTAATGATTATATACAAGCATGCTTATAAATTATTTTATTTTATAGCATGATCATGATAATATGAGATATTATGCTACTTTCAATTATGCATATTTTATTTAATGTGATTAGATAAATAATGTTTTATAGAGATTAGATGCAATGCATAATTAGACTAATATTTTTTGGCCTAATTAATAAGTACTTATTAAATTGCCTTAAAATATTATTATTGAGATTTTAGATATGATTTAGTAATCCTAGTGGGAGCGTATTGATAAGATTAATCACTTCCGACAATAAGACGCCAAAAGTGATTATATGATAATAAAATAATCCACACTTTCTAAAAATTCAAGTGGGAGCGAGATGAAAAGAGTTGGATTCTCACGGCTTCTATTACCCGTCTATAGTATAGTGGATGTGTACTACTCCATTCGGTGGGTATATATTCGCGGTATACAAGATTAGACTTCTACGGATAGAATGAAATGCGAGGAAAGTCAGCTCGACCACACCTCCATGGAGTGTCTTGACCTACTCGTATGGACTTCTACGTAATGGTACACACTTGACTAAGCAATATATTAACCTCCCTTCGGAACTATGTTACATTCACTTAGAGGCTAAGGGTTGACATGGTGGATTAACATTGTTTGGTAAGAGTTACGTAGATGACATGTTAATTAAGAATAGTTCTTGCTTTTCTAAGCGGTTTTCTACCTCCCCTCCGGGGAGTCAACTGCAGTTAGTTAAGTCACCATTGCGTAAATCAAAATGCTTACGTGGATTTCATTTATTGGTTGGACGCAGAAGAAAGTGAAATGCATAATCATAACTTGCATTTATTTATTTATTTCAGTTTTATAATAACGATCTCTCTTAGTCCACTCCAAACTATATGTCTATAAGGAAATAGGCTAGTAAGGGTTCAACTATGCTGACTAGGAAATAAATCTTGACATCGTCTTGAGACACGAAAGTTTACGTACTCACTAAACCTTATCTGAAAATTCCGGAAACTACAACCAGTCAGGATTAGAAAGACGCTTATTCCGAATGGATCAAGTGTGATGATCTGGCTAGTCTTATATCCTAACATCTGTTTTAGATGTTCTTGAGCATCAGACACATGAGATGCCTATTGATAAGAACATGTTTTGAAGACAGAATCGTACGAAGGTACCAGCCACGACAAAGGTTGTTAGTTAAAGATGTTTGAAGGATCACTGGTTCAGAAATCATATTATGAATATGATAACTAATCTGAACGAGATTGAAGGCCTTGTGCTTAAATAGATAATCTCAGCAATTAGAATATGATCTTATATTCTCTGCCTAAGTTATTTGAAACGTTCAGGATTTTTTCAAAAAATTTTTTTGAACCCAACCTGAACCAATGAATGACCTCAACATGGCAAAAAGGGTGATATAGACTAAGAGAAAAGTTCTCTTTAATCAGACATCTATATCCACTGTATAGAAATGTAGTGCGTGGAGAAGGAATGGTTCCCAATCTTAAAGTTTAGAAATAGAAAACCAGATCCGACAATGAAAAATGTTTCTATTTCAGTGGTAATGGGTATTAGAAAGGAAATTGTCCAAAATACTTAGTTTTTCCATTTGCTACGCCGTTTAGATAAGATATGAAAATATCTTACTCGTTGAAAGTATGTTTAGTTGGGAATTCACCAGACTCCTGGTGTGTGGATTCGAGGTCAACTAATCATATGTGCAATTCTTTGCGAAGATTCAAACTAACCAGGAAGTTTAAAAAACGGCTAACACACAACTACTGCTCGGGGATAATACAAGTGTAATTGTATTAGCAGTAAGGACTATAAAGTGGTATTTTGGCAAAAGGGTTATTATGCGTGCCACATATACAGAAATTTGACTTCTGGGAGTTATTTGATAACTAATGGTTTAACTATTTATTTTGAATAAAGGTTTACCATTAAACAAAATAAAAAGTTTATTTGCTCTGGCACAGAAAAAGATGGTCTTTTATATCCTAATTAGATCCTAATTTCAAGATTAACACTAAATAGCTTGACTTACCATCTAAGAGGAAAAATATAGCACCCGGAACGCCAGGCGCCACATCCCCCGCACCATAGCTCCAATCCACATATGAAACGGTCAATCCATACATAAACCGAAGCTACGGCGAACGGGAGACAATAAAAAAAAACACAAGGCTAGGCGGGTACCCTCAAAGAAAACCAAAATAACTCAAAGCAATAAAATAGCGGAAGCAAAAGCGTTCAATACATATAGATACCATATTTACATATTTACTTATAGATATCAACATTTATATAGTAGTAGGTACCAACACTTATCAATACATTATCATCTCCTATACATCATACATGTATAAATAACCCAAAACCACTAACATGATAAGCCGAAAATACCAAGAACATGAAAATGCAATGCTAGACTCAACTCGACAACTGGACACGACTCGGACTCCCGCCTAGCACGCCACTGACAGTACCTGAAAAGTGTAAGGTGTCAGTCTACCACACACTGAGTGAGGGGTTTATAAATAAATATTCGCGCAAGGAACGTGCAAGCCATAATCTCGGGTAAGGGTTCATAAAATAGAAACAATATAAGTTTAATAGTACAAGATAACTCGCCCGAGATTATAACTAATCAATTTAATAATTCAATCATTATCAATTCAGTACGTGGCCCGGCGAGTGAGGGCAATTCTCCAACCTTTCTCCAAAAGTGTACAATCAATCAATTTGTTAGGTGATTAAGTGATCAAGCAATTATTTACTGTGCACAATTAGCAGTTTCAGTAACTCCTTCTTCCTCCGGGTGATGGTGGGATTGCAAGGCCCCACCATCCAATCAGTCTGGGCAGAGGGTACATGAATCCCTAAGTCCGGAACTCCTTCCTTACCTAATCTCCTAGGGGGTTCAGGGGTCATCCCAAATGGTGAGGATAACACTCGAGTTACCCGTCAGCCCATGCTTTCCCGGTTGGCTCGAGCCACTATCCTCGGGCCCACAGTGCAATTCAATACTCGCCCAATACAATCAATCCGTCAATCAATCAATCAATTTTGTCAAATCATTTAAAAGTCATAAAGTTCGCAAACTATAGATATATAGATACGTTTTGGCCGAAAATCACAAAAGGGTTGTAAGGGTTCTATATATCTAGAATTTAAACCTCACCTGACGAGCGACGGAACAAGATAAGGATACAAGAAAGTGCCCAAACGATCAATGATCTCCGCCCTGGAGAAACTGGACAAGAAAGGAAATGTGGGAACTCGTGAGACATGACTCAATATGAGACCAAGTATGATGCACGACAATGCTCGTGTAAATAGATAACCATCCCAACACTTTAATAACCAAACATATTAACAATTAAGTGGCACTTAATCATATATGAGAACCAATTAACACTTAAAAGATGAAATAAATCTTCAAGGAGTCACATATTTAAAGCATTCAATCATTTCAAGTTCAATTCCTATAGGGCATGGAGTCACACAATAAAGTTTGAGCAATTAAGTACCAAGAAGTATCAAGTAGGAGCATACTTATCAATTAAACAAGTATATAAATCATATAATTCACATATGGGAGCCAAGGAAGTGAAAGGAATGCAATCAAGTATCATCCCTATCCAAAAGATCAATTAGCTCTAAACCAAGTTATGCAATTAAGTCCATAATTTCATGAAATAATCAATTAAAATCACATAGTACAATTAAACACATTATCACTTAATTCACGAATTTCATATTAAAAGTTAATTCGTATAAATATAGAGAAATGTATAATGCACACAATATTATAAAGAGATCATAATAAGCAAGTAAATGTATAAAATTAAACTCCCAACTCCCGAAGACCCGCACGTGGCGTGCTTACCTGAACTTCCGGAATTTGGGGCGTTACAAAAAACTTCTACGTGGCACTTACATATTGGTCAATTTAATTCGAATAGGATCCAGAGACTAATTGTTAAGTTTGACAGTTGTCAGTCTACGAATCCTGTTTAGAAAAGTAAAATGACCAAGAAAGTCCTTTTAAGATAAAAAGGTATTTAAGCCATAAAGTTGCTTATGTCAGTTCATGCTGATATGTGATCCTATGAATACTCAAGCAAGAGGAAGTTTTGAGAGTTTCATCAATTTCTCGGATGATTACTCTAGATACAAATACGTTTATTTGATGAGACTTATGTCTAAATCTTTGAAGAGTTCAAAAGAATATACGGCTAAAGTCAAAGAATCAAATTAGAAAACATATCAAGGCACTTCGAATAGATCGAAGTAATGATAAGTATCTATGTTCAGAATTAAATAAAATTTCTCAAATAAGATTAGATCTCAACTATCTGTATGAGATACGTCTTAGCAAGGATGTATTGTAGAAAGGAGAAATAGAACTCTGATAATGATGGTAAGATTCATGAAGAGTCATGCTACCCTACGAAGTTCGTTTTGGGGTCTTGCTCTCAAAACTACAATGCACATCAAACCTAGTTTTATCTAAGTCAGTTCCTAAAACACTATGGATCTGTAGCTATGGTGAAAACCCTGTATCTCTTAACTTCGGATTTGAGGTAGCCTGGTCCACATGTGAAGAATGGACCCTGACGAGTTAGAATAAAGAACAAAGGTTTACTTGTTCTAAGGTTATCCTAGAAGAACAGGAGGAGGTATATTTTGTAATTTGAGAAATCACAAAAGATGTTTGTGAATATTTCAAAGATGATTACATAAATGACCACAAAGGGTGAAAGCAAAATTTTGTTAAAAGAAAATAACAGTATTTGATACTGATTTCCATAAACCCGTGATAACTGAAAATGTATTAAATACATGTGATGTACCAAATACAACATGTGATGAGAGACGTGTACACGAGAGCATCATTGTAGTGGGAGGATTGTCAGGACACCTAACAAGATATCTAAGATTGACCCAAGTGGTTGAATCTGATGTATCTGATCCTGTCACGTGTAATGAAGCTATAGAAAATATAGACGCTGACCGCTTGGTCAAAAGTCATGGAGTCTTAGTTAGAATCTTAGTATTCTAACAAAGTCTTGAACTTGTAGAGGCGCCTGAAGGCATTAAACCCATTAGATACAATTGGGTTCTACAAGAAAATAAAAGGAGAAATGGACGAAAAAGTAGAGACTCTAGAGCAAAGCACATGGCAAAGGGTTTTACCCAGAAATCATTTATGAAGATCTTCTCACCTATATCAATGTTCAAGTCCATAAGATTCTCCTCTCCATTGTTTCTCATTTTGATTATGAGATTTGACAAATGAATGTAAAGACTATGTTCTTGAACGGGCACCTTCAAGAAAAAAAACATGGCATAACCTGAAGGCTTCACAACTAGAAGTCAGGTGCATATTGTATACAAATTTAATAGATCATTTTTTGATCTTAAGCAAGCGTCTAAGCATCAGAATTAAAGAGGCAATTTAAACTCTTTGGTTTTGAGCAATTGCTTGATGACCCATAAGTGTACAAATGACATCATGGTAATGTTGTAACATTTTCATTTTGTACGTAAACAATATTCTGCTCATTGGGAATAATGCAAGAATTTTGTTAGTGGTCAAGATTCGGATGTCAAATCAGTTTGACAAGTGAGACCCAGGTAAGACCAATGTTATTCTAAGGATTAGACTTTTGTCGTGATCATAAGAATAAGAAGATTGGTTTATTACACGAAGCATATATAGATAAGATGCTGGCAAGGTACAATATGACGAATTCCAAGAAAGGGTCATTACCTTTCAGATTTGGAATTTATCTATCTCGGGATCAGTGTCCTGAGACAACTGAAGAAATAAAAGACATGATCAGAGTTCCGCAGTGGAAGCTTTATGTATATCATATTATGTACAAGGCCAAATGTCAGCAGATATTAGTCAAACTGTAACGGCCCGGTTTTTCCATTCAATCATTATGGGATATTATATGTTACATTATATTAAATTTCACAACATTGTATATAATATATTTTTATGCATCTATATGAATTATCATTAATGTGGAATTTACGTGAATTAATTGCTAACGTGCATAATTGTTATTATGTGACTTTATTTGATCATTTCATGAATATGTGGATTGAATTGCATTAACATGAATGGATTCAATCGATTAATTTCCATGAAGTGAAACTTGATTGCATCCATTCAAATACTCCAAGGACTAAGTTGCAAAAATGGTTGAGTCATCATAATTGTTGGAAGACTTTGGAAATATCTATACATCTTAGCTCTCTTATTTCATTCATCATTTTAGACATAAGAGAATTACACACACACACACCATATTCCGTTTTTTACACCTCAAGAAGGGAAGAAGGATTGCATCTCATAATTCAAGCTAAAATTGTGGAGGATTTTTGGAGTTAAGATCATCAACAAAATCATATCTTCATCTCATCTACTCTCTCTTAAGAATCAAGGTAGAACTTGAAGGATTTATGGAATTCTTGAAATCTTGATTGAGTAGGGTTCATGGATTATTTGATGAATTCTTGCAATATGTGAGTTAGGAGCATGATTAGGATGATTAGAATGGAAGTTTTCATAAATATATGGAATTTCATGGAAGGTTGGAAGCATATGCATAAATATGGGGTTTTAATGATGAATTGTGATGCTTGAATGTGTAATTCTTGGTTGGATGGTTGAATAAGTGAAGTATAGTGTAAATTTGACATACTTTAACATTTGCTTTGGAGTGGTCATGCATTTGTTGGTGTTTTGGAGAGTTTTGGCACGAAAATCCCCTGTTTTGCTGCTGCTGCGTAACGGGTCGCGACCGCGACTGAAAATAGGCCAAAATTGGTCGCGCCCACGACCCCATTTTAGCCAAGTTTCGAGTTTTGAAAAATTGGAGAAAATTCGGCCAAAAATACTTGGTCGCGGCCGCGACCATTTTGTGAAGGTTTTTGGTCGCGCCCGCGACCCCTCCAGAAACTGCATTTTGTCCAACTTCAAACCAACGCCATTTTCACCTCGGTTTGAATTAGAAAACGTTCCATATAGCGTTGGAAAGGTATTTGTGTCTAGTTTCATATCCAATAAAGAAAACTCAATTCCAATTCCTAGAATTAAAGATATTCCAGTTTTCCCTCAACATGTACATTTTCTAAAATTGTCCGTTTTTGCTAAACTTCACCAAAACCTTTCATATTGCATTCTTTTCACTTCTTTGGCTCTCGTATGTGACCTATATGAGTTATAAACTTGGTTTAGTGATAATTATTCTCATAATTAACATTGCTTGATTGTTATTGCATGACATATTGATTAGGACATTGTCGGGCGTCTTAAGTGGTTCATTTGAGTCGTGTCTCATGAACCCTTGTCCTTATTACACAGATTTCCTTCCCGTTGACGAGGAGCACGCACCATAGTTATATGCTTATTTTGATCATCACAGGTGAGGTTTAATTTCTAGATATATAGAACCCTAAAACCCTATTTGATGTTTCAGCCAAAATGTATCTCTATATCTATAGTTTTCCCAAACTTTAATTACTTCAAAATTGATCGATTGTAATTGCTATTGTATTGACCGATTGTTATCATATTGAATTGATTGATTAATTGTTTTGGCGAGTAAAGAATGTTCACATTGGGCCCGAGGGTAGTGTACTGAGCCAACCGAGGAAGCAAGGGCTGACGGGTAACTCTTGCACTATCCTCACAACTTTGGGATGCCCCCTGAATCCACTAGGAGGTTAGTGGAGGAAGGAGTTCCGGGTATAGGGAATCATGAACCCTATACTCAATGAGCATGGATGGCGGGGCCTTGTAATCCCCCATCAACCGGAGGAAGAAGGAGACTGGGGACGGGTCCGGCACCACGGATTGTCCTCGGGTTATTGTCATGATTGCACTTATTGATTGTCTTGCTTGAATACAATATGCACGAATGCACAATAATTGAACTGCATGATCACCTATTGATTAATAAAGCAAGCACGGATTGTACACAGTCGGATTAAGGTTGGAGAATTGCCCTCACTCGCCGGGTTGAAATGAATTGTAATTGATTGTATTGTTAAATTTTCAGGTTGTGCAGATCGAGTGCTAGGCGGGGTTGAGTCCTTTTTACTGCTTTTGGGAGTCTAGCATTGATCTTTCATTGTAATGCATGTCTTGAATGTTTATAAATTTTGGGAGTATGTATTGGTACCTATATGTATATTTTGTACTAGTATACTTACAACTTGAATCCTTGGTGATGTGCATATTAAATGAGAACATAGAATAAGTAGTGGTATGAATGTCTATGCTTCCGCTTTCATTTTGAATTGTTGTATTATTTGAGGGTATCCCGCCTAGCTAGTGCAAGTTTTTTTTAATTGTCACCCGTTCGCCATGAGTCCGGTTCATATATGGACTACCCATTTCATGTGTGAGCTAGACTTATGGTGTGGGGGTGTGGCATCTCGGCGTTCCGGGTGCTACATAAACCCTAGAATCTGACACTGGGTAGTAGTAAAAGCGTATATTGGAGTACTTGAGAAGAAATCAAGATTATATGCTAGTCTACCATAGTGATGAGTTCATTTCAATAGAGTACACAGATTTGGATTTACAATCTGATTTGTATTCTAGATGTTTGACATCAGAATACGTGTTTACTCTAGAAAGAGCAACCATTAATTGGGGAATGTTAAGCAGACTCACATTGCGTGCTTTTCCATAAAAGCCAAATACATGGTAGCTTGAGAAGCAGCCAGTTAGAAGTATTGGCTTTATGATTTCCTAGTTGTTGGCTCAGAGAAACATCTGATAGATTCCTTCACCAAAGTATTGGCATACACTATAAAAAAAATGGCCTATTACCTACATAAAAATCCATTGATAATCCGTAGATAAATTTATTTATCGACAGATTATCTATGGAATATACTTTGTCGGTAAAGGCCCCGTAACAAAATATATCTACCGATTTTCCACAGACTACCGACAATATTTTCCCACAACTTTGTATTGTAGAAAATGTGTCAAAAACGTTGGTGAACTGATTTAGTCAATTGCTAATCATTTTCTACGGTTCATTTACTGAAAATATATAGAAAATAAATTTCTTTTGTTTATCTTTTTAAATATTATTTCTACTTTTTTTTTTCCTACTAAAAATTTGTAAATAATTATATTAATTTATTTATTATATTTCTTATTGATTAAAATTTCCAAAAGATTTGCATATAATATTTCTTAAATAATGAATTATTTCATATTAATCCAAACAATTATCTTTAATTTATTTATATTTTCTTCCCTCCACTTTCTTATTTAGTTATATATCTTTTAAACTTTTATTTTTGACAAACATTATATATCTTTTAACTGTTTTTTATATATATCTTTTAACTTGTTCATATGTAATATTACGGAATCATTCTTAAATTAATATTACAAAATGACAAAAACTCAAAGAATCACAATTTATAACAATTAAACATGATCATTTACAAATATATTTTCAAATTTAAGGCATTAATAGTACAAACCGATGAATTTACATAATTGATAATAAAAGAGAACAAGTACAGAATGACAAAACCACAATCTTATAATCTTGAGAACCTATTACTTCTTCCATTTTGTGTTGCAATTGCAAGTTTATGTACAACTCCGTCCTTCTTGGTAGCTCTTCCCCATTTAATAGAGTTTGGAATCCGTTAAAACCCAACAAAAAAGTAAAAAATAACAACTGGAATTGCTCCATAATTTAAAATTTGAGATTAGTCAAAATGATTAATAAATACGAAAAAGTAAATATCTTAAGTTTACCTTGCAAATGTCTTCCCTTATCTATCTTCAGAACTTAGCAATGTTCACATATTTATATGAGAACTCTCAAGTTCTTTTCTTTCAAGTTTTTCATTGTTAGTGAAATATAAGTGAGAATTCTTGAGTAAGTAAAACAATAGAAGAGTTTTAGAGAAGTTAAATACCTCATCTTTCTACGTGGGTTTCGTGGATAAAAGGTTGGTTAGTGTTTTTACTTATAATAATTTTTTTCTAACTAATAAAGATATTAGAGAAAAGGAAATCTTTTAGTGGACAACAAAGTTTTATTAATACTAGATATTCTTTACTAACAGAAATATTTTAATAATGAAGATAATAAAAGAATAACAGATCGTGTAGTGGTGGAAGAGTGGTTAATAAATATGTGGGAATGAGAATGGAGAGAAAAAATAGAATTTTCTAGAATATATTTTAAATATAAAAAATGATATTTTGCAACTTGGAGTTTTATATTTTTACTCGATACATATTTAATGTATTTATCAATAAACTATTCAAATAAAAAAAAACTCTTTTTTTAAACTTACAATATTAAAAAAAAAATTATTCAGTACTTTTATATTATTTTGGTTCAAATTTTGGTATGTAATCATAGGAAAAATTTTAAATTACATTTAACGACCGAAAATATTGTAACTAATTCGTAGGCAAAAATACAATTATAAAATTTTCCCTTTTTAATAACTTATTGACAGAGACATTAGTCGGTAATCTATCTACAAGTTTTATGGATAGATTATTTTGTAGATAATCGGTAGGCAAATTTTAGTGACTATATATTTTGTAGGTAATCTGTCAGTAAAAATGACAATTTTTTCTGTCTGTAAGTTATAGGAAATCCGTAACTAATTGTTGGAAATTACTTACTGAAAATTTCAGTAGAAAAAATCTGTAAGTAATCAACTATTTTTTTGTAGTGGTAAAAGAGCGCAAAAAGGGTTTTTGACACTCATGTGAAAGGAATAAGACTTAGATGTGTGGCCAAATTGAATTTAGGGCAAGTGGGAGATTGTTGGGAATAGTTCCCTGAAAATTCAATTTGTTGAATTAATTAAACTGAATTTACAGCGAGTTGTGAGTATTTCACATATTGATAATTAATGGCGTGTGGTGATATTCTCATATGAAATGTGTTTCATAGGAAAAGACTTTGAATACCGAAATCACGTGTCATTAAAGTTCTAGTCGGTAAGATAAAAATATGTTCTTATCAAGACTATAATGTGGTTATATAAGATGATTAGTCTTTCATCATAGGGAATGGTGATTCTGGTTATAACACGTTGATGATTTTCAAAAGGATTGGAAACATCGAACTAGACCACTGAGATTATTCATTTTATACTGCTATCTAAAATGAATAAAATCTCAAGAAGCATTGTACTCTTAATCCTGATAATATTTCAGCTTTACGCATGTAGTGTTAGTCACTGTAATATACTCGAAGTGAGGTCTCGGTAACGGGTGGCCAAAATACTTTGTACGTTCGGTGACAACATGAAATGTGCTAAAGAGTTATATTAATCGAGGAATTTGTGGCCTTGTTAGAAGGTAAAAGATATCCCTGAAATAGATTTGCAAAAGTTCAAATTAAGTCTTTGGCCAAAGCACTTCGTGTAATACGTCACCGATGTTGTATGATGAATGTGTTTCACATACAGAGAATTTGAATTTAAGGCGAATCAATAAATTTCAGATTAGAGATGAAAAATAAATGATAGTATGTAATGCCCAGCGTTTTCAAGACTGACCAGGTAAGGCGTCACGGGAGAGTTTTATTCTGCACTTATATGAATTAAGTGAATACACATGCTTTAAGTGTCAACGTGTATTTTATTTCAATTATGTGCGCCGTAGAATTTATTTAATTGTACTTGGACTCAATTGTCCAATATTTGCAATTAGGGACCTAATTTGAAATTAGGGTGTTTGGGTCGTTCGTGGCTATTTTAAGTTCGGGAATTCGGATTCGAATCCCAACCTTAACATTGAGTTCGTTTCAATAAATCGGATTCAATGGACTATCCATTTAATTCCTTAAAGCCATTTGATTTCTCAACCATTTAAAAATCCGATCCGTGTGGACCGGATACCGTTTAACCCTAACCGTCTGACCCTACCCGTGTCTTTGCCAAGTGAAAAGGGCCAAACCCCTTTTTCTTTTCCCCACTTTCACGTGCAGAAACAAGGAGAAGAGAGAAGGAGAGGATTTTCCCCATTTTGGCCTCAAGACTTCTAGCTCGGGTTTCGCAAGATCCAACCGTCCGATCAACGATTCAAGGTAAGCAATGTGTTCCTCTCTTCGAGTACTTCTTTTCTACCGATTGAATTTCTTTGTTCTTGCTTGATTCCTTGGATTTGGTGGGTTGATGAATAGTGCCTAAACACGATAACTTGCTCCCAACGTGCTTATATGCGATTTAAATTGATGCCAATATGTTATATATGTGTATTTTGATGCATTTTGGTGTATTAATTGGTTGGAACGAGGTTTGGGGTGGTTTTGGTTGTTTCCCCATCGAACCCCTTCTTTTTTGCTGCTCTTTTTCGGAGAAGACAACCCAACACGGTCGTGTCGAACCCTAGTTCATTTCCAACACGGCGGTGTCAGATCTTCGACTTTGAATTTTTTTAAATCCGACACGATCGTGTCAGCTTCCAGGCCAATTTTGACACGGCCGTGCTGAGCTCAGATTGACCTAATTTTTTAACCCACAAAAACCTCTTGAAGTGGAGAACATTATCCAATTGGAATCACCTCAATATCTATTTTTATTTGGGAGATATAATTGATTCATTTTGGTATCGCCACTTCACCGAATTTCTGCATTCATCCAACTTTGGGCGTACGCCATTTTCACCTCGCTTTGAACCACGATTCGTCCCATATATCCTTGGAATATCTCTTTGTCTAGTTTCATTTCCAGCAAACAAAACTCAATTCCAATTCCTACAACTCAAGATATTTCTATTTTCCTTCAGCTCGTGTGTTCCCGAAAACTGTCAACTTTTCCTAACTTTTATTAAACTTTGCCAAAACTCGTTTCATCACTTCCCTTTCACCCCCACAACCTCTTATGTGACTTAATTGCATTTTATACATGCCTAATTGATCATTATCTTGTTAATTGCACTTCCTTAGCATTAATTGCGCACATGGGCATGATCACGACACTCCATAACATTTTATGATCTATTATATATCGTATCATTTCATAACATGTCACACCACTTCATGAGCATGGCCATGCGTCTTATTTGGTTTCATATTGAGTCATTTCTCATGAGTACACATTATTTCTTCTCTTGTACAGTTCGTTTCCAGGGCGGAGACCTCTGGATTTATTAAGCACCGTATTACTTCTGTTTCTTATCTCGTCGTCTTCCAGGTGAGGGTATTTTTCATTCTAGTTACGTATTAACCCTAAAACCTGCATGAGTAAGTTTTGGCCTAAATTCTATAATTATAAGTATATTGATTTCAAACAATTTATCGAGTAAATGTTAATTGAAACTGAACCTATTGTTATTGTTATTGACTGATCACTCTTGTTTTGGCAAGATACTGTATTGCACACTGATTGGGGCCCAGGGTGAGTGTATTGAGTAATCCGGAGAGGCATCGGGCCGACGGTGATCTCTTGCACTTTCCCATGTTATGTGATGAACCCTGGATCCACTAGGAGTTGGTGGAGGAAGGAATCTCGGGCGTGGGATTCATGTTCCTAACGCTCACCATGACTGGATGGTGAAAGGCTTGCAACCTTCACATCATTAGAGGGAAAAGGAGACTGGGGGTGAGTCCAGCACCACGGGCTGTCCTCGGGTTACTGTATTGATTTCACTGACTGATTGTATTGATTGAGTACACTATCGCACTACTGCACTATATGGTAACGAGTGGATTGCATGATCACCTTTAAAACTGGAACCTAATTATTGTACACTGTCGAAGTTTGGTTGGAGATTATGCACGCTCACTCGTCGAGTCACTGATTGCCTGAATTGTAATTAATTGTATAATTTGATAGTTGTAAAGTCCGGGTGTAGAGAAACTGATTCCTTGCCCTTTTGGGAACTATTTTACATAACACCTCACTCGGGATTTACAACCTGCATGCGCATGTCTCTATATACATATATAGCTCCTGCTCACTCAATTTTCTAGACACTGACCCCTCTTTTCCCCACTTCTCAGTTCTTTACAGGTTTTGCTAGGCGGGAGTCAAGTCTTGGTGGTTGTCTCGAGTCTCACTTGTACACTCGAGTGGTATTTTACATTTATTATGTTTACTTGTATCATGTATTTAAATAGGCCTGTGTGCCAACTCATGACTTATGAATTATTGAATATTGATTCGGGACAGGTTGCATGCTTAGTTGAACCCGTTATTAGGTGCATGCTGAATTTAATTATGTTTATGGATTTAGGGCTTGTAGCCTTTGATGTTTATGTTGAGCCGGTGAGCTCTTGTTGTCATGAATTATTATTGACTGCTTCCGCATTGCACTTGTCAAGTTGTTGATTTATTGGTACAGGGTTAGATTCCGCCTAGCCAGGTTTTTTTTTTTAATTGTCACCCGTTCGCTATGGGTCTGGTTAATGCTTGGGTTATCCATTTCATGTGTGGACTAGACTTGTAGTGTGGGGGATGTGGTGCCTATTGTCCCGGGTGCTACATAGTAGTTGCAATTTATTTTTCATGGATATCTACACGGAGGAGTGAAATGCGTAATTATTCTATATCGAGAAATTCATGAATAATTTAATTAATTTTAGAGTGCAACAATATTTATTTAGTGGAATTAAATATTGTTAAACGGTAATTAATTATTATCATGGGATGATAATATATTAACCCGTTTGGAGCTAAAATTGATTAGTCATGTCCCCCTGCAAGCCCCAATTGAAAACCCGTACATAAAACATTAAAAGGAAAGACAGAAATAAATTTTCAAAGTGTTTGAAAATAGCCAAGGAATTTATTTTAAGAAAATAAATTGAAATTCCGAAGTGTTAGGAATGCCCGAAATTTTATTTTGGAGAAAATAAAAAAAAAAATTTAATGACATGGCAGTGGATGACATTCCAGCTGACGTGTCAGCTGACATTCAGGCCACATCAGGGAATGAGGGTGAGGTGGTGCTGACTCAGCGCCAGCGCAGTAGCACACGTTAGCACAGAAGCCCTAGGTGGACGCGTGTGTCACACATGCACCACCTTCAGGCCGCGCATGTGGGCGCGTGCGGTGGGGTTCCGCGAGTTCTTGGCTGCGTTGGACTCGTGGGGAAGAGAGCTACGATGTGGTCACCTCGGAATTTGTGTCTAATTTGTGTACGCAAGTGGGGTGTGAAATTACCATTTTACCCTCGGGTTTTCCCCTATAAATAGTGGGCTTGGCTCCTCATTTTTTCTCACAATTTTGGGAGATGGTTTACGCTGAGTTTAAGCTTTGAAACCAAGTCCCCTTTTTTCTCTTAATTAATTCCTTATTATTTTGGAATTAATTTTATTTAGGTGTTTATATATTTAATATATAAAACACTTAATTTCGGGAGAATAAACCCTGAAAAGGGTTTTCTAGTTTAAAGTTTTATTTTCTCTAAGTATTTAGGGAAATACTTTTGGAGCCCACACTTCGAGGGTTTCTGTAACGCCCCAACTTTTCGTATTTTAAAATGACGTATGCTTTTACTAATTGGTGCAAATTAATTGGCTACATGTGTTTTCTATATTTAAATTTCTTTGTTCAATTGGTAAATATGTGATTAATTGAAATATAAGCGATAATTGAACTGGAATAATATGAATAAATTGTGTGCTCCTTAATCATGCATTTAAATTATTTAAGTGTTTAATTAATTATTTTTTATAATTACTAATAGTAACTTTCATTAATTTCTCCATTATATGCATTTCGTTATAAATTTAATAAATATTTACAAAGGATTCTTAAATTTTATTTGAATTTTGAAAGTATATCAATTCTTGGTCGATTTGCATTTACGTGACAAGTTGCGTGAATTAATTGTTTATATGTATTCTATATATTTAAATTTATTTTAAATACTAAAATGGTAATTATATGTTTATCCCAAGTTAATTAATATTAAGTATTCAATCAATGCGTGCACTTTATTTTTTTTTATGCATAATCAATTCATTCATTTTAATTAAATTATTTATGAATTTAAATTTTATATTATTTGGAAATGTTATGGATTTTTGAATATCTTGCCTAGGAGTGTTATAAACGTGCTTCGTTTTTATATGATTTGATACCGAAATTTCGTGAAAATTTAATATGTTGTAGATATATGTGTCGTGCATGTGTACGTATGTTCGTTTCATGTTTTCGGATTCGTTTGATTGCGTTTTAAATTTATTTGGTATGATTGGAACCAAATCGGGGGCTAACGAGCACTTAGCGCACCCTTGGTTTCGTATGTGATATCTTGAGCTAGGGAACTCGGAATCGAGTTTCGTCAACTCCGTTGAACTCGTAACGAAAATTCAGGTTCAATAAACTTAACCTCATATTTTTCTAAGATCTTTTGGACCCTCGAAAATTAACCGAAACTTACAACGGGAGTCAAAACAGCCACAACTTACCAAATGAGCCATAACTTCCTCATATCTTGACCAAATTAACCACGGTTTGAACCTATGTGACCCTAGTTAACCCCACTATCCTCCCCTACCATCCCATACCGAGCCATCCCTCACACAAAGCAAAAAACTCAGCCAAAAATCCCTGTACTCCAGAAATTCCCGTAGCCATTGTCAACCTTGAGATTCAAAGCTCAAATCTCTTCCTTCTTCCATCCAATCTTCAAGGTGAGTTTAGGATCATGTTGTACATTCAATATGTGTCATTTTAAGCTATGCATCCCCAATTTTGAGCATGATTTCTTGGGTTTATGGCTGAAGAGAGAAATAGTTAGGTTTAATGTCCATATGATGACCTCTCTCATTTCTTGATGAATTTGATTGATTCCAAGCATGAAAGTGATCATCTTGACTCCCTTATTGCATTTATGGACATGTATGTTATGGTGGTTGAGAATTGGTTGAGTTACCATTAATGAATTTCGAATGAAAATGGAGTTTTTTCCCCTTCTTCCTTCGTACTGCTGCTGCTGCGTTTTAAGCTTGCTTGGGGTTGAATTTGTATGTTGATTTGGAGTCTTTTTGCTGCATATTTATGATCTTAACATATCTGAACATGTTGGTTGAAGATGGAAATGGCGTTGCTCTGTTTTTCGCTGTTCTGCCCGCGACCCGCTTTGCGTGGGTTTCTTGTCGCGCCCGCGACTGGGTTTTGGGCTGCTCACGTATTCTACAATTTGGGAAAAGATTGTTGAAAAATAGGGTAGCGGCCGCTACCATTTCATGAAGAAAATGGGTCGCGGCCGCGACCCCCTGTTCTTTCCGAAAATTTTCAGTTTGCAATTCTAAACGCATGGCTTTTTAATGGCTTCTTAATTCCCTTCTTTGCATGCATGCATGGCTGTGGTTATATATATATATATATATATATATATATATATATATATATATATATATATATACGTATATGTTTGCATGCATGGAATTAATTAGGCATGTGTAATATATATAACTTATTTGCATACATATTTAATTTATTACCTTATTGCATGCATGCGTTTGTGTTTAAATATGAGTATTAATGTGTTATATTAGTAATATATGCATGCATGTGCATGTGAATATATATATATATAAAGTAATTATGTATATTATATATATGTTTATGATATATTAAATCTTGTTTGATTTAATTAAATTATGGAAATTAAATTGTTATTTATTTCATGTTCCTTTCTAATTTTCAGTTTTAAATTGAATGTAATTAATTGTCTATTCTTTAATTGTAAACATGATATAGTACATGTTATGGTCGTTATATTAAATTCATGAATTGATTTGGTATGAAATGTGAAAATTATGACTTGAATTGCTATGAAGTGGCTTGAGTGATTCTATATGAAACGTTAAGTACCATCTTGCATTCTTTTGATGTCTCAAGTGATGCCCTTTGCCTTTATACTTATTATATTCGATGCAATCATGTTGAAAGGTATAATGTGATTATGGTTCAAAGATTTTGGCTAGATATCGTTATGAATTACGAAAGATATGAAACGATTGAACTTGAAACCTCCATGTATTGAATGTCCTTGAATGAATGACTTGTTTATATGCTCTAGATGCATTAATCGTGCACATGAACATGTTCATGACATAACATCATCTCTTATGCACTCATATCATGTTCATTGCATGTCGTGCATCTTATATGGTTCGTTTGGAGTCTTGAGTCTCACGAACACGTTACGTTGTCTTTTGTACAGTTTTCTCTAAGGCGGAGATGCCGGGTTCATAGGACACTTTCGAGTCTCCTTTTCTTCTTGGAATTGTTCGATAAGAGGTGTACAGGTGGGTTTCTCTACTATTTAGTTAAATGACCCTATATACTCCCAATGTGTAAAGATTTCAGCTAAAAGTATATATGTATATAGAGTCGTTTTCCTGAGTCAATGATTTTTAAACGTAAGCCTTATTTTATGAACCTACCAAATGTTTTGGTGAGAAAAGAATGAATGTTATGCACAGAATGGGGCCCAGGGATTTGGTGTGAGTGGTGACCCGAGGAGGCATGGGCTGACGGTGATCCCTCACACTAGTTCCACCAATGAATGGCGTAACCGGACCTCGTTAGGAGTTAGTGAGGAATTGACGCTGAGTGCCATCTGGGGAGTCATGTTCCCCTTTTGGTCAATGAATGGATGGTTCGGGCCGATCACCCGGCCATCACCCGGAGGAAGAAGGTGTAAATGTTCATAAATGTGCACATAAGAATGTTATGCATGAATGAAAGAAAGAATGTTTAATGAACTACACGAGGTGTTGGTTGGAGATAAGGCACGCCCACTCGCCAGGCCACAAACAACCTAATGAAAAATAAACGTTATAATCCCTTTTGATGACTTCTTTATTTTACCCCCTTGGGAAATGCTCTAAAAACCTCATTTGGGATTATAACTTGCATGTGAATGTTAAATATTGTTGTATATGCTATTTATGCCTCATTTTATACCCACCAGTCTCGTATAGACTAAACCCGGATTGTTTTCAGTGTCCTTGCAGGTTTGGAGTGCTAGGCGGAAAGTCTTGTTTATTCTGACGTTCGGTTAGGTCGGAGTCGGTCCATGTGCATAATGAATCATGATTTGTTTAAGTTACGGAGAATGTATGATTTGGATTGCTTGTTACCACTATCATGAGTTATGAATGAGTTTAGAAGAGACCGTAATTTAAGTGCTATGATTTTATTGAATTTTGGGATTAGGTATCTATGCTAGTTGAACCCGTTGCTCTTCGCTTATCTTGATGCTTATGTATGTACCTTGCTTCCGCATTGGTAATATTTCTATTTTATTGCTTCTTTGGTTGCGAAAGTTAGCTCCCGCCTAGCCTAGTGAGTGTGTATGTCCCCGTTCGCCGTGATTTAGCTCGGGTATGGATTGTCCATTTCATATTCGGGTCGGGTCTCGGTGCGGGGGATGTGGTACCTTGCCCTCGGGTGCTACAGTTTCTCTGGGGATATTGCAGGGAAGCTCTGCCGGTTTCACGAGGAGATCGGGTATCGGGGTTCTCGGGAGGAGAATTCGGGCCGCAGTAGCCATCTTCGGTGAAAGGTATTTTTATATTATATTTTGTTTAAACATGATAAATTAGGTGCTCTTAAGTGCTAATTGCATGCTTTATTTATCTGCTTTGTGATTTAAAATTTATTATCAATTCCATGTATATACTTGAGTAGATCCGGCTAGTGTTCCGCTATTGTATTAAAATATTTTAGAAATATTTTAATACTTGTATTATAAACAAAATTTTAAAATGTGGTCCAACCGCTACTGTTTTGGGCCCTCCACCCAGCAGGCTAAATCCATCGGACCCGAATCGACGAAACAAATCCAAATGGTGGGGTCGGAATTCGAATTCGAATCCCCGAGCTCAGTTAGCCAAGAAGTGGCTCAAACATCCTAATTACAATTAGGTCCCTAATTTACAAATATTGGACGATTGAGTCCAAGTACAATTAATTAATTTCTAATGCGCACATAAGTAAATAAAATACAAATTGACTCATATGGTATACGAATAACACATAAATCATGAAAGTACAGAATTAAACTCTCTCATGACGTCATACCTGGATTGTCGAGAAGATGGGGTGTCACAAACCTTATTAAGCACCAAGTTACAGAACAGGTAGAAGTGAATTACACAGCAGACACAGTCTGGTACTATAAATACTAGTTACAAGGACTTCTAAGCTATTTTATAGTAGACTGCCCACCAGAGCATCAACACACAAAACTCAAAAGGTGTAAACACAAAGCAGTTTGTAAATGAAGAGCTTCAAGAAAAATAAAAAAACCTAATTTGCAGCAAATGTTCTATATATAGATCTTGCTTGATGATCGTTGGCCAGTTTGAAATAAGGGTGGAGTTTTCGAGGCAGCCTTCCAACGACACAATTTGATTTTTTATACATTTCTTCATATATCCCAATAGTCAGATCCTGAAAAGAGAATTTTGATTTACAAGTACACATAAAAAAGTAAGGCATTATTTTTGTCATCAATCAACAACCATATTTGTTCCATGACGCTTCTTTTTTATGTTGACAAATGTTTTGCCAATCATTTTCTCCCCCTGTCTTAAAGGAGCATTTACTCCCCCTGTCAAAAAAATGGTTAGAGGTATACTTCAAATGGATATCATATGATTTTTAGAAATCATAGAAATTGAGTGACATTCTCTGTCCCAACATCAAAAGATATCAATTGTCCCAAAAACAAGAGTAAAAACAAGAGTACTGATTGTTTATCTATATCCAACAATAAAATAAAGCAGCATAAAAACACAGAACATTAACAATTGATGCATCATGCATCATCTCCTTCATCCGCATCGTCTTCTCCCCCTTCATCATCAATAAGCACACGCTTCGAGAACTGCTTGGAGCGACCAATGTTGGAGTTTTCAAGTTTTTTAATCCTGCGCTCAAAACTTGAAAGTTTATCAGAAAATAATTTTAAAAGAGTTAAAGGTGTGCTGCTCAGCAGTAAGCTTATCAACCGAGGCAATGAGGGCCTGGAGAGAATTTTTGATTTCATCATCAGCAGATTGCTTAGCTTCTAATTTGGCCTTCTTCGTTTTAGACTTGGGGCTCTTTCTTTTCCAAATACGGGTTTGAGAATCATAGGACAGCTTCATGTGGTTGAGGGTTCGATTGTCGAACTTCTTATGATGATTTAGATTCTCTCTCCAATTCTCAGGAAATGGAATGTTCTGGTAGCCTTTGAAGAGATGTGTGAGAAGCATGAAGTAAGGGAGTTTAGCATTGTGAACTCCACAATACTCCATGTAGCAAAGGATAACATACCCAAGATTCACTAGAATGTTTTTTAGGAAGGCATAAAGCAAAAAAGTGCTCACGTAGCTCATGTCTGTGGAGTGATTCCTGGACTCCACAGACCCAAATAGGATAGAGAGACTTATCATTTGATGAATCAATACATGTTTTGGTGAGATAGCCCGAAGGGCTTCACTACCTCCAAGAGCATATTCTTTTCCTGTAACTCCCAAATTTTCGGAAGTTCAGATAAGCACGCCACTAGCGGGTCTTCGGGAGTTGGGAGATTTAATTTAATTATTTTATTCATTTATTTATAACTTTTATCATAATACATGCATTATACCTTCAAGTATTCGTACAATTGTCATTAATATAAATTATATGAACCAATTGATATATGTGACTTAATTGCACTATATGTCCTTAGCCGATCCTTAGGGTGAATTTGTGTACTTAATTGCATAACATGAGATGGATATAAGTGATCTTTTGTGTAGAGATGAAACTTGATTGCATGAATTTAAATAGCTTAGGGACTTATGTGCAAAATGTAATGAATGACACATATTCATGCAAGACCTTGGGTTATCTTCTTATTCTTCCATTTCATTCCATCATATTCCATTTCATTTCAAGAGATAAGAAAATCTCACACAATTACACACACTTAAGATCGGTATTTACACTAAGGAAGAGAAGGAGAATTTCATCTCATAATTCAAGCTATACTTTGAGGAATTTTGGAGCTAAGATCATCAACATCATCCTATCTTCATTTCATCTTATAATTCTTTCATTTCAAGGTATGACATGGGATTTATATGAATTTCTTGAATTGAATATAAGTAGGGTTTGATAAATATCTTATGATTTCATGATTATTGATGGATTAAAAGCATGTTAGGATTATTAGAAGTGGAGAACTTGCATGAAATTTGGATCATATGAAAGTTGGAAAGCATGAATTTATATGGGGTTTTGGAGATGAATTCTTGATGAGTTGATGCATGTTTCATGGTTAGTTTGATGTATAAGTGAAGTATAATGTGTTTGAAATGTGTTGGATCAATTGTTATGAAGTGAATTTGCTTTGGTTGTTTGTGGTGTTATGGTTCGGACTCCCCTGTTTTTCTCTGTTTTTCTGCTGCTGCGTAGCAGGTCGTGGCCGCGACCGAAAACAGAACAAATCGCGACCCACTCACAGTTCTGGCAGGACTTCAGGTCGCGCCCGTGACCTGAATGATGTGTCATTTTGGTCACGCCCGTGACTCGTTTTTGGCCAAGTTTCGAGATTTTGGAAAATTGGAGGAAAATTCGGCCAAAAATAGGAGGTCGCGACCGCGACCGTTTTATGAAGGAAATTGGTCGCGCCCGCGACCCTGTGACATTCTGCATGAAAAATTGATTTTCTAACTTTTCTCGCATGATTTTCTTAGCTCGTTTTCGGCATGAACACTTCATTTATATGCCATATAAAGCATGATATTGTGTGTATCAATTGTATTATGAGATTTTATGTTTAAGTTTCATACGGGAAGTTTATGTAATATTTCCATACTTTGATTTATACCTTGAATACTTGATCCTTGCTACTTTGTTTGATAAATTGAATACGTTTATGATATTTATTGATTGCAATTGCATGATTGACACTATTGGAACATGTCGTTCGTCTTAAATGGTTCATTTGAGTCGAGTTTCACGTACATTTGTCCTTGTTACACAGATCACATACCGGGTGACAAGGATCACGCTTTGTAGGGTGTATCCTTATTTCTTTTGGTTGGTAATGGTGAGGTTACTTCTAAACAAAAAGAACCCTACAACCGTATGTGAATTTTGGACCAAAATGTATTTATATATATAGTTATAGTTTCCAAAACTTTATTGATCTTCAATTGAATTACCGAATTGTACCGACTGATTGATCGACTGAATTGATTGTTTTGGCGAGTATATTGGTCACTGTGGGCCCGAGGGTAGTGTATTGAGCCAACCGGGAAAGCGTGAGGTGACGGGCAACTCTTGCACTATCCTCACATTGTTGGGATGACCCCTGAATCCACTAGGAGATTGGTGGAGGAAGGAGTTCCGGGTATAGGGAATCATGAACCCTATACTCACACTGATTGGATGGCGGGGTCTTGCAATCCCCCATCACCCGAAGGAAGAAGGATGAACTATTGAAATTGCTAATTGTGCACCGAACAATATTGTTTGATCACTTCATTAATCACAACTGAATTATTATACACTGTCGGAGAAAGGTTGGAGAATTGCCCCAATAAACCTATGACTAGTAGACCTATACAATGACTATGTCGGGCCACTGATTGACTGAACTGAAATATACCGAATTGATTGAATTGTAAATTGATTAGTTGTAATCTCGGGCGAGGTCAATCTTATTCTTGAACTTATATTGTTTCTTTTGTAAAAATCTTACCCGAGATTATAGCTCGTGTGGTAATTGCATTTTTAAATTATAAACCCCTCACTCAGTCTTTCTTAGACTGACACCTCACATTTTCAGGTATTGCAAGTTGAGTGCTAGGCGGGATTGAGTCGAGTTTTGCTTCCTTTGGGTCTAGCACTTATCATTCTCATGTTTCATGTATATTATGGACACATTTTTCGCATATGAATTGTTTTGGGTATATATGTATATATTATGAATGGCACTTGAGATTTTGAGTGTGTAATTATGGATATGAAGTGGAAATGAACAATGAAGTGATTGTATATTCTTATGCTTCCGCTTATGATTTTACATTGTGGTAATAATTGAGGGTTAGTCCCGCCTAGCTAGTGAGTTTTTTTTTTATTGTCTCCCGTTCGCTATAGCTTTGGTTCATATATGGATTATCCATTTCATACGTGAATTGATCTATAGTGCGGGGGATGTAGTGCCTGGCGTTCAGGGTGCTACATCCTAAGGTGGTATCAGAGCCACGGTTGCAAAACCAAGGTTCAAGTGTCCTGTCTTGTGAGTCTAAGTCGTACGACATAGGATTATTTGATTAATTGCAAGTCTTGCATTCTATTTGAATTTGTTTGGAGTTATTTAAACTACTTGAATTAAGTGAATTATGTGATTTATGTGTAGTATGAGCTTTATTGCACTCATTTGTACTTGTTAATCGAACATGTATGTTTAGTGTTTAAATTTCAGGATGCCTCGTGGAAGACCTCGTAGAGAGCATTCTCCGAGACATAGGCATCATCGCCATGATCATTCTCCTCCACCTCCACCCCCTCAAGCTCAACCTCAGGATTTCTTGAATTCTTTGGTTCAGTTAATAGATCAGAGGTTGCGAGATTATGTGCCTCCAGCACCACTAGTTCCTCCACCACAACAGGCACCAATTTCAGCTATTCTACGGGAATTTCAGAATCAACATCCACCGAGATTTTTCAAAGGAAATGATATGCAAGCCGAGCAATGGCTTAAAGAAGTTGAAAGGATTTGGAATCTCATCCCTTGTGAATCTAGAGAAAAGGCTCGGTGCACACTTACTTTAATCCAAGGGGAAGCTTATTCATGGTGGGAGAGTACTAAAATTGTGTTAGATACCACCGAGGAGGAAGTTACATGGGAAGTCTTTGTAAGGGAATTAAAGAATAAATTTATTCCACCCTCTTCTAGTACTCGAAGACTTAAGGAGTTTACAGAACATAAACAAGGTGGGAGATCGGTTGCAGAGTATATAGCTGAATTTGAGAGGTTATCCAAGTATGCTCCTAACATTGCAAGTGACGATTTTCACAAGGCTATGCAATTCGTGCAAGGGTTGAGGTCGGATATTCAATCAGCAATCGAAGCAGTTAACACTAGTACTTGGAAGAAAGCTACCTCAAAGGCCTTGGGTTGAAGATTCAGTCAATGCAAGGAGATCTACTTATAGATCGGGCCAGGGTTCAGGTTCTGGGTCGAAACCGAGGTATAACGCGGGCAAGAGGCCAATCACTTATGCTACAGTTCCTCCATAGTCTAAGGGCCCGATAAAGAAGTTTAAACAACCGGGACCAGTCCAGAAGGCTCCTCAGCGTCCTACTTTGCCACCACCACCCGAGAAACCCAAGTGTTCCTTCTGCAGGCAACCAACTCATCATTATGACAATTATAGGAGACGCATCGGGTTATGTTTGATATACGGGAGTGCCGATCATAGGGTGGACACTTGTCCGGATCGTCGGGATCAGCCTGTCGGGGGGTCAGAGGCCGTTAATTCGGGCCCGTGCTTATGCTCTGGAATGAGAAGAAGTGGATGCAGACGTGGATCCTGCAGCAGTTGTTGAAGGTACCATTTGCATTCATGACATAGACATACATACTCTATTTGATCCGGGAGCTACCCACTCCTTTATTTCTCGTGATATATCTATGAAATTACCTTCGTGTGTTACTTTCTCTTCTGCATGCTATGTTGTTAGTACTCCTTTTGGTGGTAGTGTAGAAACTAATCGGGTTTTTAGAGAAGTGCCGGTGAGTATTGAGGGTCGGGTTTTCTCGACGGATTTCATTGAATTGTCGATGTCTCGCTATGGTTCTTTCTTGGGAATAGATTGGTTATTCAAGCATTGTGCTACCGTGGATTGTCAGGCCAAGAGAGTTCAGTTGGGTTCAGAAGTGATCATGGGTTGGAGTTCTAAAACAGTACCTCTATTATCCTTCTTTGAAGCTCAAAAATTGGTTCATGATGGGGCTACAGGATTCATAGCCTATATTCTTAATCGGCCTAAGGATCAGGTGAAATTAGAAGAAACAGAAGTTGTTAAGGAATTTCCCGAAGTGTTTCCGGAGAAATTGGATTCGTTGCCGCCGGATAGAGAAATAGAATTTGTGATTGATTTGTATCCGAACGCAGAGCCGTATTCTAAGACTCCGTATCGGATGGCTCCAGCAGAATTGAAAGAATTAAAGATTCAACTTGATACTCTATTGGAAATTGGGTATATTAGGCCGAGCTCGTCTCCATGGGGTGTGCCGGTACTATTTGTGAAAAAGAAAGACGGTACTTATGGATGTGTATTGATTATCGAGAATTAAATAGGATGACTATCAAGAATAAATATCCTCTTCCACACATTGAGGAGCTATTTGACATACTCCAAGGATCCAAAGTATATTCAAAACTTGATCTAGGATAGGGATATTATCAATTATGGATCCGAGCTGAGAATATTCCGAAAACGGGTTTCAATACGAGATATGGGCATTATGAATTTATGGTTATGCCGTTTGGTTTGACAAATGCTCCCGCCACTTTTATGGATATGATGCATAGAATTTTCCGACCGTTCCTTGATAAGTTTGTTGTGATATTCATTGATGATATTTTGGTTTTCTCCAAGTCGGTTGAGGGACATGCAAGACATCTTGAACTTGTATTGAAAACTTTGAAGGAACATCAATTATTTGCAAAGTTTAGCAAATGTGAATTTTGGATCGACCGAGTTGCTTTCTTGGGTCATATTATTTCAGGAAATGGATTAGAAGTCGATCCTTCTTAAATTGAAGCGGTGTTGAAATGGGAGAAGCCAAAGAACGTCTCCGAGGTTAGAAGTTTCTTGGGATTGGCGGGATATTATAGGAGATTCGTGCAAGATTTCTCAAAAATCGCCGCTTTTTTAACTCAATTAACAAAGAAAGATGTTAAATTTGTATGGGATGATGGTTACGATAAGAGTCTCAATACTTTGAAGGAGAAGTTAGTTTCAGCTCCAGTTTTAACTTTACCTGAAGGTTCTGAAGGATATATTGTTTATACAAAGGCGTCGAAGGAAGGTTTGGGGTGTGTTTTAACTCAAAACGGGAAAGTGACTGCTTACGCTTCCCGAAAATTGAAAAAGCATGAAAAGAATTATCCTATACACGATCTTGAGCTTGCCGCTGTAATATTTACCCTCGGAAAATGGAGACATTATTTATACGGGGTGACTTTTGAGATTTTTACGGATCATAAGAGTCTTCAATATTTGTTTACACAAAAGGATCTCAATATGAGGCAACGAAGATGGATGGAACGGTTAGAAGATTATGATTGTATTATTAAATATCATCCCGGAAAAGTTAACATGGTTGTCGATGCTTTAAGTAGAAAGGTTGGCGTAGCCAATTTGGAAGTTGAAGAAAGTAGTGGAATTGAGCCTACTGTGGTAAAAGCTCGGGTTTCTAACATTTCCATCTACCCGGAATTGAAACATAGATTGTTTGAGGCTCAAAATAAGGATCCGGAGGTTCAGATGTTGGTTGTTAAGGCAAGAGAGGATCCGGAAAGTCCATTCGGATTCGATGAAACTGGTCTTCTTCGTTTCAAGAACCGAGTGGTAGTGCCCCATGAATTGAAAAGGGTATTACTTGAAGAAGCTCATAAGTCGGCATATTCGGTACATATGGGAGGAAATAAAATGTATAAAGATTTGAAGCAATATTATTGGTGGTATGGGTTAAAGAGGGATGTAGCCGAGTTTGTGACACATTGTTTGACATGTCAAAAAGTTAAGGCCGAACATCAAAAGCCGGGAGGTCTTCTACAGCCGTTACCTATTCCCAATTGGAAGTGGGAACAAGTGACAATGGATTTTATATCTGCATTACCAAGAGTGAAAGGCGGTTATGACGGTATTTGGGTAATTGTGGATCGGCTAACTAAGTCTGCACATTTTCTACCGGTTCGAATGTCTTACAAAATTCGAAAGTTAGCTGAGATTTGTAATAGAGCGATTGTTCGACTTCATGGGATTCCCGTGAGTGTTGTTTCGGACAAAGATCCCCATTTTACTTCCAAGTTACGGCAAGAGTTATAAAGTATTTTAGGTAGGAAGCTTCGATTTAGCACGGCTTTTCATCCTCAAACCGATGGTCAGTCCGAGAGGGTTATTCACTATTTGGAAGACTTACTTCGAGCTTGTGCATTGGACTTTCAAACTTCGTGGCATGAGCAACTTCCGTTGATTGAGTTCACGTATAATAATAGTTATCAAGCTTCCATCGGTATGGCTCCATATGAAGTGTTTTATGGGCGTAAATATCGGTCACCGTTATTCTTTGATTTAGAAGAATGGAAATAGACAAAACAAGAAGGAGTAAAGAAAGGTACAAACCTGAGAAACCTTCTAAGGCCGTGAGAGTTATGATCGAGAAAGTTCAACAGATACAACAACGGATGGAAGTTGCACAATATAGACAGAAAAGTTATGCCGATATTCGTCAAAGGGATCTTAAATTTAAAGTGGAGGATTGGGTTTTCTTAAAGGTATCTCCACGAAAAGGGTTTTCTCAAATTGGAAAGGGAGGAAAGCTTAATCCTTGTTATTTGGGGCCATTTGAAATTCTTGAGAGAATTGGGGAAGTAGCTTACTGATTGGATCTACCTCCTAATCTTATCGGAATTCATAATGTTTTTCACGTCTCTCAGCTAAGAAAGTACTATCCAGATGAAACGGAAATTCTCCCCGTTGAAGAAGTGGAATTGGAACCGAATCTGTCTTTTGTTCAGAAGCCAGTTAGAATTTTGGACAGAAAATATCAAGAGTTGAGAAACCGGAATATTCCTATGGTCAAAGTATTATGGCGAAGTGACAAAGCCGAAGAGATGACTTGGGAACGGGAAGAGAAAATGAAGAGGTTCTATCCGGAGTTGTTTATTTCCAATCAGTGAATCTGGGGACCATATTCTTCTTGGGGGGGGGGGGAGTTGTAACGCCCCAATTTTCGGAAGTTCAGGTAAGCACGCCAAGAGCGGATCTTCGGGAGTTGGGAGATTTAATTTAATTATTTCATTCATTTATTTATAACTTTTTATCATAATATATGCATTATACCTTCAAGTATTCGTACAATTGTCATTAATATGAATTATATGAACCACTTGATATATGTGACTTAATTGCACTATATGTCCTTAATTGATCCTTAGTGTGAATTTGTGTACTTAATTGCATAACATGAGATGGATATAAGTGATCTTTTGTGTAGAGATGAAACTTGATTGCAAGAATTTAAATAGCTTAGGGACTTATGTGCAAAATGTAATGAATCACACATATTCATGCAAGACCTTGAGTTATCTTCTTATTCTTCCATTTCATTCCATCATATTCCATTTCATTTCAAGAGATAAGAAAATCTCACACAATTACACACACTTAAGATCGGTATTTACTCTAAGGAAGAGAAGGAGAATTCATCTCATAATTCAAGCTATACTTTGAGGAATTTTGGAGCTAAGATCATCAACATCATCCTATCTTCATTTTATCTTATAATTCTTTCATTTCAAGGTATGACTTGGGATTTATATGAATTTCTTGAATTGAATATAAGTAGGGTTTGATGAATATCTTATGATTTCATGATTATTGATGGATTAAAAGCATGTTAGGATTATTAGAAGTGGAGAACTTGCATGAAATTTGCATCATATGAAAGTTGGAAAGCATTAATTTATATGAGGTTTTGGAGATGAATTCTTGATGAGTTGATGCATGTTTCATGGTTAGTTTGATGTATAAGTGAAGTATAATGTGTTTGAGATGTGTTGGATCAATTGTTATGGAGTGAATTTGCTTTGGTTGTTGAATTTGTTGTGTTATGGTTCGGACTCCCCTATTTTTTCCCTGTTTTGCTGCTGCTGCGTAGCAGGTCGCGGCCGCGACCGAAAACAGAACAAATTTGGTCGCACCCGCGACCCACTCATAGTTCTGGCAGGACTTCAGGTCGCGCCCCTGACCGGAATGATGTGTAATTTTAGTGGCGCCCGCGACTCGTTTTTGGCCAAGTTTCGAGATTTTGGAAAATTGGAGGAAAATTCGGCTAAAAATAGGTGGTCGCGTGAAGGAAATTGGTCGCGCCCGCGACCCTGTGACATTCTGCATGAAAAATTAATTTTCTAACTTTTCTCACATGATTTTCTTGACTCGTTTCCGGCATGAACACTTCATTGATATGCCATATAAAGCATGATATTGTGTGTATCAATTATATTATGAGATTTCATGTTTAAGTTTCATAGGGGAGGTTTGTGTAATATTTCCATACTTTGATTTATACCTTGAATACTTGATCCTTGCTACTTTGTTTGATAAATTGAATACGTTTATGATATTTATTGATTGCAATTACATGATTGACACTATTGGAACATGTCGTTCGTCTTAAATGGTTCATTCGAGTCGAGTTTCACGTACATTTGTCCTTGTTACACAGATCACATACCGTGTGACGAGGAGCACGCTCTGTAGGGTGTGTCCTTATTTCTTTTGGTTGGTAAAGGTAAGGTTACTTCTAAACAAAAAGAACCCTACAACCCTATATGAATTTTGGACCAAAATGTAACTATATATATAGTTATAGTTTCCAAAACTTTATTGATCTTCAATTGAATTACCGAATTGTACTGACTGATTGATTGACCGATTAATCGACTGAATTGATTGTTTTGGCGAGTATATTGTTCACTGTGGGCCCGAGGGTAGTGTATTGAGCCAACCGGGAAAGTTTGGGCTGACGGGCAACTCTTGCACTATCCTCACATTGTTGGGATGACCCCTGAATCCACTAGGAGATTAGTGGAGGAAGGAGTTCCGGGTATAGGGAATTATGAACCCTATACTCACACTGATTGGATGGTGGGGCCTTGCAATCCCCCATCACCCGGAGGAAGAAGGATGGACTATTGAAATTGCTAATTGTGCACCAAACTATATTGCTTGATCACTTAATTAATCACAACTGAATTATTATACACTGTCGGAGAAAGGTTGGAGAATTGCTCCACTCGCTGGGCCACAGATTGACTGAACTGAAATCTACCGAATTGATTAAATTGTAAATTGATTAGTTGTGATCTCGGGCGAGGTCTATCATATTTTTCAACTTATATTGTTTCTTTTATAAAAATCTTACCCGAGATTATAGCTCGTGTGGTAATTGCGCTTTGAAAGTATAAACCCCTCACTCAGTCTTTCTTAGACTGTTACCTCATATTTTCAGGTATTGCAGGTTGAGTGCTAGGCGGGATTGAGTCGCGTTTTGCTTCCTTTGGGTCTAGCACTTATCTTTCTCATGTTTTATGTATATTATGGACACATTTATCGCACATGAATTGCTTTGTGTATATATGTATATATTATGAATGGCACTTGAGATTTTGAGTGTGTAATTATGGATATGAAGTGGAAATGAACAATGAAGTGATTGTATATCGATATGCTTCCGCTTATGATTTTACATTGTGGTATTAATTGAGGGTTAGTCCCGCCTAGCTAGTGAGTTTGTTTTAATTGTCTCCCGTTCGCTATAGCTTTGGTTCATATATGGATTATCCATTTCATATGTGAATTGAACTATAGTGTGGGGGATGTAGTGCCTAGCGTTCAGGGTGCTACATTTCCTCCCCATAGCAGTTTTTTGGCATCTTCATAATCAAAGACATCTTTACTAGGCCATTCACCAATTTCAAAGTATTTGACCCCTTTATGTGGACACCCGATAAGAGAGTTTACTGAGCGAGGAAAAAGACCTTTTCCCCCATGACATAGGACTTGACAGCAATACCATTTTCGTTGCTTTCGCGAATAAAGGAAGCGTTTGCATAAAAGAGCTTACAGAAAGTAGGATAAGTAACTTCATCGATTTTTAGAAACGGACGCCACCCAAGTTCATCAATTCTTGTGGCATTATCACATTTAGGGAAGTGAGAGAACAGTATGAACCTACCTCTATTCCACTTTCTAGTGACTAGTTGGTTTCAATAGTTTCATTTTGTGCAAGAGTTTTTGAAGAGAAGGTCAGATTATACCTTGTCCAAGTAGATGGAGTTGGTGTTGTGGAAAATTTCAGCAAGAGGGGCTGCTAATCTTCAGAAAAGTTGAGATCTTCATCAGAATCTGAGGAGTCGCCACCCAGTGAGTCAGTCATTTTGCAAGGTTGACCAGAGGAAGTTCCCTCGTCTGAGGACAGAGAAGGTTTTTTAAGAGTGGTTTTCCTGATATCCTCCTCATTTTTAGCCATGACAGCTTGATTGGAAGGTTTTTTCGTCCATTGAGCAAGAGGGATGTTATCATCGAAATTTGATTTAGAAGGCATGGTGATAGAAGAGGTTTTTCGTTTGGTCATAGTGAAGGTAAGAAAGAATGAGTTTTGAAAAATAAGGGTTTATGAATTGACTCGATATAGGGTTTCTTCTGAAAAAGTGAGTCTCCTTTCGGGTATGAAATGCAAAGAGCCATAAAGGTATATGAAGCGTAAATAGGAAGCTAGAGCAATTAATCAAATTAAAAATTGATAAAGCGTAAACATGTAACAAGAAATGCGCATTTACAAGTGATAGGAATAAATCTATCCAATTGATTCTAAAAACTCAAAGCCAAGTTTATTTTTAATGAAATCGAATTGCTCAGGACACAAATGTTTTATGAAAATATCCGCTGGCTGATTCTTGGTGTTAATGAATACAATTTTAATAACCTGATTTTGAATTTGATCTCTAAGAAAATGATGCTTGATGGCAATATGTTTAGTTTTAGCATGAAAGACAGAATTTTTAGAAATGCAGATTGCAATTGTGTTATCACAGAGAATTAGAATTTGATTAAATACCAGACCATAATCGGAAAGAGTGTGTTTCATCCACATTAACTGAGTGCAGTAGCTACCCATGGCGATGTATTCAGCTTCAGTAGTAGAAAGGGCAACTACACTCTGTTTTTTGCTAGACCAGATCACAAGGTATTGCCCCAGAATTTGACATTGGCCACTGGTACTCTTTCTGTCCAGTTTGCAGCCTGCATAATCTGCATCAGAGTATCCTACAAGACTGAAGGGAGGGGTCTTACGATACCATAGCCCAACTTGAGTGATTCCACACAGATACCTGAGAATACTCTTTACAGCTTTAAAATATGAGATTTTGGGATCAGCTTGAAATCTCGCACAAAGAGTGGTAGCAAACAGGATATCAGGACTACTAGTAGAGAGACATAGTAAATTTCCAATGACTTCTCTGAACAATTTTTGTTCAACACTTTTCTCATCAGAGTTCATTTCAAGCTTAGTTTCTGCACTCATTGGAGTAGGAGCAGGTTTTGAGTTTTCCATTGCATATTTCTTAAAAATCTCTCTTGTATATTTTTCTTGAGAGATGAAGGTTCCACAAGATGTCTGTTTGACTTATAGTCATAGGAAGTATGTTAATTCTCCCATTAGACTCATTTCAAACTCTGCTGTCATACACTTGGAAAATTCATCACAGAGAGATTGGTTGGAACTACCAAATATAATGTTATCAACATAGTTTTGTACAATGATCAAATATGATCCTCTATTTTGGTAAACAGAGTGGTATCAACAGTTCCAGTGGTGTATCCACTATCTATAAGATAGTTTTTAACCCTGTCGTACCAAGCTCTAGTAGCTTACTTGAGCCCATATAGTGCCTAGTTAGCTTATAAACATGCTTAGGATATGAGATATTTTCAAATCCCTGTAGTTGGCTGGCATACATATCTTCAGTGATGTATCCAATAAAGAATACACTTTTGACATCTATGTAATGAAGTAGGAAGTTATGATTGGAAGCAAATGCTAGGAGTATTCAAATGGACTCAAGTCTAGCCATCGGTGCAAAAGTTTCATCATAGTCAATTCCCTCTTATTGGCAATAGCCTTTTGCAACAAGCCTTGTTTTGTTTCGTATGACCTTTCCATCTTCATTTAACTTTTTTTTAAACACCCATTTTGTACCAATGATGGTTTGATTAACAGGTTTTTCAACAAGAGTCCGCACCTTGTTTTTCTCAAATATCCAACCTTTCTTTCATGATTTTACCCAATTTAAATCATTGAGAGCCTCTTGAATATTTATGAGCTCAATGAGAGAAATCATACTTACATTGTTTTCATTTTCTTTTGTTTGTTTAAACTTAGGTCTTATCATGACCCCATCTTCTTTGTTGCCAAGAATGTTGTTGACGAGATGACTAGAGGTATGTTTGAATTTCTTGACATTTGAAACTCCAGTATTCTCATCTGTGTCAGAGGATGAGTGATCTTCATTGTCAGAGAGGTTGTTCTCACTAGCTGGTATTTCAGTTGTTGAGTTTTTCTCTAGAACTTCTGATTCCTGTTGATCTTTGAGAGAGTCTTCTCCAGATGAATTAAGATGAAACGAAGGTCCTGCCGAAGGCACACTTATGGTATCTTTTCCTAAAGGATTTATTTCATCAAAGGTAACATGAATGGATTTTTGAACAATCTTTTTCCTTTTGTTAAACACTCTGAAGGCTCTGTTGTGACTAGAATAACCAAGGAACACTCCTTTATCAATCTTGGAATCAAATTTTCCAAGGTTTTCCCTGTCATTTAGGGTAAAACACTTACAACCGAACACATGAAAGCGAGAGATGCTAGTTGTTTTCCCATTCTAAAGTTCATAAGGAGCCTTCTTAACAATAGGTCTAAAACATACTCGGTTGGAGATGTGACAAGTTGTGTTCACAGCTTCTCCCCAGAAGGATTTAGGGAGATTATACTCATTGAGCATAGTACGAGCCATTTCTTGAAGAACTCTGTTTTTCCTTTCAACGACCCCATTTTGTTAGGGAGTTTTAGGAGCAGAGAATCCGTGTATATATCCACGATCATCAAAGAGCTTAATGAAAATTTTCTCATTAAACACAGTGCCATGGTCACTGCGAAGCTTAATAATTGGTAGGCCTTTTTTGTTTTCAAGTCTTTTTTCAAGGGGTGCAAATTGAATAATTGCATCATTTTTATGCGCAAGAAACAATACCCAGGTAAACCTGGTATAGTCATCCACTATGACAAAAACATATTTCTTCCTTCCAATAGATTCAGTTCTCATTGGACCAAAGAGATCAAGATGAAGCAGTTCAAGAGGATTTGAGGTAGTGATCAATGATTTGCTTTTGAAAGTGGACTTAGTTTACTTGCCCATTTGACAAGCGTGGCAGGGTTTGTCTTTGTGAATTCTTAAACCAAGTAATCCTCGTATAAGAGCCTTTTTGGACAATTTAGACAAATGTTCCACGTTAACATGACTAAGACACCTGTGCCAGAGCCAACAGGAGTCATATTTCACTATCAGACATTTTACGTTGGCAAACCAATTCGAACAAGGTGAAACAATATATGTTTCTGTCTCTTTGTGCTTTAAAGATTATTTTACAATCCTTGATAACAGAGCAATGAAAGAGAGAGAACTTAATATCAAATCCACAATCACATAGTTGACTAATGCTAGTTAAATTGTGCTCAAGACCTTCAACAAGATATACATTCTCAATGTAAATTCCATTTTTATTTCCTATTGTGCCAACTCCAATAATTTTACCTCTGGTGTGGTTGGCAAACACCATATTACCTCCATCAATCTTGTGAATGTGAGTGAAACATAACTTGTTCCCTATCATGTGTCGTGAGTAGCCACTGTCTAGTATCCATTTGATGTCTTTTTGAATGAGAGCTAATACCTGAAAGACTTGATTTAGTACCAGGTCCCCTGTAGCTATAGGGTCCTTTAAAGTCAGCAATCGATGTATCTTTTTTAACCCATATCAATCTACTCCGTTTCCTGTTAGTATCTTTCTTAAACCAACATTAATTCTGAGAGTGGCCAGTTTTAGCACAGTGATGACAATGTTTCATCCTTTTGAATTTGTACCTAGTTTCAGTTTTTAGCTTATGAAGATTTCTTTTAAGGAAGAAATTTTCATGTGCATAATCATTGTTCTCTTGTTGAATTTTAATGACTAAACTAGATAAGTTCTTGACCTTGTTTTCAAGGTCCTGTTGTAATTTAATATCCTCAAGAGATTTTCTAGTAAAAGTTTGCTCCTTTCTCTAAATTTTTCAAGGATTTCATTGAATTTGAGAAAGAAATTATAATCAACATACTCTAGCTTAGATCTACAGGACGTTGACTCATTTGATATAGAGTGAGTTGATAACTAACTGTCAGCCATGAGTTTGGTACACAATTCTTTTTCAGATTCGGTATCATTCCACGTGATCTTGAAAGAAGTTTCTCCTTTTTGGTCCAAGTGATCAACTATCCGCTTTGGACATTTGATGTGACCTGGTTTATGATAATGATAGCAAATTGTATTGTTTAGAGTAGGTTGCTTCTTGCCTGAGAGATTCCGTTGAAGACATTTTTAATTTTGTCAGATGGCTCAATCTTCTGGAAAGTAAAGCCACTTCCTTCTCAACTTCCTCTCTAGTGTCATCGTTATTACAGGATTGATTAGAAACATGACTAGCCCTCAGGGCAAGATCACTTTTATGTTTGCTTGGTTCATCTTTCATACTCATGATTAATTCATGAGCAGTAAGTGATCCAATCAATTGGGTTATTGTCAATTAGGTGACGTCTTTTGCTTCATGGATGGTTGTTGTAATGCCCTAATTTTCGGTTATTCAGGTATGTGCGACACGTGTGATTTTCCGATAGTTAGGATTTAATTTAACTCTTTCATTTATTAATTCTTAATTGTCGTGATAAATTTTATAAATTTTATTTCCAATATGTTTATGTGAAAATACGTGAAATAATTGTCGAACATGATTTAAATTATTGAATTGTCCTTATATGATTATTCTTTCAAAGTTGAGTGTCAAATTGCATAAACAATTCTTGGACCAAAATGAATAAAATTGTAGGAATGAAACTTAATTGCATAACTTACACTTGAGGGACTTGATTGCAAATTGAATTAATTCATCAATTATAAGAGATGCATTACATGATGCTTCTACCTCATTCCATTTTCATCTCTTGCAAACATACACATTTGCTCTCCATCTCTCCCGATCCAAGCTTCAAGAAGAAGAAGGGAATCCATCATCTTTCATCCATTTTTCCATCAAATTATGAACTTTGAAGCTCAAATTCTCCATTTCCATCTTCTTCATCTCATCTTTTTCATTTAAGGTATATGATTGATATTTTATGATCTCTTGAATTTATTATGTGAAGCTAGGGTTAGGATTTGTATGAAATAACTTGTGTTTTAATTGTTAGAAGCATGATTAGGAGTTTCGAACTTGAATTTCAAGCATAAATCTTGAAGGTTATGGAGTTTAATGATATGTATGTTCATGGGGTTTGATCTTGATTTCTTGGTGATTTAAGCTAGAAACTAAGTGTTTATATTGGTTTTATTGCATCTTAAGCATGTATACATATTTCTCATGAATTATAGTATTTAGAAGTAAATCATGAGTGTTTTGTGGAGATTTGAAAGTGGTTCGAGCTTCCCCTGTTTCTTCCCCTGCTTCTGTACCTTCTGTGTAACGGGAACAGCCCTTCCCGTTCCCTTTGTAATTGAGAACGGCTGTTCCCATGTTTGAATATGATTGCATGGCGGCGAAGACGGGAACGACCGTTCCCACTTTGGCTTACAGCCGGGAACAACCCTTCCCATCTTCGGAGAGCTGGGAACGGCCCTTCCCATTTTGAACTAAGGGCCGGAACGGCCATTCCCAAACCCCTGGAGAGGTAGAATATCTCTGCATAAATTCCATTTTTTCCCATTTCAATCCTATGCCTCTAAATGACCCAAACATGTTATTATATGATCAATTACATGCAATAATGTGATTATATTATGCTACAATGGGCATTGCACGCTATTTCATTACTTAATCACGGCGTGCGTCCTATTTGGTATCTTTATTGAGTTAGAGTCTCACGTGTACACAATGTTTCCGTTTCTTGTCCGGTTCTTCCCCGGGGCGGAGATTAGTGATCAATGAGTACGTTCACGCATCCATGAGTCGTCGTGTCGCCTATCAGGTGAGGATTAATTTCTAGTTATATAGAACTCGTATAACCCTTATGTGGAATTTCAAGCCAAAAGGTATATATATATTTATTTGTAGTCATTTCTAAACTCGTAAACAATTGCAAGCAAGCCATGTTCATGAAAAGCAAGTCATGTATCGTGATTGATTGATTAATTGTGTTTTGGCGAGTAAAGCATGTTCACTTTGGGCCCGAGGGTAGTGGCTTGAGCCAACCGGGAAAGCAGGGGCTGACGGGTAACTCTAGCACTATCCTCACCACTTTGGGACGACCCCTGAATCCACTAGGAGGTTAGTGGAGGAAGGAGTTCCGGGCTTAGGGATTCATGTACCCTCTGCTCAACGAGATTGGATGGTCGGGCCTTGTAAACCCACCATCATTGGAGGGAGAAGGAGACTGGGGACGGGTCCGGCACCACGAGTTGTCCTCGGGTTACTGATTGACTGTATTGCGTGTAAACACTATTGCGCTACTGCACTATAAATGAATTGCATGATCACATATTAATTAATAAAGCAAGCATGTATGGTACACTGTCGGAGTAAGGTTGGAGAATTGCCCTCACTCGTCGGGCCACTGATTGAATGCATGAAAGTGATTAAAGTATTTAATATTGATAGTTGTAATCTCGGGCAAAGTGTATCATATTTTGAACTTATATTACTTTTAGTTATAAAACCTTACTCGAGGTTATAACTTGCATGTTATCTGCGCTAATATTTATTTATGCCACTCACTCAGTCTTCCATAGACTGACGCCTCCACCTTTCAGGTTCGTGCAGGTGCACGCTAGGCGGGAATCGAGTCGAGTCTAGTCTTTGCATTCGAGTCAAGCACGGTGCATTTTCTTTATTATTTCAGCGGAATTATTGTTAATGTTATTTGTTATGTATTTTAGGAGATGATAATGTATTGATGTGTAAAATCGGAATATGGATTACTTGATAAATGATCGATAATATAACATGCTTCCGCTTATTATTATGCACTGTGGTAATTGATTGTGAGTTAGTCCCGCCTAGCTAGGTGGTTATATGTTACTATCACCCATTCGCTATAGGTTGGTTCATGTACGGACTATCCATTTCATATGTGGATTGACCTATAGTGCGGGGGTGTGGCATCTCTACGAAAAGGGGTGCTACAGTTGTGACCTTTGGGGTCCATTCAATGGGTAGAGATTTGAGGATTTTCCTCACTTGATCTTCTTCAGAAAGTGTTTTTTCAAGAGCAAACATTTTGTTCAATATTTCCATAAACTTGGCATACATTTCATTTATGCTTTCACTTTCTTTTATATGAAAGAGTGATATTGATGAGTGAGAATAACTATTCTTTCCTGGCGAACTTGAGCAGTTCCTTCATGGGTCATTTGTAGCATTTCCCACATAGCATTTACAGTGGAGCAACTGCTGACTCGATTATACTTACTTTTACAAAGTGAGCAGGAGAGAATGTTTTTGGCTTTGGCATTCAAGGAGATTAACTTTTTGTCATCGGTAGTGAATTCATTCTTCTCCTTTGGAGTTTTTGCCCCTCCATCCATTTTCATTGGAATTTTGTTTGTAGCACCCACAATGATAGGCACCACATCCCCGGCATTACAAGTCTAGTCCATACATGAGATGGATAACCCAAGCATGAACCAGACTCATAGCGAACGGGTGGCAAATAAAAGATCAACTAGCTAGGCGGAATCTAACCCCGTAACAATTGATCAAGAATAACCAAAATATGGTGCGGACGCAAAAATGTTAAATGCATGAGTTTCAAAAATGGAAACAAGACCAAAAAATTCCATGAACATAATTAAATTTACATGCAACCTAACAACAGTTTTAACTAAGCATGCAACCTATCCCGAATCAATATCTGATAATTTCAAAATTGGCACACAGACCCAATTACATGAGGAGATACATTTAAAACATAATACTATGGAATGTGACTCAAGTGTACAAGTGTGACTCGGATAAGAAAATGAAAACTCGACTCATGCCTAGCAAAACCTGCAAGAAAGCTGGAAAAGTAGAAAGAGGGGTCAGTCTCTAGAAGACTGAGTGAGCAGAGGCTATACATATATATAAAAACATGCACATGCAAGTCATAAATCCCGAGCAAGATTTTATTGAAGTTAGTTCCTTCAAAGAGGCATATAACAGTTATCAACACTCAAACTTTACAACTATATCCATTTATAAACATTTCAGTTCAATTGGATGATCAGTGGCTCGGCGAGTGAGCGTGCACAATTCCCCATTCTTACTCCGATCGTGTACAATCATTTGGTGCCATTTATTAAACCGCGTTCATGCAATCAATTATTCAATCAATCAGTCATTCATTAGGTTCAGTAACATTCAGGAGTAATACAGTCCAACCTTCTTCCTCAATGGTGATGGTCAGGTCTGTAGACCCGAACCACCCAATCAGTACATTGTGAGACGGGGGCTCATGACTCTTACCCGCTCCTTCGATGGTATAGGAACCACCGGCTCAGGAATACCCCATCTTCCCATCTCTTAGGTCATGCGAAGGTATCCCCAACGGGTACTATGTGCAAGGGTTCTTTCCAAGGGCCCGAAGCCGTTCTGATCGCCAATCCCACGTTTTCTCTAGGCCCACAATATAATACAGTGCAGTGCAGTTCTCGCCAAAACAGTAGGGAATCAGTAATTTAGTTCAGTACATTGGAAACGGTTCAATTCTTTTAACACATTTACTCGATGATTATCCTTTGAAAATAATATAAATATATAATAAGGTTTTTGGCCAAAGCAGTCACATACGGGTTGTAGGTTTGATATACATAACTAGAACGGAAAGCACCCTCGTCTGGAATATGACGAGATAAAAAACATAAGCAATATGGGTGCCTATTCGATCCAAAACTCTTCGCCCTGGAAACGAACTATATAAGAGAAGGAACAATGTGTACTAGTAAGAAATGACTCAATATGAAAGTAAATAAGACACACGACATTGATATGAGGTGTCGTGGAATGATATAAAATGATAGAGTATGCATATAAAAATTATATAAGCATATGCTAGGTCGTGATAGTGTTCATGTGCACAATTAATATCCCATGTATCGAAAGAGACATGAAATTCAAGTGTACGTGTGATATGTGATCATACAACGTATGCTCGAGCATACTTAAATCAATTAAGCAACTAATATATTCATGTATTACAATTAAGTACATAATTCAATCCAAGAAAGAATATAAGACATGTTAAGCACGTTAGGGAATCAAAAAATGCACGTAAACAAGTACACGACGAAGACATAATGAAAGTCAAAGCACGAAGACAAGGTCAACAGAGCATAATCCCGGCTGGGACTCGAAAACCACTAAAATTAATCCCGACCGGGATAGGGGTTCTGAAAACCCCCTGCCCAAGCATCCCGGCCGGGACTCGTTCTACACACGAAACAATCTCAGTCGGGACAGTCGTCCAAGCCTGCAACTGCCAGGCATTCCTGGACGAGACTCAAAACAGGTAAAAAGTTGTAACATCCCGACTGATCAGACTTTTCAGGTAACCTCTTATGTGCGTTATTTAATTATTTCTTTAAGTGATTATGTGATATTTAATTGCTAACGTGGATTAATTGAAGTTATTTGAACTTAATTGCTTTGGTATGAATTTGTTTAATTTGATTGTTTAATTTTCCTTCGCTTTGTATTTTGCTCGTTTTAGATTCGTATTTAATTCTGATTTTTGTGAATTCGTGATATGTGTTAAGTATATGCTTTATGGACTCGTTTATGTGCTCGTTATATGTTTTGGTATTTTTTTTGGTTGCCTTTTTGGGTTCGTTTTGGAGACGGGACTTAAAAGAGGCTAAAGAGCATTTAGCGCACCTTGAGTTCCGGGACACGTATCTTGAGCTCGGGAATTCGGATTCGAATTCGGTCACCTCCGTTGAACTCGTTTCGACGATTCAGGTTTAATGGGACATGCCTCACATTTTTCTAAGCTCATTAAGACCGTCGAATTTCACCAGTAACAAGCCCCTTTTGCTTGAGAGACACCTTTTGACCTAGCTACAACCTTGTGGACCCCACTTAAACTTAACTAAGCCTTAACCTTGAATCCAAACCCTTGGTTAAGCTCTCTCTTGCCCCTTTTGCTGCTGAAACCGAGCCATACCTCCCTCTCTCTCCCAAAAACCGATCAGCACAAGCAAAGCAAGAAGGAAGAAGAAAACCCCTTTGTCCATTTTCCTTGATTTTGAGCTCAAATCTTCACCCAAGCTTCTCAAATTTGAAAGGTGAGTTCATGGTTATCATCTACTCTCCCTCTTCTCTCTTTTATGTGCTCTTGAGTTCATTTCCATGGTTGATTGATGAGATATAGCAAGCATGTGAATAGTATGTGTTAGGAGAATTTGTTGGATCTTTGCTTCCATTCTTGTTTCCTTGAGTTTTGATGATGATATTATGCTCCTAGGACTTGATTCTTAGCATTTATTACCTTTCCTTGCTTGGTAGTTGGAGTATGAGTGCTTGGTCATTGTTGGGTTGCTGAGTTTGTTGTTTACGTTTTTTGTACTGAGACACGAGGGTGTCTCGGTTTGCCCTTTGTTGGTGACATGGGAGTGTCACCTTCGGGATTTCGTTGTTCGGTTTCTGTACTGAGACACGGGGGTGTCTCAGCTTGCCCTTCCAGGGGGGCACGGGCGTGTCCCCTAGGAACTCTAGTTTTTCGCCCGTCTTTGCTTGGTTTTGCTTCCTTTCCGTTGCTTCTTGTTGATCCTTCTTGCCTCGTTTTTGGTGTGTATGCATGACCAACTTGCTATATTTTGTGTTGAGCCTTATGTTACGAATTTGTACTTTGATTTGTCTCCTCGTTTATGATATAAGTCCGAATATGCATTAGATGCTCATAAATGGTCTAAACGTGGATTCATTTCATATCATTTGCATCATAAACATACATAAGCAACCGAGCGTCAATGTGGTTCATATTGAGTCTAAGAGTGTTCCTTGTTGTTTGTCTTGTTTAGAGGATCTCCCTGTAGAGGACGATCTTGCTCCGTAGGTGTCCGGTTGTCACACTTTTGTCTCCACTACGTTCGTTGACAAGGTGAGGTTTTGTTCTTTTAGTTATTCGACCTATAACCCTACTTGATTTGAGGCCTCGCATGCGAATATGTATATTATATGGTAAATAAGTGTATGATACATATGTTGCAGGACTTCTCCCATTTGTTATAAGAGTTTAAAAACATTTTGAATAAGTATATAAGCTATATTGCTTTCGTTTGAAAAGTTTAGTTTTGTGCAAGTGTGTGTGTGTAAACGAGATGTGGCTTTGAAAGATAAGCTCTGAGATATGTTTGTGTGACTTTCGTGATCTGTGTGGGCCCCGGAGTGTGGTATGGTAATCTCGGGACGACCGAGGGGTCGCCGAGTTCTTCCATCAACACCTCCATTTGAGAGTTTCACCCAACCTTGGGAGGTTGAGGAAGGGTGTTTCTCTTGAGCTGGTGGAGGCAACCGTCGAAGGTTTCAAGGTAGTAATTAAACCTTGTCTCGTCTGTGTATATGGATAGTTAGGGCCGATCAACCCTTCTATCAACCGGTGTTGGGGATGGATTCTGTTTTGTTTTGTTTGCTTTGATCTTCGTATATGGAAGTTGGTTTAGCTTTGTATGATCTATGGAACGAGAGTGGATTCTTAATTCACCTAAAACTTGGTGTTTGGCTTTTGGCCTTGTACCTTTCCTTTAACCTATGTATATCTATATCACGGGAATTAATTTGGCTTGCAAAAACCACTCTCGGTTCAAGGATTCTTCCATTTTGATTAAATGCTTTGCTCTATCTATATATATATATCGGGTGCGTGAGTTAGCCCCCTCACTAGTCGCTAGGACTAACCCTCGTGTTTGTTTTTCCCTTTTCCCTTTCTTTTGAGTTTGCAGGTTCTTCCGAGTCAAGCTAGGTGGCAAGTGTCTTTTGGGTTTACTTGTGGTATAGCTTGGGTCTTCATGCATCATAGTGGATTTCCTTTTCTTTACTTTACGCATTTTGGATGATGTATTCTGAATACACTTATGCTCTTCTGGTCGTGATGGCATTGTATATTTTGTATATGATCTAACTTGAATACTTAACCCTCCCCCATTTTTTATATGTATATGTGATGATCTTGGGAATCATGTTTGGTATATGAATTGCTTCCGCTACTCTGATTTTAATTATCGCAGTTCTTGAGGGTCTAGGCCGCCTAGCGAGGGAGTGAGTTTTGTGTGTCTCCCGCCCGCTATGGTTTGATACGGGTGCGAACTTCCATTTCGTTACTCGTGTTGGACCTTAGTGCGGGGGATGTGGCACCCTTCGCTCTGGGGGTGTTACATCCTTGCGTGGTATCAGAGCTATCGGGTGCAAAACCAGAGCTCTGGAGTCGTGTTGAGTCTGTCTAGGTCGTTCGGTATAGGAGTATGTGATTATTTGCATTCATCTACATCTCTATGTGACTTAATTGTTTAAATTCTAGATAATTGACTTCATGATCATGAGCTTCTTGATTTGTGTATTTTCAGGATGCCTCCAAGAAGGAGAGCAGATAGGGAGCAAACTCCTGATCTTAATCAACCCCCTCCACCCCCTCCGATGAATGCTGAGAATATTGTGCAGGCTCTTCTGAATCAGCTTCAGCAGAACCAAAGGGATAATCCACATTGGGAAGGACAAGGTGGGCATGTAACTCCGGCCTTTAAGGAGTTCAGAAATAACAATCCACCGAAGTGGTATGGAGGAGATGACATACAGGCAGAAGAGTGGTTGTCAGAGGTTACAGGAATTTGGGAAATTTGCCCCGCTCCTTCGCATGAGAAAGCTGTTTGCACGGCCTGGTTTGTTCAAGGCCACGCATCCAATTGGCTCAAGGCTATGAGAGCTCGATTGGAGAGGAATGGAGAAGAGTTTGATTGGGAGAGCTTTGTGAGAGAGTTTCGTCACAAGTATGTTCCACCAAGTGCTCATGAGAGAAGACTTCAGCAATTTACAGAATTGAGACAAGGGAACCGTTCGGTTGAAGAGTATATTTTGGAATTTGAGAGACTTGCAGCCTATGCCCCACACATCACCAATGATGACACCCAGAAAGCCCGTAATTTCGTTCATGGCTTGAGATATGAGATCCAGAGTGCTCTTAAGGCTGCTACGGTGGATACGTAGGAAAAGGCTACGAGGAAGGCGATCAAAGTGGAAGCTAACAACACGAGATTGAGGCCGACTTACTCTTCGGGCCAAGGTTCGAGTTCAAAGTTGGGGAAGAGGCCTGCATCCTATAGTGGGCCTCCGGTTTTCAAACCCCAAGGTCCTACTACTTCAGTCAAGAAAGCTCGAACTCCGGTACCGACGGCACCAGCTCTACCGGCCCCGATTTAATGTAGTTATTGCAAGGGTCCCAATCACACTAAGGAGAATTGCCGGAAGAAATTGAGAAGATGTTATAAGTGTGGAGAGCCCGGTCATTTGATTAGTACTTGTCCTCAAGTGAGAGCACCTCAGCCTCGAGCTCCTCAGCCGTTAAATGTGATGCCTCCGAGAGCACCGATCCAAGCGAGAGCCTATGCTTTGGAGGGCGAGGAAGAGAATGTAGAAGTGGATGTCAACGCCATTGTTGAAGGTACTATCCACATTCATGGCATTCCATTGCATGCATTGTTTGATCCGGGAGCAACGCATTCATTTATTGCTTCCCGGCTTGTTTCTACTCTTCCTTTGCCTGTTGCTTGCTTCGATGATTCCTTTATTGTTTCTTCTCCCCTTGGTGCCACTATGGCTACGAATTGTGTTTACTGTGGTTGCCCGGTGGTTGTGGAAGATCAAGAATATCCGGCAGATTTGATCAAGATGCCGATCAAGAAGTATGGGGTGATTCTGGGAATGGACTGGTTGTACCGTTATAGAGCTATGATGGATTGTTTTTCCAAGAAGGTGACTTTGGGTTCTACGGTCTTTGCGGGTCAGAGGTTGAAGACCTGCCCGTTTATTTCCTTCATGGAAGCAAGTAGATTGTTCCGGGACGGTGCGACGGGCTATGTGGCCTACCTTTTGAATAAGCCAAAGGATCAGGCCAAGCTCGAAGAGACGGAGATCGTGAAGGAATTCCCCGATATGTTTCCGGAGAATTTGGGATCTTTACCTCCGGATCGGGACATTGAGTTTGTAATAGATCTCTATCCCGGAGCAGAACCGTATGCGAAATCTCCCTATAGGATGGCTCCAGCCGAGTTGAAGGAGTTGAAGACGCAATTGGACGAGCTCTTAGAGTGTGGTTACATTCACCCGAGCACTTCTCCGTGGGGTGCTCCGGTCCTGTTTGTAAAGAAGAAAGACGGGACTTTGCGAATGTGTATTGACTACTGTGAGCTGAACCGGTTAACGGTTAAGAACAAATACCCGCTTCCTCACATTGAAGAGTTGTTCGATCTCCTACAAGGTTCAAGTGTTTATTCCAAGTTGGATTTAAGGCAAGGGTATTACCAATTGCGTATCCGGGAGGGAGATATACCGAAGACGGGTTTCAACACGAGATATGGGCATTTTGAGTTTGTGGTCATGCCTTTTGGTCTTACCAATGCCCCAGCCGAGTTTATGGATATGATGCACCGAATATTCCGGCCTTACCTCGATAAATTCGTGGTCATCTTTATAGATGATATTCTGGTGTATTCGAGGTCCGAGGAAGAGCACGCACGGCATTTGAGTATTGTCTTGTCTACGCTTCGGGAGCACAGATTGTTCGCCAAGTTCAGTAAGTGCGAGTTCTGGTTAGATCGAGTTTCCTTTTTGGGTCACTTCATTTCAGGGAATGGTATAGAAGTGGATCCTGCGAAGATCGAAACGGTTATGCTTTGGAAGCAACCTAAGAATGCCTCAAAAGTGAGAAGTTTTCTCGGGTTGGCAGGGTATTATAGGCGCTTTGTGAAAGATTTCTCGAAGATTGCCTCCCCATTGACCCGGTTAACTAAGAAAGAGGTGAAGTTCGAGTGGAATGAGGCGTGTGAGAAGAGTTTCCAAACTCTTAAGGAGAGGTTGACTACTGCACCGGTTTTAACCCTACCCGAGGGTTCGGAAGGCTACTCAGTCTACACCGATGCTTCGAAGAAAGGTCTCGGTTGTGTGTTAATGCTGAATGGTAAGGTTGTAGCCTACGCCTCAAGGAAGTTAAAGGATCACGAGAAAAACTATCCCACTCATGACTTGGAACTCACGGCAGTGGTGTTTGCCTTGATGAAATGGCGACATTACCTTTATGGTGTTACTTTTGAAGTGTTCACCGACCACCAGAGTCTTAAGTATCTGTTTACCCAGAAGGATTTGAACGTAAGACAGAGGAGATGGATGGAGACACTTGAGGATTATGATTGTAAGATTCAGTACCATCCGGGTAAAGCCAATGTGGTGGCGGATGCTTTAAGTAGGAAAGCGAGTGTTTCAGGTTTGGAAGTAGGTTCTAGTAGACAAGGTTCAGTGGTTCTGGTTTCAGAAGCTCGTTTGGCTAATATCTCGGTTCAGCCGGTTTTGAAGCAGAATTAATAGAAGCTCAATCTGTGGATCCCGAGATTCAGAAATTGATAACTAAGTCAAGGATTGATCCTGAAACCAAGTTTGGATTTGATGATTTAGGGTTGTTCAGGTTTAAGGCTCGGGTTTGTGTTCCGGAAGAACTTAAACATTTGGTACTTGATGAAGCCCACAAGTCAGTGCATGCAGTACATCCCGGTACCACCAAAATGTACAAGGATTTAAGGAATTTATATTGGTGGAACGGCATGAAGAGAGACGTTGCTAACTATGTTAGAAGATGTCAAACATGCCAAGTGGTGAAAGCAGAACACCAAAAACCGGGAGGAACTCTCCAACCACTTCCAATACCCGAGTGGAAGTGGGAGCAAGTGACAATGGACTTCGTGTCCGGCTTGCCAAGGACCAAAGGAGGTTCCGATGGAATTTGGGTGATTATTGATCGGTTGTCGAAGTCGGCGTATTTTCTTAAGGTGAAGATGTCTGATAAGGTTCCTAAGTTAGCCCGGTTATATCGGAAAGAGATTGTTAGATTGCATGGTACTCCGGTCAGCATTGTTTCTGATAGAGATCCTCGGTTCACATCCAGTTTCTGGCAGGAATTACAGAAGTGTTTGGGGACGAAGCTTCAATTTAGTACTGCATTCCACCCACAGACGGATGGCCAGTCTGAAAGGCTAATAAGATATCTCGAGGACATGCTACGTGCTTGTGCCTTGGATTATCAGGATTCGTGGGATGAACAGTTGGATTTGATTGAGTATGCCTACAATAACAGCTTTCAGTCTTCTATTGGCATGGCACCGTATGAGGCTCTATATGGAAGGAAGTGTCAATCCCCTCTCTTTTGGGATATAGATGAGTGGAGATGGACTAAAGATGGAAAGCTCGAGAGAGCTAAGAAGCCTAAGGAAATTCAGGATACCATCGAGAGGGTGAAAGTGATTAAACCGAGGTTGAAAGCAGTACAAGACCGGCAGAGAAGCTATGCAGATAAGAGAAGACGACCCTTAGAGTTCGAGAAAGGAGATAAGGTCTTTTTAAAGGCATCTCCTAGAAAAGGGTATGCTCGGATTGGTAAAGGCGGGAAGCTTAACCCTTGCTACTTAGGCCCCTTTGAGATCCTTGATCGAGTTGGGGAAGTAGCCTACAGACTTGATTTACCACCGAGTTTGACCGGGATTCACAATGTGTTTCATGTCTCGTAGCTTCAGAAACATTATCCCGATGAGTCTTCTATTCTTCCAGTTGAGAAAGTTCAGTTGGAGCCGGATTTGACTTTTAAGAAGTATCCAGTTCAGGTGTTGGATCGGAAGATGCAAGAGTTGAGGAATAGACAGATCCGTCTTGTGAAAGTCTTGTGGCGGGATCAAGAATCCGAGGAAGCCACTTGGGAGACTGAGGATAAGATGAAGCGGTTGTATCCGGATCTTTTCAAGACCTCGCCTCGGACCTGAGGACAGGTCCTTTTGAAGGAGGGAGGTTTGTAACATCCCGACTGATCAGACTTTTCAGGTAACCTCTTATGTGCGCTATTTAATTATTTCTTTAAGTGATTATGTGATATTTAATTGCTAACGTGGATTAATTGAAGTTATTTGAACTTAATTGCTTTGGTATGAATTTGTTTAATTTGATCGTTTAATTTTACTTCGCTTTGTATTTTGCTCGTTTTAGATTCGTATTTAATTCTGATTTTTGTGAATTCGTGATATGTGTTAAGTATATGCTTTATGGACTCTTTTATGTTCTCGTTATATGTTTTGGTATTTGTTTTGGTTGCCTTTTTGGGTTCGTTTTGGAGACGGGACCTAAAGGAGGCTAAAGAGCATTTAGCTCACCTTGGGTTCCGGGAAGCGCATCTTGAGCTCGGGAATTCGGATTCGAATTTCGTCACCTCCGTTGAACTCGTTTCAACGATTCGGGTTTAATGGGATAAGCCTCACATTTTTCTAAGCTCATTAAGACCTTCGAATTTCACCCGTAACGAGCCCCTTTTGCTTGAGAGACACCTTTTGACCTAGTTATGACCTTGTGGACCCCACTTAAACTTAACTAAGCCTTAACCTTGACTCCAAACCCTTGGTTAAGCTCTCTCTTGCCCCTTTTCCTACTGAAACCGAGCCATACCTCCCTCTCTCTCCCAAAAATCGATCAGCACAAGCAAAGCAAGAAGGAAGAAGAAAACCCCTTTGTCCATTTTCCTTGATTTTGAGCTCAAATCTTCACCCAGGCTTCTCAAATTTGAAAGGTGAGTTCATGGTTGTCATCTACTCTCCCTATTCTCTCTTTTATGTGCTCTTGAGTTCATTTCCATGGTTGATTGATGAGATATAGCAAGCATGTAAATAGTATGTGTTGGGAGAATTTGTTGGATCTTTGCTTCCATTCTTGTTTCCTTGAGTTTTGATGATGATATTATGCTCCTAGGACTTGATTCTTAACATTTATTACCTTTCCTTGCTTGGTAGTTGGAGTATGAGTGTTTGGTCATTGTTGGGTTGCTGAGTTTGTTGTTTACGTTTTTTGTACCGAGACACGGGGGTGTCTCGGTTCGCCCTTTGTTGGTGACGCGGGCGTGTCACCTTCGGGATTTCGTTGTTCGGTTTCTGTACTGAGACACGGGGGTGTCTCAGCTTGCCCTTCCAGGGGGCATGGGCGTGTCCCCTAGGAACTCTAGTTTTTCGCTCGTCTTTGCTTGGTTTTGCTTCCTTTCCGTTGCTTCTTGTTGATCCTTCTTGCCTCGTTTTTGGTGTGTATGCATGACCAACTTGCTATATTTTGTGTTGAGCCTTATGTTACGAATTTTTGCTTTGATTTGTCTCCTCGTTTATGATATACGTCCGAATATGCATTAGATGCTCATAAATGGTCTAAACGTGGATTCATTTCATATCATTTGCATCATAAACATACATAAGCATGTACCGAGCGTCAATGTGGTTCATATTGAGTCTAAGAGTGTTCCTTGTTGTTTGTCTTGTTCAGAGGATCTCCCTATAGAGGACGAGCTTGCTCCGTAGGTGTCCGGTTGTCACACTTTTGTCTCCACTACGTTCGTTGACAAGGTGAGGTTTTGTTCTTTTAGTTATTCGGCCTATAACCCTACTTGATTTGAGGCCTCGCATGCGAATATGTATATTATATGGTAAATAAGTGTATGATACATATGTTGCGGGACTTCTCCCATTTGTCATAAGAGTTTAAAAACGTTTTGTATAAGTATATAAGCTATTTTGCTTTCGTTTGAAAAGTTTAGTTTTGTGCAAGTGTGTGTGTAAGCCAGATGTGGCTTTGAAAGATAAGCTCTGAGATATGTTTGTGTGACTTTCGTGATCTGTTTGGGCCCCGGAGTGTGGTATGGTAATCTCGGGACGACCGAGGGGTTGCCGAGCTCTTCCATCAACACCTCCATTTGAGAGTTTCACCCAACCTTGGGAGGTTGAGGAAGGGTGTTTCTCTTGAGCCGGCGGAGGCAACCGTCGAAGGTCTCAAGGTAGTAATTAAACCTTGTCTCGTCTGTGTATATGGATAGTTAGGGCCGATCAACCCTTCTATCAACCGGTGTTGGGGATGGATTCTGTTTTCTTTTGTTTGCTTTGATCTTCGTATAAGGAAGTGGGGATGTGTGTGACTCGTACTCGCCGAGTTGGTTTAGCTTTGTATGATCTATGGAACGAGAGTGGATTCTTAATTCACCTAAAACTTGGAGTTTGGCTTTTGGCCTTGTACCTTTCCTTTAACCTATGTATATCTATATCACGGGAATTAATTTGGCTTGCAAAAACCACTCTCGGTTCAAGGATTCTTCCGTTTTGATTAAATGCTTTGCTCTATCTACATATATATATCGGGTGCGTGAGTTAGCCCCCTCACTAGTCGCTAGGACTAACCCTCGTTGTTGTTTTTCCCTTTTCCCTTTCTTTTGAGTTTGCAGGTTCTTCCGAGTCAAGCTAGGTGGCAAGTGTCTTTCGGGTTTACTTGTGGTATAGCTTGGGTCTTCATGCATCGTAGTGGATTTCCTTTTCTTTACTTTACGCATTTTGGATGATGTATTCTAAATACACTTATGCTCTTCTGGCCGTGATGGCATTGTATATTTTGTATATGATCTAGCTTGAATACTTGACCCTCCCCCATTTTTGATATGTATATGTGTTGATCTTGGGAATCATGTTTGGTATATGAATTGCTTCCGCTACTCTGATTTTAATTATCGCAGTTCTTGAGGGTCTAGGCCGTCTAGCGAGGGTGTGAGTTTTGTGTGTCTCCCGTTCGCTATGGTTTGATATGGGTGCGAACTTCCATTTCGTTACTCATGTTGGACCTTAGTGCGGGGGATGTGGCACCCTTCGCTCTAGGGGTGTTACAAAAGCCCTGCACGAGAAAACAGACACAACGGCGGCAGAACAGGGCAGTGCCGAAAATGGCTCCAAAAGTGCCGCCGGACCCAAAACTCGCAACAAACAACAAGCAACATACAAGACATTCAAAAGTACAACTGAAACTCAAATCGAACCACGTTAACATACAAACCCGATAAGTTATATACATATATATATATATATACACACACACACACATATACCTTCAAATAAAAGAAAGAAATGAAGGAAAGCTTACCAGGATTGAAATGGAGATGTCGAAGTGAGTTCGTGGTGGTCGACAATCGCCAGATTCCTTACCGGAGTTGGTGGAGTCTCCTTCTTCCTTGTCTTGGCTTCTTGCCTTCACTTAGAGTAGAAATGAAGAAGGGAGAAGAGAATGGAGTAGTGGTGCTCGAATGATGATGGTGGCGAGAGACCGTGACGGCAGCAAGATGGTGGCATGGTGGTGATAGTGGCTTGTGTCGTGGAGAGAGAAAAGGGAATGAGAGAAAATGAAGAATGAAGAAAGAAGGAAGAAGAAGAAAATGGGGAGGTGTGTGTGTGTCGGGTGTTTTGGAGGGGGGAAAGAGAGAGAGGAGTCAAAGCACGCGGGGTTCACACAGGAGATATTTTGTGTGGTTTCGCCTCGAATTAAAATACGATTGGGATAGAATTAGGTTCCCGAATTAAATAAAAAGGTAGGCAACAAATTCAAGAATTAACAAGGAATAAAAGGTAAGGCTCAAGGAAAAGGAATAAACATAGTCGTGTGTGAAATTGTAAAACAATTAAACGACTAGTCACGTACGCACATAATTACAATTAAACCACACAACGGATGAGTAAACATATAAAATCACGTAATCACATTATTAAACAAGTAAAACACGTAACACTTGGCCTGACCTCACTCGTGACGTCATACCTGGTTAGTCTTGAAAACACAGGGCGTCACATTATTACCTTCATTAACAATCTCCCATAGATCGTAATTTATGGATATGAGATATTGCTCAATTCGATTTTCCAGATGGAATAGTTTGTACCTTCAAACAGCGACGGTCATGTATGTGACACCCCCTCAGCATATAACTCATTTTGAGACTCCATGGTATCTTTTCACTCTTGGTTGTTACACCAAAGGGCAGAGAGCACGAGGCTCCGGTACCACTTGTTTTGGGGGGGGGGGGGGAGGGGAGGGGGAAATGTTGCTCTTAAAAAACCTGAGTATATCAATTTGTTGACTTACCAACTTCAGTGAAATTTAATCAGAAACACAAGAGCACATCACACAATGAATTAGAGAGGTTTGGCCTCTAAGATTGTGTAAAACACTAGTCAAAGAGATTAATCCTCTACCTAAGTATTAAACTTAGGATTTTTAAGAACAACTTTATTAGCACCAAGTTACAGAACAGGTAGAAGTGAATTACACAGCAGACATACAGTCTAGTACTATAAATACCAGTTACAAGGACTTCTAAGCTCCTTTACAGTAGACTACCCACCAGAGCATCAACACACAAAACTCTAAAGGTGTAACTGTTAGAATATAGTATTTGGAGAAGACTTTGATTATTTGATTCATTGTGTATGGTTTTCTATATTACAATATTCTCACGAGCAACAGAGATATATAGGGCCTATATATAATCCTTACAAATCTGGACTAATTATAATAAATTAGGAACCAAATCCGGTAAGTCAACTATACCAAAGATATGGTATTCTAGCACTCCCCCTTAAGCTAAGTGATGGAGTTCCCAATCCTTAGCTTGCACAATATAGTCTGGAATATTTAACTTATAACTGCCTTGGTAAGTATGTCGGCCAGCTGATCTTCTGATCTGACAAAGGGAAGGGAAATAGTTCCATCTTCTAATTTTTGTTTAATGAAGTGTCGGTCCACCTCCACATGTTTATTTCTATCGTGTTGCACCGGGTTCTTCGAGATGCTGATTGTAGCTTTGTTGTCGCATCTCAGGAGGCTCGGACCCTTTGGTTCCATGCCAATTTCTGTCATCAGCTTTCTGAGCCAAATAAGTTCGGTCACCCCTTTAGCTATTCCCTTGAACTCTGCTTCAGCATTCGAAAGTGCCACAACCTTTTGCTTCTTGCTTCTCCAGGTTACTAAATTGCCCCCAACAAGTGTGATAAATCCAGACGTGGATCTCCTATCATTCGGGTTCCCTGCCCAATCTGCATCAATATATGCCTTAATATCAAGATGTCCATATCTCCCAAACATAATTCCCATTTCCATGGTACCCTTAAGATACCGAATAATCTGTATGACTGCCTCGATATGTTCTTTCTGTGGCTGGTACATGAACTGACTGACAATCCCCATTGAGTAGGCAATATCGGGTCTCGTGTGTGACAGGTAAATCAGCTTTCCTACCAACAGCTGGTACTGTTCCTTATCTTCTGGTTCCCCATTTTTTTCTATCCTGAACCTGTGGTTTACTTGTATCCGAGTTTCCAGGTTTGCAATTCAACATCCCGGTTTCGGCCAAAACATCTAGAATATACTTCTTTTGGGGGGATGAATATTCCTTCCTTTGATCGAAGAACCTCAATGCCCAAGAAGTACTTCAATCCTCCGAGATCTTTTATTTCGAACTTCTTGAAGAGATTTTCCCTGAGTCTCTCCATCTCGTCCCTATCACTGTTTGTTATGATCATATCATCAATGTATATGATCAAACATGTGATCAAAGCTTCTCTTTTTTTAGGAAGAAGGTGTGATTAGAGTTACTTTGTACGTATCCATGACGCTGCATAGCTAACGTGAACCTGCCAAACCATGCCCATGGTGACTGCTTGAGTCCGTACAAAGATTTCGAAGTCTGCACACCTCATTCTGGCAAAAAACTTCTGTGAAACCTGGCGGGGGTTCCATATATACCTCCTCAGTCAATCCCCATGCAGAAAGACATTTTTTACGTCAAACTGATGAAGTGGCCAATCTTTGTTGGCTGCTACTGTTAATAACACCCTAACCGTATCAAGTTTTGCAACTGGTGAGAAAGCCTCAGAGTAGTCAATCCCGAAAGTCTGAGTGTACCCTTTCGCGACAAGTCATGCCTTATATCTTTCTACGGAGCCATCAACTTTGTGTTTAATTGTGAAAACCCATCTACAGCCAACCGGCTTCTTTCCCTCGGGCAACCTGCATTTCTCCCATGTCCCATTCTTTATCAAGACCTCCATTTCAACTTTCATAGCTTTCTCCCACTCCTTATTCTGTTTGGCTTCCTGTACTGTTCTGGGAATTTTCTCTTTGTAAATGCTGCTTAAGAATGCCTTCGCCATGTTTGACAGACTCCCCCTGACCATATTCCCTACAGGATATTTGGTTGATCGGGACGTATGGTCAGGTAAATACCTTTGGGGAGCAACCCCTCTAGTGCTCCTCTGTGGTAGATTGTATATGAGGCTCGCTGCATTCTCAGTCACAATATCAGGAGCATCTGTGGCATCAATATTATCAGAAACGACAACAGGAGGAGGGAAAAGTTCAGTTACCTCATTTTGGACATCATCCGAAGGAGAATTACTGGGCGTGGGTGTGGTACTGAGTTCTTCAGATTTTTCAAGTTTAGATAGTGTAGGTTCAACCAAATCAGTATAGCTCAACCAACTCAGAGATCCTCTATCCTGAATCTTCCCCTGATCCCTATGCTGGGAGAGGTAGTAATAGTCGGTTTCCAGAAAATTGCAATTCATAGTGATAAGAAATCGACCGGTTTTGGGGTTATAGAACCGATACCTCTTCTGGATGGGGGCATATCCCAGCAAGACACGCTTCACTGCACAAGCATCCAACTTTGTCTGGTCAGATTTTGGGATATGGACGAAGACTGTACACCCAAAGATCCAAGGTGGCAAAGTGAGATGGGGTGGTACTTCAGTTTGAGTTTGGATAACTGATAGTGGTGTTTTTTGGGCTAAGATTTTTGTGGGTAACCTATTTCTTAAGTAGGTCACAGTGGCAACAGCCTCAGGGAAAAAAATGTTTCGGGACACTTGCTTCAGTGAGTAAAGCTCGGGTCATTTCAAGAATGGTTCTATTTTTTCGTTCAACTACCCCGTTTTGTTGAGGGATATTAGGGCAGTAGATTTGGTGAATCATGTCATGTTTTTGAAAGAAACTGTGTATTTCCTGGTTAACATATTCTTGTCCATTATCTGACCAGAGTACCTTGATTTTGTGACCAAACTGTGTTTGCACCATAATAAAGAACGCCATAAAAGTACCATAAACTTCAGATTTATGACGTAGAAAATATACCCATGTCATGCGAGAATAATCGTCAATAAAAGATACGAAATACCGAAATTGATTCTGATTTGTCACGGGGGCTGGTCCCTAAACATCTGAATGTACCAACGAAAAAACAGACTCAACCCGAGTATTATTTGGTTTAAACGAGGCCCTATGACTTTTAGTGGTAAGACAAGTCTGACATGACCAATTCAAAGACTGATTATACGGAAAGAGTGTAGGAAATAACATTCTTAGATACCCGAGTGAGGGATGACTAAGGCGCCTGTGCCAGAGCCAGAGTTGTGTATTTTCTGTTCCTACTAAAAGAAGAACTTTGGAGGGGTTTTCCACTTTACGCTGAGTACCACGCCCAATGATCTCCTTCGTATGAATGTCTGTAACAAACAAAACCGAGGATATATCAGGACCACACAATTTAGCTCTTTCGTAATATGGCTCAAAGAAAGCAACTTGCAAGATAAAGATGGCACATAGAGACAGTTACTCAATTTAAGTTTAGGAGTAACAAGAATTGAGCCCTCTTTTTCAACCACAGCCAGATCTCCATTCGCCGTTTGGATATCAGATTGGTTTGGGGTAACTGGGTTTAGTATATCGGATGGATCAAAGATCATTGTATCGGTTGCCCCACCATCAAGGATCCACCGATACGATTTTTTGGATTGAGTTTGGGTGTTACTGCGCAACAGGTTTGCAATCTGAGGTGAGTGTTTTGGGTTGGTATCGATTTGGGTTGTCATGTTTGGTTTTGGCCTAATCTTGGCCAAGGGTTTGGGATTGATATTGGGACGATGATGTTAAAGTCGAGTTCCAAGGATTCTAACACTCCTCTGATACCATGTTAGAACATAGTATTTGGGGAAGACTTTGATTATTTGATTCATTGTGTATGGTTTTCTATGTTACAATATTGTCACGAGCAACAGAGATATATAGGGCCTATACACAATCCCTACAAATCTGAACTAATTACAATAAATTAGGAACCAAATCTGGTAAGTCAACCATACCAAAGATATGGTATTCTAACAGTAACAAAGCAGTTTGTAAATGAAGAGCTTCAAGAAAAAAAAAAATAATAATAAAAAATAAAAAAAAAAAAATAAAAAAAAAAATAATCTACAGCAAATGCTCTATATATAGATCTTGCTTGATGACCGTTGACCAATTTGAAATAAGGGTGGAGTTTCCGAGGCAACCTTCCAATGGCACAATTTGACTTTTTATGCATTTTTTCATGTATCCCAATAGTCAGATCCTAAAAAGAGAATTTTGATGTACAAGTACTCATAAAAAAGTAAGGCATAGTTTTTGTCATAAATCAACAACCATATTTGTTTCATGACGCTTTCAGAGAGACTAACAGGGTGGTATTGAAGAAAGGGAGGACCTGAGATCTGCAGCAATCAAAGACTTAGGAGCTAACAACCCCCCACAACCCTGTGTTTTTCGAAATAATCATAAAAAACCCTGACAAAAAAAATCTGATTTAAAAAACCCAATGTTTTTTAAAATACTCACCGCCCCCTCATCCCAAATGGTCAACGAAAAAAAGTAAAATTCCTATTATACCCTTGTACACTGTTTCAGACATATAATATTATTAAAAATTATTTTTTAATTCAGGATAAATATTATATTAATAAATAAAAAAAATTTAAATTATATTATTATATCCATTAAAAAGTATTATAAATATATAATATATAATATATATTAATAATACATATTAATAAATTAATAAATTTATAGAAATAATATTTCATATATATATTATGTATATTACTAATTATATCTATATATATAGATATGTAATTAATATAAATAATTATATATATATATATATATATATATTATCATATTTACTAAAAATATTAATAAATTAATAAATGTATATACATATATATATACTAATATATACATATATATATTTTGTATGTATATACAGTAGCTGAGCAGCGGCGCACCCACACCACCGCATCCCTTCGCCGGTGCAACCGCGACCAGCCGCCGCTCCTCACCGGCAACCACCCCAGCCGACCACCACCGCCCCAGACTACAGCCGACTGTCTTATTCTCCGATAACCCCTGTCGTCACTGGAAGTGCCGCCGCTTCTCTTTCTTCCTCTTCTACTCCCTTCCCCGTTCGTTTTCCCTTTTTGCTATCTTTCTCTCTCGGGACAACAACTACCCGACACCTTTTCATGCCAGCAGGTTCTTTGCCACCGTCGGTGTACCACCGCGAGCCAACCACTGGACCTCCATTTCCAACCACCATGATCTCAGCTACCATCTCCCTCTCCTTTATTCTTTTTCTCTCTAGTCTCTCACCCTTCCCGATTCTCCCCAGCGCTACAAGCCAGCCGCCGCGCCGCCTCTTTTTCGGCCAAGACGCCGACCCACCATCATCCTTCTCTCTTCTCTCTCTCTCTCTCTCTCTCTCTCTCTCTATATATATATATATATAATTTAATCAATTTATTTATTTATTTATATACATAAATATAATACGAGGGTAAAATAGTCTTTTTGTACAGAAAAGTGAAGAAAATTTCAATTTCACTTGTGGCCAACGCGGGTGAGGTGCACGAGGGTTTTCTGTGCATATTGTGAAAAACATAGGATTTTTTGAAGTACTTTTTTTTTGTCAGAGTTTTTCTTGCTACTTTGGTATTACACGGGGTAGCTGGGTGAAAATTTCCCAAAGACTTAGAGAAGAAACTGGAGTCCTATCTGCTGAAATAGTGGCTGAGGTCTGTAACGTTCTTCTTTTATGCAAATCCTTTTGAGTAATCTGTAACAGTTAGGAAGATTAATCAGCCACTTCTTCGTGTAGTCCATGTTCTTAATGTTTTTTGCGCGGAAATTGTTCGAACATAAAAATTTTACTTGCATTTACTGGAGTTACTAAAACAGAAAGAACTTTGTTTTTTCTTGGGATAATTACACTGGCATGCCCTGAGGTTCGACTAAATAATGCAAACTTCCCCTAAAGTACGTTGAGGTTTGGCCAACTCATGCTATTATGGTTATGGATTAAAAGTGTGGGAAAATTGCAAAAATGGTATACCATTTGTACCCATTCAACAAGATTGGTACACCAACTATTCCGGTGGCAAATCGACCCCATATCTGTCAAAAAGTTACAATTTAATGCAAAAATTCGTCGGAGACCCGAATACCGGCCGAAAACCCGACCCGAAACCTGATGTGTCATCATTTTGTATTACGTGGCAATGCCACCAATGCCACATCCAATACCACTAGACAAGTGTCTTTTTGATCCATTTAAAATAAATTGAAAAAGCCACATAATTCCTATTTATTTGGGGGAAAATTTCCCTCCCAATACAATTATATACATATAAAATATTTCCCTAATATATTATACATAAACTAATAATCATCTATACTATCTATTAAGCGAGAGACCCAAGTTTCGTCTCTTGGACTCTAAAAATAATTTCTTTTCTATTTATTTATTTATTGATTTTATCCGGTTTTATCTCTTCCACGTTTTATCTCTTCCACGTTCTGTTAATTTCTCTTTTCTGTTTCATCACTTCTCTTCTTAATTTCTCTTTTATTTCTTATCACTTGCATTTTTTTTCTTTTTTTTTTAATTATAATTTTTATCACTTTTCACTTATATTTTAAATTTTTATAATTATTAATATGACATTATCTTATCTTACTTATTTATTTATTTATCATAAATTAATAATTATATTAAAAAAAACTATAGAATATATATTTAATAAAAAAATTTAATTTTAATATATTTATATAATAATTATTTTTATTTGCACATGCATAGAATGTGCAAAGTTGCTAGTATATATTAATTACATATATGCATATAAAAGAAATTAAAAAAAAAAAAAAGGGGGAAAAGAGTCTCTGAAGTGAAGGTGAAGCGATGTTGGGGGTACTCCATCTCGAACGGCGGCAACAGGAGATGGTGGCGCGGCGGAGATCCGATGGTGGAGGGTTTCCCCTTTCCTGAGATTAGGCGAGAGGGATGAAAAGAGAAGCGAGGGATGGTGATGGGGAAGGGTTTTTGCCCTCTGTTTTCTGAAGTGGTAAGAAAGGGAGAACAGGGAAAGTAGGTTCGTGGTTGGAGGTTCGATGAAGATGGTGTCTCCGGAAAAGATGGTCGGCGGTGGTCTGTGCAGGCGATGAGGAGAGAGACGAAAGGGAAGAGAGATAGAGACGGAGAGAGATCCGAGGCAGAAAGGTTGAGACTTGAGTGAGAGAGATCCGAAGCAGCTATTTCTTCCACCAAAATTTTCTTCCTGCTACCTTTACGGAGGCAAGAAGAAATTTGGGTATATAAATCTGGACCTACATCTATATAAATTCTCCCACCATGATGTATATATATTTAGATTTTTATGTACTGTGTGTGCATTTAATTTTGTGTGCGGATTTGTGGAGTTTTATTTGAGTAGTGTTGAAGGAGGCGATTGGTGGATGGTAGTGTTGAAGACGATGACCGATGGTTGTGGTGTTGAAGGTGAAGGTGATTGATGTGGGTGATGGTTGTGTCTATTTGTGCAGAAATTTGGGTGATGCTTAAGATGAAGATGAAGATGATGACCGGTGGCATTGCGGTGATGCTTAAGAAATTTGGGTGTGTCTATTTTATATACCCATATACACCCAAATTTCTTCTTACCTCTGTAAAGGTAGCCGGTGGTGATTTGGGGTTGTGGTGGTGGTGGCAACATTGTTGGTAGTGGTGGTGGCCAGATTGTTGGTGGTGTGGTGACGATTTGGGGTTGTGGCGGTGGTGGCAACGAAGGGGACGGTGGTGCTAAGATAATTAGGTTTGTGAAGGATCTTCCAGTCTGCTGAGAACTCGAAACTTGGAACTCAACTCGATCAAAAACACTAATGGATGCCAATTTCCTTCCAGGGGTCTTCCGCCTCCATTAGATGCCAATTTCGAAGGACCGGCTCTATTACCTGAAGATCCAGCCAAAAAGAAGTTTGCTGAAGAGTTGCTAGCCTATTCTGAACAGCATGATTTTTTGTTTTTTTTAATTGAACAGCATGAATTAGAAATCTAATTAATTTTTTTTTAATTGAACAACATGATTTTTTTTAATTTGAATAGATATCTGAATAATTTAGGTTTTTCGACTAAAGTTAGAATTTTCCTTTAATTAATTAAAATTTTAGTCTAAATTAAGAATTTAATGTGTTAATTAATTCTAAAATTTGATTATACTGATTTTATGTTTTTCGATTTTCTTTAAGATTTATTTTATGTTTTTTCAATTAGTTTTGTGTGGGTTAATTACATGTCATCCAACTCAGTTGCTACGTGGCAAAAAAATTTACGTGGCATCTCCGTGATGTCCACGCTAGAGTAATTGCCACGTCATAGATGGTTTCCGGCAGGTTTTAGGTTTTCCGACGAAAATGTGCATCAGTTTGCGCGGTTTTGGGAGGTATGGGGTCGATTTGCCACCGGAATAGTTGGTGTACCAATCTTGCTGAATGGGTGCATGGGTGCAGATGGTATACCATTTTTGCAATTTTCCCTTAAAATTATAATGAACTTATATTTACTTATATTTATTGCTTTGACCTTGATGGCACCATCTTATTTGCCATATAGACTACTAGATATTGCTGGCAACTTAGCAGCAACCAAGGATCAGAGGAGGAAATCTATAATGGGCATGAGAATAGAGCCTTACAAATCGACATGCTATTTGAAATTATGGAAATGTACTAGAAAAATAATTGTCTTTTGGGCTTGTCTGAAGTTTGTTTTAGCCGGTGTTTGCAAAAGCTCTTGCTTTTGGAGGAGTTAAACGTACAAGTTGAAGTCTTAAAAAAGTTAAAAGTGGTAAATGACTAAATGTGATGCAGTGCTTGGAGAAAAAGTTGAGAAGCATTCTAAACAAATCTCCAGGTTTTACAGAAATAACCTAGAACTGAAGTTAAAAGTTGGATCTTGTGTGCTTCCAGCTTATTATTTGTGCCTAAGTAAGGAAACCTTATCTTCCAAACACTTCCAAAGTAACAACAAAAATCAATAAATACAAATTTTTTTTTTTTTTTGTTTTTCATATTTGCAAAACACTACCTCAGTTTCGATCAAATATTCTAATTTATTGTTAATGCGTTTAGGTACCGACTGGATCAGAATGACCGGATGAGACAATGCATGCTTGGCCGTGCCTGTGACCTAATGGTATTTTCTCACCCTTTATTGACTTTTGTCTCGTGTCTTCACTTTCCTATTTTCTATGTGAGTTATATCTGTACATATCTGATAGTGTCTCGTTTCATGCTCTTCTCTGTTTTGCTTCACCAAAGCAGGCATCAATAGGGCCACTCGGGAAAACTCTTAGCATGTTATATGTATTATGTGCTCTGTGCTCATGCTTGTTTTTTGTGTGATTCTACTGTATTATGGTCTCTGTGTGCTTTTTTTCTGATACGATCTGAGTGAACATTGTGTTGGTTACTTGGTTCAGCATGCATGTTGGATATCTCTAAGTTGTTGATTCTTGAATGTTTGCTTTTAATTATAAATGTAGATTTCTTGATAGATCCCGTTATGGTGAATGAGGGGAAGATTTATGTTTTATGGATGGCTGGTAAATGCGTGTTCAGAATCATGGTTAAGTCCTACTATGGAGGAGTCTATTTTATCGGTCAATTCCGAATTTTCTTGAAATTTTTTCTGATTCTCCAGCACGTTTAACTCAAGATGATAGAAATAGCTGTTTGTGAGTTGGATGAGAAAGGAGGGTGCTGCGAGGAATCCATATCCCATTTTATGCAAACAAAACATGGCGTTGCACTGGGTGCATTCCGGTTTACTGAAACGCCATCTTCGAAAACTGCATCGATCTGGAGATATGGTTTTCACAAGGAGCAGGAGATTTATGGTGCTTCAAAACTCACATGTGAAGAAGTAGGTCGGAAGCATGTTTTCACATGTGAAGTAGTGATAATTATATGTTTTGCTGTGACAACTTTTAAAAATATTATATTATGTATTGCTTCGAATGTTTCTCAACTGAAAAATTTTAAAAGCGAAATTCATGTCTGCACATCAGCTTAAATAGTATTCCATTGCAAAAAGTTTAACTCGTGGACTTGTTCAGGGAGTTGTTCTCCTCATTCACCTACTATTTTCGGTAAATTATTACCATATATTCCTTTTACTCGATAGATTATGAAGAATATCCCGAGCAGGTATGCTCGGTTCCTACCTGCTCTGTTCTCAACAATGAAGACGAGTACACATTTTCAACTATAAATATATATATTTCCTTTTAGTTATTGGGTTAAACCAGGAGATTCTCGTTACTGTTCCATCCCAAATACTCGTATGTTTATATGTTCTCGCGCATTTCACAATATCGTGCAAGCCATATCCTAATTTGTTTATGTGGTTTACATATACGCAAAATCTAAAACTGATCATTTGTCCACCTAGAGCAGTTCAAGTGATAAAATTTCCCCCCTCCTTGAAGTTCCTTTTTTCATCTATCCTATTTAAAAAAAAATTTACTAGTGGCAAATTATAATGTATAGATACGAATATATTGATATAGACGTGATATGCTACGAATATGACGATTCTTTTTAAAAAATTTTAAGTAAGAATTATCCAACACAATATCAGACAGCAGAAGTCTTCCCCTAAAATTTGTGAAACTAGAGCTCAACACAGTTGCAGAGCTTTAAGGTCATTGTGTCCTATAAGCCAAAAAGCTGCACAACGAAAACCAATCTTTACATTGAGACAGAAGGCCAATCATATATCACTTCTGAGTTCTGACACCGGCTTGTGAAATCATATTATCACAACGAAATGGAATATCCCATTTTCATGGTACATTGTACCTAGACATATTCTCCAGAATATCCTTACTAATAATGCTTGCAAATTTAAAATTTTTAATGTGTTTGATATCCAGATTGCATTACGTTAAAACGAACATGATGGTTGATGCATTGAATGTGGTCATATATTTTTTGTTTTCAAGAATGTAGTCACCCACAACATGTTTGTTTCATTCAAAGGTACCCCTCCCCCTCCAATGGAAAGGAAGGTTACATATTATATATATATATATATATGATATACGAATACGGTCACGGTAATATATGAATACGTCAATACAATTTTTTTTTAATAATATCGGATATGGTGTCTAACACGATACGATATGACACGACAAAATAATATTTTTAAAATATTTGGATAATAATAATAATAATAATAATAATAATAATAATAATAATAATAATAATAATAATAATAATTAAAGTATGTAATCAACTGTATTTATTGAATTAGGGGCAAATTACATCTAAACCTTCTCTAGTTAGACGTATTTATATTTTAACCCCATTTGGTTTCAGAAATTTTACTTTTACCCCTTGTGATTTGTTACTGGATTGCAAAGCCCTCAACCATGACCTTTGTTATGGAAAGGGAAAACCTACTTTTGTTAATATTTTAATATCATCAAAAGTTTTTACCATTACCACCATAAATTTCATCATTTTCGGGTAATAGCAAAAAGTTATACTAAATTTGATAAGGTTGAGCAATGTCGAATACTATTTACTATATATGAGACATGCATTTAGAAAAGTCTCTTTGGCGTTTGTGATTTTAAAAGTATCAATTTAAATCTCCAATTGTATCGATGTATCAATTTGATAATTTAATATTATATATAAATTTTGTAATAAAAAAACATTTCAATTCCTATGGAAACATAAGGGAAAATTTGTAATCTTGTAGCAATTTATAAGAGGTGAAGGTGAAATTTAGAAAATTAAGATGCCTAATAAGGGATGTAAATGTAATTTGTCTTTAAATTAATAGTAAGGAAACAAACAAAACAGTTTAACTAAGACAAAAATTAAATGGTTAAAAAACAAGTTATAGATAACATAATAATAGATTGATTACTTCTATCGATCTACATAAAAAGAAGAAAGGACAGGTATTATATATGGCCCAAACTCCAAAAACTTTATAAAATAGTATGGGTTAAAAATTAATTTTTAGATAATTTGTGATGCATGATTGAGTAAAGGTGAAATTTAAAAAATTAAGATGCCTAATAAGGGATGTAAATGTAATTTGTCTTTAAATTAATAGTAAGGAAACAAACAAAACAGTTTAACTAAGACAAAAATTAAATGGTTAAAAAACAAGTTATAGATAACATAATAATAGATTGATTACTTCTATCGATCTACATAAAAAGAAGAAAGGACAGGTATTATATATGGCCCAAACTCCAAAAACTTTATAAAATAGTATGGATTAAAAATTAATTTTTAGATAATTTGTGATGCATGATTGAGTACTATTGATTAATATAATATAATGATATAGTTATCGATGCCACATTTTAAATGATTAAATTCAAAAAAACAAAAACACTAATAAATAAAGAAATATGAAATTCAAGATACGGAGGTAAATTCATCCAAATAGTTTCGCTGGTATCATTATATTTATATCATACTGATGGTGCAGGAATCTGAGTTTCCTAAATACAACAACACTTTAAGATTTATATGAAAAGGGAAAGACCATCACAGGCGTGAGAGCCTCAGGATCTGGGTTTCCTTTTGAGCGTGGGTTCTTCCAGCTAGGATAACACCAAGAGTGCGAAATGTAATGCTACTGTGGTGAGGTTAATGGAAAGCCTGAGAAGACCAGAGGGAATACCCAGAACGATAGAGTGTGTCTGTAGAAGATGACCTCCTCTTTTTTTTTGGAGAGTGCATGAGTTCTCCATATTTATATGTTAGGGGTGAGGGTAAAAGGGTAAATTGACCGTGTGGTCCCAAATCTGTGTTGCCCTAACACGTGGCGGCCCGTGAAGGTATGAGAAGGACGTTTCTGAAAAGGAGGCGGCGTGTCAGATGCTTAGTGCGCACTACCTTTGTGTCAGAAGTCGTTGGCGAGGGTGACGCGGGAGATGGGCCTAAGATTCTCTCTGCCGAGGTTCGGATCCAACGCAGCGGGGCATGGTCATGCACGAGCGTTGGTGACGCTCGAAGAGTGTATGGATGGCCTCCCCACGATAGACGACCCTTGAGCGCCGAAATACCGAGCATCAAGAATGGGCCCTCGTGTGGGTGTTTCCTTGAGAAGGATTCCCCCGAGGGCTGAAATGTGAACGCCAAGCCTGTTGGCCAGGGCCCCTTGTTTGAACAATCGGCCGAGGCCCGATGGCCCAAACTAGTTGGTAAGCGGATGATCTAGGTTAGCCCACGTATCCCTCAATCCGAGAGTATAATCTTCAAGCGCGTTCAAGGTGACAAGTGGACGGCTGAGATACGAGCGCGTTTCTGAGTCCCATTATTTTGCCCCCCAAATTCTGTAGTATCGCTCGAGCGTACTGTAGAATTTTGCCATGAAGGGCTTTGGATTTTGAATTATCCGAGGGTCAGGCCTCAGCAAGGGATGTGACCTTTTGACTTCTGTAACGGGTACAGTCTGACAACGCATTAAATGGTGTCATATCCGCATTTAATGCTAAGTGGGAACGTGGGCGCGTGGACTCCGGTAGTCGTGAGACGGTTACCAAAAGTGGGGGGTTTCCTAGGAGGGAAATGATTGCCATTTGAAATCCTCAGCCTTTGATGGTGTAAATCCTCCTCCATAAATACGGATTTTCAGGATCTGGGAGTCTTTTCCACGCATTCAACTTCCTCTATAGCAATTCGAAAAAGGCAAGAGACTTCTGCGTTTTCTGCAAATCCCGGCAAACTTCTTCTTCAATCTTCTAGGTAAAGAACCCGCAAGCTTTCATTTCTTCTACTAACATTAGATTTAGGCTGTAAGCGAGAGATTTGCTAAGTGTAAGACCTTTTCTGCCACTGAAACCGTCCCAGAATCTTCCATCACCGCCTAAGTTCTTGCGCAGGATTTCGTCTTTAGTGCCCAAAATCCAGATATGGCAGACCATAATGCTGAAGCATTCGTACAGGAATTAGATGAGATGTCAGTGGGGAGTTCATCCCCTCATGGCGATGTCCCCATAGCTGTTCCCCTAATTAGGGCGCGCCCAGATGAAGGAATTCCCATGGCGATCTCGGTGGCCCAGGCTCCGGCTGACGCCGGGGAAGAAGAGGTGGACTCCGCCGTTCAAGGGATGAACGAGCGTGCTCCCGGAGGGATGAACGACCTCTTTGAGGAGATGCACAACGTGATGGAGATGCAGAGACAGGGGGAGAGAGTATTCCCAGTTTTGAACAGCGCTGTGAGACCCCAAGATCACAGGATCACAGTGGCTATGATGGCTCCCGAGGGTGAAGCGGCGCCATCTGGGCGTCCATTTGAGGCTGGACCTTCCAGGAGGCGTCAAAGGAGAGGAAGGGAGCCTGCCACTCGAGTAAGGCAAGACAACCGCCATCAGACTGACAGATCTCCGGACGAAATTGAGAGTACTCTGACCCTCGGTGATTTGGAGGAGTTGAGAGCGAAAGCATATTGGGATGAAGCCGTATTTCCCCTGCGACTTCCTGAGGAAGGGGAGAGGGCCAATCGACCGCCGCCTGGGATGATGACGGTCTATTGGGATGCAGTTCTAGCTGGGGGTCTGAGGTTTCCAATCGCTCACGACGCCGTCATCATTTATCATCATCTAGGGCTTTGCCCTTCACAAATTCTACCCAACGGCATAGCCCTAATCAACACATTCATAATAACGATGAGGGCCTTGGGCAAAGCACCCTCGATAGTCAACTTTGACAGCTTGATACAAGTAGCCCGCTCGCCACGCTCGTCGCCTACAGACGGATTTTACTACGCCCAAGCCAAATCAGGCTTTAAGATGATAGACTCCCCATCAACCTCCTACGGCGAGCATTGGAAGGAGAGGTATTTCTTTGTGGGAGCCCCCGGGGGGATTTTTGGAGTTCATCGGCAATGGATGATTCATGGCGAGGGTCCTTTGATTAGGGAAAGGATGAGGAATAAGGATTTTGAGGACTGGGCGATGGGGTTAGCCCTCGAGATGAGGGCTGAAAAGAAGTGGATTAAGGCGGAGACATTGGTGAAGAACGAAGGGGTATTGTTCCGCTACGGATTATCTTGCCCTCCAGAAATGATACTCAACCCTCCAGCTGACATCATGGCCCTCGATGGTTAGATTCTAGGAACTAACTTCACTAACTTTTAGAATAGCCTCCTAACTTGGTGTAATTACTGCATTTTTACATATACAATCCAGGCATCCAGCTCCTGACGCTCGTTTCCTTCCCCTCGCAGGTGTTCAAATACTATCCCGAGGCATGAATGCTGAAGCCCTTTCCCGCATGTTGGGTGCTCAGGGAGCCGGTGCTAACCCTCAGCAACAGCAACAGCAGCAGCAAGAGCGACCCCCAACTGCGCCGAGGGGCAGGGGAATTCGGCGAAGGCAAGGGCGAGGCGATGGAGGCAGAGGTGCTGGAAATGAGGTTCCAGCTGTTGGTCCTGTCGAGGATCTCACTAGGGATGGTGCTCGGGAGGTTACTCCTACTCTAGTTGCTCCCGAGGGGCCCATAGCACTTAGCTCCAGCACTTCCCGCAACCGATCCGGGGATTTAGTCCGCATCCAAGAAGGGATTAGGGCTGAGCGCCAAGGCAAAAGGAAGAGGATGCCGGACTCTGTCCCAATCTCCGGTAAAGGAAAGGAGGTGGTTGTAGGCCACCGCGGTGAGGGAAGCGACACATCTTCCTCCGAGGATGATGACTTCTGGAAAATTGGCTGCCGGGGTAACGCTCGATACAAGCGCCAAAGGAAGGACGGCCCTGTCCTGCTGAAAAAGAGCGCCTTTTCTGTCAACATGGTCTCCGACATTGTCGGAAAGCTCCAGTTCTCCGCCGACCATGACAAACTGAACGAGCATGATGTCGCTCGGGTCGCAGATGACGCCTGTCACGTCCTCCTGACGGTTAGTCCTCGAATCCTTCTCTTTATAAAATTCCCCCCTTCTCCCTTCTATGTTCTGACAGTGACCCTCGTTAACGGCTTCCCAGGAGGTAATCCCGAGGCTAAAAAATTTGCAAGGGCGAGCGCAAGCCTATTCTGAGCATAAGGCCAAGTACAAGAAGTTGCTGCGCATCACAGACCCGGGCCAAATGCAGGAGGATTACAATAATGTCAGCGCTCAACTGAATTCCGCCAACCTTGAGAACGTCCAGTTGAAGGAAAACCTGAAGAAATTCGATGACGCCTTTCTGGTCCTAAATGAGCGTCACAGGAAATTGAAGGATGAGCGGGACCAGTTGAGGGTACAAAATGGGGAGCTGGGTGAGCAGCTGGCGGAGAGCACTCGCCAGAACGAGGCAGCCAACAAGGCCCTTGCTGACTTGCGAGGCAAAGTACAGGGTTTGGAAGCGAAGGTATCCTGGGAGGCGGTGAAGAAGTTCGTGCGCTCCAAAGCCTTCGTGTTTGCGGCCAATATTCACTGCTTTGACAATGCGCGGCGTTTCTTCCGGAAAGCCATCGGACAAATGGTGCATCTTGGCTTGGCCCCTGAAAGCGCTCGGACTGACGCTCGCCTACGAATGGATCTGGACGAAAATTGCGAGCCGATGCTCCAGGATGAGGATCCTAATGAGGGCTTGGCGGAGCCAGAATATCAGGAGCTAGTGGAAACACTCCAACGGGAGTTCATTGCTGCTAACACTATAGGTCCTGGTCCCATCCAAATTGAGGACGAGGGTACTGTCATGGATGCCGCAGATGTTGAGGAACTAGACGAGGCTCCAACTTCTAACGCTGATGTGCTGGCCCCTGTCCCCATTGCGACTGCTCCCCCCGAGCCTGATGCTCCAGCCCAGTGAAGCTTCTTCTGTTGATGAATTCCTTCATTTGCCAGTTCACTTCCTTGTCTACCCCATGAACAACTTATATCTGTAATCAATCTCCAAACTATTTCTTTGGATGTCTTGGACTTCTTGATGCTTCTTTTAATATATTTGAACTCTTTTCTACTGCTTGAATGTATGAATGCTTTCTTCCTTACTTTTGAATGGTGAATGATGCTGCTTTGTTACGCTCGCCGTTTCTATATTGATGTCCTTTGTTTGGAACGTTTGCGATGGTAGTGTAAGCATGCAGAGGTGTCTTTTACGACGGTCCTCTGACACTCATCACCATGCATATTAAGCTTAGAAGCCCACGACGTTAGGCAGTTGGCCTATTGCAAATATAGGCGCGGGGGTGACCCTTAGGAGGGTTCCCTGGCCATAGCAGAAATGAACCTTGAATTTGGACTTAGAAAACCTTTGAGGAAATACAGGCGCGAGGGTGACCCTTATGAGGGTTCCCTGGCCACTTTTGAAATGAAGTTTCGAATCCAGACTTAGGAAATCTTTAGCCAGGAATTGGCTTATGGCTGGAATATTGGGAGATGCAAATATGGGCACGAGGGCGATCCTTATGAATGTTCCCTGGCTGTACTCTCATTGAGGCTCGAATTTGAACTTAGGAAATCCCTAAAGATTTAGTTAAGTATCGGCCTTAGACATTTGGCGTGCATCTCTATCTTGATTGTTCCAGAAAATTGATCGTACTTAGAAATCGCCTGTAGGATTTGCTAAGTAGGGGTTAGAACGAGCGTAGCCGTAGTGTTAGTGGCATCCACTATTTACGAGCGTGCTCTTACCCAAGTAGATGAGGGTCACAGGGGGTTTACAAGCGCGAACTAACGTGACGGGCACTTAATGGGCGTAAATTAAGCGTTTAACATCCCGCCTTTCGACACGCTCATTCCTAGGGTTTAAACTCTTGCGAGCGTTCAAACTGTTACAAGTGGATGGTTATCAACACCTTGGACAGTGTAACTTTGAAACGATTGGTGTATCGCGTAGGCCATTCGACGTGGAGGGTGCTCGACACGGAGTAGGCCTTTTCTCGCTCGAATCCTTAGATCAAATAAGAAAGCAAGCAGATAACGAAAACAAAGAATTAAATACTTACTGTTATATAGATGCATTCTTTGGAAATGACTACAACACGCTTTCTGTCAAAGGAAAGCACTTCATGCCGCAGACGGGCCATTACAAAGAAATTGAAGTTTACACGTAGAACCTTCTAAGGTTACATGCATTCCATGGCCTAGGGAGACGCTCGCCTTGCAAAGTCTCTAACAAGTAGGTGTTATTTGCTCGTACTTGAATGACTTTGAAGGGGCCTTCCCAATTGGGGTCCAACTTACCTACGTGTTTGGAGACTTCAACTTTTTTGAGGACCAAGTCCCCTAGCTGGAAAGTCCTTTCCTTAACACGTTTATTGTACTGGCGAGCAACGGTTGCTTTGTATTTGTGGATACGTGCCCAAGCAGCATTCCTCTTCTCATCCAGCAAATCTAACTCGAGCGCCCGATTGGCCTCGTTGGCGGCACGCTCGAAATAGGCAACGCGTGCGGATTCTTGAGCAATTTCCGCAGGTATCATGGCCTCGGAGCCGTACACGAGGGAATAAGGGGTTTCCCCCGTTGCCGCTCGCGGAGTAGTACGGTACGCCCACAGAGCTCCCTGAAGTTCTTCAGCCCATTCTCCCTTCTTACTCTCGAGCATCGTTTTCAGATGCTGGAGTATGGTTCGGTTGGTCACTTCAGCTTGACCATTAGCTTGAGGGTGACCCACGGAAGTGAATCGTTGTTCGATCCCTAGTTCATAGCACCAATCCCGTGTGTCAGCAGCGATAAACTGGGAACCGTTATCCGAGATGAGCACCCTCGGGATGCCGTATCTGCAGATGATATTTTTCCAAATGAAATCCCTCACAACCTTGAACGTTATCTTAGCGACCGCTTCTACCTCAGCGCACTTAGTAAAATAATCCACAGCAAGTATTACGAACTTCTTTTGCCCGACCGCCATTGGGAGGGGTCCCACAATGTCAATGCCCCACTGATCAAAAGGCCACGAAACATCAATAGGAATCATTTGAGCGGCTGGCAACCGGGGGGTGTTAGAGTGAAACTGGCACTTAGGGCATTTCTTAGAGTAGCTAATGGCATCCTGCAACACCGAGGGCCAGTAAAAACCGCTCCTTAAGATTTTCTTCGCCAGGATTCAGCCACCCGAATGGTTCCCACAACTTCCACTGTGCACATGTTCTAAAACCTCCTTGGCCTGCGAGGGTCTCAAGCATCTCAACGGTGGGCCCTGGAAGGATCGCTTGAATAATCGACCCTCGGTATCCAATGAGAAACGAGGGGCCTTGTTCCGGACCCTACGAGCCTCAACTTTGTCGCTCGAACAGGTTCCATCCTGGAGGAATCTGACAATCTCGTCGAGCCAACAAGGCTCGGAGGGATCAATCATATGTACCTCTTCCGAAGGTTCTCCTCTACTTATCAAGGGCTCTTCAGTCCTAAGAAATGTAACAGCACGCTTGTTAGAACCTTCTAGGGCCGATGCAAACTTGGAGAGAGCATCAGCACGCTCGTTTTCAGCCCTCGGAACTTGCAAAAGATGGAATTCCTTGAACTTGGCTATCTCCTCCTTGGCGCTCGATAGGTACTGTGCCATGGTGGCTTCTCGAGCCTCATAACTACCAACAATTTGACTCGCGATCAACTGCGAATCAACGTATACTGTGACACGAGTGGCCCCATTTTGGAGTGCAATCCTGAGCCCTTGGATGAGGGCTTCATACTCAGCTTCGTTGTTGGTGACTTGAAACGCCAGCTTGATTGCGTAGTCAACTTCTGCCCCGAGGGGATCCCTGAGGGTCACTCCGGCTCCTCCCCCCTGTGAGGTCGAGGAGCCATCCGTGTGTAAAAGCCATAAACCCTCATCTGCCGAGGGCACAGTCTCCAAATTGAAACGCTCTACCAACAAATCGGCCACTGCCTGAGCCTGTATGGCTGTACGAGGCTCGAAGGAGATATCAAACTGACTGAGTTCAATCGCCCACTTAATTAACCTTCCCGAAACATCCGGCTTAGATAGTACTTGTTTGAGTGGTTGATCTGTAAGCACTGTGATGGAGTGAGCCTGAAAATATGGCCTCAGCCTTCGGGATGTGTTAACGAGCGCAAAGGCAAATTTCTCAATTTCCATGTACCTCTTCTCAGCCCCCTGCAAGGTTTTGCTTAGGTAATACACCGGCTTATGCATACGCTCGCGGATTGCCACGAGGACAGCGCTCGTGGCTTCCAAGGAAACTGATAAATAGACAAACAAGTTCTCCCCGGGTTCGATTTGGTCAACAAAGGCGCGCTCGAAAGGTACTGCTTCATATCCTGAAGGGCCTTTTCGCATTCCTTGCTCTAGGTAAATTTGCGAGCGTTGCGCAGAATTTTAAAGAAGGGTAGGTTCCTATCCGCTGAGCGAGAGATGAACATATTTAATGAGATGATCTTACCCACAAGCACTTGGACCTCTCTCAGATTGCGAGGGGAGGGTATGTCCAGGATTGCTTTAATCTTCTCGGGGTTTGCCTCTATGCCACGTTGACTGACCATGTATCCCAGAAATTTACCGTCCCGAACGCCAAAGGTGCATTTTGATGGGTTCAACTTCATTCCGTAGCGACGAAGGATATCGAAAGTCCGCTTGAGATCCTCCAGATGGGGGCGTTGGCGCTCACTCTTGACTATCATGTCGTCTACATATACCTCCATAGATTTTCCAATTTCGCGCTCGAACATTCTATTAACGAGGCGTTGATAGGTTGCTCCCGCGTTTTTGAGCCCAAAGGGCATGACTTTGAAACAGTAAACACCCAAATGCACAATAAATGAAGTTTTGGGGCGATCTTCGGGCGCCATAAAGATTTGATAATATCCCTGAAAGGCGTCCATCATACTCATGAGTTCACACCCGGCTGTAGAATCTACCAACTGATCGATCCTCGGTAGTGGGTAATGGTCTTTGGGGCACGCTTTGTTGAGATCCGTGAAGTCGTTGCACATACGCCACTTATTGGCGCTCTTTGGGACGAGCACCACATTGCAAAGCCATTCTGGGTACAAAATTTCCTCGATGTACTGAGCATCAAGCAATTTACTAACCTCTTATTCGATAACCCGTTTCCTAAAGCCATGAACGTCCCTCTTCTTCTATTTGATGGGCTTGAAGGTTGGATCCACGTTCAGTCTGTGGACAATGACGCTCGGATCTATCCCTGTGAGATCAGAAGCTTTCCACGCAAAAACGTCTAGATTCTCCCGTAGGAAGTCGATCATCAAAACTTGCGAGGGCCCATCCAGGCCAGAGCCAATCTGGGTGGTTTTATCCGGATTCCCAGGCTCCAATTCAACGGTCAAAAACTCCTCGGTGGGCTCAATCCGAACCTCCGGCCTCGGCGCCTCTAGCGCTCGTTTCTTCCCGGTGAGCATACCCTTGGGCTCATCACCCTCGTTTTCTGAAGAAGAACCCTCGACGGCCCCCGGTGGCCTATTCTCTGAACACTGAACATCTCCAGGGGTCCTCTTTTTATTCTTCTTCCGGTACAGCTTGGCTCTTTTGCGCTCGGGGCCCTCTTCGTCTAATTCGGGGAAGTCAACAGACTTCTTAGTAGACCCAGGTTGAATGGACTGCTTGGGCTTGTGGCTTCAAAGCGAAAGTATGTAACATTCCCAAGCTTCTTTGACGTTACATAGAATTTCTCCGGTACCCTCGGGGGTAGGGAACTTGACCTTCTGGTGATATGTGGAAATTACGGCCTTGAAGTCCACGAGGGCTGGGCGCCCAATGATGATATTGTAAGGAAGGTTCACCTCAACGATGGTGTAGAGGACGTTCAAAGTTTTTCGCTGTGGGGCGCGACCAAAAGAGGTGGCCAAGTGAATCTGTCCACGAGGGACGATCTCGGAACCTCCAAACCCTACGAGGGCAGTTCTGAGAGGTTCGAGGGGGATGTTTGTTATGTTCATTTGTTGAAACGTTGAGTACGGGAGAACGTCCACAGAGCTTCCACTATCAAATAAAACCCTCTTTACAGTGTGGTTATGAACGTCTAAACTAACCACCATGGGACAGTCAGAGGTTTTTCCTATCCCATGGGGCGTTACAATATGTTCAAGATCTTTCTCAGTAAACCCTATGACATCATCCTCCTTCGAGCGCGACGAGCTGTCCACGGAGAGCACTGGGCGAGGGAATTCCGTTCTTTGGTTATAGCTCCTGACATGGCGACGGCGAGAAGCATTGGAATCGCCTCCTGAGGGCCCTCCCGCGATCATGTGAATGACCGCAAAGGGCTGATTTTCCATATCCGCCCCTTTCCCTTTGCCGCGTTCGCTGGTCTCAGGGCGCTGGCGACGAGGACTCCGGGAGCGTGAACGGCTTCTTCTCCTCCCGAGCGCTCGTTCCGCGCAATGTTCATCGTACCCCTCTAGTACTTTCACAAACTCTTTGAGGTGCCCCCCAGCAATCAGCCGCTGAATTTCCTTCTCCAGGTGGCGGCATTCATTAGTGTCATGCCCCTTCTGCTTATGGAAAGCGCAGTATTTCCCCGAGCGCTTCTGAGCCTCGGTTTCTCTCAGCTTGGGCGGCCTCTTAAACAACCTCTGGTCCGCCAGGGAATACACTTCGGCAATTGGTCGGTTGAGGGGGACACGCTCGAGCCTCCGCGGAGGAGAGGAATGACGGCGAGCGGGTATTGGGCTGCGGCGGTGACTTCGGTTGGGCTCCACTTTGTCCTCGTGGGTTCTATTGGGGCGAGGGGCATTTGCCATCTTCTGATCCCTCGCTATGTACATATCCTCGAGGGTAAAGAAAGAATCGGCAATCTCCCTAATTTCCATCAACGAGCGCGGTTTCTTCTTGGCCACTTCTTCCACAAACTCCTTGCTGACGTAATGCTTTATGTTGATGGCCCCAAATAGAACGTGCCTCAAAAAGTCCATCGAGGGCTTTTCTACCAACAAAATCTCTTTATTGAACCTCCCCATGAAGGATCTGAGAGTCTCGTTCGGCCCTTGGACCAGGCTATAAAGAGCGGTCGCAGCCGGAGCTGGTGCCTTCAGCGAGTTGAAGTGGCTGACAAAAGCATCCGTCAGGTCATAGTACCCTCGGATCGAGCGCGGGGGGAGCTTTTTGTACCATTCTTGGGCCATTCCGGTGAGGGAAGTGACAAACACCTTGGCCCAGTAGTTGTTCGGATGGTCATACATGTGCATTAGGTGCACAAAATGGTCCAGATGCTCGGCTGGATCCGTGGTTCCGTCATATCTGTTGATCGACGAGGGAATTTTACCCTTCCCTGCGCGAGTCATTAGAACCTCCTCGACGAGGGGGGAATCGCCCGCCATGATCCTATAGTCTCGCTCGTCGGGATCTTCGTAGCTGGCTTCCCTCCTGCGCCGAGAGATGGGGCTACGTGGTCGGCGAGCGTCTCTGGCCTTGGACCTCTCGCCCCCAGCACGGGAAGCGTGAGACCGTGCTCGAGAGAGCTGCTCTACCACGTTCTGGAGCCCTCGAATTTGGTCTTGTACTGCTGCAAGCTGAGGGTCACCGACATTTCTGCGGTTTGCCCTCTCTGTGACCCTCGACTGGACCTCGTCGTTGTTTCCAGCCCCTTCGTTTTGAGGGACTCTCTCGTTTCCCGCTGGCTGCTGCCCTTGCTGGACCCTCGGAGCTGCTTCATTTTCTTGAAGCGGGGGAGGGTGAGGTTGCTGGGCCCTTAACGCATTTTGAGCCATCGTTAAGGGATGTGCAGGGAGCCCGCCCAAGGGTGGGGCTATTCGAGCGCCCGCGTATGAAGGGAAATAAGCCATAGTGAAGTGTTCCCAGGCATTCTGCACAGCTTGACTCTCGCATTGCGCATACAGCGCCAGAAGTTGTTGCGTAGTGATTTGGGGCATCTCTACCCCCTGTATTTCCCTTGGCATTGATAAGGGGAGGTTCAACGTCCCCACTTGATACGGCTGGACCAAAGGTACCGTTCCAGGCATTACCCCGGGCTGCGTGAGAGTGTATCCTGGCGGCGGCATGGCCATAGGGTATATGCCAAGATGGGAGGCAGGGATATTTGGGGCGAAAGCTTGGGGGGGGGGGAGGATTGGAACCCGATCCTCCCGCTTCATGTCCAGTTGGGGGAGGAGCAGCAGCAGCGGCATCAACGTCTCCGACAACAAGAGGAGGTGCGCCCCCGACGAGGGCGGGGCTTTCAGCGTTCTCTCCATTGGCAGGAGGAAGACCTCCCCTGTTCCCCAGAGTTCCAGATCTTGTGGCAGTAACCATGATGAAAGACTTTGGTGTCACTTTTCAACTAGCTTTTAAAGGAAGAAACTGGTAATACCGAAGATGGTGGTGATGGTTTCCCACAGACGGCGCCAAAAATGATGGTGCAGGAATCTGAGTTTCCTAAATACAACAACACTTTAAGATTTGTATGAAAAGGGAAAGACCATCACAGGCGTGAGAGCCTCAGGATCTGGGTTTCCTTTTGAGCGTGGGTTCTTCCAGCTAGGATAACACCAAGAGTGCGAAATGTAATGCTACTGTGGTGAGGTTAATGGAAAGCCTGAGAAGACCAGAGGGAATACCCAGAACGATAGAGTGTGTCTGTAGAAGATGACCTCCTCTTTTTTTTGGAGAGTGCATGAGTTCTCCATATTTATATGTTAGGGGTGAGGGTAAAAGGGTAAATTGACCGTGTGGTCCCAAACCTGTGTTGCCCTAACACGTGGCGGCCCGTGAAGATATGAGAAGGACGTTTCTGAAAAGGAGGCGGCGTGTCAGATGCGTAGTGCGCACTACCTTTGTGTCAGAAGTCGTTGGCGAGGGTGACGCGGGAGATGGGCCTAAGATTCTCTCTGCCGAGGTTCGGATCCAACGCAGCGGGGCATGGTCATGCGCGAGCGTTGGTGACGCTCGAAGAGTGTATGGATGGCCTCCCCACGATAGACGACCCTTGAGCGCCGAAATACCGAGCATCAAGAATGGGCCCTCGTGTGGGTGTTTCCTTGAGAAGGATTCCCCCGAGGGCTGAAATGTGAACGCCAAGCTTGTCGGCCAGGGCCCCTTGTTTGAACAATCGGCCGAGGCCCGATGGCCCAAACTAGTTGGTAAGCGGATGATCTAGGTTAGCCCACGTATCCCTCAATCCGAGCGTATAATCTTCAAGCGCGTTCAAGGTGACACGTGGACGGCTGAGATACGAGCGCGTTTCTGAGTCCCATCACATACTCACATACTGTGTTTGTTATTTTAATGTCGATAAAAATGTAAATTTGGCCTTATAATTTTTCTATTTTGGTAGTTTAATCTTGTTGAAGTTTGGCTTTGTAATTAACTCTTATAATTTTAAAAAATTTACAATGATGGTTCAATTTTCACGGAAAAATTAATTTATCACAGAAAATATTTACGTAACAGCCACGTCAGTAATATGAATTGGAGGTAAATACTTACTCAATAAACCGATAAAATTATTTTTAGATCATTTGTAATGATTGACTATTATAATATAATGCTATAATTATCAATGCGACATCATTTTAAATGATTAAATTAAATAAAGAAATATGAGATTCACGATACAGAGATAAATTCGTCCAAAAAATTCTCCGATATCATCATCTTTATATCATATTATGTTTGTATACTTTATTGGTTGTGCATCATAATTTACACATACGTACAAAAAAAATTGAACAAATATTATCCGTCCATTTTGTTGGAATAAAGATAAATATATCGAATTATTACAACATATGATTTTAGATAAACATTGTCGATATGGATGGAACTTTTTTGTGAATAAAATTTTGTAAATTTCTCGTAAAATCTAATCATCCAACTAAAGGATATGCTGCGGACCGACGACGTCCCTTTTGTCCTTATCCAATTGTGATCACTCAATCAATCCTTACCAATATTAATGTACAACTTTATTTATGTGACAACGACGCGTGCCCATTTTTGGCTTCTTATTTTCATCTCATGCATATCCAGATTTCTTTCTGTACTTGTAAGAGATAAATTGATATAAAGTCTGATGATATTAGATTTATCCGGCGGGAGGAGGCGTTAAATTCGTTAAACAAAGTCCAGGATTTAAAATTTTAATCCGGCGAATGGAGCAAGTGAGTGAGGAGGGTAATCTCGTATTAAGCCCTTGCATTACCCGAAGATTTTGTTGGGATAAAATTGGAACGAAGATTCACTAGCTTGTTTGGTCAAAAAATGAATGTAAGAATCGGAAAATTGTAGTCCAAACTTGACTTAGTGGAACCCAACCAAATAAAAGGTGTTATTTGATTTGTCACTTACCCTAAATTTTATATCGATCATACGACAAAAATAAAATACTCGTCCTCTCATTACACTAATTTGGCCGAATGAAGCTTGGAGTAGAACTACCCATAAAAATCGGGTCTGAAAATATGTTAATCTATTATATGCAATTGATATGGGCTCTATTTATATGAACTAGTGATTTTGCACACTGGATGCGTGTGCATAAAAAAAATATTAAATTAAAATTCTTATGTTATTATTTAATTTATAATTATTTTTAATATAATTATAGTATTTTGATAAATAAATAAATAAATAAAATTAGATAATATTAAATTAGTATAAAGTAATAGTTTTAAGTAAAAATTCAAAAATGGGAGTTTTTGAGTAAACTACATGTTTAACTAAAAAATTTTAGTTTACTCCCTAATTCAAAAAAAAAATTAGTTTACCCCCTATTAATATAAATTATCTATTTTACCCTTGATTTTTCAAATATGAAGTATTGATATTTGAGTTTGTAGAACTATATTTAAATTTTGAAGAACTATTGTGATAAATAATAGTTTGTTATTGAATGAAGAACTTTTATGTTAAAATGAAGTATTCACTTATACATTTGTGGAATAATATCGGAATTTTGAGGAACTATTGTATTATTTAGCAATTGATAATTGAATAACTTAATGAAGAATTTTTTCTTAATATGAAATATTTATATTTGAATTTCTGGAACTATATCTAAATAGTAAGGATTATTGTGTTATGCAACGGTTAAATGTTAAATGAAGAACTTTTCTCTTACTATGAAGTATTTATATTTGAATTTGTAGAACTATATCTAAATAATAAGAAACTATTATGATATGCAACGTTTAGATGTTAAATGAAGAACTCTTCTCTTAATACGAAGTATTTATATTTAAATTTGGAGAATTGTATCTAAATATTAAAGAATTATTGTTTTATGCAACCTTTAAATGTTAAATGAAAAACTTTTCTTTTAATATGAAGTATTCTCATTTGAATTTCGAACATTAAATATGAATTTTAAGTAATTGCTGTGTTACGCAACTGTTTTTTATTAAATAAAGAATTTTTTTTTTGAATATGAAGTATAGCATTTTTTAATTGAGGAACTATATCTAAATTTTAAGGGATTGTCGTGTTATTCAACAATATAACTAAATGAAGGATAATTAGGTCGTTTTAGAATAATTAGGGAGTTAACTAAAAAATTTAGTGGAATGAGGAGTAAACTAAAAATTCAAGTCCTATTCAAGGTTTAACTCAAAATATCCGTTAAAAGATATTAAAAATATATAGAGAATTAAAAAAAAATTAAAATGAGGTGAGGGAAAAAAGAATTAAATATAAATACGTAATTTAAAAAAAAAAAAGAATTTGAGAGTCCAGTGTGGAAGATATTAAGCAGAAAACTGCTAAAATACGTAGATAGAATTTTTGTTAAATAAAAAAGAAAAAAAGAGTTCTTGACACTAAATGGGTCTCTGGCTTAATATAAAGTATAAATTACAATAAATAAATAACTATGTACTATATTTCATAAATTTCCAAATTTATCACTCAAAATATTAAAATCTAATTAAACTTCAACTATGATATATAACTTAAGACATGCGCTGGTTGAATTGGCGTCTATACATGTAGTCCTTTTAATTATTAGGAGAGATGACAGGATTTTCATGGGAAAATTCATTGAAAAATTGCGAAAAGGCAAAAAAAAAAAAAAAAAAAAAAAACAAAAAACAAAAAACAAAAAACAAAAAAAAGGAGCAAAACAACAAATAAATATATAATTTTCCGAGGATAATAATTTTAATATTTTATGTAACATTAAGGTAAATAAATCGTAAAAGAAATAATTGCAACTTTGATTTGGAAATGTACACAAATTGGGTATAAATGTACGTTTCATTGTGGTCTATTCTACGTACGTACTAGATTTCTAAAAAATATATAATATTCTACGTACTAGGTTCCTGGAAGTCCAACCTTAACTAGAATACTAGATTAACGTCTGCAACTTTTGCGGTTCATCGAAACTAATTTAATTATGTGCATATTTATCAAAAAAAATATTTAAATAAATACCGCCAAAAAAAAAAAAAAAAAAAAAAACGAAGAAAAAGTAATAAGTCTCAATTTATAAATGATTTATCTAGAAATTGCATATGAGACTGACATTCGATGTCACCATCTTTGGAAACTAGAATGCTCCAAGTAAATACACACAAATAATACAAATTTTGGTACCATAAATGTAAATCATGCACCATTTACGTTACGCTACAATGAACATGTGTCCACTGTCTGAATAATATTACTATTTTCTTGATATATAACATAATATGATTGAAAATTAGTGAAACCAAATGTCTATCTCTAATTATTTTGGACCTATCGACTCTGCCAAGGGGTCACATTTTACTTTCTTCCTTGTGATTAAGTGAAAAAGAGCAGCATATATATTTGCTAATTTTCACTGTGGTGCATGATGACTCAAGTATTGTTTTTCTTCCTCCTCAATCGAATCACTCGAGCATGGGAAACAGAACCCTCTTTACTTTTTTTCTTGTGATTAGAATGCCATCTATATCATCTTGACTTATAATTGAAATTGCTTGTTTGGGTACTTATTTTATGGTTGTGATTCATGGTGGTCGGATTATTAAACTGTTAAAATGTTTAACGGAGAACAACTTCATTTTACATGTGACGTGTTAGATTTTATGATACATGGATATGTACACGGCAACACGAATTGAACACGATACGATACGGATATGATGATCCGATTTTTTGTTTTAAAATTTTTTATGTAAAAAGTATCGAATATGGTGTCCGATATAAATGTCTGATACGATACAATACAAAAAACTTTAAAAGTGTTCGTACATGCAAGATTAGATTAAATAATTAAAGGATAACTCCGTTTTATGCATGTGGTGTTATACATGTTGGTTGTTAGGATTCAATAGATCAGACAACTTCGTTTATCACGTGGTGTTAGGACACGATACAACGGAAATGTAAAGCAACATGTGGCTCTCGTAGTAATTTGGATGAAGCGAAATGCTAGGTAATATGACTTTGGCACGCGGTCCCACTCCCAAACTAGAAGAATTAACTTAGAACGTAAAATTTAATCGAAGATCAAATTTATTTTGATACTATGTTAAAAAAATATATTTTGACATAGCTCATCTTAAAAGTAAGATAATAAAGCAAAAATTGTCTAAATATTTTAGTAATAGGTGGTTTCGTAGTTAATCTATATATATATATATATATATATCGGGAAATCTACAGAAACCTAACTGCATAGTTTCTTTCGTCCACATTATATAATTAAATGGAAAAATTATTCAATTCATTCGGTTCCAACTTGCAATATGTGGACATAGTTTTGTACTTTTGTAAATCTCATCCTTTAATTTTTAATTTGATAAAATTAAAGGACAATGGACTACCAGAATTGGTGATGTGTTAGCCGGAATGACACATCATCGGCCACGTGGCAATTTTTTTTTGCCACGTATTGTCAGAAGCCCCATCAGTTCTAACTGAAATACAACTTCCACATGGCCGAGGATATAATTCCGGCTGATATGTCATCAATTTCAGCAGTGCATCGTTCTATAATTTCACCAAATTAGAAATTGAAGGATGAGATTTACAAATGCCTAACACCATGTCCACATATTACAAGTTGGATTATTCGACGGATAGATTGAACAATTTTCTCTATAATCCGATTGATTCTTGCCAATTATGAACCAAATATTAATCTTAGTTTAATATACTTAATAAATTAATAATCTATTCCAAATACACTAGATTCCAACTTGCTCCATCATTTCAAGAAAAGAAATACGAAAATTAGCATAGTTAGGAAGCAATGAGACATATTCCATTATTGTACCATGCATGTGGAACGACATATATAACCAGATGCAGTAGAATATGCTGCACTTCATACAGTTTTTTTCACATCACAAAAATAATTACCATGCATATGGTCCATGACGGATGAGTCGTCACATCATTTATAATCTCGTATATAAGTAATAAGTGTTCGTTTGAGAATATGGTGTGAAAGCTTCCTACCTAAGTGACAATGTAAATATATACTCGTTGTATGGTAATTTTAGTTTGAATCTGATTCTTTTAAATCAATGTAACGAGAGGGTGAAACATTTTTACACTTATGTGATCGATTGATGTAAAGTTTAAATAGAGTCTCAGCCTATATGAGTACTCTTAAGATTCTTGCTCCCTTACGAGCTCGATTAATTTACAATGTCGTTCCAAGAGATGTAATAAAGAAAAGAATACTAAACTCTTCCTTTCTTACATATTACTTGAATATATAGTAATTACAATCCCAATTTGATCATCAAGTAGTGTAACTTAGTATTTCGTCAGTTGTTACTATACTATTTTAATCAGAAATCTCATATATTTAGATCTTTAGGAATGCAACTATTATTATGAAAACTTTACAAATAAATAGTAAGACTCTGCACGAATTCAAAATAATGAACGTATAAATATAGAGTTGAAAGGAATATTTAAATCTGGAAAATTGAATACTTACAAGAAAATTGACTGCAAAACTCCTATAATCTATATCTATATCTATATCTATCTATATATCTTATAAAAGTACGAGTTGAGTTTTTGGTTTCTTACAAAATACGGAGCGCCTAAAATATCCTCACAATAATAACGTCAATAAGACAATAACTATTAGTCAAGGATAATGATGTAAATACATGTTATAAATTATTAATTTAACTATATTTAAAAAGTATTTATCAACTTAAAATAGGACTTTGTAGAATTAAAAATTTTCCAACTTACCAAAAAAAAAAAATATAGTTCAACAAGGATTGTTTTAATATTAATATATTAATTAATTGTATTCAAATTTTATGACATAAGTTGTCTAGCTATTTTTAAATTTTAAGGTCTATAATTTAAAATGTTATAATAAGATATATCTAACAAATTGAAAACAATAAAATGATTCACTTTATAAATTTTAATAAATTTTTGTAATTATGTAAAATAAAATATTATTTAAATTGAATGAGTTATATAAGATAACTTTCAATGAATCAATCCTAATGTAAGTCTAATGATATAAGTCCATAGTTCTAATTATCTAAGTCCATAAACTTTCTTAAATTATAATCATATTATAATTCTATAAACTTATCTAATTAACAAAATAATATAATTGAGTGATTTACATAAAATATTTTTCAATAAATTAATTAATCCTAATGTAATAATTTTTAATTAATTTTTACTAATATAATTATAATTATCTAAATTTAACTAATTATATAATCTTCCTTTAGTTTATATGATAAAATATAACTTAAATTAATACATAAAATTACGAATAACGTTTTTGGTTTCTTACAACTTAATTTATCACATTTTAGAATTGCAGATCGTGAGACCAAAGTTACTTTAAATTAAGAATTCTAAGAAAACTTAATGTGTGTGCATATATATAAAAATAAGATATAATCTAATTTTATAAATAATTTTTATAGTATTCAATTAAACATTCCTTGAATTTTTTATATAAATATATTCTTTTAATTATTTATATTACATACACAAAATCAATTACAAAAAAAATTAACATAAATATGAAATAATACTCATTAGAGAAATAAAAATAAGAAAATTGAATTCAAGAATAGTTAGTTAAAAGAAAGACTTACTTGATTTTAGTGTATATACACACTGATGGGCACAATTTACGCTGGCATCGGACCCGTACACGTGTCAGATCCAGAAAGATTGTTCAGATGATCCAGGGAACCACATGGGCTTAGACGCTCAAGAATGTGGGCTCGTGAACAGGTCCAGCCCATGCTGCCTACCGCCTTGGTTCCTAAGGCCCATCTGCCAACCTCTCCCTCCTCCTCGAGCGTGATGTTGCCACTTATCTCCCTCAGGGCTCTTATGAAGGCCTAACAGAGATGATCACTGCCCTCGTGAAGATCTCCCTCTTTACACCGCTCAGTTCTCCCTCGGGGACCTCACCCGGTCAGGCACCCTACCCATCCCGAGCGTCCCCAACGCTTGATTAAAGTTACCAAGGAGAACCCTCTATCTGAGCCCTCTGGCGCGCCTCAGGAGCCTGTTTACGCTCATCCCGCCCCTGACGCCCATGTCGTTACTGTTGTAAGGTGTCCACAAGCCCTCGAGGCCAATTCCCTCCTCAACACAAGGTTCCCGTCAGGGACCCATCCAATAGAGTAAGGAGCAAGCTACTCTTAGCGCCTCAACGCTCATCAACAACCTTGTAACCACCTCTGACACACTGTGGTATTGCGCACACATTCTTCTGACACACTGTTGCCACCTACCCGCAGGTATCTTTCAGAGATGTCATTCTCACAACATCACATGCTGCCACGTGTCTAGGGCGACACTGAGTTGGGACCACTTGGTTACATTTACCAAATCACCCTCACCCTCAACCTATAAATATGGGAATGCATATGCATACTCACTAACTGAATTTTCATTTCAAAACACATAGACTGTATTCTTAACCGGGCACCACTTTTCCTCTGCATCATCTTCTTCCCAAGCTCCATACACTTCACCATTTTCATTCTCAAAACACATAGACTGTACCCCTCATATGACACACCCTGGCGCCCATACTTTCATACATCAAGAGACTTCAAGCATCAAAGTGAAATCAACAACAAGCATTCAAAATCTTCCAACAGAGGGGAGAACGTTGAAATTCTATTAACTTGAAATGAAACTTACAAGTACAAGAAAGAAATTTGCATTGCAAAATAAGGGAAGCATGGCAGAATTACAGATTAATGGAGGGTACAAGTGAAGGACAGCCTCACGCAGGCTGGTCCCCGGAAGCGGAAGCTATAGGCACGGAGTTCTGAACGTTGGGGTTGGAATCTTCCTCCAAATCCACCACCTCAGTGTTGGAAGTTTGAACCTGAGGAGTAGGGGAGGCAACGGATAAAGGGACAGGCGCAAAGACACGAGGATCCGCAGGCCTCGATAGGTGGCGCACTGGGTTAGCCGCCATCAGTCTCCATGGGCTTGGGCTCAACCGGACCAGCGGCCATGAATTCATCCAGGGGCATTACAACTAGATCGTTGTATTCCGGCTCCGTCAAGTCATCTGTTGGGTCCTTGGTCCTTACAATTAGCTCTAGATTCTCGTCTAAATCCATCAGTAAGCGATCATCCATACGAGCTGAAGGAGGCGCCATTCCCAGTTTGATCATCTGCCCGACTGCCTTTTTGAAGAAGCGCTCAATATTGTTAAAGCAATGGAGGTTAGCAGCGAAATAGAAGGCCTTGGAGCGGACAAATTTAAGAACTGCCTCACGAGCGGCCGCAGCTTGAATATCTGGAATTTGCCCTCGGAGGTCCTCAAGTTCCTTTTTGGCATGGTCCCGCTGCTGAGCATGCTGAGACACCTCTTGGAACAACTTCTTCTTGTCTTCTCTCAAAGCGTTCCGCTCCTCCTTCATTTGATTGTGGCGGGTAATTTAGCCTCTCCCAAGCAGCCTCACGCTCTTCGAACGTCTTCTTAATCTTGTTATAATCCATCCTGAGGGAGTTTTATTGGGCTATGGACGTATCCAAGTTCTCTTGCAACTGGTCTGGATTTGCAAACTGCATCAGCTTCTTATACTTAGATTTGCGCTCGGAGAAGGCCTCTGAGCGCCGCTGAAGATTCTTCAGCCTTGGGATCACCTCCTGCATAAAGAATTGAATCACCATAAGCCTTAAGCAACTCTGAGGAAACTGAGGATGGTCAAAGATGGACCAAACGCTTACTGCCAAGAGGGTGTAACAAACGTCCTCTGCTCGAACAGTTTTCGGTGATCACCGGAGAATTGGAGGTTGTGAACAATTCCATGTACAAAGTTGCGGGTGGAGGGGGAGCCAGCCAGAAGAGTAGGGCCTGAATCCGCCGACTGTTTGTAATGAACATCTCCCTCCCCCCCCCCCCCCCCGTTCGATCGAATTTCCACAGGCTTTCCTCATCTGACAGGAAGTATCTCCATCTTTCCCGGGTGCTCCCACCGTCACTTCTTTTCCTTTTCCCTCAACAGGGATGAAGTCTGCCAACCTTTTCCTCTTCCTCAAGGACTGGGCTCTCTCCTCGTCCATGTTTCTGATAACTACTCCCGAGCGGTTGCTGCGGGAGCTATCGGGACCTAATTGAACGAGCCCATCCGAGGGCGTACGAACCACAGGGCTCGGGGAGGGGGGCGCCTATAACCATTCCGCTTGTTTGATTTGCGACTTGATCCCCACCGCGACCGTCACCTCTGCCCGTGCCTCGACCGTCACCACGGCCTTCTCCTCGGCTACCGTCTCCACGACTGTTCCCACGTCCATCACTACGGCCCCCACGAGGGTTTATTTGTTGGGGTTGCTATTGATGGTTGGCCGGTCTACGAGCACGCAATTGACCAACAATGTCTTCAGCGCCTTTTCCAGTCATGAGTATGTCAATCTCTGCATAAAAGAGATTCGAGGGTCAGCTCACTCTTTTACAACTTATCGTTAAAGCAAAGAGTTAGCAACCCTATCCTAAGTTGTTAGTAAAGTTAGTTCCTAGAATCTAACCGTCTCTGTTCATCGTACCAGCGGGTGGATGAGCAACCATATTAGGGGGACTCACAAGCCCAAAATGGAACAAAATCTCCTTATCATCCATCAAATCTTTAGCCTCAATGAGCCAATTAGCGTTCTTCATGACGAGAGCCAGGTTCTTGGCCCAATCTACAAAGTTGGTAAGGAAAATCTGGACTTCACTATGGGACCCTCGCCATGTACTACCCACTCTCGGGGAAACCCAAAATTGCTGTTAGTAGGCGCCCTCACTAAAAAGAACTTTTTCTTCCAATCTGTGCCATACGATGACGAGGAAGAATCTATCATTCTCAGGCCAGACTTGGCTTGGATGTAGTAAAAGCCATCATTCGGAGATGAGCGTGGCAATCGTGATACTTAGAGCAAACTGTTGAAGTGGGAAATAGAGGGCTCGTGGCCAATGCACTTCATCAAAATCACAAAAGCATTTAGGAGGGCAATGCTATTGGGGTAGATTTGCGAGGGGTACAGATTGAGATAATTCAAAATTTCCGCTATGGGGGCCGGAATGGGAAATCTCAAGCCCCGTGCGGACGCGGCATCCTTGTATACCGTCATCATTCCGGGAGGGGGGGGAGAGGGGGCTGTTGGCGCGCTCATGCGGCTCTGGACGCCGATAAGTGAATGCCTCATCCCATTAAATGGTGGCCCTTATGGTGGCTATCTCCCCGACCGTCAGGCTACTAGGAATCTCCTCTGGAGGCTTATCTAACTTATGGGGATCTGAACCCTCTCCTCGCACTTTGGGTTTTTTCTTTTTGGCAGTTGGTTCTTTCCCCTTTCTACGGTGTTTACGACAGGGTTCCCCCGCCGGGTGGCGCTCGAAAGTCCCCATTTCCTCTTGGGGGGCAGCAATCGCTACAGTAATCCTATGATCTTGGGGCCTAACCTCACTATCCAACACAGGGAGCACCCTCTCACCTTGACGCTCCATCTCCTCTATCAGAGTCATCTCCTCAAAGATCTGTTCAACCCCCCCAGGGTTGCACTTATTCAGACCCTGAACCGCTGCGTCTAGTTCTTTATCCCTGTTCTCTGCTGGCATGGGAATGGCATAGGGATATTGTGTTGGGGAGAAGGACTCGTGTTGGACATTTCGTTAATCTCCCTCGCAGTTTGGCTGATTATTTCATCTGCCATTTGTGGATTTAAGTGGAGAATGAAGTATTTGATTTAGGGTGGGGGAAAACAAGGATGTTCAGAGAAGATTCCTCTAACACGTTGGTGACTTTTGTGACCTAAATCTATGGGTTAGCAAGCGGAAGTTAAAGAGAGACCTGAAATTTACCTAAGAACGGAAAGGAAGAAGAGTTGCCGGAAGTTTGCCAGATTCTGCAGAAAGCTTCGAAATGTGATGTTTGCTTCAGAAGTGTTTGAATGCGTAAAGAGTACACATGATCTGCGAATCCATATTTATAGGGAAGTGATATACACATGATTGGCAATAAATTAAAAAAAAAAAAAAAAAACACAATCATTCCCGCTTAGGAAACCACCCACTTTTGGTAACCGTAACGTAGTTACCAATGTTCACGCGCCGATTTGCTTGGAACACGCAACCACGCCCCCCACTCAGCATTAAATGCAGTTATTCAAATAGTCAAAGTGTCAAGGCCGCATTAAATGCGGTGTCAGAACTATCATAATGAGGATTTCACGAGCGCCCCTTCTCAACGGACACCCTGACCCTTGGATATTCTACAGTACGCGTCTTACGCTACTACAGGATTTGGGGGGCAAAATGATGGGCCCAATTTACGCTGGCATCGGACCTGTACACGTGTCACGATCTAGAAAGATTGTTCATATTATCCAGGGGACCACATGGGCTTAGACGCTCAAGAATGTGGGCTCGTGAACAGGTCCAGCCCATGCTGCCTACTGCCTTGGTTCCTAAGGCCCATCTGCCAACCTCTCCCTCCTCCTCGAGCGTGATGTTGCCACTTATCTCCCTTAGGGCTCTTATGAAGGCCTAACAGAGATCACTGCCCAGGTGAAGATCTCCCTCTTTACACCGCTCAGTTCTCCCTCGGGGACCTCACCCGGTCAGGCACCCTACCCGTCCCGAGCGTCCCCAACGCTCGATTAAAGTTACCAGGGAGAACCCTCTATCTGAGCCCTCTGGTGCTCGGGTTGTCCCTCAGGAGCCTGTTTATGCTCATGCCGCCCCTGACGCCCATGCCGTCACTGTTCTAAGGTATCCGCAAGCCCTCGAGGCCAATTCCCTCCTCAACACAAGGCTCCCGTCAGGGACCCATCCAATGGAGTAAGGAGAAAGCTACTCTTAGCGCCTCAATGCTCATCAACAACCTTGTAACCACCTCTGACACACTGTGGTAGTGTGCACACATTCTTCTGACACACTGTTGCCACCTACGTACAGGTATCTTTCAGAGATGTCATTCTCACACCATCACATGCTGCCACGTGTCTAGGGCGACACTGAGTTGGGACCACTTGGTTACATTTACCAAATCACCCTCACCCTCAACCTTTAAATATGGGAATACATGTGCACATTTACTAACTGAACTTTCATACTCAAAACACATAGACTGTATTCTTAACTGGGCACCACTTTTCCTCTGCATCATTTTCTTCCAACGCTCCATACACTTCACCATTTTTGCTGTATTTTTTGGTGTTATCCTAGCTGGAAGAACCCACTCATCATTGGAAACCCAGTTCCTGAGGCTTAACGCCTGGGATGGTTTTCCCTTCCGCACACAAATTCTAAAGTGATTGGTGTTTAAATCCCTTCAAAGTTTCTGCACCATCACACACGTATACCAAAATTAAGGATAATTGTGAAATATCTTTACAAATATATTTATAAAGGACATAATAAAGTGAGAATTAATATCGTCGTAAATAAAATTTTGAAAATTAGATTAAAAATTTCAAGATGCTAGATTGGGTGTCAGCTCAAGAAACGATATACAGAAATTTTGAATTTAATTTGAATGAGATTGATCCAATAATTATCAATTTTGATCTATATTTTCCAAAGTAGCACTACACAACTTATTGGTTGAATCAAAACTTGAAAGACATTTTGACTTGGGATTATTGTTCCAAAATAATGGTCCTCGAACAGTTTTCAATATGCTCGAAAAAAAAAAAAAAATAATAATAAAAATATAAAGAATTTCCAGAGCATTATGCATGAGGCAAAGCAAGGTAAATATTCAAAAGATTTGGAGAAAGAATTGATGGTAGACTATAACAAATTATTGCATCAAGAAGTGATTATTTGGTTTTAAGAGTCGAGAATTTCCAATTCAGGGATAAACAGACACGTTTTTTCCATCTCCTAGCCATAACGAGAAGAAGGAGGAACCAGATGAATACTCTCAAAATAAGCAATGAATGTGCAACCAATAATGACCAACTGAAGCCACACACTTGAGAGTACTACGCCAAACTATTCAGTAGAAATACCATTGAAGAGGTGATGAATCTTGGTATTTAGTTTGCACCAACGATCCCTAAGGCCTATGATGCACGGATACGGAAACGACACGACACGACACAACACGGATTTTTTCTTAAATTTTCCACGTGAGAAGTGTCAGACATGATAAAATAATATTTGTAGAAGTGTTCGTGCATCATAGCCTAAGCCGTTAGTGGAAAAATAACTTGACAAGAATGACATCTAATGAGGAAATCTTAGGGTAGTGAAGAGCATGCACCTATACAAAGCACTGGGAATAGATGGTTTCCAAACTAATTTTTTCAAACCTATTAGGATATAGTAGGAGACTCAATGGTAAAATTCATAAATGATTATATGGAGAGAGAATAAATTCCGAAGAAGGATTATACGGTGTTTATTTGAATAATTTAAAAATTAATGCTCCAAAAAAACAAACAAGGTTCAACCCGTTACGTTGTGCAACGTATTGCTCAACCCAAAATGATTATACTTCGTTTAAACCGTATATCAAAGAAATTATGGGATCGAACCAGAATAGCTTCAATCCTGTCTGAACACCATTATAATATCTTGATGCCTAAAGAAGTGTTATGAATGCTACATCACTCCAACGATAAAAAACGGGCATAGTGCTGAAATTGAATCTTGAAAAGGCGTATAAAAAATCTAATAATATCATGCATAAATTCCAACAATAGCTCCAAACTTAAAACATTCTCATAATATAATTTCATTCAACATGCAACCTAACAACGGGTTCAACTATGCATACAACCTGTCCCGAATTCATTATTCCATAATCAATAATATCAAAATTGGCACACCGGCCCAATTACATAAGGAGAGACAATTTAAATCATAATAATGTAAATGTGACTCAAGTGTACAAGTGAGACTTGAACAAGAAAGCTACGACTCGACTCCCGCCTAGCAAAACCTGCAAGAAACTGGAAGAGTTGAAAGAGGGGTCAGTCTATAGAAGACTGAGTGAGCAGGAGTCATACATATATATAAAAACATGCACATGCAAGTCATAAATCCCGAGCAGTGTTTCATTAAAAGTTAGTTCCCACGAAGGGTAAGAAAATAACTAAGCAAATGCTCGGAATTTACGACTAATTCATATTAAATCCATTAAGTTCATAATTCATAATAATCATAATAGCTCGGCGAGTGAGCGTGCATAATTCTCCGACCAAACTCCGACGGGTGTACAATGAAGATGACATAATACTTTGAATACGTGATCATGCAATACATAATAATACACACGAGTCATAAATACATGGGACATAATCGTTTGGGCAATCCGTGTTTCGGCCTTCCGGCATGGTGCATAACAATAATCATAATCATTTGCATAATCATAGTCATAAAATAGTTCCAACCTTCTCTCTCTATAATGGTCGGGCCTGCAGACCTCAACCATCTCATTATAATATCGAGACAAGGGCTCATGACTCCTACCCGCTCCTTCGATGGGTTAACCATCGGCTTAAGAATAACTCACCTTCCACACTACACGGTCGCGTGAGAGATTCTCAATGGGTACTTTGTGCAATGGCTTAGCTATACGTCGACCCGATGCCGAACCGGTCTCCATTCACACATTTTCTCGAGGCCCAATACATGTGCATGATCAATGTGCAAAATCTCGCCATAACATTCAACTCATGAGAAACATAATACATTTCAAATCCTTGGGAAATAATTTACTCGATAAGGATTTACTCGATGACTCCATTTGAAAATAATATATATATATATATATATATATATATATATATATATATATATATATATATATACATTAGGTTTTTGGCTAAAACTTGTCACATAAGGTTACAGGGTTCGATATGTAACTAGAACGAAAACACCCTCACCTGAGACGACAATAGAAGAACATGAGCTACCTATTTGATCATGATATCTCTGCCTTGGAGAAGTACTATACAAGAAAGGGAACAATGTGTACTCGTGAGATAAGACTCGATATGAGACCAAGTAGGATGTACGGTAATGCTCATGAGGTGGTGTATCATGTCATAACTTGATTCAATATGAAATAAAGCATAAGAATGTCATGGACTGATGTGGTCATGTTCATATGCTCAATTACTCAAACGAAATCAATTCATATATCAAGCACGGATTCAAACAATCAAACTTAAGCAAGTAAGGACAAGGAGTATCAAATAAGAGCATAATTATCAATTAAGCAAGCATATACTCCATATAAGTCACATAAGGGAGCCACGGTGGTGAAAGGAATAAAATATGAGGGGTTTTGGTGAAGTTTGGCAAAAACTGACAATTTTCGAAAACGCGCAAGCTGTGGTAAAACAAATATCTTGAGTTCTAGAAGTTGAAATTTGGCTTTGTTTGTTGAATATAAAACTAGACAAGTAAACATTTAAAATGGTATATGGGTTGAATCATGGTTCAAAGCGAGGAGGAAATGGCATAAGTTCAAAGTTAGGTGATTGCAGATTCCCGGTAAAGTGGCAACACCAAAATGAATCGATTATATCTCACAAACCAGAAATGATATTAAGGTGATTCCAATGAGAATACTCTAAACTTCAAAAGGTTTCTGTGGTTACAAATTTAGGTCAATCGGAGCACGTTTGATGGGTTAAACGGCCATTTGAAAAATGAACTGAAAGCAGAAACGGGCGTTTGAAGCTCCTCGGGTGAGGCAGTAGGTTGCTAAACGGGCGTTTGGTGAATGAACTGAGTATCCAAACGCCCGTGTGGATATGTTCTGTCCGAAAAATGAGCAGGGGATCTGATATAGCTCGAAGGGAAGGCTCCAAAATCATCCCAAATCATCATCTCAACCAAAATAACTCACAAATACATCAAAACAGAAGATATAACACACAAAATACACATTAAAAAAAGTATTAATCCATGAATTCATCAAACCCACATCAAAACACACATATATATATACACACACTTACATACCCATCTACATCTATTAATTCTTGAAATAAAAATCATAGATCCTAACATATATTATCATAATATCATCAAGGAACAAGAATCCAAACTCAAATCATATCAATCTCTAACAAGACACACATGAACACACATGAACACACACACACACACACACACACACACACACACACACACATATATATATATATATATATATATATATATACACACCTTGAAATAGAATGAAGGAGATGGAGGTATGAAATGATGGAGATGATGAAGATGATGAGGATTGCTTCTTGAATCTCTACTCATTCCTCTCCTAGCTTGATCAAAGATGTATGTGATGAAATTAGAAGAAAGGGTTTGTGTGAGTGTGTGTGGTGTGTGTTCTTGTATGAGAGTGTATATGTGATATATTGTATATAACGTATATAATATATGTAATAGATGTATATATATATAACATATATGTATAAAGTTGAAAAGGTAAAGATATTATGTATATTATATTTATATAAATGCATAGGCATTTGTGTATGAGTGTGTATATTATATATCTATACGTATATCATGTTTCATGAAAGTATGCATATATATATATATATATATATGATGTATTTATGAAATGTATGAATTATGAGGGGAAATTGCCATCAAGTCCTCAAGGAGTTTAAATGAATACAATTAGCTACCAAGTTTCATGAATATTACAAATAAGTCCTTGTTAATTTATCAATTAAGTTCAAGAATTTTATGAAGTTTCAATTAAGGACGAATATGAATTCTTGCAATTATGTAAAATTAAACACATAAACATGTTCGGGAAAAATTGGACATATAATTCATGTGATGAAATTCACGAAAGAAGAAATTAGAAATCATATAATCACAAGAACTCAAATTTAATGAATTGAACCGCACAATTAATAACAAAAAGGAATTAAATAAATTCTAAATCTCAAAACTCACACGCGTGGAGCGCGTACCTGAACGGCTAGAAAAAACTGGGGCGTTACGATCTCTCCCCCTTAAGAGGACCTGGTCCCTAGGTCCACTGCCTCGAGTTCTGGACTTATAAGCAACTCTCCCCGTGTTCATCCTACGCGGGTTAGCAACTCCCCGTCAGGAATTAGTTCGGAAAAGGTCTTCCAACAATAAGGGGTCTTCAAATGCTGTTAAGTCACGACCCTTAACTCACCGGAATCTAAACACTCAAAAATCTAAACTCTCGCTAGAGCAAGTTAGACAAGTAACTATGAGAGAGCCCCGTCCCTGAAACAAACCGAGAGAACCCCATCTCTCAAAAAAGTAATGAGAGAACCCCGTCTCTTAAACAAGCGACGAGAGAACCCCATCTCTCAAACAAGCGGCGAGAGAACCCCGTTTCTCAAACAAGCAAACACAACAACCCAAAAGAACAATTAAATAAACAATCACACAACAACCACACAAGAAGCAGGAAGGAAATAAAAAAAAATCGAATATATCAATTATTATTCATACAAAAGCAATTAATATAACAATCGACCAAAGCACTTAGCATCATGAAATTATTCGAATTTAAGTTGCATGTATGCCTATGCCATGAATGTTTGAGGTACCCTTTATCATTGATTGAAAATCTTCCGTTGTAGTGATTCGATTGAACACTTGATTCTTGGGTTGGAATTTCCTTTACCCGTGGTGTCATGCCTGAAAATGTCTGATGTACTCAATAATTCAATGACCACTCAATCTTCATTCTAATATATATTGATTCCCTTATCTTTACTAGTCATCACGGTCCCATGTTCCGCTCTTGAGTGTGCGCTTGCCTGTAACCCGATTAACTCACTTCTCTTCACAAATTGTACCCGGTTTCCTCCATTACTCGATATACTCTTTAATAACTCGAATCATAGTCCTCAATCCTAGTAGTGTCTCCGGTTCATTATAGAAAACAACCGATAAATCTGTATTCTCCTTTGTTTATATTATGTATTCTCTTCTAGGTATTCCACTTCCATGCTCGGTTAAATTAACCCTCTCTTTGTCCATTTCAAAATATGATGATTTGATCGGCTCCTCCTATCTAACACATTCCTTTTAATCTTGGAAGATTAAGTTTATACGTGTCCCATAATAAGAAACCCACGATATTGATATTGCAGCTGAGGTTACCATCAATTATCCTTTACCTCGTCTTGTCCTTTTTAATTCTCAAACTCTCTTTGAATCCGTATCTTCATCTTTCAAAGAATTTGTCTCTTCAAATATTATTCCCAAAGCCTTTCTCACCTCGGTCTCGAATCCCACCGAGTGTTAAAATCTCTCAATTCGTCCTTTGCCATTGCTTTGTAGAGTCTCGTTATTTGTTAATTCATGCAATTCCGTTGTTCCTTTTTGAAGCTACCCGTCCGAGCACAACCATGAATTTAAGTCATCTCCCGGTCGTGCTCTCCCCCTTAAGAATTTCTATTCTTATAACATCCCGATCTCTCGGATTTCCAGGTACACCGTAACGAGAGGGTTATATGCGTATTTAAATTATTTAATTACGTAATTGAGTGTTATTTTAATGCTTATATGATTATTTGAAATTATATGGAATTATTTGTTTATATTATGAACTTGAACTTTGAACGTTTATGGGTATGTGCCCTGTAATTTGCTCGTTACGTGCCGGAATTCAATTCCGATTTTTGTGAAATTTTGGTATGCTTGTTATATATAAGTTTTGAATGTGTTTCCTAGCTCGTTTCATGTTTTTGAGTTCGTTTGATACGGTTCTTAAACCGTTTTATTTGTTAAGGGACTCGAGAGCCTAACTCGTTTTAGCGCGCCTTGGGTTCTGATTCGTGTAGCTTAGACTCGGGAATTCGGATTCGAATTTTGACACTACCATTGAACTCATTTTGGCAATTCGGATTCAATGGAACTAGCCTTATATTTTTCTGAAGCTGTTTGAACCTCCTTTGGCTTAAATCCGATCCAAATGGACCGGATCTTTTGACCCGAACCGTTTCTTGTTGATCCGAGCCGTTTCAACCCCTTTAAGGGCTGAAACATATCCCTTTTCTTTCCCATTTTCAACGTGATACAAGGGAGAGAGTGAGAGAGAGAGAAAGAGAAGCTCCAAGCCCTAACCTTCAAGAGCTCAAGTTCGACGTTGTTCTTTGACTCTTCGACGATTCGAGGTAAGATTATTACTCCTTGCAACGTGAACTTTCTTTCTATCCGATTATTTTCTCTTGAATCTTTGTATTTATGAAGCATGAGGAAGATGATGAATAGTATGCTTGAAAGAAATTTTGATTCCATGCCTCCATTCTTGAATCATTTGATCTAGACTTGAAATATGATGTTCTTTGGAGTTAATAAGATGCATATTTGTTAGATTTTGAGTAGTTGGATGAAGCATGAGTGTTCCACCATTTTTGGAGCTTAAAAGATTGAAAATGGCAACTTGTTTAATCCTTGTTTTCATGCCTTATAATTGAGATATGTGTTAGAGCATGTATATGTGAACTTATGCCTTGAATTTGATGTGTTTTGGTTGAGTTTTGCTTGAGTTTTATGCTTTATTGCCTTCTCCCGCGAGTCCCTTGCTCTTTCTGCGCTTTTTTAGGGCCTGGACATGATCCACGGCGGTGGTTTTTGGCTCCACGGCCGTGGATTGTGAGGCAGGGACTTGGGTTTTTCGGCCAGAGAATCCACGGGCGTGGATTTTTGTGCTTGGAAAAATCCACGGCCGTGGATCCTCCCCTGTTTTCTGTTTCAGTTTGTTTTGCTCCGTTGACCCTTCATCCGAAATCCGATTGACCTGATTTTTAAACCGAAGGAAACATATTGAAGTCTAGAATATTATCCAATTAGAATCTCCTCAATATCTTTTCTCATTTGTGAGATATAATTAACTCTTTTTGGTGTCGGTACTTCTTCAGAAATCTGCATTCATCCAACTTCGGGCCTACGCCATTTTCACCTCACTTTGAACCATGATTCGAGCCTTATACCATTGGAAAGGTATATTTGTCTAGTTTCTTATCCAATAAACCAAACTTAATTCCCACATCTCAAACGCAAGATATTCTCAGTTTTCCACAGTCTGTACATTTCGGGAATTTCCTGTTTTTGACCTCTTTTCGCCCGGAGCCACCTTTTTGTGTTTTCTTCCATTTTGCTTGTACTTTTCCAACTAGTAACTTGTTATATCTTGTATTTGTATGTGTGATTGATCTCATATGTGAATTATGCTACTCTAACGTGCGTTTATGACTTCATGTTTAGTTTGTATGCCTTGCATTATCATTTCTTGCTCCTTATATGATATGAAAGCTTTGATAACATGTTGTATGATATGATATGCGTGTCATATGAAAATTATGAATTCTTTTAATGTAATTTATGAGACTTATGATACAATATGAACGTGTATGCATTACATGTTAATTTTTTAAGCTTCATACGCATCACTTGCATTCATACATATTTGCCGAGCGTCAACATGGTTCATTTTGAGTCTAAGTTTGTCTCTTGTTCTCTGTTTTTCTCTTAGATTCATCCCGTTGTTGAGGAGGAGGTTCTTTAGTTTGCTTTTGGTCCGTTTTGTTCGGTTTGGTTGACAAGGTGAGGTTTTCTTTCCTTTTAGTTATTATGACCTAAAACCCTATTTGTATTTCGAACCCGCATGTGACCTATATATGTATAGATATAGATATGTGTTTGATACATATTTTGTGGGATTTGTCCCGTTTGTTATGAGGCTTTGAAAATGCTTTTATATGTATCTAAGCTCTATTTAATTTACTTTGCAAAGCTTTGATAAGTGTGAGTATGTATAAGAGTGATGTGACTTGTGTTTAAGCTTCGTTTGATAAGCGTAAGTTTGGGCCCCGGAGGAGTGGTATGTGATCTCGGGTCGGCCATGGGGTCGTCGGGCTCTCCCATCAACATGACTCCACGTGCGGGAGACTTAGTTCTCCTATGCCGATGGTGCGCTGAGTGGCAGGCCCGTCGAAGGAGCGGGCGGGATCCCCTGACTCATGTTATGTATATATATATGGGGGTTGAGAGGGGCACCTCTCTTCCCCAAACGGTGTGGAGGTGGGATTGATTTATGATTCATTTTGTTTTCGCTCGCCTTTGGTTATGAAAGTGGGTTAGATTTCGAGCTTTCAATTCGGTATGTTATGCTTTTATTATGGTTGTGAAACGGGGGTGGATTTCTAAACTCTAAAACTGGGTTGATTTTGGCTTTCGGCTTCAAATTTCTTTCTTTATATATCTATTACCATGGGTTAAAATGTTTTAGAATGCAAAACCCGTGCCCAGTTCATGAACCCTTTCTGCTTTGTATATGTTTTGCTCTTATCTATATGTACGGGTGCGTGTGTTAGCCCCCTCACCAGTCTCTAGGACTGACCCTTGTTGTTTCTATTTTTTTCCCTCTTTGATTTGAGTTTGCAGGTAACTGTTTCGAGGATTTTGGAGCTAGGCAGTTGTCTTTGAGTCGTGGTTGAGGATAGCTTGAGTCTCATGCATTGTATTTTGTTTTCTTTATACATTTTGCTAGTTTTCAGATATGTATAAGCTATGTCTTTAATTCGAACTTGTAAGGGTTTGTTTAACTTGACTTGTGGTATTTGATATATCTTGTTTATATCTTGAGTATGTATGTTTATTTTTGGTATCCTGCTGCTTCCGCGTTTGTTATTTTTGTTTCTTGTGCACTCTGAGTAGGGTCTAGACCGCCTAGCTTAGGTTGGATTTTTATTTGTCACCCGTTCGCCATGGCTTGATACGTGGGCGGAGTCCTCATTTCGTTTCACGTGTTGGGCTATGGTGCGGGGGATGTGGCACCCTTCGCTCTGGGGTGTTACAATTCTTATCTATTGAACTCATTCCATCGCTTCTTGGATTCAAGATTCTCAACTTCTTCAACTAAACTTCCTTGGTATAAATGGTCCTCGCTATTCCGCGTATTCGGTGATCTTGATCTCATTCACTTTGAATTTGGGTAGGGATAACAACCCACTTCTTTTGTTCCAAACCTTCAGCTCTATTCGCCCGAACTTTGATATTCCTTTCTTTCCTTTTTATCCACCGGTACAACCCAAATTTTCTATTTTTTTGATTCAAGTATAGCTCGGTTGTAACAAGTTGGGGAGTAAGTTGAAGGAAACTTCCTATCAAGCAAACACTTAACAATGCATGTCAGGTTAATATGCATATACACATAGCACTTTTTCAAACAATTAAAGATGCACACATTGGAAAAAATTATATCAATTAAAGATGCGCATATAAATAGAGAAATTTAAACAATTTAAAATGATGTATTCGACACGTCAAATATGCAATCATGGATGAAAGTTATAATGAACATACGTAATTAAGAGTCAAATTATGTTAATGCAACGTATGATGCACATGCTTATAAATGCATTGAACCTGTCACCGTAGTGGTAAGCTTTAGCTCTGCAACGTGTTTCATATTCCCTTCATTACGAGTTTGCTTTGAACTTGTTAATCATCTCTTGTCCTTCCCACGGTCTTCAAAATCTTCATAAGTCTACTTGTATCAAATTGTGTGTTTCCATGGCCCGAGATTGTAATTCCTTGAACCCAAAGTCTTCTACGCCCATGGGATCGGTATCTTGATTTCTTCCCAAGTATCGGTCTCTAAAGGATGCCTGAATCTTCACCTTGATCAAGTCCCCTTGACTTATCCTTTATGAGTTCAAATTGGTGGAATGAACTCGTCCTCCAATTGCTTATACTTGAGTACATAATTTCTTTCCTAAAGCTCTTTGCCTTTCTTTATTGTTTCCATTTATTGCTCCAAATCTTCTAATTCGACGTCACAACATGACAATTCGGCTTGGATCTGGAGAATAAATTCCAATCCGAACGAAGATAAAACCTTTAGCATTGTCATCTTCCATAGACTTGGAATCACCACGTTTGATTGGTTCTCTTCTAATTCCTTCCCGGTTCAACTTCCATCTCATTCGAGATCTGTAGCATTCCTATGCACCTCTTCTCTTCCTTCTATCTCGAACTCGGCTTCTAATAGCTGGATTTACCTGGAGGCTCTTTCTGGACAATCCGTATTATTTATAGTCCATCAACCCTATTATATTTGGAGTCTTCTTAATCTCTTCATCCTTTTTCATCGATCTAAACCCCGAACTATAATATTTCCTAGATTTTCTTCCACTTATTTCTCGAGTTGATCGCCTCTTCGTTGATAGAAACCTTGAATCCAAAACACCTTCGAGATTTTCCTTTGCTTCTCTCTTGAAGTAGATGATCCCGTAGAATCCCGTTACCTAACTTTCATAGTGTAGGTATATGTGTTGATCTTGTGAACAGTAAACATCATGCACCCATACCGTTGCTTTACCCAAACCAATCTTCATGCCCGATTTGATTCCCAGCTCAACTTGACTCCCATCCTATAGCCTTGCCATACAACCATTATGTAACAACCCAGAACCACCTTCTTGTGAATATTGTCTGCTTTGGGTGGGAATCGGTTTAGACTACCCTCACGGCTTTGTTCCTGCGCCCACTGGAGAGCCCAGCTGTAGAGCAGAACGCGTCGGGTGAGGTATCCATCTCCCCTTATAAGGGGAGACTTCGTTCCCCTTACTTCCGATGTGGGACATTACATCCATCCCCTCATAAGGGCCCAGTGTCCTCGCTGGCACACCGACGGGCCCCGACTCTGATACCACCTTAGGATGTAGCACTCGGAAGGCTAGGTAGCTACATCCCCCGCACTATAGTTCAATCCACATATGGAATGAGCACCCATACACGAATCAAGCCTATAGCGAATGAGAGACAATAAAAAAAAACGACACTCTAGCTAGGCGGGACTAATCCTCAAGCGATTACCAACATGCATAAACCATAAACGGGAGCATAAAATACATACATTCGTTTCATTATCATCATTCCAATTCTTTACATCAACTCCAAATATACCATCTCAAGATTCCATAACAATCTCATAAGTTCCAAGATCAAGTCAAAAAATATATATATAAGTACCATAGTAACCATAAGCATAACGCAGTGATATATACATATGCAATAACAATTACATGAACCGTGCTAGACCCGAAAAGAAAGACCGACTCAATCCCGCCTAGCATGCACCCTGCAAACCTGAAAATATGAGGTGTCAGTCTATGAAAGACTGAGTGAGGGGTTTATAAATATAAGCGTAATTACCATGCATGCTATAATCTCGGGTAAGAGTTTATAAAAGAAACAATATAAGTTTAAGATTACAATAATTCCTCGCCCGAGATTACAACTATTCCAATTTAACAATACAATCAATTCAATTCAATTAATCAGTGGCCCGACGAGTGAGGGCAAATCTCCAACCTTTCTCCGACTGTGTACAATAATTCAATTATTCAATGATTAGGTGATCAAGCAATCAATTACAGTGCATAATTAGCAATTTCAATAACTCCTTCTTCTTCCGGTTGATGGTGGGATTGCAAGGCCCCACCACCCAATCTCATTGGGCATACGGTTCATGAGTCCCTATGCCCGGAACTCCTTCCTCCACTAATCTCCTAGTGGATTCAGGGGTCATCCCAACAATGTGAGGGGAGTGCAGAGTTACCCGTCAGCCCGTGCTTTCCCGGTTGGCTCATACACTAACCCTCGGGCCCACAGTGAACAATACAATATACTCGCCATACTACAGTTAATCAATCGATCAATCGGTACAATTCCGTTCAGTAACAGTAACAGTAATGGTAATTCAGTACAATAGTAGTGATTCAGTTGTAAATTATTTGAAGTTTATGGAAAACTATAGATATATGTATACATTTTGGCTGAAATCCACATAATGGTTGTACGGGTTCTATATAACTAGAAATTAAACCTTACCTGAGAAGCGACCAAAACAAGACAAGGATACAAGAAAGTGCCTAAACGATCAGTGATCTCCGCCCTGGAGAAAAACTGAACAAGAAAGGAAATAACAGAAACTCGTGAGATGAGACTCAATATGAGACCAAGTATGACTCACGGCCATGTTCATGTAAATAAATAAAAGTAGCAATCAAGTGACACTTAGCATGTATGAAAACCAATTAACACCTAAGAGGTGAAATTAATCTCAAGGAGTCATGTATACATATCATTCAATCATTTCAAATTCAATTCATATAGAGCCTGGAGTCACACAATCATGTTTGAGCGATTAAGTACCAAGAAGTGTTACATAGGGAATAATTATCAATTAACCAACCATATATATCATATAATTCACATATGGGAGCCAAGAGAGTGAAAGGAAAGCAAGAAGAGAGGTTTTGGTGAAGTTGGGCAAAACCCGACAATATTCGGAAATGTACATGCTGTAGGAAAACTGAAATAGATTGTGTTATAGAAGTAAGAATTGAGTTTTCTTGTTGGGTATGAAACTAGACACATAGACCTTTCCAGTGATATATGGCTCGTATTTTAGTTCAAAGTGAGGAGGAAATGGCAGAAGCTTGAAGTTGGGTGAAAGCAGTTTCCCGGCGAAGTGGCGACACCAAAAAGAATTAATTATATCTCACAAATGAGAAGAGATATTGAGTTTATTCCTATTGAAGGTTGTTCTAGACTTCAAGAGGTTTTCGTCGATTCAAAATCAGGTCAATCGGAGTTCTATTGAGGGTGTCGTGCCCGTGACAAAATTGTACTGAAAAGCAGTCACGGCCACGAAGGAAATTGGCCAACTTTTCGACTTGTTGGTCGCGGCCGCAACCAAAAATGGTCACGAAATGGTTGCCGGCCGCGATCTTCAAGTCCAGCAGCAGCAATGGCATTGGGAAAACAGGGGAAATAGGGTAACACACGGGATTTGGCTCCCAAATCAAGCCCAAACCAAACCAAGGCAAGAATAATACTTAACAACATATATACACACTCTAGTTTCACTTAGGCATCACATAACAACATGAAACATATATAATTCATCAAGAATCATCACTTCCAAGCTCAAGTAGCAACTCATCATGAAACCTCAACTTTGCCAAGAATTCATGCATAAATTCAATATAGAATCATGTATTCATGCTTTAAACAACAAATAATCCACTTATTCACTAAAATCATAAACCCTAGCTTCAAGTAAAGACACCAAGAGAACTCATAAGCAAGCTCACATGTACCTTGAGTGAAGAAGAGTGAAGAAGAAGATGAAAATGAATGATTAAACTCCAAAATATGGAATTTCCTTGAAAAACTTGATTGAAATAGATGAAATCCCTTTCTCCTTTCTTCATAGATGGACCGAGAGCAACAAGGAAGCAAGAGATTGAAGATTTTGGATGAAAATGGAAATGGAAGAATAAGGAAGAAATATTACGTGATCCATCTCTTTTTGAATTTGATGAAATGTTCAAATTACACTTTAGTCCTCCATTTATATAAGTTAGTCAATGAAAGATGAAAGGTTTAGAAAAATGATCCATCAAGTCTAAGAAATACTCATGCAATTTGGTCCTCAACTTTAAATGAATGATCAATTAAGGACAAGTAGACAATTAAATCACGTCCGACAATTTATTTCACGTAACAATTAAATGCAATTCACGTAATAATTCTCAAGTTGACAAGTATTTCAATTAAATAGGTAAAAATATAATTCATATAATTTTCATGACACGTAGGAATTTAATAAACAAAAGAATTAGAATAAATCCTAACTCTCGGAAACTCACATGTGGCGTGCGTACCTGAATGTCTGGAAAATTGGGGCGTTACAGATACATCGAAAGTGAGGGGAACGAAGTCTCCCCTTATAAGGCGAGATGGATACCTCACCCTGTGGATGCGTTGTTAGGAATAGTACCCTAGAAAGCCGATTGTATATCCGCTTTGTGCTTTTACTTATTGTAATCACAGACAATCTTTGAATGAAATAATGAATTGAGGCAACACTTCTTTATATGCTCTTGTTTGATATACGTTTACTTTATCTGTGCATGTATGAGAACTCCCCTAATCCTGATGACTTTAGGACTCTACCATTTAGGTGAAATGGTTCATGAAACGAGCCCTATATCACATAAGTCATGATTAGTAAAATACTCCAAGCCGATGAGTCCTACAGACAATGAGAGTGTCAACCTGACTCCTCCAAGGCTTGCTTGTGGGATCACGCCCTTAAGAAGGACCACCTTGTTTCATGGAGGTGCAAAGTGTATAGTTGATACGTGCGTGATACATGAGGGTGCTTACTTTAATAAGTAAGTTCACTGAGGTGCCCCGTGTGAGAACATTCCTAAATGGGAAAGGAAGTTTCTATTTCAGGAAATGGAAACTTCCAAATTAGGAAATATCTCACGAGTCATTGATGTGATTAATTGATCCTTAGACTTGAGGTTCCTTGTCACTTTATGAGTTAACTCTGTAGTCTTAGGTATAAGCTTTAAAGGGTGTCGCCTTAGACAACTGATTCAAGGCTTATGCTGGGGCTGCACAAGTGATTCATGAAAGTGAATGAGAATCAAGAAAGGACCTACACTTGCATTTGCAAGGTGATCTCTTATTGTGTAAGTCATTCATATGCCATATGGAGTCCTTGGCCAAGGCAGTAGATCAAGACATCAAGAAAAGGGTTTCTTGGATTGAGATCAAATGGATATGAAATGCACTTAGCTTTAAGACCGGATTATTAGGGTTCTGATTATTCCCTTACCCTAGATCTTGGTTGAGAGATAGTAAGTAGGAGGATTATATCTCACATGAATCAATGACTTAAAGGTTCTGTCGAATCCGAACATTCCATTTCAGCTAGGGGTTAAACACCTGTTGCTAGACTATGGTCGTTTAATCTGTGGACTGATTAATTAATTAGTGAATTAATTAATTAGGGTCACTGCTAATTGAATTGAGAACCTAGAGGGTCACACACAACAACTTGGTTACATGAGTTGAGGCTTAAAAACGATTAAACGAGTTAATCGGGCCTAGAGGGTGGGTCACGTGAGTGACACGTGTCCTTGTGACACGTGTCCCACACGTGTAAATATATATATATATATTGTATATATATATATATTGAATAATTAAATGTGTTAATTATTTAATAGACTTTGGTTTAATTTTGAATTAAAAAGAAAGTCTAATTTTGGAGAAAAATAATCTAGTTAATTAATTATGAATTAATTAATTAGATAAAATAAGTTATTTATTTTAAATAAATAAAGTATAAAATTATCCAAAAATAGTTTGGATATTTTAGCTCTCTTGAAAGTTGATTTGAATTAGAATTCAAAGTCAAAGTCAAAATTACTTGATGATCAAGTAATAGGAGAGAGAGAGACCAAAATCCTAGCCCATTAAGGACTAGGAATTTTGGCACCCTCTCTCTATAAATAGGGGAGCTCGAGCTCCTCTAGGAGCTAATTGACAATTCTTTTGGTTCATGTGTTGAACACCTTCCTTTCTCCAAGATTAAATAAAACCCTAGGTTAAGCCTAAACACTAACTAGAGAACTTGCATCTTTACTAGTTAGATTGTAATCAAGTTGGTGGACTTTCTCTAGAGACTTCAAGTTAGAAGTTTGAAGATTCGAGCTTTACCAAGGAGAGGGGATCAAGCAGCGAGAAGAGCGTTCTTGGGTGGCTTGAAACGCTTCAAGAAAGAATAAAAGAAAAGTAAGTTTTCTATCTCTACGAATTTGGTTACACGATTGCGAGTCCTAGGTCCTTTTGTTGGGAAATTTTTTTTAAATTCTGATGCTTTCTGATTCGTGTTTTCCAACACACATTCTGCGCTACGGCTGGGTTCTCCAGTGGGTGCAGGAACAAAGCCGTGAGGGTGGTCTGATCCGATTCCCACCCAAAGCGGACAATATTCACAGGAAGGTGGTTCTGGGCTGTTACATATGGTATCAGAGCTGTTGCTCCCCGGTGCGCCATCGAGGACGCTGGGCCCTTATGGGGGGGGGGGGTGGATGTAATGTCCCACATTGGAAGTGAGGGGAACGAAGTCTCCCCTTATGGAAACCTCACCCTGTGGACGCGTTCTGCGCTACGGCTGGGTTTTCCAATGGGCGCAGGAACAAAACCGTGAGGGTGGTCTAATTCGGTTCCCACCCAAAGCGGACAATATTCACAGGAAGGTGGTTCTAGGCTGTTACACACCAATTACCCACATCCTTCTAAATCTCCGGAGCCTTTTTCAATTCATCCATACCCAAAAGAAGAGCTCTTGGTAATTTATTGTGATCTTGGAAATTGGCCATGGTTTGATGTCGTGATAGAAACCTACAAATCACAACTCAATTCAAATATAAATACATGCAGGTTAGTGAATACATATGTCATACAGTTAGCACCAAAAACACGTATTAATGCAAAATACAACAAATAATTCAACAAAATTCAAATTAATCACATTCAACATTATATTTTTCATATCAAGTATCAATAACAATGCTCATGTTCAATGTGGTGTACACGTTGACACATTGTTCCTGAGCCGTTCGACCTATACTTGATACGACACGATGCCAGAACTCCTATTTTATAACCTGGAGCTCTGATACCACCATAAGATGTAGCACCCGCGACGATAGGCGACATATCCCCCGCACTATAGGTCTAGTCCACACATGAAATGGATAATCCAAGCATGAACCGGACCCATAGCGAACGGGTGACAAAATAAAACCATCCTGTGATAAATTCCAAACCTGTACCAATTAATCATAAATCCCAAAATGCGGTGCGGAAGCAATAATATCATGCATAAATTCCAACACTAGCTCCAAACTTAAAGCATTCTCATAATATAATTTCATTCAACATGCAACCTAACAACGGGTTCAACTATGCATATAACCTGTCCCGAATTCATTATTCCATAATCAATAATATCAAAATTGGCACACCGGCCCAATTACATAAGGAGATACAATTTAAATCATAATAATGTAAATATGACTCAAGTGTACAAGTGAGACTTGAACAAGAAAGCTACGACTCGACTCCCGCCTAGCAAAACCTGCAAGAAACTGGAAGAGTGGAAAGAGGGGCCAGTCTCTAGAAGAATGAGTGAGCAGGAGTCATACATATATATAAAAAGATGCACATGCAAGTCATAAATCTCGAGCAGTGTTTCATTAAAAGTTAGTTCCCACGAAGGGTAAGAAAACAACTAAGCAAATGCTCGGAATTTATGACTAATTCATATTAAATCCATTAAGTTCATAATTCATAATAATCATAATAACTCGGCGAGTGAGCGTGCATAATTCTCCTACCAAACTCCGACCGTGTACAATGAACATGACATAATACTTTAAATACGTGATCATGCAATACATAATGATACACAGGAGTCATAAATACATGGGACATTGTAACGCCCCAGCTTTCGGCATTTCAGGTATGATCGAGATGTGTGAGTTTGAGAGTTAGATTTTAATTATTAATTTATCATTTCTTTAACTTTTCATGGCATAACATAATTTTATAAAATTTATATTCTTAGTATTTTATTGAAATTCATATCCTATTATAATTGTCGTATATGTTGAACGTGATTGTAACGTGAATTAATTTCCCGAACGTGATTTAATTCTTTCGTGACCTTACTTGAGCATTCTTATGAATTAGGGGACTTAATTGCATTGGATCTAATTGATCATTCGTTATGGAATTGAACTTCATTGCATGACTTAAATAATTGGAGGACTTAATAGCAAAATTTGGCCAATTCTTTCTCCTTCATAGCAGCAATCACGTTCCATTCCTTCCCATTCCATACAAAACATAACATACATAATTGCTCTTGCTTCCCTTGCCAACCGAGCCAACCCTCTTCAAGCTAGGAGGAAGATTTCATCTTTTAAGCTTCATCTTTGTGGGAATTTGTCATCGTACAAGCATCATCAACATCATATCTTCATCTTGTCTTCCATTTCTTGCATTTGAGGCAACTTTGGAACTTTGATGAATTTCTTGGATTTATGACTTTGATAGGGCTTTGTGTTGGATGGGTTAAATTGTGTATTGGTTGTTGGAAATATGTTTAGGAACTTTGAGCTTAAGTTATGTGTATTCAACTTGTTGATATTGCATTTGGAGCATGATTGATGATTTGGGTTTCGAATGAATGATTCTTGATGATCTAACATGGAAATGGGTGTTTATATGAATTGTTATTGATCTATATATATAATAGTATGTGTATTGCATGATATATATGCATTTCATCTTGGTTTGAATTCATTTGTGGGTTGTTGTTGTTGGATCGTTGCTGCTGCTGCTATTGCTCTGTTTTTTTTTTCTGATACGCACTGTTGACACGGGCGTGTCACATTTCCCTTCTTCAGCGTGACACGGGGGTGCGTAGTGGTCTGGGTTCTTCTGTACCGTGACACGGGGGTGTCACGGTTTGCTTTGTAAGGGTGACACGGGCGTGTCACCTTCTATTTTCTTGCATGTTACCCGCTGTACTGTGACACGGGGGGTGTCACGGTTTAGTGTATTTTGGTGGCACGGGCGTGTCACCCTCTGTTTTCATGCATATTGTTTTGCGTGCATAGCTATACGTGTATATGTTATATATACATATAAGTTGGTTATATATTAATTGTTATTTGGTTTAAATGACTGTATTTAATTGTTTATTCCCAATTTGTGGGTTCGAATGAATTGAATGGATGACTTGAACGTATGATTTAATTTGTTAATAGTGCACATGAACATAATCTTGTCTGTTACATATTCATATCATACTCGTTGCATTTTGCCGTTCGTCCTATTTGGTACATTTTGAGTCGTGTCTCACGGACAATTGTCTTTCTTGCACAGACCAGCTTCCTGGTGACGAGGAGCAGGCCCCGTGAGCTGTTTCCTTGTTGGTTTTGGGTCGTTCAGGTGAGGTTTAATTCTAGCTACCTAGAACCCGTATAACCCTATGTGAAGTTTTAAGCCAAAACCTATCTATATAGCTATAGTTTTCAAATGAGATTGGTTTTCAAATGATTTATCAAACTTTTGAGGAACTCATTAATTGATTGATTGATTGGGCGAGTATTGTATTGCACTGTGGGCCCGAGGGTAGTGACTCGAGCCAACCGGGAAAGCATGGGCTGACGGGTAACTCGAGAGCTACTCTCACCAAATTGGGATGACCCCTGAACCCCCTAGGAGATTAGGGGAGGAAGGAGTTCCGGGCTTAGGGATTCATGTACCCTCTGCCCAGACTGATTGGATGGTGGGGCCTTGCAATCCCATCATCACCCGGAGGAAGAAGGATGGACTGAAACTACTAATTGTGCACCGTAATGAATTGCATGATCACCTAACTATTGAACAATTGATTGATTGATTGTACACAGTTGGAGTAAGGTTGGAGAATTGCCCTCACTCGTCGGGCCACAATTGATTGTATTGAATTAATTAATTAATAAAGTGAATTAGTTGTAATCTGGGGCGATAGTACCTCTCCTTTTACCAATTTGTATTGTTACTTTCCCAAACTTATTACCCGAGATTATAACCTGCATGTAGGTGTGCTTATATTTATTTATAACCCCTCGTTCAGTCCGTGTTGGACTGACACCTCAACTTTTCAGTTGTTTTGCAGGGCGTGCTAGGCGGGAATTAGAGTCTAGAGTGTCTTTAATTCGGGTCTAGCACACTTCATCTCGCATTTTGTTCATGCACAGATATTTTATGTATTTTGTAGCATGCCTTGATATTTATTTTGGAGATGATATTGTATTGATATGAAATGTTGGTATCTATTAGTAAATAAATAAATATGGTACCTATAAGTATTGAATGAATTATTGCTTCCGCTTTTATCTACTCTGAATTGCTGATTGTTTGGTTTGGGGTTAGTCCCGCCTAGCCTTGTGTAGTGTTTTTTTTTTTTTTTTTTGTCTCCCGTTCGCTGTAGCTTTGGTTCATGTATGAATTAACCATTTCATATGTGGATTGGGGCTATAGTGCGGGGGATGTGGTGCCTAGCGTTTCGGGTGCTACAGACATAATCTGTTGGGCAATCCGTGTTCCGGCCTTCTCGCAAGGTGCATAACAATAATCATAATCATGTGCATAATCATAGTCATAAAATAGTTCCAACCTTCTCCCTCCATAATGGTAGGGCCTGCAGACCCTAACCATCTCATTACAATATCAAGACGGGGTCTCATGACTCCTACCCGCTCCTTCGATGGGTTAACCATCGGCTCAAGAATAACTCACCTTCCACACTACACGGTCGTGAGAGATATTCTCAATTGGTACTTTGTGTAATGGCTTAGCTATACGTCGGCCCGATGCTAAACCGGTCTCCATTCACACATTTCCCCGGGGCCCAATACATGTGCATGATCAATGTGCATAATCTCGCCAAAACTTTCAAGTCATGAGAAACATAATACATTTCAAATCCTTGGGAAATAATTTACTCGATAAGGATTTACTCGATGACTCCATTTGAAAACTATATATATATATATATATATAAATATATATATATATATATATATATATATATATATATATATATATATATTTATATATATATTAGGTTTTTGGCTAAAACTTGTTACATAAGGTTATAGGGTTCGATACGTAACTAGAACGAAAACACCCTCACCTGAGAGACGACAATACAAGAACATGAGCTATGCCGGTACTTATTTGATCATGATATCTCAGCCCTGGAGAAGAACTGTATAAGAAAGGGAACAATGTGTACTCGTGAGATAAGACTCGATATGAGACCAAGTAGGACGCACGACAATTATCATGAGGTGGTGTATCATGTCATAACTTGATTCAATATGAAATAAATCATAAGAATGTCATGGAATGATGTGCTCATGTTCATATGCTCAATTACTCAAACGAAATCAATTCATATATCAAGCACGACTTCAAACAATCAAACTTAAGCAAGTAAGGACCAAGGAGTATCAAATAAGAGCATAATTATCAATTAAGCAAGCATATACTCCATATAAGTCACATACGGGAGCCAAAGGGGTGAAAGGAATGCAATATGAGGGGTTTTGGTGAAGTTTGGCAAAAACTGAAAATTTTCGGGAATGCGCAAGCTGTGATAAAACAAGAATATCTAGAGTTCTAGAAGTTTAAATTGGGCTTTTTTTATTGGATATGAAACTAGACAAGTAGACCTTTAAAATGGTATATGTCTCGAATCATGGTTCAAAGCGAGGAGGAAATGGTGTAAGTTTAAAGTTAGGTGATTGCAGATTCCGGGTAAAGTGGCGACATCAACATGAATCGATTATATCTCACAAAAAAGAAATCATATTGAGGTGATTCCAATTGGCGAATACTCTAAACTTCAAAAGGTTTCTGTGAATATAAATTTAGGTCAATCGGAGCACGTTTGAGAGGTTAAACGGCAGGTTGAAAAACGAACTGAAAGCAGAAATGGGCCTTTGAAGCTCCTCGGGTGAGGCAATAGGTTGCTAAACGGGCATTTGGTGAATGAACTGAGTATCCAAAAGCCCGTGTGGATATGTTCTGTCCAAAAAATGAGCAGGGGATCTGATATAGCTCGAAGGGAAGGATCCAAAATCATCCCAACCAAAATAACTCACAAATACATTAAGACACAAGATATAGCACACAAAATACACATTAAAACAAGTATTAATACAAGAATTCATCAAACCCACATCAAAACACACATATATATATATACACACTTACATACACATCTACATCTACTAATTCTTCAAATAAAAATCATAGATCCTAACATATATTAGCATAATATCATCAAGGAACAAGAATCTAAACTCAAATCATATCAGTCTCTAACAAGACACACATTCACACACATGAACACACACACACACACACACACACACACACATATATATATATATATATACACGCCTTGAAATAGAATGAAGGAGATGGAGGTATGAAATGATGGAGATGATGAAAATAATGAGGATTGCTTCTTGAATCTCTACTCCTTCTTCTCCTAGCTTGATCAAAGATGTATGTGATGAAATTAGAATAAAGGGTTTGTGTGAGTGTGTTTTGTGTGTGTTCTTGTATGAGAGTGTATATGTGATATATTGTATATAATGTATATAATATATGTAATATATGTATAGATATATAACATATATATATAAAGTTAAAAAGGTAAAGATATTACGTATATTATATTTATATAAATGCATAGGCATTTGTGTATGAGTGTGTATATTATATATATATATATATGTAATGCCCCAATTTTCCGGTTATTCAGGTACGCACGACACGTGTGAGTTTTTCGAGAGTTAAGATTTATTTTAATTCTTTCATTTATTAAATTCTTACAATTCGTGGAAATTATATGAATCATATTTCAACATGCTGACGTGAAATTATATGAAAATTGTATAAATTTGAGAATTATTGTACAAACTGGATTTAATTGTTACGTGAACTAATTGCCGAACGTGACTTAATTGCTTATATGTCCTTAAGTGAATATTTCTTTAAATTAGAGGATTTAATTCCATGGCATTAAATTGATTATCTTTTATAAAATTAGAACTTGATTGCATTAATTAAGTAGTTTGAGGACCTAATTGTAACTTTCTTAAATTGTATACTTGATTGCATTCATTTAATTTTACAAGGACTTGGTTGCAAATTCTTCCCATTTCCTCCACTCTTTTTACGATCAACACACACACAAAACACACTTGCACATTTCTTCATCCTTTCTTGCAAGAACAAGACAAACCCTCTTCTTCCTTTTCCTCTTTCAATCGAGACATTCAAGGGGAGCAAGAGCTAAGGAATTCTTCCATTTTCTTCAAGGAAACTGCCACAAGACTTTATCTCTTTCTTTCCCCTTCATCTTCTCCATCTTTAAGGTAAGTTCATGTATAATTTCTTTGAGGAATCATGAGCTATTGTTAGGGTTTTAGTTCTTAAGGAATTCTATGACTTAGTATGCAATATGTATGATGATTTTGAGTTGAATTCTTGCATATATAACTTTGTTTCATGGAGGTATAAATATATGAAATCATAATTCCAGTTTTCTTTCAGCGTGTACGTTCTCGAATATTGTTGGGTTTTACCCAACTTCACCAAAACCTCTCTTCTTGCTTTCTTTTCACTCTCTTGGCTCCCATATGTTAATTATATGATATATATACTCGATTAATAGATAATCATGCTCCTACTTGACATTTCTTGGTATTTAATTGCTCAAACATGATTGTGTGACTCCATGCTCTATATAAATTGAACTTGAAATAATTGAATTATATGTATACATGACTCCTTGAGATTAATTGCACCTCTTAGGTGTTAATTGGTTTTCATACATGGTAAGTGTCACTTGATTGCTAGCTTTATTTATTTACATGAGCATGGCCGTGTGTCATACTTGGTCTCATATTGAGTCTCGTCTAACGAGTTCCCGTTATTTCTTTTCTTGTCTAGTTTTCTCCAGGGCGGAGATCATTGATCGTATATGCACTTTCTTGTATCCTTGTTTGTTCTGTCGCTCGTCAGGTGAGGTTTAATTTCTAGTTATATAGAACCCGTACAACCATTATGTGGATTTCAGCCAAAATGTATACATATATCTATAGTTTTCCGTAACCTTCAAATGATTTACAACTGAATCACTACTGTTGTATTGAATTATCATTACTGTTACTGTTACTGAACCGAATTGTACCGATTGATCGATTGATTGACTGTATTGTGGCGAGTATATTGTATTATTCACTGTGGGCCCGAGGGTTAGTGTATGAGCCAACCGGGAAAACACGGGCTGGCGGGTAACTCTGCACTCCCCTCACATTTTTGGGATGAACCCTGAATCCACTAGGAGATTAGTGGAGGAAGGAGTTCCGGGCATAGGGGCTTATGAACCCTATGCCCAATGAGATTGGGTGGTGGGGCCTTGCAATCCCACCATCAACCGGAGGAAGAATGAGTTATTGAAATTGCTAATTGTGCATTGTAATTGATTGCTTGATCACCTAATCATTGAATAATTAAATTATTGTACACAGTCGGAGAAAGGTTGGAGATTTGTCCTCACTCGCCGGGCCACTGATTGATTGAACTGAATTAATTGTATTGTTAAATTGGAATAGTTGTAATCTCGGGCAAGAAATTATTGTACTCTTAAACTTATATTATTTCTTTTATAAAATCTTACCCGAGATTATGGCTTGCATGGTAATTGCGCTAATATTTATTTATAAACCCCTCACTCAGTCTTTCATAGACTGACACCTCACATTTTCAGGTTTGCAGGGTACATGCTAGGCGAGATTGAGTCGGTTTTTCCTTTTCGGGTCTAGCACAGTTCATGTAATTGTTATTGCATATGTACACATCATTGCATTAGGCTTGTGGTTATTATGGTACTTATATAGATATATATTTTTAACTTGATCTTGGAACTTATGAGATTGTTATGGAATCTTGAAATGGTATATTTGGTGTTGATGTAAATGAATTGGAATGATGATAATGAAATGAATGTATGTATTTCATGCTTCCGTTTATGGTTTATGCATGTTGTAATTGAATTGAGGGTTAGTCCCGCCTGGCTAGAGTGTCATTTTTTTTATTGTCTCCCGTTCGCTATAGGCTTGATTCATGTATGGGTGCTAGTTCCATATGTGGATTGAACTATAGTGCGTGGGATGTGGCTACCTAGCATTCCGGGTGCTACATCCTAAGGTGGTATCAGTGCCCGGTTGCAAAATCGAGGTTCTAGTGTCGTGTCGTGCCAAGTCTAGGTCGTACGACATAGGAATTAATTGTTAACTTGAGAATCTTGCATTTTATTTGCAATTATCTGATTACTTGAATTCTTTGAATTACTTAAATTACTTGGTAACTTGAGCATTGTATTGATTCTTGTCCATAATTGTTGATTAATTGACCCTACATTGCTTGAAGATTTACATGCCCAATGTGTTATATTATCAATTTTATTGAATTAGTTATTGCATGTTGCATAAAATTCCGGTTTTTGGTGACAACTATGTGACATGAGCATACCTTAACCACATGCATTTATTTCCAAATGAGTTATAATTTACAGGGTGCAAAGATGATATCAAACCACGGCCAATTTCTACCTCAATAATGATCCCTCTCCAACCCTATTTTCAACCGTGGAAGGTGTAGGAAATGTACCGGGATTACATACAGGAATTAGGATTCATGATCTTTTCTAACCGGGACTACGGCTTAAGTGGTTGAATTCGGAATAGATGATCAATTCATAAAAAGGGGGCTGTGGAATTAGTAAGTATTCAAAGAGGTAGAAGCAGGATGTGGGAGGTTTATAACACTTACGACTAACACGTATGACTACTTTGCAAAGGTTAGTCGACCGAATTCCATGAAATTACTTAATTTGGGGAATGGAATGAGAAATTTTGAAGGTGGTTAGATGTGAGGTTCGGACACTAAAGAAGCGATAACTCTCAAGGGAATTCGTGATAAGCTAGATTCCGGGTTGATAACAAGGAAGACCATCTAACTTGGGAAAGAAGCGAAGGAAAATATGGGAATAACTAAAGCTCGGGGTAGATTGATGCAAAAAGGATAAAGAGACTAAGAAAGGGTGAATTGAGATACTTCGGGATTTGGAAAAGAAATAAGTTGAAATTGGCGGATGTGAAAGAGAATCGATGATTTCAAGTTCATGGGAAGTCAAGCTACTAAAGGTTCTATCTTTAGATAAATGGAGTAATTTTCCAGATTCAAGCTGAGTTGTCATGGTGTGGGGCTGAATTAGAAAAATATGAAATAACAAATGGAAAACGATAAAGAAAGACAAAGAATGGTAGGAGGAAATTTCATGTTCAGGGGTAAGCCATCGGAAGGTGAGTTCATTTGACTACTTGAACTCATCAATGATAAATCAAGGAAGCTTTGATGGAATTACTAATTATGGTGAGGACTAGAATAATTTTTTTTTTGATTGACTCTTCGGGGAAAAGATAAAATACCAACTTCATTGGGAGTAGAAGAAATTGGGGCCAAGAATCACAATCTTGAACCACGAAGTCATACAAGTTTTACATCAAGGAATTAGTTGGGGTGAAGGCCGGGAAACACTTAGATATCGATAATCGGGAAAGAATTGGGTTCCCAGAATTTCAAATTCAAGCCATGGAAATGTATAAGTTGATGCCAGGGAATTTTGTAAAAAGTTAGAAGACCGTGGGAAAATGAGAGATGATCAACAATTCGAAACAGGCTTGTAATTCGACAAACAAGGAATAAGTGGCGAGATAAGTTACCACAACTACGGTGGCAGGTTCAATACATTCATAAGCACGTGTATCATATGTTACATTAATTTAATTTGACTCCTATTTATGTGTGTTATAATAATTGTTATCCGAGATTGCATACTTGACGTGTTAAGTACATTGTTAAATTATTTAAAATTCTTTACTTATATGCACATTTTTAATTAATATAATTGCTTCAATGTGTCTCATCTTTAAATTATTTATAAGTATGATAAGTGCATTAGCATTTTAACCCAACATGTATTATTTAGTGTTTAATTGTTAGGATGACCTCCTCTCTATCCATCTTATGGTCCATGGCCGCCTCCACCTGAGTCCTACCGAAGTAAGAAGGAAAAGGAATATTTATTTGGCATTAGTTATCATCTTTGGCAAATGGGACATCCAGTTCTACTCGAGTTGCCAGAGGAAAGTTGGAACAAGTAAATAGCCAATCTGGACTTCAAGAGAATTAGAAAGAAGAAAATCTTCAAGTTGGGAAGTGGTAGGATGAGTTCAAGGAGTTAGGGAAAAAAAAAAATATTTTCTTAAGGGGGAGAGCCGACTGGGAAACAACTTAGAGTCGATGTTTGCACCCCACTTGGAAGAGTTGAAACTTCAAGGAAAGTGGATCTTCCTGGAAAACTCTATTAGAATCATGTGAAGGGAGTCTTCAATATCTTAAATCTCGTGCTTCCAAGATCTCTCAGGATGGAAACTCCCGAAGCCATACGGAGGCACATCGTGTGCTGAGCTGAAATAAAAGAAATTTGATGAAAATGGGAGAGACAATGACTTCTATGAGTTGATTAATCATACTTTGGTCAAAGATAAGAATCCTACAAGGAAGGGTGACTGTCATTCAGGATCTGCGCAAAATGACCAAAAAGGTGCTGCATTGTTACAAGGATGCTAGATAATAACAACTTGACGAGACAATCATATACCGCAGGGAACAAAATGGGAGTCAATTCAACCGAGTTGGAAGTGGAAAATTTTGGGAAAATGTATCACTCGAACAAGATAAGTGCCGGCTTGTCATCTGTATTCCATGATAAGAAAGGTAGGTTAAAAGGATTAAGGATTAGAATTAAGCTGCTAGGGGTTACCAGAGCATCCGAGAAAATCAAGTATGAATTATGGAAATGACGAGTTAGTTAGGTTGAAACCAAGTATACACTCGAGAGTTGGCACTTCGGACGATGATGTTAGAAAGGATAAAGAATTCAATTGCGGAATAAAGATCGAGTGGCTATTGAAATATATATACACATTGGGCATGTCGAGGTATGGTATTTTGGTTAGAAGAAATTCCAACCAAAGAATCAAGTGTTGAGTCAGATCACTACAATGGAAAATTCTCAAGCAACGGTGAACGGTACATATACACATGCATATCACGCGCATCATGGATTTTATTATGGTCATATATAAGCATGGTTAGTTGTTAATTGTTTTATATAAATAGCAATTGACGTAATTGATATTTTCCTACCTGTGCCTTATGTGATAACAAGGTGACTATTTATTAATTGTTCTTTTGGATTTTATTTTGTTTGCATGAGAGACGGGGATTCTCTCGTGGTTCGTTCGGGAGACGGGGTTCACTCGTCAGTTGTTTGAGAGACGGGGTTCTCTCACTGTGTAAACAAAATCCCAAAGATTAGATCAAATATTCTGAAGATGCTAGATTGGGTTTTAGCTCAAGAAATAATATAGAGAACTTTTGAATTTAATTTGAATGAGATTGGTCTAATAATTATCAATTTAGATCAATATCATCCAAAGCAGCAATACATGATTTATTGGTCGAATCAAAATTTGAAGGATATTTTGACTTGGGATCATTGCTTTAGAACAATGGTTATTGAACAGTCTTCAATGTACTTGAAAACCGAAAAACAACAAAGAAAAATTTACAAAAAAATTCTAGAGCATTATTTATGAGACAAGTAAGGTAAATATTCGAATGATTTGAAGAAAAAATTGATGACAGGATATAACAAACTACTGCAACAAGAAAAGATTATTTAGTTTTAAGAGTCAAGAATCAATTGACTGTAATTCAGGGATAAACATAAATGTTTCTTTCATCTCTCAACCATAACGAGAAGAAAGAGGAACTAGATAAATGCTCACATAATAGGCAATGAATGGGTAACAAATAATGATCAATTAAAGCAACATATTTGAGAGTACTACGTACTATTCAGTGGAGATACTATCGAAGAGGTGATAAAGAACCCTAAGGTGGCAGTGAAAAAATAACTTGGCAAGAGTGAAGAGCATGCACCTTTAAAAAACGCTGGAAATAGATAGTGGTGAAATTCATCAATGATTGTATGGAGAGAGAATCAATTCCCAAAAAGGCTTATCAAATGTTTATTTGTTTGATTTCGAAAGTTAATTCTCCAGAAAAACAAAAAGATTCAGCCCACTACATTGTGTAACCTATTTCTCCAAATGATCACCAAGATGACTATACTTTATTTAAGCCGTATATAAAATAAATTATGAGCCCAGAATAGCTAATGTATTGCTCGAAATGATCACCAAGATGATTATATTTCGTTTAACCTGTATATTAAATAGATTGTGAGTCCAAACCAGAATAGCTTCAATCTCGGCAGAGACACCCATTATAATATCTTGATGCTTCAAGAAGTGTTACGAATGCTACATCACTCCAAAGACAAAAAAAGGGCATGTTGCTTAAATTGAATCTTGGGAAAGCGTACGACAAATTCCGGTGGAATTTTCTAAAGAGAACTCTAACTTTCTTCAAAATCCAGACGGAAATCATGAATATCAGTATGAGTAGAATGAAGGGGATACAACCAGAGATTTTATAGAATGGTGTACCGACGGAGGCTGTTTGGATGTGTGGCATTAGATAACGCAATCACTCCCGTCTTATTTGTTTGTACTCTGCATGGAACAACTTGTGTATATGATTGAGGAGGTCATTTCAGTCGGACACTGGAAGCTAATTAAGGTATGTCAGAGAGGCCCTCACATCTCACTCTTGGTTTCTACGAACAACATAATATTGGTTGCTAAAGCTACCGTGGATGGGACGAAGTGCATTCACACTGTGGTTGAGGCATTTGACAAGGCATTGGACCTCAAATTAAACTTTAGAAAATCACATGTGTTGTTTACACCTTATATGTCAAATGATTTAAAGCAATAGGTTACTAGAATTTTGGGCATGTAAAGTACAAGCAACTTAAAGAATTATTTTGGGGTGCAAAAGAACTATGGCCGAAACTATAATGGATATTTCTCGATTGTGATTAAGAGAGTTGAAAAATGCCTCTGGGATAGAAAGCCAAAACGACAAACCTTGTCGGATGAATAACACGTATTTTGTGCATCATGAGCTCAATCCCCATCTACTACATGCACACAAATTGGTTCTCCAATCACACGTAAAAAAACTTGACCTACTTAAGTACAATTTTTTTTGGGCGAGTCATGTAACAAGGAAATGGACTCATCTTGTAGGGTGGAAGAAGGTGGCTAGAAAGAAGCGAGAAGGCAAATTGGGTCTTAGGGAAACCCAAAAAAAAAATATAGCAATGCTCTCTAAATGGGATGGAGAATGCTCACAAGGATACGACAGTGTGAAACTAGATATATAAGGAAAAATATTTAAAACGGGGTGACATTCTTGAATATAAGCCCCAACTTATGGCTTCCTAAGCATGAAAAGGGATAGTTAGAAGTACTTGGATGGTGGAACCATTTTGTAAATGGAGGATCGGGGAATGGTGAATGGACATCTTTATGGAATGATAGATGATTATCATAAGTCAAACTAGCGGACATATTTGCAGATAACAATCATGGGTATGATAAAGATCTTATTGTATGCAATCTCATTGACACAGATAAAAACTGAAACTTGGATAAGTTGAAAACAGTACTGCCCAAGGAGGTGGTGAATGAGATACTTAGTGTCTTAATCGCGCTACATGATAACGGAGTTAAGAGAGTTTGGATTGGGTCAACTAAAGATAAATTCTCCTATAAAATGACTATACTTTGCTTATAGTGTCAGATGAGACATGCGAGAAAAATTTGGGAAATTACCTTTCCCCCAAAAGTTCATGATTTTCCTGTAACTTTGCCAATATGATAGCTTTCTCACGAATGTATTTAAGTATGATAGAAAATTTGGGAAAAATGATGTGTATACACACTGCTGTATAGGATATGAATATGTGGACCACGTGCTAAGAAGTTTTCCATTCGCACCCCGGGTGTGGGACGAGATTATTGATACGCAGACTTGATGAAATTTTTCGTGGCTTACAAGTGTCAGACTTAATGCTCTGGATCTTGGGTGGTTTGTCTTGATACACAGAGCTTTAATAGCAAAATTTTGAGCAATATGTTCCTAGATTATCTTGGGTGGGTTGGCTTGATCTTAACGCTCTGGAATCTTTGGAAAGCATGGAACTGATGGAACTATCAAAATGTTATGTGTAGCACCCGGAATGCCAAGATGCCACACCCCCACACTATAGCTCAGTCCACATACGAATTGGATGATCCGTACATGAACTAAGACTATAGCGAACGAGTGACAATGCAATAAACAATCTAGCTAGGCGGGACTATACCCCAAACACAGCCAAACCAAGACATGACAAATTAAAAGCGGATGCATTATATCAATACGTATAGGTACCATATTTACATCAAAGGTATATATAGTAGTAGGTACCAACACTTATCAATACATTATCATCTCCTATATATCATACATGTATAAATATCCAAAAAACCACTAACACGATACTCCAAAATCAATACATGAAATGAAATGCTAGACCCAAAGCGGTAAAACTTGACTCGACCCCGCCTAACACACAACCTTGCAAACTGAAAATGTGAGGGGGTCAGTCTACAACAGACTGAGTGAAGGGTTTATAATTATAAGCGCAATTACCATGTAAGTTATAACCTCGGGTAAGATTTTATAAAGAAAACAATATAAGTTTAAATAATAAAGATTCCCGCCCGAGATTACAACGATTCAATTTACAGTTAAACAATTCAATCAAGATCAATTCAATACATGGCCCGGCGAGTGAGGGCAATTCTCTAACCTTTCTCCAAAAATGTACAAATGTTAACAATACATACTTGCTTTAGTAGTTAATAGGTGATCATGCAATTCAATTATAGTGCAGTCGTGCGGTAGTGTATTCAAGCAATACCATCAATGAATGAAATTCATGCAACAACCCGAGGACAATCCGTGGTGCCGGAGCCATCCCCAGTCTCCTTCTTCCTCCGGGTGGTAGTGGGCTTGCAAGGCCCAACTATCCACAACATGGTGTACGTCGGGAATATGACTCCCACGCACGGGATTTCTTCCTCCACCAAACCTCCTGGTGGATTCAGAGGTGATCCCACATGGTGAGGATAGTGCAAGAGTTACCCGTCAGCCCTTGCTTCCCCGGTTGGCTCAATACACTACCCTCGGGGCCTAATGTGAACATGCTTTACTCGCCAATACAATAAATCAATCATTCATTTTATGAAATCAATTGAAAGTCATTAAGGTTGGAAAACTATAGATATATAGATACATTTGGCTTAAAACGACACATAGGGTCATATGGGTTCTATATATCTAGAAATTAAACCTCACCTGTAACAGCCCGAAAACCCGCCTATCGATATTGTCAGCTGTGGTGGGCTAAGCGACACCACCCTCACGGTTTTGTTTCTCCCGGTGGAATTTAAGCCCGAAGGCACCCACCCAGGAAAAGGCCTCAACAGGGAAGAGGTATCCACCCCCTTATAAGGAAGGCTTCGTTCTCCTCTTCTTCCGATGTGGGACAAACACTTTGAGCTTTACAGTCCGCCCCCCCATAAGGGCCCAGCGTCCTCGCTGGCACACCGGACCGGGTCCCAGCTCTGATACTGTAAAGCTCAAAGTGCTTGTCCCACATCGGAAGAAGAGGAGAACGAAGCCTTCCTTATAAGGGGGTGGATACCTCTTTCCTGTTGAGGCCTTTTCCTGGGTGGGCGCCTTCGGGCTTAAATTCCACCGGGAGAAACAAAACCGTGAGGGTGGTGTCGCTTAGCCCACCACAGCGGACAATATCGACAGGCGGGTTTTCGGGCTGTTACAAATGGTATCAGAGCTGGGACCCGGTCCGGTGTGCCAGCGAGGACGCTAGGCCCTTATGGGGGGGCGGACTGTAAAGCTCAAAGTGCTTGTCCCACATCGGAAAAAGAGGAGAACAAAGCCTTCCTTATAAGGGGGTGGATACCTCTTCCCTGTTGAGGCCTTTTCCTGGGTGGGCGCCTTCGGGCTTAAATTCCACCGGGAGAAACAAAACCGTGAGGGTGGTGCCGTTTAGCCCACCACAGCGGACAATATCGACAGACGGGTTTTCGGGCTGTTACATCACCTTTACCAACCAACCAAAGGTAGGAAGGAAACACCCTATGGTGCATGCTCCTCGTCTCCGGGACCGTGATCTGTGTACAAGGACAAGTGTACATGAGACTCGACTCACATGAACCATTTAAGACAAACGACAAGGTCATGTGATGTCAATCATGCCTTTATAATCAATAAATATCACGAATGTGTCTAAATTCCCAAATAAATATCAAGAAGTGTGAAATAGGAGCATAAAAGTCATATAAGTCACATACGGGAGCCAAGAAATTGAAAGGAATGCACTAACAAGGGTTTTGGTGAAGTTTGGCAAAAAACGACAATTTATAAAAATGCACACACTGTAGAAAACCCCAAAATAACTTAAGTTCTGGAAGTTAGAATTGAGTTTTGTTTATTAGGTATGAAACTAGACACAAAGACCTTTCCAACGGTATATGACACATTTTCTAATTCAAAGCGAGGTGAAAATGGCGTAAGTTCGAAGTTGGACAAAATGCAGATTCTGGTGGGGTAGCGGGCTCAACCAAAACCCTTCACAAAATGGTCGCGGCCGCGACCAAGTATTTTTCCGAATTTTTCATGCAATTTTCCAAAAGCCGAAAGTTGGCCAAAATGGGGTCGCGGGCGTGACCAATTTTACACATAAATCAGGTCGCGGGCGCGACCAAGTACGCAGCAGCAGCAAAACAGGGGAAAAACAGGGGATTTCATGCCAAAACACCACAAAACATCATCTAAAGCCAAGTCAATCCATAATAATTAATTCAACACATCCAATACACGTTATACTTCAAGCATACACCAAACAAATCATGAAATATGCATCAAAGCACTTAAATTCAATCATGAAACCCCATATATACTCATGCTTCCAACTTCCATGAAACTTAATATTTTCATGCCAACTTCAATTCCTTTTCACTCCTAAGCATGAATCTAGCTCCCAACATGCAAGAATTCATCAATTAATTCATAACCCTACTCAATCATATAATTCAAGAATTTCCAAATTTCCATGCTATACCTTGAATCCGAGAATTAGCTGATGAGATGAAGATATAATGATGTTGATGCTCCTTACTTCACAATTCCTCAATACCTAGCTTGAATTTGAGATGAAATCTCCATCCCTTCTTGAGGTGTAAATGTCGGTTTTTTAGTGTGTGTGATGTGTGTGAGGTTTGATGAAAATGTGAGGAATAAAGTGTATGAGACAATATGTATATACATAATATAATATATCTTCCACTAACTATGATGAATCACCACATTTTGCAACCAAGTCCCTCTATAATTTAAAGGTTTGCAATTGAGTTCTATCCCTACACAATTTTCATATAACCCCCAAGCCATGAAATGTAATTAAGTCCATGAATTTACACAAAAGATCAATTAAGGACATTTAATGCAAATAAGTTCCATTCCATGAAATATGATCATCAACTCCCAAATTATGAAATGAAATTAGATCCTTATATTTATGAAATGGCCAAATAAGGTCACATATTAGCAATTAATGCACGTATCAACTGGAAATAAATAATGTAATAATTTTCGAGTTGACATATAAATCACATTCGGAAAAATTAATTCACGTCTCACATAGGAACAAATCATACAATAATTTCCAAATTTAACACGTATTTCATATAATCACTTAGAATTATAACTCACGTAATGTCACATAATACATATAATGTCATGACATTTATAATAATTTCACGTAAACACTTAGTAAAGTAATTCACATAATATCACGTAAGGTATAATTGAAAATGGGGCGTTACAATTCTCTCCCCCTTACGAGGACCTGGTCCCCAGGTCCAACCTTGAGTTCTGAACTTAAAAATAAGCAATAAGAGAGCCCCGTCTCTCAAACAAACAATGAGAGTACCCCGACTCTCACACAAGCAAGGAGAGTACCCCGACTCTCACACAAGCAAGGAACCCAAAAGAACACTTAATTAAACATTCACACAGAATTTCACGTAGTGAAAAAGTAGAAGAAGTCAAATATACCAACTAGTCTTACAAAAGCAATTAATAAATACAAAGAACCATACGCGGTGATAATAAAATGTATATTGCACGTGATATGCATGTTTAGGTGTACCTTTCACCATGGTCTTAGAAAACTTCAATGGCAGTGACTTGATTTAATACTTGATTCTTTGATCGGAATCCCTTCTAACCAAAATGTCATTCCTCGAGTGCCGGACGTACGTATATACTCCAATAAATACTCAATCTTTATCCCGTGATCCGATTTTCTATCCTTTCTACCACCACGGTTCAAAGATTCAATTTTTAACTATGCACTTGGTAGTAATCCGACCCACTCATTCTTCTTGCCAAATATAGTTGACCTCCTCCGATGCCCGGGCTAATTATTTGATAACTCGAAGTCTAGCTTTTATCCTTCATACTATTCCTGGTTTATCATTTATAAAAAGATGACCGATAAATTTATAATCTATCTTGTTCATGTTGTAATTCCCCTTTAACGAATTCCGTTTCCAATATCCAGTTCAAGTAACTCTCCTGTGATCCTTTCCGATAGAGAATGTTCCCGTCAAGTTGTTATTACCTAGCACAAAGGTAATAGTGTCGCACCTCCTTGGTCACTTCGCGTAAATCTAGAAGGGTTGTCACTTTCCTTGTAAAATTCTCACCTTTGATTAAAGTATGCTCAATGAACTTATAGAAGTCATTATCTCTCCCATTCCTTATTAAATTTTTTTTACTTTCAGCTCCGCTCAAGATATGCCTCCTTATAGCTTTAGGAATCTATATTCAGAAACTTCAGGCGTAGGAGATTTAAGATATGGAAAGCTTCGTTCCGGTGATTCTGATAGAGGGTTCCCAAAAGAGCCATTTTCCTTTTCTTGAAGTTTCAACTTCCCCAAGTGGGGTCTAAACATCGGCTTTAAATTATTTCCCGGCCGGCTCTCCCCCTTAAGAAAATAAAATGTTGTCTGTCTAACTTCTTGCACTTGTTCTACCCATTTCTCAAGTCACAGATTCTCTTCTTCTAATTCTCTTAAAGTACCTATCCCTTCCGATCTTGTTCCAAAAATTTCCTCCATCCCGGTTAGAAATCGAAACGAGCACTAAGTCCACCATCCTTTCTCGAATATTCCCCTCCGGTTCTTGAAGCACTTAGCTTTTCTGAAATTACTCTCACCGAATTTCATCCGAATCCAGAAGTTCATCAAGTATTAACATCTTCTAATTCCTTCCATTTTTCCATTTCCAAGAAATCCCATTGTTGATAACTCTTGCTTCTTTGTTTCTTCTATTGAAAGTAACCCATTTGAGCCAATCAATAACCTTGAAGTCATTTTCCCGGTCGACTCAGCTTCTTTGATACAAACGGCGTCAAATCTCCCCATTTGTTCGGACATTTTATCTAATGTTTACTTTTTGAAGTGATTAGTAAGATTAGCGACCCACTTCTTCCATTCCAACTCCTACTGAGTTTCCTGACCTTGCAATTGTTCTTTCCCCTTTTTGATCCACACTTTGCCACCCAATTATTTCCCTTTATCATACCTCGGTTTATCTCGGTTGAAGTAATGCTTGATAAATAAGGCAGGGAGAGTTCCTATCCAGAAGACACTTAAAATGCATGTTGGGTTAAGATGCTGATGCACATAACACTTGTAAGCAATTAAAGATGCAACACGTTGTAAGAATTATATCCATTAAAGATATGCACATAAATAGAGGAATTTAAATAATTTCAAACAACGTATGATGCAAGTGCTATGAATACGTTGAACCTATCACCGTAGTTACATCTTTTAGCTTGGAACTTTTCCTTGTTTGTTGATTTACGAGCTTGCCTTGAATTGGTTGGCCATTTCTTGTTACCCACGGTCTTTCCAATTCTTCAAAATCCCCAACATCAACTCGTACATTTTCATCACTCAAGAATCAAAATTTCTTGAACCCGATTCCGTCCCCAAGTATTCCCTCCAATTTATTGATTCTAAGTGTGGCTCGAGCCTTCACCTTAAACATCTTCTTGACCAAAGTTTCCTTGTGTCAACTCGCATAACTTTGTAATCAAAATTATGATTCTTGAACTCAAAAGCTTCTACTTCCATGAAATTGATACCTTGCCTTCTTTCGAGAAATTAATCTCTAATTGTTATCTGAATTCCTCCCTAGCCATCACCTCCATTGAAGTCCTCTAAATCTACTCTTTGTGAATTTGAATTGGTTATATGCTTTGTTTTCTCATTTGCCTACACATTGAGCATATAATTTCCTTCCAAAAGTTAATGGTCTTTCTTTACCGTTTCCATTTGTTGCTTCATATCTTCCAATTCAACTTCTTCCTTACTCGAAATCTGTAGTGACTTCAATTCTCCTTTTTTCTTTGTTAGTCTCTTCAGTCTTCTTCATCGATCTAACCCCCTCAATCCGATATGTTTAATACCCTCTGGAGAATGTCCATCCAAATTACTTGAACTTATCCTATCTTACCCGGGGATCCGATATAATTTAATTCCTCTCTTCCTGCACATCTTTCTTGAATTGAATAAATCTCCTAAACCCGGTTGATCAACCTCTTTCATAACGTGAGCTCACATGTTTATTTTACAAGTTATAACATCGTTCCTTGTTGATGAGACCCTCAGACCTCATATCTTCGAGGCCTATTCCCTTTTCCCCGAATGAAGGTTCCATAGCTTGCAGACTCTCCCTTTTTAGCCTCTAACTTCCTAGAGCTTGTGAATTACTACCATAAGTAATTCTCCTATTCCGGATCCTATCATTTGAATGAGAACTCAATTAGAAAAATCCATGGCTCTTAAATTCTTGCGTGAAGTTCCCCGGTGCATTCCTTACAACTTCAAAGTGAAAGAAAGGAGCTTGCAGTAGATTGAAGTTGTTGTAGAAATTGGCCGTGGTTTGACATGATCTTTATAGCCTATAATCACAACTTGTCTCAAATATAAATGCTACATGCTCATGCCACATAATTGATACCAAAGACATGGATTTGATGCAAAATGTGACAATTAATTCAACAAAATGAAAATTAAAACACGTTGAACATATAAAATTCAACCAATGTAAAATCAGTCAGTCAACAATTAGTACCAAGAATCAATGCAATACACAAACTATCAAGTAGTTCAAATAGTTCAATAAATTCACGTAAGTTTATATAGATTCAAATAAGTTCAAGTAGTTCCAAATAAGATGCAAGACTGGCAAATTACCAATTAATCCTATGCCGTTCGACCTAGACTCACAAGACACGATGCTAGAACCTCGGTTTTACAACCGGGCTCTGATACCACCTAAGGTGTAGCACCTGGAATGCCAAGATGTCACACCCCCGCACTATAGCTCAGTCCACATACGAATTGGATGATCCGTACATGAACTAAGACTATAGCGAACGGGTGATAATGCAATAAACAATCTAGCTAGGCGGGACTATACCCCAAACACAACCAAACCAAGACATGACAAATTAAAAGCGGAAGCATTATATCAATACGTATAGGTACCATGTTTACATCAAAAGTATATATAGTAGTAGGTACCAACACTTATCAATACATTATCACCTCCTATATATCATACATGTATAAATATCCAAAAAACCACTAACATGAAACTCCAAAATCAATACATGAAATGAAATGCTAGACCCAAAGTGATAAAACTTGACTCGACCCCGCCTAACACACAACCCTGCAAACTGAAAATGTGAGGGGGGTCAGTCTACAACAGACTGAGTGAGGGGTTTATAATTATAAGCGCAATTACCATGCAAGTTATAACCTCGGGTAAGATTTTATAAAGAAAACCATATAAGTTTAAATAATAAAGATTCCCGCCCGAGATTACAATGATTCAATTTACAGTTAAACAATTCAATCAAGATCAATTCAATACGTGGCCCGGCGAGTGAGGGCAATTCTCCAACCTTTCTCCAAAAGTGTACAAGTTTGAACAATACATACTTCCTTTATTAGTTAATAGGTGATCATATAATTCAATTATAGTGCAGTCGTGCGGTAGTGTATTCAAGCAATACCATCAATGAATGAAATTCATGCAATAACCCGAGGACAATCCGTGGTGCCGGACCCATTCCCAGTCTCCTTCTTCCTCCGGGTGATAGTAGGTTTGCAAGGCCCAACTATCCACGACTTGGTGTACGCCAGGAACATGACTCCCACACACGGGATTTCTTCCTCCACCAAACCTCCTGGTGGATTCAGAGGTGATCCCACATGGTGAGGATAGTGCAAGAGTTACCCGTCAGCCCTTGCTTCCCCGGTTGGCTCAATACACTACCCTCGGGGCCCAATGTGAACATGCTTTACTCGCGAATACAATAAATCAATCATTCATTTTATGAAATCAGTTGAAAGTCATTAAGGTTGGAAAACAATAGATATATAGATACATTTGGCTTAAAACAACACATAGGGTCATATGGGTTCTATATATCTAGAAATTAAACCTCACCTTTACCAACCAACCAAAGATAGGAAGGAAACACCCTATGGTGCGTGCTCCTCGCCTCCGGGACCATGATCTGTGTACAAGGACAAGTGTACATGAGACTCGACTCGCATGAACCATTTAAGACGAACGGCAAAGTCATGTGATGTCAATTATGCCTTTATAATCAATAACTATCATGAATGTGTCTAAATTGCCAAATAAATATCAAGAAGTGTCAAATAGGAGCATGAAAGTCATATAAGTCACATACGGGAGCCAAGAAAGTGAAAGGAATGCAATAACAAGGGTTTTGGTGATGTTTGGCAAAAAATGACAATTTATAAAAATGCACACACTATAGAAAACCCTAAAATAACTTGAGTTCTAGAAGTTAGAATTGAGTTTTGTTTATTTTGTATGAAACTAGACACAAAGACCTTTCCAACGGTATATGGCATGTTTTCTAATTCAAAGCGAGGTGAAAATGGCATAAGTTCGAAGTTGGATAAAATGCAGATTCTGGTGGGGTAGCGGGTGCAACCAAAACCCTTCACAAAATGGTCGCGGCCGCGATAAAGTATTTTTCTGAATTTTTCATGCAAACCAAAAGTCGAAAGTTGGCCTAAATGGGGTCGCGGGCGTGACCAATTTTACACATAAATCAGGTCACGGGCGTGACCAAGTACGCAGCAGCAGCAAAACAGGGGGAAAACAGGGGATTTCATGCCAAAACACCACAAAACATCTTCTAAAGCCAAGTCAATCCATAATAATTAATTCAACACATCCAATACACATTATACTTCAAGCATACACCAAACAAATCATGAAATATGCATCAAAGTACTTAAATTCAATCATGAAACCCCATATATACTCATGCTTCCAACTTCCATGAAACTTAATATTTTCATGCCAACTTCAATTCCTTTTCACTCCTAAGCATGAATCTTGCTCCCAACATGCAAGAATTCATCAATTAATTCATAACCCTACTCAATCATATAATTCAAGAATTTCCAAATTTCCATGCTATACCTTGAATCCAAGAATTAGATGATGAGATGAAGATATAATGATGTTGATGCTCCTTACTTCACAATTCCTCAATACCTAGCTTGAATTTGAGATGAAATCTCCTTCCCTTCTTGAGGTGTAAATGTCGGTTTTTTAGTGTGTGTGATGTGTGTGAGGTTTGATGAAAATGTGAGGAATAAAGTGTATGAGACAATATGTATATACATGATATAATATATCTTCCACTAACTATGATGAATCACCACATTTTGCAACCAAGTCCCTCTATAATTTAAAGGTATACAATTGAGTTCTATCCCTACACAATTTTCATATAACCCCCAAGCCATGAAATGCAAGTAAGTCCATGAATTTACACAAAAGATCAATTAAGGACATTTAATGCAAATAAATTCCATTCCATGAAATATGATCATCAACTCCCAAATTATGAAATGAAATTAGATCCTTATATTTATGAAATGGCCAAATAAGGTCACATATTAGCAATTAATGCACGTATCAATTGGAAATAAATCATGTAATAATTTTCGAGTTGACATATAAATCACATTCGGAAAAATTAACTCACGTCTCACATAGGAACAAATCATACAATAATTTCCAAATTTAACACGTATTTCATATAATCACTTAGAATCATAACTCACGTAATGTCATATAATACATATAATGTCATGACATTTATAATAATTTCACGTAAACACTTAGTAAAGTAATTCACATAATATCACGTAAGGTATAATTGAAAACGGGGCGTTACATTATGAATCTTAGAAAAGTCACTCTTCGCCAAATAAAAGAGTTATCTGAGATCTTATTACTAATCAGGGATGACAAAAAACACAGCAAAAGAATCTACACTTAGTTGTCGTTGAATAAACCCGAGAAGTGATGGGTAAAATTAAACTCGGTTGAGAGCTTTTACAACCACACCAACAATGCTTAGCCAGGGGCGTGATTCGAGACGACAACTGAAGATAAGTGCTAGGATATGTTATGAATCTTGGTATAGTTTCAATAATGTAGCAGAGTTATTGGGCTTACCTAAAGGATTAACACTAACTTGGGTGAGTCGCTTTTTGAAGATTAATGTGATTGATTAGGAGACAATCGTGAAATGAATTAACAGCGGAGGATATTGAAAATCAACTAATGAGAATTGTAATATTTGATTGGTGAAGTTTACTCCAAAGGTCTTGAGAAACTTGGATCAAATAAATCTCTAGAGAATGAAACATGATACGTCACAAGGTTTAAGATGGTTACTGCGTCTAAGATGCTCTGCCGGAAAACTAGCTGAGTCTTAGCTTGAAACTACTTTTCCTGTATTGGGTCGCTTCATTTAGGACTATATATATATACACACACAACGGAGAGAGAGAGAAAAAAAAAGGAATATGACTGGACGTATAAATAGTGCAAAATAAATAATATTAGTTATATTTTGTTTACTATACAAAATATATATTATTGTTTTAAGAGAGACAAATTGGATTAAAACAAATTCTTCTTATGGTACGAAACGTGTAAAAATTGCAATACATCAATATAAACATTTTAAAATGGCGTTTCCTATTGAAAATGCGAAGATGAAATATAAAACCTATCCCCAAGTAATATAAAAATATCAAACCATCAATAAGTATATTTTTGAATTAATAATAGGTACAAAATGATACTAAATATTATACATCATATTGTTTGAGGAGTACATAAATTGCTCAATCGAGAGTCTAATTAATTTTCATAAAATATTATTTCTTTAATACTTTTTAAATAAATTAATTATTCAAAGCTCTATTAATATTTTATATAATTAAATTACTAACTCTTTTAATTATTCAAGGAGAATATAACTCAAAATATTATAGAAAATTCAGTTTACACGTATCCACGGAGTTCCGTTTTCTCATTACAATCGAATAGTAGAAGTTATCAATTGAGAATTGCATGCGACAGCTGCAATGCAATTAAAAAAGTACAATTCATGTAGCACGCCTATACGTAGAGTTGCCATACCTCTGCACTATAGGCCGATCCATATACGAAATGGATAATCTGTTCATGAACTAACCTATAGCGAACAGGTGACAAGTAAAAGAAACAGGCTAGCTAGGCGGGACTATACCCCAACGCAATACAAAACCAAGACATAAAATTTGAAAGCAGAAGCATTATATCATCAATACTTATAGGTACCATATTTATAGCATTTACCTCAAAAGTATATATAGTAATAGGTACCAACACCTATCAATACATTATCATCTCCTATATATCAAATATACAAAAGTCTCCACTACTACCCAAGTCCATAACATACTAAATCCGGAACTAACAATATTAATATCATGAAAATGTATAAAATGCTAGACTCAGCAGGACGACATGACACGACTTTGACTCCCGCCTAGCACACGACCGCGACAACCTGAAAGGTGGAGGTGTCAGTCTATGTAAGACTTAGTAAGGGGCATAAATATATTAGCGCAAATAACATGCAAGTCATAATCTCGGGTAAGGTTTTATAACTAAAAGTAATATAAGTTCAAAGTATGGTACACTTGGCCCAAGATTACAACTATCAATATTAAGCACTTTTAATCATTTTCATGTATTCCATCAGTAGCCCGGCGAGTCAGGGCTATTCTCCAACCTTACTCCGATAGTGTACAATACAGGTTTACTTTATTAATCAATAGGTGATCATGTAATTCAGTTATCGTGCAATCGTGCATAGTGTATTCAAGTAAGACAATCAATAAGTGCAATCAATATAATGTTGGAAAACACGAATCAGAAAGCAGCGGAATTTAAAATATTTTCCAACAAAAGGATCTTGGACTCGCAATCGTGTAACCAAATTCGTAGAGATAGAAAACTTACTTTTCTTTTATTCTTTCTTGAAGCGTTTCAAGCCACCCAAGAACGCTCTTCTCGCGGCTTGACAACCCGTCCCTCGAAAGTCTCTTTCTACTTCAGAATCCATTGTCGGGATAGCAATCCACACCAACCTAGATTCAATTCATGTTAGAGATGTTCTTAACAATATAACATAAAGAAAGAAACATGAAACGAGAAAAATAGGATTGAAACTCCCTTCGAAAACAGTTTTGCGAAAGTATAAAACTGCCAGTCACAAAACCCTCGTGAAAAAATTCATCCTTCAGGATATGGACGAATGGTTTTCGCCATCTTCTTTGGTTCGATTTTTTCATTCGCTTCAGGTCGGGTTCAGAATCGTTTCATCATCCCTTCTGATCGTTTTTGCTTAATCCCCACTTTTGGTATAGCTCGAATCTTCAAAACTTCTAACTTGAAGTCTCTAGAGATAGTCCACCAACTTGGCTACAATCTAACTAGTAAGGACGCTAGTTCTCTAGTTAGTGTTTAGGCTTAACCTAGGGTTTTATTTTATCTTGGAGAAAGGAAGGTGTTAAACACATGAACCAAGAATTGTCTATTAGCTCTAAAGGGGAGCATGAGCTCCCCTATATATAAGAAAGGGGAGGGACGAAATTCCTAGTCCTTAATGGGCTAGGATTTTGGTCTCTCTCTCTCCTATTACTTGATCATCAAGTAATTTTGACTTTGACTTTGAATTCTAATTCAAATCAACTTTCAAGAGAGCTAAAAATATCCAAACTATTTTTGGATAATTTTATACTTTATTTATTTAAAATAAATAACTTATTTTATCTAATTAATTAATTCATAATTAATTAACTAGATTATTTTTTCTCCAAAATAAGACTTTCTTTTTAATTCAAAATTAAACCAAAGTCTATTAAATAATTAATCACATTAATTATTTAATACATAAATAAATATACACATATATTTATACACGTGTGTGACACGTGTCACAATGACACGTGTCACTCACGTGAGCCACACGTGTGGTTTCACACGTGTGGAACCCTCTTGGCTTGATTAACTCGTTTAATCATTTTAAAGCCTCAACTCATGTAACCAAGTTGTTGTGTGTGACCCTCTAGGTTCTCAATTCAATTAGCAGTGACCCTAATTAATTAATTCACTAATTAATTAATCAGTCCACAGATTAAACGACCATAGTCTAGCAACAGGTGTTTAACCCCTAGCTGAATTGGAATGTTCGGATTCGACAGAACCTTTAAGTCATTGATTCATGTGAGATACAATCCTCCTACTTACTATCTCTCAACCATGATCTAGGGTAAGGGAATAATTAGAACCCTAATAATCTGGTCTTAAAGCTAAAGTGCATTTCATATCCATTTGATCTCAATCCAAGAAACCCTTTTCTTGATGTCTTGATCTACTGCCTTGGCCAAGGACTCCATATGGCATATGAATGACTTACACAATAAGAGATCACCTTGCAAATGCAAGTGTAGGTCCTTTCTTGATTCTCATTCACTTTCATGAGTCACTTGTGCAGCCCCAGCATAAGCCTTGAATCAGTTGTCTAAGGCGACACCCTTTAAAGCTTATACCAAAGACTACAGAGTTAACTCATAAAGTAACATGGAACCTCAAGTCTAAGGATCAATTAATCACATCAATGACTCGTGAGATATTTCCTAATCTGGAAGTTTCCATTTCCTGAAATAGAAACTTCCTTTCCCATTTAGGAATGTTCTCACACGGGACACCTCAGTGAACTTACTTATTAAAGCAAGCACCCTCATGTATCACGCACGTATCAACTATACACTTTGCACCTCTATGAAACAAGGTGGTCCTTCTTAAGGGCGTGATCCCACAAGCAAGCCTTAGAGGAGTCAGGTTGACACTCCCACTGTCTGTAGGACTCATCGGCTTGGAGTATTTTACTAATCATGACTTATGTTGTAACATCCCGTTCGTCCTATAAATAAGGTACGTCACTTTTAAACCTTTTTATGTGTGTAATTATGTGATTTTGTGCTTTACACGACCCTATTTTGAACTCTTTAAGAGTTTAGGGGCTTGTTTGCAATTTTCTCTTTCTTTGGGTTTTTCGGTCATTCCTCGTTCAATCGAGATTTCGACCTCTTTGACCCCTTTAACGCGTTCGGGGCAGCGAGACGAGTCCGTAGACTCTGAGTTTGCCCAATTCTGACTTCGTTAGCCCTTTCTACCGATCGTTTCTTCGCGCGAGGACCGGGATAAATATCGATCTTCATCGTTTTGCGTGCCACAAACGCCAGCTTCAGCTCTCTCTCCCTCCTCCAGCGATTCAAACACTGTTCACACACACTCGGAGGTGTGTTTTCACACACAATCCAAACTTGTTCGTTTCTCGACGGATTTCGACGAACCACTAGTGCTTTTCGACGGGCTCGACGACGCGGTCACAACCGTACCAAGAACTCGGCCAACCGGCGACCGACGGCGGAGAAATCGCCGGATCTCAGTCGCGCGCGGAGGGGTGGCGGAGCCGCCACTTCGTCGCCCATTTGCGGCGACTTCCGGCCACCCTCCGGCGACACGCGCCACCAACCCGGGTAAAGGACCTCCCGGCGTAATTTTCTGGACAGACGGCACCGCCATCGGGGCGGCGAGGAGGCCGCACGCGCCGCCTGAAGCTCGCGACGGCGGCGGCGGTTACTGTAGCAGCGTGTTTCGCCGTTTTCCGGCGACTTTTTTCGACGGGGTTTGGTGGTTTCCGGACGTTTTCAACCTCCTGGACTCATTTCCGGTATCAGATTGAGACGAATCGCGGCAGAGATGACCGAACCGGCGAGTGGCGCACCGGCGGCTTTTCGGCGGCGGATTTGGCCCTTTTCCGGTGGGTTTTTGGTGGTGGTTCCTTCACGGAAGTTGCTCAGAATATTGGAACGTAGCGGATGGTGTTGGCCCCGACTCGAGAACCGGCCGGCGGCGGCGAACCGGTGGCGGACCGGTCTGGACCGGCGGTCCGATTTTCCGGTGACTTTTTCCGGGTTTTGGCTTGGGGCTTTCGTAGGGCTCGTTACGGGCTTTCCAACGGTGTGTCCGGAATTTATTTTCGTTTGGCGGTTTGCGTTTAATTTCAGTTTTCGTTCTAGGGTTTCGGTTCGGTTTTTCTTTAACGAAGTCCCGTGTGTTTGGAATTTTCTGAAATTGGTTGAGGGTTTTTGTCAAGCAGGCCGAGGCGTACGTTTCTGTCCTTCCGGGGAATTTTCCGACCACCGGAGGTGGTGGTCCGGCGGCGGCACGTGGCGGTCCGATTGGTTCCGGGGGCGGCATTCCGACGCCCTTTGGGCAGCAAGTTCCTCTCGTCGTGGTGAGTCCAACGCCACTTTCCGTTCGTCAATCGGATGTCCGGTTGATTTTATGTGAATTTTTGGAGTTGTTGTATTTGCTTTCGTTAATTGTTTTAATTGTAATTTCGGCCTTGTATGAACTATGAAATGGAGTTTGTGAATTGTATGATATATGGAAGCTTGATTCGTGTCTTATTGAATTTAATTGCCTCGTTATTTGCCTACTTATTTGAGAATAATTCTTGTTTAAGGGGTGTTAGTGTAATTTTAGAAAACTAATTGATTATGAATTTTATGAAATGTAAGGAATGAATTATGAAAATATACGTTGTATTTAATTTGAATGAATTGATCAAGTATGCTAATTGTTAGAATATCGTGAGAATTGTCAATGTATAATTTATATATATTGTTATGTAATTCATGTTTAATTTCGTGAGACTTTGTGCATAATATGATTTGAATTCTTTATGTCTTAATTTATTCTATGTAATTAATGTTAGGAATTTTATAAGTTATGCATATTTTGATATGTATTACGAATTGTAATATGCTCTGAATGACTTGATTGAATAAATATGGATTATATGTTGCATCATTTGTATTCGTGAGCATGGCCGTGCGTCTGTTTGGTTGTTTTGGGAGTCTGAGTCTGTGTTGTGTGTTCAGTTGTTCAGGGGTTGTTCAGGGAGTGTCTGTCAGCTGTCCGGGTTTCAGTGGGACTTCTTGGCCATTGTTTTCCGTGCTCGTCGGTGTACGGTGAGGTTTTCTTTCTTTTAGTTAAAGCGACCTAAAACCTTACGTGTATTTTGAAGCCCGCATGTGAACTATATATATATATATGTATATAGATATGTGTTCGGATATGTATTTGGTGGGAATTGGTCCCTTTGTTATGAAAGAATTGGAAAATGTTTTGTATATATATATAAGCTATTTTACGTTTGTTTGGAAAAGCTTCGACAAGTGTGAGTGTGCGTGAATGTGTGTGTGAGTTTAAGCAGGGCATGATTTGCGGATAAGTTTCGTCTGGTAAGTGTGATATGTGTAAGTGTGTGTGTATCTGTGTGATGGGCCCCGGAGATTGTGGGTAAGGGAGACCCGGGACGACCATTGGGGTCGCCGGTTACGACCCCTGTGCACTTCTCCAACAACGGGAGACTTAGTTCTTCTATGCCGACGGAGCGCATTTTGGCTGGCCGTCGAAGGAACCGGGCGGGATCCTCCGGTTCACATGTTTCGTTCTGTGGAGGGTTGAGAGGGGCACCTCTCTTCCCCAATGGTGTGGCGGTGGGATTGTTTATTGGATTTGTTTCTGTTTATGCTTTGAGCAAGTGTAAGTTAAGCGTGAACTCTCCGAGTTAGTTTGATTTCGATTTTGAATTTAGTTCGTGAAACGGGAATGGATTAATAATTAATAAAATTGGTTGATTTTGGCCTTTGGGCCTTAAACTCTTTTATATATTTACTATCACGGGAAAATGTTTTAGATTGCAAAAACCAGGCTCGGTTCATGAACTTTTAAATTTGATATATGCTCTGCTCGTATGTATATGTATGGGTGCGTGTGTTAGCCCCCTCACCAGTCGTTAGGACTGACCCCTCTTCGTTGTTTCTTTCTCCCCCTTCTTTTGTTTGAGTTGCAGGTTTGCTTTGGGAGCTCGTTGGTGCTAGGCGGTTGAATCGAGTCTTTCGTTTTGTTCGGGTTGAGTCGGTCTTTGTATTTGTATAGGTTTTGCATTCGTTTGAATTTGATTTAATTTGTTTAATGTATAAGTTTAATTTATTCGCTTTGTTATGCCACTATGAAGATTTATGTTTAAGTTTGGAATATACGAATTTTCGGGACAGGTTAGGACAGGGCTTGGACTAGTTGAACCCGTTTAGTTGATGTTTATTTATTTTCTGGATTGTATGAATTCGGTTCGTTGCATGAAATTTTTGAAAGTTCATATTTTGAAATGCTTCCGCATTCTGCTTTTGTTTTCTCTTGTGTACTCTGTACAGGGTCTAGACCGCCTAGCCTTAGGTTGGATTTTGGTTTGTCACCCGTTCGCTGTGACTTGGTGCGTGTGCGGATTTCCCATTTCGTACACGTGTCGGGCCATAGTGCGGGGGTGTGGCGCCCCACCGCTCGGGGTGTTACATCTTATGTGGTATCAGAGCTACCAGGTTCAAAACCGGTGCTCTGGAGTCGGGTCGTGTCAGTTTAGGTCGTACGGCATAGGAGTACTTGTGCATTGCATTCGTTTAATGTGAAATATTGACTTCTCTATATGAATTTGTCTGAGCTTATGTGATTATGTGTACACTATGATTACGATTTTTATAACATTATCATTGTTATGCTTTAAATTTTTGTAAATTATGTGTTGCATCTGCATTTAGTTGGTGCTCTTAATTGTTTTCATTATATGACATATCCATTTACTAACTCCCATGCATAAATATTTATTCAAATTGTGAATTGTAGGGTGACTCCTTGGCACCAAAATTGTAATTGATCGTGACAACACTTCCCACTTCTACCAATTGATGAAAGAGGATTTGAGACTTCCATCTTCTGACTACTTGGAGCAAACGAATCTCAACAAGAATTCAGTCAGGGTTCGATGCTAATATAATGGAAACAGGTATCATGCATTCATAGCACATGCATCATGCATTGGATTAAATTGTAATTATTCTGATCTTTTTGTTCTACGTGCTCGATTGTTTTCTTGCTGATTAATGAGTATATGCCATTCACATCCCTAACCCTACATGCATTAGATTCGTGATTGTATTTTAGGTGGTCATCTATCTGATTCACCAAGTGCTGTCTTAGTTGAAGCCTCATTGGAATCCGAACAGGGGTGATCAAAAGTGTACGATTGATCTAACCAGCTCAGAGTATAGGGAGGATGAAAGAAGATATTTGTCTACGATGGGGATATTAGATCTTTTGATTATCGAGGTGCTCGGGAGTAACATGTTTTATAAGGACACCAGGATTTTTAAACTCTGGATGGCGTGAGGTAGCAACGAAGAAATCGAAGCAATTGTACCATTCAGACTTCAGAGTCATTCAAGGGAGGGTCAGACTATTTTAAAGACATTAACAAGAGTAGTTACACTGTACCAAGGAGAAAGGGAAAACTTTAAAATAAGGAATTTCGTGGTAATGATTTTGAAAGCCAACTTCACCAAATTATGAGGACGGGAGCATCAGTTATAATGAAGGTAGCAAAGTGGGACTGATTAAGGATTCTCCTTTGATCTCTTTTCGCACGTCATAAGAAACCTTACCGATGATGAAGGCAGCAAATTCTATTTCTCGAGAATTTTATCGGGACTTCGGGAAACCCTACGGATCACTTGGCTCCGAAAACTAATTGAAACGATTCGAGACCCTTTTTAACCAGAAGATACGAGGAAAAAGAGGAAAGTTGTGCAAGCTGTGGAATTTTGTGCCGTGGTCATTGAAGAGCAACTTCACCAAATATTGAGGATAAGAATATCAGTCACGACGATGGTGTACTAAGCAAGATTGTGTAAAGGTTCTTCATTTATCCCTCCACAACTGCCTTGAAAGATTTTACCGTGAAAGAATGGTGATTTCCAATTACCGAGGATTCTATTGGGATTTCAAGAGAATACACGGATCACTATACTCCGAGAATCAAGTGAGACGATCCAAGATCAGTTGAGTACCCGAGAATCTAAAGGAATACCAAAGAATGTAAAATGGAAAGTTAGAACTACGGTCAGTTAAGGAATTGATTATTCGTTCAAGTTAAAGAAATTGTCAACCAAAACTTCATTGCCACGGTGAACGGTACATTAAACATTCATGGCATTTGCACACATGCATTGCATAAGTAATTATATTTTATTTTGTTTGACGTGTGTGACAACGTGTGTAATAACGTGACTAATTGATTTAATTTCGTAATTTAAAGTTTTCTGTTGTTTGTGAACTCTTGCCAACTGATTTGATTGCATGCTTGTGTAAATTATTTGTGCCTCTATGTTTAATGTTCTTGATTGCTTATTACCCCTTTCATGCATATACATATATTGTAATCTTATTTTACAGACATTCCATCGCGATATCCCCCTTGAGTTGAGCATGGATGATGTATGTATACTCTAGGGACGCCGATATCAGTTGTGATAAGGTACACTAAACATGCATCACATATTTTGCGTCTAGTGTTTGCTCCAATGTGTGTTTGTTTGATTGCTGAGTAAGTGAACCTGTGTGCTAGAGAGTTGTTGAGATCTCTCTCTATTTATGTGTTAGGGAGATGTGGGATTCTCCCTATTTGTATGATAGAAAGATGTTGGATTCTTTCTGAGTTTTGTGCACAAGAGATGCTGGATTCTCTTGTTCTTAGGTATTCGAGGGTTGCTGGATTCCCTTGGATTTAGGGTTTGAGAAATGCCGGATTTTCTCAAACTAGATTGTCTGAGAGATGTGGAATTTATCAGACTTAGGTTGAGAGACGGGGTTCTCTCAATTCTGTGCCGGAGAGACGGGGTCTCTCCCTTGTGTGCTGAGGAACGGGGTTTTCTCTTTTGTGTGCTGAGAGACGGGGTGCTCTCACTTGAGTGTTGAGAGATGGGATTCTCTCTTGTTTGCTGCCGTTGCGTGGTGGGTGGCCTGACTTCAGCCAATAAGCGATGAGGATGTGACGGTGGCGAGCTTGGAATGCAGTGACCTATGGGTGATTGAATGAAGTGATCAGACAGATCTCTGTGGCTACCAAACCCTGAAGGGAGATGATGTCATCAAAGGGGTAAAACTTTACAGCCAGGGCTATGACTATACGATTTTGGGGAGAGTGATGCAGGTAGTCCAGATCGAAGCTCTTCGACTCAGCAGTAGGACCTGAGGACAGGTCCTTTTGAAGGAGGGAAGTTTGTAACATCCCGTTCGTCCTATAAATAAGGTACGTCACTTTTAAACCTTTTTATGTGTGTAATTATATGATTTTGTGCTTTACACGGCCCTATTTTGAACTCTTTAAGAGTTTAGGGGCTTGTTTGCAATTTTCTCTTTCTTTGGGTTTTTCGGTCATTCCTCGTTCAATCGAGATTTCGACCTCTTTGACCCCTTTAACGCGTTCGGGGCAACGAGACGAGTCCGTAGACTCTGAGTTTGCCCAATTCTGACTTCGTTAGCCCTTTCTACCGATCGTTTCTTCGCGCGAGGACCGGGATAAATATCGATCTTCATCGTTTTGCGTGCCACAAATGCCAGCTTCAGCTCTCTCTCCCTCCTCCAGCGATTCAAACACTGTTCACACACACTCGGAGGTGTGTTTTCACACACAATCCAAACTTGTTCGTTTCTCGACGGATTTCGACGAACCACTAGTGCTTTTCGACGGGCTCGACGACGCGGTCACAACCGTACCAAGAACTCGGCCAACCGGCGACCGACGGCGGAGAAATCGCCGGATTTCAGTCCCGCGCGGAGGGGTGGCGGAGCCGCCACTTCGCCGCCCATTTGCGGCGACTTCCGGCCACCCTCCGGCGACACGCGCCACCAACCCGGGTAAAGGACCTCCCGGCGTAATTTTCTGGACAGACGGCACCGCCATCGGGGCGGCGAGGAGGCCGCACGCGCCGCCTGAAGCTCGCGACGGCGGCGGCGGTTACTGTAGCAGCGTGTTTCGCCGTTTTCCGGCGACTTTTTTCGACGGGGTTTGGTGGTTTCCGGACGTTTTCAACCTCCTGGACTCATTTCCGGTATCAGATTGAGACGAATCGCGGCGGAGATGACCGAACCGGCGAGTGGCGCACCGGCGGCTTTTCGGCGGCGGATTTGGCCCTTTTCCGGTGGGTTTTTGGTGGTGGTTCCTTCACGGAAGTTGCTCAGAATATTGGAACGTAGCGGATGGTGTTGGCCCCGACTCGAGAACCGGCCGGCGGCGGCGAACCGGTGGCGGACCGGTCTGGACCGGCGGTCCGATTTTCCGGTGACTTTTTCCGGGTTTTGGCTTGGGGCTTTCGTAGGGCTCGTTACGGGCTTTCCAACGGTGTGTCCGGAATTTATTTTCGTTTGGCGGTTTACGTTTAATTTCAGTTTTCGTTCTAGGGTTTCGGTTCGGTTTTTCTTTAACGAAGTCCCGTGTGTTTGGAATTTTCTGAAATTGGTTGAGGGTTTTTGTCAAGCAGGCCGAGGCGTACGTTTCTGTCCTTCCGGGGAATTTTCCGACCACCGGAGGTGGTGGTCCGGCGGCGGCACGTGGCGGTCCGATTGGTTCCGGGGGCGGCATTCCGACGCCCTTTGGGCAGCAAGTTCCTCTCGTCGTGGTGAGTCCAACGCCACTTTCCGTTCGTCAATCGGATGTCCGGTTGATTTTATGTGAATTTTTGGAGTTGTTGTATTTGCTTTCGTTAATTGTTTTAATTGTAATTTCGGCCTTGTATGAACTATGAAATGGAGTTTGTGAATTGTATGATATATGGAAGCTTGATTCGTGTCTTATTGAATTTAATTGCCTCGTTATTTGCCTACTTATTTGAGAATAATTCTTGTTTAAGGGGTGTTAGTGTAATTTTAGAAAACTAATTGATTATGAATTTTATGAAATGTAAGGAATGAATTATGAAAATATACGTTGTATTTAATTTGAATGAATTGATCAAGTATGCTAATTGTTAGAATATCGTGAGAATTGTCAATGTATAATTTATATATATTGTTATGTAATTCTTGTTTAATTTCGTGAGACTTTGTGCATAATATGATTTGAATTCTTTATGTCTTAATTTATTCTATGTAATTAATGTTAGGAATTTTATAAGTTATGCATATTTTGATATGTATTACGAATTGTAATATGCTCTGAATGACTTGATTGAATAAATATGGATTATATGTTGCATCATTTGTATTCGTGAGCATGGCCGTGCGTCTGTTTGGTTGTTTTGGGAGTCTGAGTCTGTGTTGTGTGTTCAGTTGTTCAGGGGTTGTTCAGGGAGTGTCTGTCAGCTGTCCGGGTTTCAGTGGGACTTCTTGGCCATTGTTTTCCGTGCTCGTCGGTGTACGGTGAGGTTTTCTTTCTTTTAGTTAAAGCGACCTAAAACCTTACGTGTATTTTGAAGCCCGCATGTGAACTATATATATATATATGTATATAGATATGTGTTCGGATATGTATTTTGTGGGAATTGGTCCCTTTGTTATGAAAGAATTGGAAAATGTTTTGTATATATATATAAGCTATTTTACGTTTGTTTGGAAAAGCTTCGACAAGTGTGAGTGTGCGTGAATGTGTGTGTGAGTTTAAGCAGGGCATGATTTGCGGATAAGTTTCGTCTGGTAAGTGTGATATGTGTAAGTGTGTGTGTATCTGTGTGATGGGCCCCGGAGATTGTGGGTAAGGGAGACCCGGGACGACCATTGGGGTCGCCGGTTACGACCCCTGTGCACTTCTCCAACAACGGGAGACTTAGTTCTTCTATGCCGACGGAGCGCATTTTGGCTGGCCGTCGAAGGAACCGGGCGGGATCCTCCGGTTCACATGTTTCGTTCTGTGGAGGGTTGAGAGGGGCACCTCTCTTCCCCAATGGTGTGGCGGTGGGATTGTTTATTGGATTTGTTTCTGTTTATGCTTTGAGCAAGTGTAAGTTAAGCGTGAACTCTCCGAGTTAGTTTGATTTCGATTTTGAATTTAGTTCGTGAAACGGGAATGGATTAATAATTAATAAAATTGGTTGATTTTGGCCTTTGGGCCTTAAACTCTTTTATATATTTACTATCACGGGAAAATGTTTTAGATTGCAAAAACCAGGCTCGGTTCATGAACTTTTAAATTTGATATATGCTCTGCTCGTATGTATATGTATGGGTGCGTGTGTTAGCCCCCTCACCAGTCGTTAGGACTGACCCCTCTTCGTTGTTTCTTTTTCCCCCTTCTTTTGTTTGAGTTGCAGGTTTGCTTTGGGAGCTCGTTGGTGCTAGGCGGTTGAATCGAGTCTTTCGTTTTGTTCGGGTTGAGTCGGTCTTTGTATTTGTATAGGTTTTGCATTCGTTTGAATTTGATTTAATTTGTTTAATGTATAAGTTTAATTTATTCGCTTTGTTATGCCACTATGAAGATTTATGTTTAAGTTTGGAATATACGAATTTTCGGGACAGGTTAGGACAGGGCTTGGACTAGTTGAACCCGTTTAGTTGATGTTTATTTATTTTCTGGATTGTATGAATTCGGTTCGTTGCATGAAATTTTTGAAAGTTCATATTTTGAAATGCTTCCGCATTCTGCTTTTGTTTTCTCTTGTGTACTCTGTACAGGGTCTAGACCGCCTAGCCTTAGGTTGGATTTTGGTTTGTCACCCGTTCGCTGTGACTTGGTGCGTGTGCGGATTTCCCATTTCGTACACGTGTCGGGCCATAGTGCGGGGGTGTGGCGCCCCACCGCTCGGGGTGTTACATATGTGATATAGGGCTCGTTTCATGAACCATTTCACCTAAATGGTAGAGTCCTAAAGTCATCAGGATTAGGGGAGTTCTCATACATGCGCACGTAATGGAAACACACAAAACACGTATTGGCATATAAAGAAGTGTTTGCCTATAATCAATCGTATATTATTCAAAGATTGTCTGTGATACAAGAAAAGTCCCAAAGCAGATTACGTCGAATCGGCTTTCTAGGGCACTATTCCTAACAATCTCCCACTTGCCCGTAAAAGCCATTTAGGTATTCTAAGTCCCATCTTCTCAAGATGCACTTTGAGAGCCTATTGACTTTGGGCGTTTCCAAAGTGGATCTGCTATATTCTCTGCTGATGTGACCCTCTTGTTTACACATCTCTTAGGAAACACCTTTTCCTTATAAAGTGATTCGTAATCACGTGTTCAGTCTCTTGGTGAGGTCTTGGTTCTCTTACTTGAGCAACCATCTATTTTATCATACAATATGATAAAGGAGTTGTTTCATGCTAGGAACTTCATCTAACTGGTTAGATGGAGTTTCTTACCCAAACACTTAACTTAGCGTTATATAATACGACTAAGTTCTCAACTACGACAGTCGAGTTTTGCAATGTCCGTCCTTGGAACCCTTTCCAACACATTGCATTACCATTCTGGTAGAAGTTGTATCCTTGCAATGATTTCATAATCATCCATGTTTGATGAACGGTTACATCAAATATCCTTCTAACAACAAGATCTTTTGGGCTCTATAAACTAATACATATCCTCATTTCTTCTCAAGTACTCTGAGGACATCCTTTACAGAGATCTAATGACCTTCTCTGAGGTCATATTAGATTCGGCCTACTACGCTTAGTGTTGTGCCATATCTAATTTAGTACATAACTTTTCATACATTATGCACCCTTTCACTTAAAGGGATTTTGGACATTCTAACTTTCTCAAAGTTTATCTTAGGACACATACTCTTCAAAAGAGACGTTCCATTGTCCATACTGAACTCCTTTTAGTACCGTGGTTATGTACTCATTTTGTGATAATCCTTTTATTCTCTTAGATCTATCTTCTATAGATCTGAATGTCGAGAATATAGGATAATCACCAAGATCTTTCATGTCAAATTGTTTCTTAAACAAGAATTGGTAACTTTCACGTCATCCTTGACATTCCTAATGAGAAGGACATCGTCTTCTAAAGAACCAAAATTGACTCTTACATCACTAACTTTCATATGTACACTCTGAGACTTATTCGACTTCTATCTGTGTCGAACGATTTGACTGTGGAATCGAATTGTCTAACTCCTAGAAGCCTTTATCAATCCACAGATTGACTTTAGGGATTTGCATACCTTATGCATACTCCCACTGAATATGAGATTTATAGAAATACCTTATTTCAGTCTCTTTCAATCTCATATTGAACAAGATAGTTCTCATATTCATTTATCATATCTCATAGTCAGAATATGAGGATGTGGTAAACATAATCCAAATGGACTTTTGCATTTCAATCGTCAAGAAGGTTGTAATGCTTTCCATTTACTCGAAGCTCCACGAGCTTGATCCTATCAGGTGGATCAACCAAGGTCAAAACTTGGTTTGAGTATATGGAATCCATATTGGATTTCAAAGCTTGTTTACACTACTCAGATTCCAAATCTGACAGTGTCTTCTCTTCAAGTAATTCCTTGGCTATCTAGGAACGCGTTCTAAACACGTCTTAAGAGAAGGGTTTCACACGTGTACATACTCTAAAATTTGGCTAAATTTTATCAGATGGGCTCGTTTCTTCTATATGTGGCGTGGATATTTTATCCTTAAATTTCTTTGAGGTCTGCTTACTTGTCTTTCTTCTTCTATAGGAACGATTCCTTGAGAAAGATACATTCCTTGAGACAAACAACCTTTGTCTAAGGGAATTGCAGAAACAATATTCAATATCGTTGTATAAACTTGAACTCATTTCAAACTTATCTCCCACTATCCTCTTCACTTAAGAGGATTCTACTAAATTCTTGGATAAGAATAATTAGGGAATTTAATATGCCACATTGCATAGTGCAACTAAAGGACTGATTTTGGAAGGTACTAAATTCAAAATCTCTAACTGCATATTCTGGGAGTTTATTCCTAGAATGATTATAAGTCAGTAAAGCTTGCTATGGAATGGACCATGTTGCATTAGATTTCATTCCCTCATTCGGAAACACTAAGGTGTTCTCGAATTAGTTTACTGAGAGATAATCCTATTATCTCTAAGATGAGTAAGGAATTAGTTGCTAAGATATTGGCTATCTCGATCATATCGATTTACCTATAACTTATGACTACTTGGGTTCCTAACTTCCTTTCGAAATTCTAAGAACTTCATATAAGTTTCGAATTTGTACTTTAACAAGTACATTCATTCATAATGATTAAACTGACGATTGTATCTAGTGCTTACATTAAGCATCTTACACTCATCAGCACGGATCGAAATCCACTATAATTTTGGAACGTTCCACGTTTCTTATAAACGGGATTCAGGAACGCTTCCCTCATGACAGGATTCACAGGAAGTCAACACTATAGGTTCATTTTCATAGAATGATCCTAAGGTGTCTGACTTGCTAATCCTTTTATATCTTAACGTTCCAAAGTAATTCGAAGCTTTGTCATCTCACTTACTTTTGTTATCTCGTTGTATGTTCAGAACATTAGTGCCTTGAGTCTTTGCACAACGGCTTATGCAGAATTGACTTAAGACTAGTAAATTCTATTCCTAGTAGAATTACTAAACGAGGTAACATTTCAAAGTACTCATACTCTTTGCAGTTCCCTTTCAAAGTCCTTATTTGCTACCATAGAAGCAAACGTCCTATTTGATCTCTAGTGTCTTTTGGGCGTACCCCTTACATGCCCCTCCATTGGGCTCTTAAGGGTTTCTTCTTCTTTAGGCCTTCAAGCCTTTAACTTAGGGAGTTTTAGAAGAAGAATTAACCATCTCAACCTTTTATTCCTTCTTAAGGATGCTCTCAACCATTATCAACTTAAATGATTAACTATGCTACATTAGCATCATTCTAGTTGAGCATAAAGGGTTTGAATGATAGTCGAAGCAATGTAAGCAATCAGTGCATTGAGAACTCTTTTCTCAGTTGATGATCGAGACCATAAGATCTTCAATTAAGATCTTTAGACCTTGTTCGTGTGCACTTGTTTCCTCATTTGGAATATTGAATAATTCCATAATGTTATACCTTGTAACATTTTTATGAGGTGGTTCAATTGCTTTTAAGTGGTTTGGAAAAATCCATTCACCTCAGATTGCTTCTCTTTTGGCCCGGGTCGACTTTTCACAATTGAAAACTTCGCCCTTTAGAGAACGCCTTTCTCTAGTCGGATTCTAAAATGAATTTTAGGATCCGAAGCCATTTAGAGTTAGTCAGGACTTAGTCAACTTATTTGACTTAAGGATGGATACGAATGGGTTTGCATTTCATATTGTAGAGAATCACAGAACTACAACCTAAATGCTAAGCAGAGAAAATGTGGGCATGCTGAATTATAACGATATACAAAAGATAAGGTCTTTAATCTAATGTAGCTCCCACTGTTTTTCAAAGATCTATAATTCCCAAAGATCTAAGAGGAATACGTTTCCCAATGGGTACTAAGATCCTAGGCATTTTACCTCGAACCCACGACTCGCGGATATTCTAAGTAAGAACCCTAGGTAGGTACAACTTACCAATTCTAACACCTTTAGAATTCTTAGTAATTGTTTTTGCATCACCTATCTTTCAATATGGACCCACGACTCGTGCGACATCCATATTTACTTAGGCGTTAAGCTAGACCCATCAATCATAAGATCATGACCAAAACTTAGTTCGAACGACCCACGACTCGCGGACATCGCCCTTGCTAAAATTGACCACGAAATATTGACCATTTAAAATGATTAATTAGGTAACTAAGAACTAATAAGCTCCACTAGCTATCCCACGACTCGCGGACAATAACTAGCTTTACTTACTAAACTTAAAACCTATTGATGGAATGCTAGGAATTTAATTCAAAATTTGCATCTCGAATTAAACACCTATTTGTTCGAAATTAGCTTAATATTTAATGGGAATTTTCGAATCAACCGGAGAGTTGTCCGGTTCGACCTCACCAACATATATGTTATCCAATTTTATTAGTCTTGATTAATGCAAGTACACTTAAATGCATATCAAACAAGCACATAAACAGATAACATGTCCTAGCATGATACTAACATGTAATGATCATGGGTTCTACCTATCTTATGCGTGATATGTGGGAGCCACTCCACAATCACAAGTTCTAACATACATGCCACATAAACAGTTTAAATCACATAAGGGAAAGCGGTAACAAAATACGAGCCCTATCTCTATTACATTTAACAATTGAGATTCCCCTCCCTAACATTTTGAGGGGTCTTCACTTATGGCCTCCTTGTTAACTTGAATGTGGTCCATCTTACTCCATGGGTGCATTGTCTCCAAAATGAAAATAAAACCTCACCACCTATCTCTACTCTCAAATTACAATAAAAAGAAAAAGACATAAAGTAATAAGGCTCAATCTTCATATTGGCCTCAGACAATTACACGGGGCATACCCCGGCCTCAAAAACAGTAATATGGAAAGCCACATAATAAATCACGTAACAGTACGCACATAAGTGAGGCTCCAACCTCAATTGAAAAACGCAACTGTAGGGCTCCAACCCCAATTTAAACCATCCATGTGCATAAATTAAAACCATACATAGATCTAAACCCATGATCACCTAACATGCTTTTGCGAGAATTTAAATTTAGCCAATAAATTAAAATTCTCGTTTCAAGTCCTAATGACTTAAAACACGACTTAGATGCAATTCTTGTTCAAGAGCCTTTTCAATAAAACCCGAAAAACAACAAACCAATAAAATTCCAATTAATTTCCAAAATTAATAATTTTATTCTTTCATTATTTTCAGAAAATAAAGATTGTAATTTTTCCAAAATTTAAATCGCTTAATTTCTCAAAAATCCCAATTTAATCAAAATTTTAAAATAATTTTATTTTAGCAAAACTGATTTTAAAAGATAAAATTAAAATAAAATTTAAATCAGGATTTTACGGACCGAAAATACAAAAACACGAAACACGAAAACGGGCCCGAAAAGGGGCCTAGCCGCGCGAGGCACTTTCGCGCAGCAGCGCCCGCCGCGACTAGGCGGGCTGGGCAGGCGTCCCGCGCGGTTGCGGGACGGGCTGGGCAGGCGTCCCGCGTGCTTGCGGGACGGGCTGGGCGCGCCCGGGATGGCTCCCGCGCGGTTGCAGGAGGAGCTGGGCGGCAGCGGCGGGCCTGGGCGTGCGACGTGCTAGCACGCCTAGGCTCGTCCTTTTCGTGTTCCGTTTCGTGTCCAGGTTTCTCAAAACCAATTCAATCCAAAATTAAAAAATTCGATTTAAACATATTTCAATCAAAACGGTTTTCAAAAACACAATTTAAGAAAACAGTTTCAGAAATTGAGGAAAAATTACAGTTCGTATTTCAGGCTTTCTAAAAGAACTAATGAATACCTAATTCACATCTAAGCCTAAGAATTTCTACCAAATTCAGAATAATTGAGACGAATCAGAAACACGATTAACGAGGTGGCTCTGATACCACTTGTTGGAAAACACGAATCAGAAAGCAGGGGAATTTAAAATATTTTCCAACAAAAGGATCTTGGACTCGCAATCGTGTAACCAAATTCGTAGAGATAGAAAACTTACTTTTCTTTTATTCTTTCTTGAAGCGTTTCAAGCCACCCAAGAACGCTCTTCTCACGGCTTGACAACCCGTCCCTCGAAAGTCTCTTTCTACTTCAGAATCCATTGTCGGGATAGCAATCCACACCAACCTAGATTCAATTCATGTTAGAGATGTTCTTAACAATATAACATAAAGAAAGAAACATGAAACGAGAAAAACAGGATTGAAACTCCCTTCGAAAACAGTTTTGCGAAAGTATAAAATTGCCAGTCACAAAACCCTCGTGAAAAAATTCATCCTTCAGGATATGGACGAACGGTTTTCGCCATCTTCTTTGGTTCGATTTTTTCATTCGCTTCAGGTCGGGTTCAGAATCGTTTCATCATCCCTTCTGATCGTTTTTGCTTAATCCCCACTTTTGGTAAAGCTCGAATCTTCAAAACTTCTAACTTGAAGTCTCTAGAGATAGTCCACCAACTTGGCTACAATCTAACTAGTAAGGATGCTAGTTCTCTAGTTAGTGTTTAGGCTTAACCTAGGGTTTTATTTTATCTTGGAGAAAGGAAGGTGTTCAACACATGAACCAAGAATTGTCTATTAGCTCTAAAGGGGAGCATGAGCTCCCCTATATATAAGAAAGGGGAGGGACGAAATTCCAAGTCCTTAATGGGCTAGGATTTTGGTCTCTCTCTCTCCTATTACTTGATCATCAAGTAATTTTGACTTTGACTTTGAATTCTAATTCAAATCAACTTTCAAGAGAGCTAAAAATATCCAAACTATTTTTGGATAATTTTATACTTTATTTATTTAAAATAAATAACTTATTTTATCTAATTAATTAATTCATAATTAATTAACTAGATTATTTTTTCTCCAAAATAAGACTTTCTTTTTAATTCAAAATTAAACCAAAGTCTATTAAATAATTAATCACATTAATTATTTAATACATAAATAAATATACACATATATTTATACACGTGTGTGACACGTGTCACAATGACACGTGTCACTCACGTGAGCCACACGTGTGGTTTCACACGTGTGGAACCCTCTTGGCTTGATTAACTCGTTTAATCATTTTAAAGCCTCAACTCATGTAACCAAGTTGTTGTGTGTGACCCTCTAGGTTCTCAATTCAATTAGCAGTGACCCTAATTAATTAATTCACTAATTAATTAATCAGTCCACAGATTAAACGACCATAGTCTAGCAACAGGTGTTTAACCCCTAGCTGAATTGGAATGTTCGGATTCGACAGAACCTTTAAGTCATTGATTCATGTAAGATACAATCCTCCTACTTACTATCTCTCAACCATGATCTAGGGTAAGGGAATAATTAGAACCCTAATAATCTGGTCTTAAAGCTAAAGTGCATTTCATATCCATTTGATCTCAATCCAAGAAACCCTTTTCTTGATGTCTTGATCTACTGCCTTGGCCAAGGACTCCATATGGCATATGAATGACTTACACAATAAGAGATCACCTTGCAAATGCAAGTGTAGGTCCTTTCTTGATTCTCATTCACTTTCATGAGTCACTTGTGCAGCCCCAGCATAAGCCTTGAATCAGTTGTCTAAGGCGACACCCTTTAAAGCTTATACCAAAGACTACAGAGTTAACTCATAAAGTAACATGGAACCTCAAGTCTAAGGATCAATTAATCACATCAATGACTCGTGAGATATTTCCTAATCTGGAAGTTTCCATTTCCTGAAATAGAAACTTCCTTTCCCATTTAGGAATGTTCTCACACGGGGCACCTCAGTGAACTTACTTATTAAAGCAAGCACCCTCATGTATCACGCACGTATCAACTATACACTTTGCACCTCCATGAAACAAGGTGGTCCTTCTTAAGGGCGTGATCCCACAAGCAAGCCTTAGAGGAGTCAGGTTGACACTCCCACTGTCTGTAGGACTCATCGGCTTGGAGTATTTTACTAATCATGACTTATGTGATATAGGGCTCGTTTCATGAACCATTTCACCTAAATGGTAGAGTCCTAAAGTCATCAGGATTAGGGGAGTTCTCATACATGCGCACGTAATGGAAACACACAAAACACGTATTGGCATATAAAGAAGTGTTTGCCTATAATCAATCGTATATTATTCAAAGATTGTCTGTGATACAAGAAAAGTCCCAAAGCAGATTACGTCGAATCGGCTTTCTAGGGCACTATTCCTAACAATCTCCCACTTGCCCGTAAAAGCCATTTAGGTATTCTAAGTCCTATCTTCTCAAGATGCACTTTGGGAGCCTATTGACTTTGGGCGTTTCCAAAGTGGATCTGCTATATTCTCTGCTGATGTGACCCTCTTGTTTACACATCTCTTAGGAAACACCTTTTCCTTATAAAGTGATTCGTAATCACGTGTTCAGTCTCTTGGTGAGGTCTTGGTTCTCTTACTTGAGCAACCATCCATTTTATCATACAATATGATAAAGGAGTTGTTTCATGCTAGGAACTTCATCTAACTGGTTAGATGGAGTTTCTTACCCAAACACTTAACTTAGCGTTATATAATACGACTAAGTTCTCAACTACGACAGTCGAGTTTTGCAATGTCCGTCCTTGGAACCCTTTCCAACACATTGCATTACCATTCTGGTAGAAGTTGTATCCTTGCAATGATTTCATAATCATCCATGTTTGATGAACGGTTACATCAAATATCCTTCTAACAACAAGATCTTTTGGGCTCTATAAACTAATACATATCCTCATTTCTTCTCAAGTACTCTGAGGACATCCTTTACAGAGATCTAATGACCTTCTCTGAGGTCATATTAGATTCGGCCTACTACGCTTAGTGTTGTGCCATATCTAATTTAGTACATAACTTTTCATACATTATGCACCCTTTCACTTAAAGGGATTTTGGACATTCTAACTTTCTCAAAGTTTATCTTAGGACACATACTCTTCAAAAGAGACGTTCCATTGTCCATACTGAACTCCTTTTAGTACCGTGGTTATGTACTCATTTTGTGATAATCCTTTTATTCTCTTAGATCTATCTTCTATAGATCTGAATGTCGAGAATATAGGATAATCACCAAGATCTTTCATGTCAAATTGTTTCTTAAACAAGAATTGGTAACTTTCACGTCATCCTTGACATTCCTAATGAGAAGGACATCGTCTTCTAAAGAACCAAAATTGACTCTTACATCACTAACTTTCATATGTACACTCTGAGACTTATTCGACTTCTATCTGTGTCGAACGATTTGACTGTGGAATCGAATTGTCTAACTCCTAGAAGCCTTTATCAATCCACAGATTGACTTTAGGGATTTGCATACCTTATGCATACTCCCACTGAAGATGAGATTTATAGAAATACCTTATTTCAGTCTCTTTCAATCTCACATTGAACAAGATAGTTCTCATATTCATTTATCATATCTCATAGTCAGAATATGAGGATGTGGTAAACATAATCCAAATGGACTTTTGCATTTCAATCGTCAAGAAGGTTGTAATGCTTTCCATTTACTCGAAGCTCCACGAGCTTGATCCTATCAGGTGGATCAACCAAGGTCAAAACTTGGTTTGAGTATATGGAATCCATATTGGATTTCAAAGCTTGTTTCTACTCAGATTCCAAATCTGACAGTGTCTTCTCTTCAAGTAATTCCTTGGCTATCTAGGAACGCGTTCTAAACACGTCTTAAGAGAAGGGTTTCACACGTGTACATACTCTAAAATTTGGCTAAATTTTATCAGATGGGCTCGTTTCTTCTATATGTGGCGTGGATATTTTATCCTTAAATTTCTTTGAGGTCTGCTTGCTTGTCTTTCTTCTTCTATAGGAACGATTCCTTGAGAAAGATACATTCCTTGAGACAAACAACCTTTGTCTAAGGGAATTGCAGAAACAATATTCAATATCGTTGTATAAACTTGAACTCATTTCAAACTTATCTCCCACTATCCTCTTCACTTAAGAGGATTCTACTAAATTCTTGGATAAGAATAATTAGGGAATTTAATATGCCACATTGCATAGTGCAACTAAAGGACTGATTTTGGAAGGTACTAAATTCAAAATCTCTAACTGCATATTCTGGGAGTTTATTCCTAGAATGATTATAAGTCAGTAAAGCTTGCTATGAAATGGACCATGTTGCATTAGATTTCATTCCCTCATTCGGAAACACTAAGGTGTTCTCGAATTAGTTTACTGAGAGATAATCCTATTATCTCTAAGATGAGTAAGGAATTAGTTGCTAAGATATTGGCTATCTCGATCATATCGATTTACCTATAACTTATGACTACTTGGGTTCCTAACTTCCTTTCGAAATTCTAAGAACTTCATATAAGTTTCGAATTTGTACTTTAACAAGTACATTCATTCATAATGATTAAACTGACGATTGTATCTAGTGCTTACATTAAGCATCTTACACTCATCAGCACGGATCGAAATCCACTATAATTTTGGAACGTTCCACGTTTCTTATAAACGGGATTCAGGAACGCTTCCCTCATGACAGGATTCACAGGAAGTCAACACTATAGGTTCATTTTCATAGAATGATCCTAAGGTGTCTGACTTGCTAATCCTTTTATATCTCAACGTTCCAAAGTAATTCGAAGCTTTGTCATCTCACTTACTTTTGTTATCTCGTTGTATGTTCAGAACATTAGTGCCTTGAGTCTTTGCACAACGGCTTATGCAGAATTGACTTAAGACTAATAAATTCTATTCCTAGTAGAATTACTAAACGAGGTAACATTTCAAAGTACTCATACTCTTTGCAGTTCCCTTTCAAAGTCCTTATTTGCTACCATAGAAGCAAACGTCCTATTTGATCTCTAGTGTCTTTTGGGCGTACCCCTTACATGCCCCTCCATTGGGCTCTTAAGGGTTTCTTCTTCTTTAGGCCTTCAAGCCTTTAACTTAGGGAGTTTTAGAAGAAGAATTAACCATCTCAACCTTTTATTCCTTCTTAAGGATGCTCTCAACCATTATCAACTTAAATGATTAACTATGCTACATTAGCATCATTCTAGTTGAGCATAAAGGGTTTGAATGATAGTCGAAGCAATGTAAGCAATCAGTGCATTGAGAACTCTTTTCTCAGTTGATGATCGAGACCATAAGATCTTCAATTAAGATCTTTAGACCTTGTTCGTGTGCACTTGTTTCCTCATTTGGAATATTGAATAATTCCATAATGTTATACCTTGTAACATTTTTATGAGGTGGTTCAATTGCTTTTAAGTGGTTTGGAAAAATCCATTCACCTCAGATTGCTTCTCTTTTGGCCCGGGTCGACTTTTCACAATTGAAAACTTCGCCCTTTAGAGAACGCCTTTCTCTAGTCGGATTCTAAAATGAATTTTAGGATCCGAAGCCATTTAGAGTTAGTCAGGACTTAGTCAACTTATTTGACTTAAGGATGGATACGAATGGGTTTGCATTTCATATTGTAGAGAATCACAGAACTACAACCTAAATGCTAAGCAGAGAAAATGTGGGCATGCTGAATTATAACGATATACAAAAGATAAGGTCTTTAATCTAATGTAGCTCCCACTGTTTTTCAAAGATCTATAATTCCCAAAGATCTAAGAGGAACACGTTTCCCAATGGGTACTAAGATCCTAGGCATTTTACCTCGAACCCACGACTCGCGGACATTCTAAGTAAGAACCCTAGGTAGGTACAACTTACCAATTCTAACACCTTTAGAATTCTTAGTAATTGTTTTTGCATCACCTATCTTTCAATATGGACCCACGACTCGTGCGACATCCATATTTACTTAGGCGTTAAGCTAGACCCATCAATCATAAGATCATGACCAAAACTTAGTTCGAACGACCCACGACTCGCGGACATCGCCCTTGCTAAAATTGACCACGAAATATTGACCATTTAAAATGATTAATTAGGTAACTAAGAACTAATAAGCTCCACTAGCTATCCCACGACTCGCGGACAATAACTAGCTTTACTTACTAAACTTAAAACCTATTGATGGAATGCTAGGAATTTAATTCAAAATTTGCATCTCGAATTAAACACCTATTTGTTCGAAATTAGCTTAATATTTAATGGGAATTTTCGAATCAACCGGAGAGTTGTCCGGTTCGACCTCACCAACATATATGTTATCCAATTTTATTAGTCTTCATTAATGCAAGTACACTTAAATGCATATCAAATAAGCACATAAACAGATAACATGTCCTAGCATGATACTAACATGTAATGATCATGGGTTCTACCTATCTTATGCGTGATATGTGGGAGCCACTCCACAATCACAAGTTCTAACATACATGCCACATAAACAGTTTAAATCACATAAGGGAAAGCGGTAACAAAATACGAGCCCTATCTCTATTACATTTAACAATTGAGATTCCCCTCCCTAACATTTTGAGGGGTCTTCACTTATGGCCTCCTTGTTAACTTGAATGTGGTCCATCTTACTCCATGGGTGCATTGTCTCCAAAATGAAAATAAAACCTCACCACCTATCTCTACTCTCAAATTACAATAAAAAGAAAAAGACAAAAAGTAATAAGGCTCAATCTTCATATTGGCCTTAGACAATTACACGGTGTTAGGAATAGTGCCCTAGAAAGCCGATTGTATATCCGCTTTGTGCTTTTCCTTATTGTAATCACAGACAATCTTTGAATGAAATAACGAATTGAGGCAACACTTCTTTATATGCTCTTGTTTGGTGTGCGTTTACTTTATCTGTGCATGTATGAGAACTCCCCTAATCCTGATGACTTTAGGACTCTGCCATTTAGGTGAAATGGTTCATGAAACGAGCCCTATATCACATAAGTCATGATTAGTAAAATACTCCAAGCCGATGAGTCCTACAGACAGTGGGAGTGTCAACCTGACTCCTCTAAGGCTTGCTTGTGGGATCACGCCCTTAAGAAGGACCACCTTGTTTCATGGAGGTGGAAAGTGTATAGTTGATACGTGCGTGATACATGAGGGTGCTTACTTTAATAAGTGAGTTCACTGAGGCGCCCCGTGTGAGAACATTCCTAAATGGGAAAGGAAGTTTCTATTCCAGGAAATGGAAACTTCCAGATTAGGAAATATCTCACGAGTCATTGATGTGATTAATTGATCCTTAGACTTGAGGTTCCTTGTCACTTTATGAGTTAACTCTGTAGTCTTAGGTATAAGCTTTAAAGGGTGTCGCCTTAGACAACTGATTCAAGGCTTATGCTGGGGCTGCACAAGTGACTCGTGAAAGTGAATGAGAATTAAGAAAGGACCTACACTTGCATTTGCAAGGTGATCTCTTATTGTGTAAGTCATTCATATGCCATATGGAGTCCTTGGCCAAGGCAGTAGATCAAGACATCAAGAAAAGGGTTTCTTGGATTGAGATCAAATGGATATGAAATGCACTTAGCTTTAAGACCGGATTATTAGGGTTCTGATTATTCCCTTGCCCTAGATCTTGGTTGAGAGATAGTAAGTAGGAGGATTGTATCTCACATGAATCAATGACTTAAAGGTTCTGTCGAATCCGAACATTCCAATTCAGCTAGGGGTTAAACACCTGTTGCTAGACTACGGTCGTTTAATCTGTGGACTGATTAATTAATTAGTGAATTAATTAATTAGGGTCACTGCTAATTGAATTGAGAACCTAGAGGGTCACACACAACAACTTGGTTACATGAGTTGAGGCTTGAAAATGATTAAACGAGTTAATCGGGCCAAGAGGGTTCCACACGTGTGAAATCACACGTGTGGCTCACGTGAGTGACACGTGTCACTGTGACACGTGTCACACACGTGTATATATATATATTATATATATGTATTAAATAATTAATTAGTTAATTATTTAATAGACTTTGGTTTAATTTTGAATTAAAAAGAAAGTCTAATTTTGGAGAAAATAATCTAGTTAATTAATTATGAATTAATTAATTAGATAAAAATAAGTTATTTATTTTATAATAAATAAAGTTATCCAAAAATAGTTTGGATATTTTTAGCTCTCTTAAAAGTTGACTAGAATTAGAATTCAAAGTCAAAGTTGGAAAATACTTGGTGATCAAGTAATAGGAGAGAGAGGAACCAAATCCTTGTCCAATAAGGATTTGGATCGGCACTCCCCTCTCTATAAATAGGGGAGCTCGAGCTCCTTATGGAGCTAATAGACAATTCTTGGTTCATGTGTTGAACACCTTCCTTTCTCCAAGAGTAAATTAAACCCTAGGTTAAGCCTAAACACTAACTAGAGAACTAGCATCCTTACTAGTTAGATTGTGATCAAGTTGGTGGACTTTCTCTAGAGACTTCAAGTTAGAAGTTTGAAGATTCGAGCTTTACCAAGGAGAGGGGATCAAGCCGCGAGAAGAGCGTTCTTGGGTGGCTTGAAACGCTTCAAGAAAGAATAAAAGAAAAGTAAGTTTTCTATCCTTACGAATTTGGATACACGATTACGAGTCCTAGATCCTTTTGTTGGGAAAATTTTTTAAATTCCGCTGCTTTCTGATTCGTGTTTTCCAACAAGTGTTATCAGAGCTACCTCGTTAATCGTGTTTCTGATTCGTCTCAATTATTCTGAATTTGGTAGAAATTCTTAGGCTTAGATGCGAATTAGGTATTCATGAGTTCTTTTAGAAACCCTGAATTACGAAACTGTAAATTTTTCCTGAATTTCTAAAACTGTTTTCTTAAATTGTGTTTTTGAAAATTGTTTTGATTAAAATATGTTTAAATCGAATTTTTTAATTTTGGATTGAACCGGGTTTTCGAGAAACCCAGAAATACGAAACGAACACGAAAAGCAACGAGCCTAGGCGTGCTAGCACGTCGCACGCCCAGGCCCGTCGCCGCCGCCCAGTTCCTCCCGCAACAGCGCGGGAGCCGTTCCAGGCGCGCCCGCCCAGCCCGTCCCGCAACCGCGCGGGACGCCTGCCCAGTCCGCCTAGTCGCGGCGGGCGCATGATGAGCGGCCGGCGCGCGCACGCGAGCGGCAACTGCCGCGCGCTGCTGCGCGTCTGTGCCTCGCGCGGCTAGGCCGCTTTTCGGGCCGTTTTCGTGTTTCGTGTTTTTCGTGTTTTCAGTCCGTAAAATCCCGATTTAATTTTATTTTAGTTTTATCTTTTAAAATAAGTTTTGTTAAAATAAAATTATTTTAAAATTTTTTGATTAAATTGGGATTTTTGAGAAATTGAAGCGATTTAGATTTTGGGAAAATTATGAACTTTATTTTCTGAAAATAATGAAAGAATAAAATTATTAATTTTGGAAATTAATTGGAATTTTATTGGTTTGTTGTTTTTCGGGTTTTATTGAAAAGGCTCTTGAACAAGAATTGCATCTAAGTCGTGTTTTAAGTCATTAGGACTTGAAACGAGAATTTTAATTTATTGGCTAAATTTAAATTCTCGCAAAAGCATGTTAGGTGATCATGGGTTTAGATCTATGTATGGTTTTAATTTATGCACATGGATGGTTTAAATTGGGGTTGGAGCCCTATAGTTGCGTTTTTTCAATTGAGGTTGGAGCCTCACTTATGTGCGTACTGTTATGTGATTTATTATGTGGCTTTCCATATTACTGTTTTTGAGGCCGGGGTATGCCCCATGTAATTGTCTAAGGCCAATATGAAGATTGAGCCTTATTACTTTATGTCTTTTTCTTTTTATTGTAATTTGAGAGTAGAGATAGGTGGTGAGGTTTTTACTTTCATTTTGGAGACAATGCACCCAAGGAGTAAGATGGACCACATTCAAGTAACAAGGAGGCCATAAGTGAAGACCCCTCAAAATGTTAGGGAGGGGAATCTCAATTGTTAAATGTAATAGAAATAGGGCTCGTATTTTGTTACCGCTTTCCCTTATGTGATTTAAACTGTTTATGTGGCATGTATGTTAGAACTTGTGATTGTGGAGTGGCTCCCACATATCACGCATAAGATAGGTAGAACCCATGATCATTACATGTTAGTATCATGCTAGGACATGTTATCTGTTTATGTGCTTGTTTGAAATGCATTTAAGTGTACTTGCATTAATCAAGACTAATAAAATTGGATAACATATATGTTGGTGAGGTCGAACCGGACAACTCTCCGGTTGATTCGAAAATTCCCATTAAATATTAAGCTAATTTCGAACAAATAGGTGTTTAATTCGAGATGCAAATTTTGAATTAAAATTCCTAGCATTCCATCAATAGGTTTTAAGTTTAGTAAGTAAAGCTAGTTATTGTCCGCGAGTCGTGGGATAGCTAGTAGAGCTTATTAGTTCTTAGTTACCTAATTGATCATTTTAAATGATCAATATTTCGTGGTCAATTTTAGCAAGGGCGATGTCCGCGAGTCGTGGGTCGTTCGAACTAAGTTTTGGTCATGATCTTATGATTGATGGGTCTAGCTTAACGCCTAAGTAAATATGGATGTCGCACGAGTCGTGGGTCCATATTGAAAGATAGGTGATGCAAAAAAACAACTACTAAGAATTCTAAAAGTGTTAGAATTGATAAGTTGTACCTACCCAGGGTTCTTACTTAGAATGTCCGCGAGTCGTGGGTTCGAGATAAAATGCCTAGGATCTTAGTACCCATTGGGAAACGTGTTCCTCTTAGATCTTTGGGAATTCTAGATCTTTGAAAAACAGTGGGAGCTACAATAGATTAAAGACCTTATCTTTTGTATATCGTTATAATTCAGCATGCTCACTAGTTCTCTGTTTTACCATTTAGGTCGTAGATTCTGTGATTCTCTACGTGTTTTGAAATGGCAACCAAAAACCCTCTTGTATCGATCCTCGAGTCAAACAAGTTGACTGGTCCCAACTATTCTGATTGGCTGAGGAATCTAAAAATCATTTTAGATTCTGAGAAGAGAACTTATGTTCTCTTCGAAGGGGAGCCTAGTCCCGAAGGAGAGGCTCCCACTCGGGCCGAGCGGGACGCGATTCAGAAGTGGAAGGATGATAATCTCCAAGCCCGTTGCCTTATGTTGGCTAACATGTCTCCGGACTTGCAAAGATAACATGAGGCCATGGAATTTGCTTGGGAGATTTACGACCACTTAGAGCAACTTTACCGCCCTCATGAACGTGTTACAAGGTATAACACTTCAAAGGAATTGTTCCACTTGAGAATGAGGGAAGGTTCAAGTGTCCATGAATATGGACTCAAGTTTCTTGCCCTTACTGAGAAACTTGCTTCCATGGACATGCCGCTGAAAGATGAGCTTTCAGTGGATTTGTTGCTAGCTTCGCTCCCACCATCATTCAACCCATTTGTCCTTAACTTCAACATGAATCATGCTGGTGCTACTGTAGCTGAGCTGATTAGTCAGCTTGTGACTGCTGAAAGCACGATCAAGAAGGACAATAAGATTTTGATGGTGAATGCTCCATCTTCCTCTTCTGGGCCTTCTAAAGGTAAGGGCAAGAAAGCCCAAAAGAAGAAGAAGAAACCCCTTAGGCCCACTGGTGGCATATCGAAGGGGAAGGCCCAAAAGAAGAAGCGTGATCAGAAAGAGGATGTTTGCTTCCATTGTGGCAAAGCGGGACATTGGAGGAGAAACTGCCGAGAGTACAAGGCTACTCTAAAGAAAGGTATCTTTCTCGTTGAAGTAAATCTGTCTATTAATTCTAGTTCTTGGGTACTTGATACCGGTTGTGGAACTCATATCTGTAATGATGTACAGATGCTAAGTGATGTTCAACAACTAAAAGAAGGAGAATGTGTCTTGAAGATCGGCGATGGCTCAAACGTTGAAGCTCGAGCTTTAGGCACAATTAGATTAGATTTAGGTAGTTTTGAGTTAGTATTAAATAAAGTCCTTTATGTACCGAGCATTATTCGTAATATAATTTCAGTTCCAATATTAGATTGTGAAGGTTATGAAACTTATATTAAGAATGGTAAATATTTTATCAAACGGAACAACTCTTCCGTTCATATCGGTACTCTAAGTAATGGACTTTACCTAACTCCAAATATCAATATTATGAATATACAACGAGAAACAAAGCGTAAGAGAGATGACAAAGTTTCAGCTCCCTTATGGCACGCTAGATTAGGACACATTTCCAAGAACAGAATTAGCAAGATAAACACTTTAGGATCATTCTCTGAAAATGATCTCAAAGAGTTGACTTCCTGCGAATCCTGTCTCAAAGGAAAGATGTCCAAAGTTCCTTTTAAAGGAACTGTGGAACGTGCCACTAAGGTTTTAATAGACTGTGTCACACACGTGTATATATATATATTATATATATGTATTAAATAATTAATTAGTTAATTATTTAATAGACTTTGGTTTAATTTTGAATTAAAAAGAAAGTCTAATTTTGGAGAAAATAATCTAGTTAATTAATTATGAATTAATTAATTAGATAAAAATAAGTTATTTATTTTATAATAAATAAAGTTATCCAAAAATAGTTTAGATATTTTTAGCTCTCTTAAAAGTTGACTAGAATTAGAATTCAAAGTCAAAGTTGGAAAATACTTGGTGATCAAGTAATAGGAGAGAGAGGAACCAAATCCTTGTCCAATAAGGATTTGGATCGGCACTCCCCTCTCTATAAATAGGGGAGCTCGAGCTCCTTATGGAGCTAATAGACAATTCTTGGTTCATGTGTTGAACACCTTCCTTTCTCCAAGATTAAATTAAACCCTAGGTTAAGCCTAAACACTAACTAGAGAATTAGCATCCTTACTAGTTAGATTGTGATCAAGTTGGTGGACTTTCTCTAGAGACTTCAAGTTAGAAGTTTGAAGATTCGAGCTTTACCAAGGAGAGGGGATCAAGCCGCGAGAAGAGCGTTCTTGGGTGGCTTGAAACGCTTCAAGAAAGAATAAAAGAAAAGTAAGTTTTCTATCCTTACGAATTTGGATACACGATTACGAGTCCTAGATCCTTTTGTTGGGAAAATTTTTTAAATTCCGCTGCTTTCTGATTCGTGTTTTCCAACACACGGGGCATACCCCGGCCTCAAAAACAGTAATATGGAAAGCCACATAATAAATCACGTAACAGTACGCACATAAGTGAGGCTCCAACCTCAATTGAAAAACGCAACTATAGGGCTCCAACCCCAATTTAAACCATCCATGTGCATAAATTAAAACCATACATAGATCTAAACCCATGATCACCTAACATGCTTTTGCGAGAATTTAAATTTAGCCAATAAATTAAAATTCTCGTTTCAAGTCCTAATGACTTAAAACACGACTTAGATGCAATTCTTGTTCAAGAGCCTTTTCAATAAAACCCGAAAAACAACAAACCAATAAAATTCCAATTAATTTCCAAAATTAATAATTTTATTCTTTCATTATTTTCAGAAAATAAAGATTGTAATTTTTCCAAAATTTAAATCGCTTAATTTCTCAAAAATCCCAATTTAATCAAAATTTTAAAATAATTTTATTTTAGCAAAACTAATTTTAAAAGATAAAATTAAAATAAAATTTAAATCAGGATTTTATGGACCGAAAACACAAAAACACGAAACACGAAAACGGGCCCGAAAAGGGGCCTAGCCGCGCGAGGCACTTTCGCGCAGCAGCGCCCGCCGCGACTAGGCGGGCTGGGTAGGCGTCCCGCGCGGTTGCGGGACGGGCTGGGCAGGCGTCCCGCGTGGTTGCGGGACGGGCTGGGCGCACCCGGGATGGCTCCCGCGCGGTTGCGGGAGGAGCTGGGCGGCAGCGGCGGGCCTGGGCGTGCGACGTGCTAGCACGCCTAGGCTCGTCCTTTTCGTGTTCCGTTTCGTGTCCAGGTTTCTCAAAACCAATTCAATCCAAAATTAAAAAATTCGATTTAAACATATTTCAATCAAAACGGTTTTCAAAAACACAATTTAAGAAAACAGTTTCAGAAATTGAGAAAAAATTACAGTTTCGTATTTCAGGCTTTCTAAAAGAACTCATGAATACCTAATTCACATCTAAGCCTAAGAATTTCTACCAAATTCAGAATAATTGAGACGAATCAGAAACACGATTAACGAGGTGGCTCTGATACCACTTGTTGGAAAACACGAATCAGAAAGCAGCGGAATTTAAAATATTTTCCAACAAAAGGATCTTGGACTCGCAATCATGTAACCAAATTCGTAGAGATAGAAAACTTACTTTTCTTTTATTCTTTCTTGAAGCGTTTCAAGCCACCCAAGAACGCTCTTCTCGCGGCTTGACAACCCGTCCCTCGAAAGTCTCTTTCTACTTCAGAATCCATTGTCGGGATAGCAATCCACACCAACCTAGATTCAATTCATGTTAGAGATGTTCTTAACAATATAACATAAAGAAAGAAACATGAAACGAGAAAAACAGGATTGAAACTCCCTTCGAAAACAGTTTTGCGAAAGTATAAAACTGCCAGTCACAAAACCCTCGTGAAAAAATTCATCCTTCAGGATATGGACGAACGGTTTTCGCCATCTTCTTTGGTTCGATTTTTTCATTCGCTTCAGGTCGGGTTCAGAATCGTTTCATCATCCCTTCTGATCGTTTTTGCTTAATCCCCACTTTTGGTAAAGCTCGAATCTTCAAAACTTCTAACTTGAAGTCTCTAGAGATAGTCCACCAACTTGGCTACAATCTAACTAGTAAGGATGCTAGTTCTCTAGTTAGTGTTTAGGCTTAACCTAGGGTTTTATTTTATCTTGGAGAAAGGAAGGTGTTCAACACATGAACCAAGAATTGTCTATTAGCTCTAAAGGGGAGCATGAGCTCCCCTATATATAAGAAAGGGGAGGGACGAAATTCCTAGTCCTTAATGGGCTAGGATTTTGGTCTCTCTCTCTCCTATTACTTGATCATCAAGTAATTTTGACTTTGACTTTGAATTCTAATTCAAATCAACTTTCAAGAGAGCTAAAAATATCCAAACTATTTTTGGATAATTTTATACTTTATTTATTTAAAATAAATAACTTATTTTATCTAGTTAATTAATTTAATTAATTAACTAGATTATTTTTTCTCCAAAATAAGACTTTCTTTTTAATTCAAAATTAAACCAAAGTCTATTAAATAATTAATCACATTAATTATTTAATACATAAATAAATATACACATATATTTATACACGTGTCTGACACGTGTCACAATGACACGTGTCACTCACGTGAGCCACACGTGTGGTTTCACACGTGTGGAACCCTCTTGGCTTGATTAACTCGTTTAATCATTTTAAAGCCTCAACTCATGTAACCAAGTTGTTGTGTGTGACCCTCTAGGTTCTCAATTCAGTTAGCAGTGACCCTAATTAATTAATTCACTAATTAATTAATCAGTCCACAGATTAAACGACCATAGTCTAGCAACAGGTGTTTAACCCCTAGCTGAATTGGAATGTTCGGATTCGACAGAACCTCTAAGTCATTGATTCATGTGAGATACAATCCTCCTACTTACTATCTCTTAACCATGATCTAGGGTAAGGGAATAATTAGAACCCTAATAATCTGGTCTTAAAGCTAAAGTGCATTTCATATCCATTTGATCTCAATCCAAGAAACCCTTTTCTTGATGTCTTGATCTACTGCCTTGGCCAAGGACTCCATATGGCATATGAATGACTTACACAATAAGAGATCACCTTGCAAATGCAAGTGTAGGTCCTTTCTTGATTCTCATTCACTTTCATGAGTCACTTGTGCAGCCCCAGCATAAGCCTTGAATCAGTTGTCTAAGGCGACACCCTTTAAAGCTTATACCAAAGACTACAGAGTTAACTCATAAAGTAACATGGAACCTCAAGTCTAAGGATCAATTAATCACATCAATGACTCGTGAGATATTTCCTAATCTGGAAGTTTCCATTTCCTGAAATTGAAACTTCCTTTCCCATTTAGGAATGTTCTCACACGGGGCACCTCAGTGAACTTACTTATTAAAGCAAGCACCCTCATGTATCACGCACGTATCAACTATACACTTTGCACCTCCATGAAACAAGGTGGTCCTTCTTAAGGGCGTGATCCCACAAGCAAGCCTTAGAGGAGTCAGGTTGACACTCCCACTGTCTGTAGGACTCATCGGCTTGGAGTATTTTACTAATCATGACTTATGTGATATAGGGCTCGTTTCATGAACCATTTCACCTAAATGGTAGAGTCCTAAAGTCATCAGGATTAGGGGAGTTCTCATACATGCGCACGTAATGGAAATACACAAAACACGTATTGGCATATAAAGAAGTGTTTGCCTATAATCAATCGTATATTATTCAAAGATTGTCTGTGATACAAGAAAAGTCCCAAAGCAGATTACGTCGAATCGGCTTTCTAGGGCACTATTCCTAACATATAATAACCCCGAGGACAATCCATGGTGCCGGACCCGTCCCCAGTCTCCTTCTCCCTCCAATGATAGTGGGTTTGCAAGGCCTGACCATCCAATCTCATTGAGCAGAGGGTACATGAATCCCTAAGCCCGAAACTCCTTCCTCCACTAATCTCCTAGCGGAATCAGGGGTCATCCCAATGTGGTGAGGATAGCGTTCGAGTTACCCGTCATCCCATGCTTTCCCGGTTGGCTCAAGCCACTACCCTCGGGCCCAATGTGAACATGCTTTACTCGCCAAAACATGCTTGAATCATGAACAATCATAGCTTGCTTGCTTGAAATCATTTATATTTTAGAACCGTTTATAGATATAATAAGTTTTGGCCGAAAACAACACGTAAGGGTTATAACAGTTCTGTGTACCTAGAATAAAACCTCACATGTGTGACAAAATATGACAAGGATATACTCTAGGGTGCCTGTTCGCGTGCTCGTGATCTGTGTAATCAAGACGTGTACACGTGAGACATGACTGAAAATGGACCAATTATGACGAACGACGAACATTCGATGAAATGACGTACCATGATTATTATAACATGCAATTATCATGTTTTGGCATGAAATATATCATATATTAGAAATTTAGAATTAATAAAACCTTTGGATTGAAATGTGAAATTTTGAAGTTTTGGCAGATTTTGCAAAGGTCGCGGTCGCGACCATTTTTGCTCTATTTTTGTTCGGGGGCGCGACCTAATTTTTCATGAAATTTTCGGCCAATTTTTTCAGTAAGTCGAAACAAGGTCAAATTTGGGTAGCGGCTGCGACCTGATTTATGTGTATTTCAGGTCGCGGGCGCGACCTACTGTTCCGCCAATTTTGTGAGTGGGCCGCGGGCACGACCATTTTTGTTCTGTTTTTGGTCGCGACCGCGACCTTCAAATTATAGAGAAAGAAAACAGAGCAGAACAGGGGAAGGCTTCGGCCAAAATATAATTCAACTAAAAACCAAGTTTTCATGCACCAAATTATTGTTTTTCTAGAAATCAACATGCATATATCTTCAAAGTATCATAAAGCATCAAATAAACCACCAAATCATGCATGATCATCAAGAATCATCAACTTCAAGTTCATGCACCAATCATCACATAATTTCAATTCCTTCAAGAATTCATGCATCAATTCACTTTATAATCACATATTCATGTAACACACAACATATAATTCATATTTTCCATGAAATCATGAACCCTAGCTCTTAGGAAAATCATCAAGATCTCATATATATCAACTTACATGCGCTTGCATGGAAAGAAATGGAAGAAGATGATGGCTATGGATGCTTAAGCTTCAATTTCATAAATTTCTTGGAAAATCTTGAGAAAAATTTAAGGAAATCTCTTCTCCTCTTCTTGATGTGTGTCTCGATGAGAAAGGAAGCAAAAATGGATGAAGATTTTGAATGATAATGATCATGGAGGATGGTGGAAAAAGTTTATACATAAATCACCATTTTTGAATTTGGTGAAAAGCCCCAAATTGCAATTTAGTCCCTCAAAATTATGAGTTATGCAAGCAAGTTTCATTCGTACAATTTTACTCACTTTGGTCCAAGAAATATGTGCAATTTGGTCCTTAAATTTTAAAGAAATATCATTTAAGGACAAGTTCACAATTAAATCATATTCGGCAGTTATTTCACGCAATAAATATTTTCGAGTCATGAAATAAATTCTAAATTTAATATAAATTCACAAAATTTCATGAAAGTATGGTAAGATATAATTTATAAGAATTATAATAAAGCATAAGAATTTAGTGAATGCAAATTGGGGTGTTACAATTCTCTCCCCCCCTAAAAGGACCTGGTCCCCAGGTCCACTGTCGAGTTTCGAATTGATGCACACCATAAGAGAACCCTGTCTCTTAAACAAGAAATGAAAGAACCCCGTCTTTCAACAAGGAATGAGAGAACCCCGTGTCTCAATATGCACGAAAGTAATCCAAGGAAATAGATTGTAGAAGCAATTGCATAAATGTCACATAGACAAGTAAAACCATATCAATCACATAAGTATTATTCATAAATAACTAATTTGCAACTGACGAGAAGTTAAATATAGCAATAATAAGATCTATGATGTACGTGATATGTATGGCTAAAGGTACCGTTCACCGTTGGTTGTGTCATGCATATAATTGGTACCTTCTTCTTCCCTGACCGGATTCACATTTGCATTTTTCACCTCCCTCTCTAGAACACATTCCCGGGCCCGAACAAACAGTCTCTCATCCCTGGTAGATTTTTCCCATCACTTTGAGCAGGTGTTTATTTGATGCTCATCGCTCCCATAATGCAGACATAATCCCAACCGTCTTCTATATCCCTCGTAAGTATGGTTGTCACGCCCACAATGGTTGCAAAGAAGCTTCCTCGACAATGTGGTTGAAGCTGGGGTACGTGGAGCTTCTGAACTCGATCCAAATGTTCGACTCTTTTTCCTTCGAGATCTTTCTTGAGGTGCTGAGGCTTGATGAGAGATAGGTCGCTTTTCTTTGTTGGAATTCTGTCCAAACTTTGAACCTGAAGCCTACTCAGGTTGAGGATTAGACCTTCTTGCATTCAAGGGGGTGGTTCCTTGAACCTTCTCTTGGGAGTCACCTGGAATCAGTTCCCACACTCTTTTAACTTTCTTAAGTTATGACTCGACTGGAACATTATTTCCTTCAAAGAACTTTGAGGGTTTTTTGTTCTGAAACTCCCTAAATGCTATCAAAATTTGGGCCGGATGTGGGGATGAAGCTAGTGGCGTTGAGGAAACATACTCTTTTATCTTCTGATCAACTAAACGAAACAAGGAATCAAAAAACTCCTGAGGTTGAACCGGAGGGGCTAAATACGGGGAAACCTTAAGCACTCGTTCACGATGAGGGTGACCTTGAGACATCCTGTAATCGAGACACTAGATATGCATGTTGAATTAATATGCCAATGCATGTAGCACAGTTGGAAATAATAAAATTCAACATATTGGAACAATTAAGCTCAATCAGGAAAACACATATATGTACAGAAATTTAAAAATTTAAAATAGCGTATGATGCACGTGCTTATGGATGCATTGAACCTGTCACCGTAGTAATAGAAAGCTTTATCTTAGCACGTAATTTCTTGTTTGTTGAATTACAAGCTTGTCTCGAACTGTTAATCTTTCCTTGTTTTTCCCACGGTCTTCTAATCTTCAGAATTATCTAGCATCAATTTAGACATTCCCACGACTCGAGACTATGATTTCTGGCACCCGAAGTCTTCTACGCTCATGGAATTAACATCTTGCCTATTCTTTAATAATCACTCCCCAATTTTTGCCCGAGTCTTCTTCATGGTTGTCACTTTGATCACAACTTTCTTGATTTACTCTTTAGGAGTTCGAATAGTTAAATGAACTCCCCTTCCAATTGTTTATACTTGATCGCCCGAAATCCACCCATCAATTCTTCGCCTTTCTTTATCGTTCCCATTTGTTGCTTCATGTCTTTTAACGTGACCTCACAACACCACAATTCAGCTTGGATCTAGAAAATGTCCCAACTAAATAAAACCTTTAGCATGATTGTCTTCCAAACTTTATATCCACTAGAGTGTTGAACTTCCTTTATTCCTTCCTTAATTGAAATCCCAAACCATACTATTTCCCATATTTTCCCTTGCTTCATTTCCATGGAAGGTAAGATTTGTTGCTTATTACCATAATTACCTCATTGATCAAAATTTTCTTGCATTAACTTGTGTGGTTATATGGCCCAAATAAGAAATCTTGAATTCAAACTCTTCTCCACTTATGGAGTTAGTTTCCTGACTTCCCTCGAAGAACTAATCTTCAATTATTGTCCCGATTCATCTAGTTGCCACCTTGATTGAAATCCTTTAAATCTAATCTTTATGAATTGAGTCGATTATAGGACTTGTCATCTTACTTGCCTACGCCTTGAGCATATGATTTCCCTCCAAGGGTTCTTTATCGTCCTTTACCGTTTTCATTTGTTACAACAGCTCCAATTTCCCATTTCGCGCTCTCAACACAACAATTTGACTTGATTCTAGAAAATGAACTCAATCTACCCGATTATAGAATCTCTAGCATCCTAGCTTCCCATAACGGACTATTCGATTCTTCTAGCTCAATCGAAATTACTGAAATTTTTCTCTTTTCTTGGATTTCACTTCTAACTAACTGAGTTTCTTAACTTAACCACACTCCTGAATCTCGAATAATTAGTACACCCATTTCCCCTTGTACCTTATCCTCGAATAGAATAGACTTCCTCGCCCGACTGATGCACCCTTTTTGGGGTAATATAAATTCGCACAGTTGATTCTTTCATTCCAGATCTCATTCTTTGGAATCATAACCTGATGGCGAAGTTAATGGCCCTCAGCCCCGCGTATGAATTTCCCGGTCCATTTTCTAACCCTTACAAGCTAAAGGAGTAGTATTTGTAATATGCTGAGGTTGTTGTAAAAGTTGACCGTGGTTTGATATCACTTCTACGACCTGTAACTTGAAACTTCCTTTGAAATTAAATGCATGGGGTAAGACATGCTCATGTCACATAATTGTCACCAAAATAGGAATTTAATGCAAATAACAACAAGAAGTTCAACAAAATTAACAATTAAACACATTGGACATGTAAATTCTCAAGTAATGCAAAGTCAATTAATTGACAATTATAAACAAAAATCAATATAATGCTCAAATTATTCCATAATCCAAGAAGTTCAAAGGATCCAGGTAATCAAATAATTCCAAACAAAATGCAGGACTCTCAAATTAGCAATTAATTCCTTTGTCGTTAGACCTAGAATTGACACGACACGACACTAGAACCTTGGTTTTGCAACTAGGCTCTGATATCACTTAAGCTGTGGCACCCCTATACTTAGAGATGCCACACCCCCGCACTATAGGCCGATCCACATACGAAATGGATAATCCGTACATGAACTTACCTATAGCGAATGGGTGACAAGTAAAAGAAACAGGCTAGCTAGGCGGGACTATACCCCAACGCAATACGAAACCAAGACATAAAATTTGAAAGCGGAAGCATTTTATCATCAATACTTATAGGTACCATATTTACAGCATTTACCTTAAAAGTATATATAGTAATAGGTACCAACACTTATCAATACATTATCATCTCCTATATATCAAATATACAAAAGTCTCAACTACTACCCAAGTCCATAACATACTAAATCTGGAACTAACAATATCAATATCATGAAAATGTATAAAATGCTAGACTCAGCTGGACGACATGACACGACTCTGACTCCCGCTTAGCACACGACCGCGACAACCTGAAAGGTGGAGGTGTCAGTCTATGGAAGACTGAGTGAGGGGCATAAATATATTAGCGCAAATAACATGCAAGTCATAATCTCGGGTAAGGTTTTATAACTAAAAGTAATATAAGTTCAAAGTACGGTATACTTGGCCCCAGATTACAACTATCACTATTAAGCACTTTAATCATTTTCATGTATTCAATCAGTGGCCCGGCGAGTGAGGGCTATTCACCAACCTTACTCCGATAGTGTACAATACAGGTTTGCTTTATTAATCAATAGGTGATCATGTAATTCAGTTATCGTGCATAGTGTATTCAAGTAAGACAATCGATAAGTGCAATCAATACAATAACCCGAGGACAATCCGTGGTGCCGGACCCGTCCCCAGTCTCCTTCTCCCTCCAATGATGGTGGGTTTGCAAGGCCCGACCATCCAATCTCATTGAGCAGAGGGTACATGAATCCCTAAGCCCGGAACTCCTTCCTCCACTAATCTCCTAGCGGATTCAGGGGTCATCCCAATGTGGTGAGGATAGCGTTCGAGTTACCCGTCATCCCATGCTTTCCCGGTTGGCTCAAGCCACTACCCTCGGGCCTAATGTGAACATGTTTTACTCGCCAAAACATGCTTGAATCATGAACAATCATGGCTTGTTTGCTTGAAATCATTTATATTTTAGAAACGTTTATAGATATAATAAGTTTTGGCCGAAAACAACACGTAAGGGTTATAACGGTTCTATGTACCTAGAACAAAACCTCACCTGTGTGACAAAATATGACAAGGATATACTCTAGGGTGCCTGTTCCTCGTCTGCGGGCTCGTGATCTGTGCAATCAAGACGTGTACACGTGAGACATGACTCAAAATGGACCAATTATGACGAACGGTGAACATGCGATGAAATGACGCGCCATGATTATTGTAACATGCAATTATCATGTTTTGGCATTAAATGTATCATATATTAGAAATTTAGAATTAATAAAACCTTTGGATTGAAATGTGAAATTTTGAAGTTTTGGCAGATTTTGCAAGGGCCGCGGTCGCGGCCATTTTTGCTCTTTTTTGGTCGCGGGCGCGACATAATTTTTAGTGAAATTTTCGGCCAATATTTTCAGAAAGTCGAAACAAGGCCAAATTTGGGTAGCGGCCGTGACCTGATTTATGTGTATTTCAGGTAGCGGGCGCGACCTACTGTTCCGCCAATTTTGTGAGTGGGTCGCGGGGGCAACCATTTTTGTTCTGTTTTTGGTCGCGACCGCGACCTTCAAATTCTAGAGAAAGAAAACAGAGCAGAACAGGGGAAGGCTTCGGCCAAAATATAATTCAACCAAAAACCAAGTTTTCATGCCCCAAATTGTTGTTTTTCTGGAAATCAACATGCATATATCTTCAAAGTATCATAAAGCATCAAATAAACCACTAAATCATGCATGATCATCAAGAATCATCAACTTCAAGTTCATGCACCAATCATCACATAATTTCAATTCCTTCAAGAATTCATGCATCAATTCACTTTATAATCACATATTCATGTAACACACAACATATAATTCATATTTTCCATGAAATCATGAACCCTAGCTCTTAGGAAAATCATCAAGATCTCATATATATCAACTTATATGCACTTGGATGGAAAGAAATGGAAGAAGATGATGGTTATGGATGCTTAAGCTTCAATTACATAAATTTCTTGGAAAATCTTGAGCAAAATTTAATGAAATCTCTTCTCCTCTTCTTGATGTGTGTCTCAGTGAGAAAGGAAGCAAAAATGGATGAAGATTTTGAATGATAATGATCATAGAAGATGGTGGAAAAAGTTTATACATGAATCACCATTTTTGAATTTGGTGAAAAGCCCCAAATTGCAATTTAGTCCCTCAAAATTATGAGTTATGCAAGCAAGTTTCATTCCTACAATTTTACTCACTTTGGTCCAAAAATATGTGCAATTTGGTCCTTAAATTTTAAAGAAAGATCATTTAAGGACAAGTTCACAATTAAATCATATTCGGCAATTATTTCACGCAATAAATATTTTCGAGTCATGAAATAAATTCTAAATTTAATATGAACTCACAAACTTTCATCAAGTATGATAAGATATAATTTATAAGAATTATAATAAAGCATAAGAATTTAGTGAACGAAAATTGGGGCGTTACAATTCAAGGTAGAAAGCAAAATAAAAATACTTATTAAATCAAATTACAATTATGGAGAAGAAGATGGAGATTTGAGAAAGAGGATAATATTGAAAATGATGATACGTCAAACCCCACGATTTTGAGAGATGAATATTTAGTGCAAGATAATTATGCTAAAATTGATGATAATAATATATCAAAAGTTACAATTTCTCAAGATTATGGAATAAAAAAGACAAAAAAAATAACAATGTTCGCATTTTAAATGATGGAATGGAGGTCGGAAATATAGAAAAAAAATAGGTGCAAAAGTTATAGTTTTGAAAGTATATGTAACTAAAGATTTTAAATGGAGACAAAAAGATTCTTTAAAATTCATAAAAAAACTAAAAATAAATCATAAAATATATTAAAAAATAAACAATATAAGGAATAAAATATATATAGTTAATATGGCATTTTATATGATCTTTTAAGTTTTTGCCTGTATTCTTTTATATGTTATACATTTTAAACATTTTTTTTATTTTATAACATAGTTTCAAATATTTTTATTGTTTATTTATTTAGATGTTTTTCTACTTTGAATTTCTACTTATTGTACATGATTTGAAAGAGAGATCTCATATAAATATTTTTGTATGTGTCACTTTTCAAAATTAAAATAATTCATTAAAAATGTTATTATATTTATTTAATCAAACTAGATATTTTTTATAACCTAATTTGTTCAATAAATATAATAGCTAAATTTATTTAAATAAATTAAATAATAAACGTGCAACGCACGTTTATTTCTTTTTATCTATATATCTTTTAAAAGCACAAAACTTTCTTACAAAATGTTGATCGCCTAAAATATCCTCGTAATAGTTATGTCAATAATTATTAGTTAGGGGTAATTATGTAAATATATGTTACAAATTATTAATTTAATAAATTAAAAAGTACTTATTATGTAGCACCCTGAACGCTAGGCACTACATCCACCGCACTATAGTTCAATTCACATATGAAATGGATAATCCATATATGAACCAAAGCTATAGCGAACGGGAGACAATAAATAAATAAAAAAAAACACACTAGCTAGGCGGGACTAATCCTCAATTAATACCACAATGTAAAATCATAAGCGGAAGCATATCAATGTACAATCACTTCATCGTTCATTTTCACTTCTCTTGCATAATTACACACTCAAAATCTCAAGTACCATTCATAATATATACATATATATCCAAAACAATTCATATGCGATAAATGTGTCCATAATATACATGAAACATGAGAATGATAAGTGCTAGACCCAAAGGAAGCAAAACTCGACTCAATCCCGCCTAACACTCAACCTGCAATACCTAAAAATGTGAGGTGTCAGTCTAAGAAAGACTGAGTGAGGGGAATATAATTTAATGGTCGCGGTCGCGACCACCTATTTTTGGCCAAAATTTCCTCCAATTTTCCAAAATCTCGAAACTTGGCCAAAAACGGGTCGCGGGCGCGACCTGAAGTCCTGCCAGAATTGTGAGTGGGTCGCGGGCGCGACCAAATTTGTTCTGTTTTTGGTCGCGGCCGCGATCTGCTACGCAGCAGTAGAAAAACAGGGAAAAACAGGGGAGTCCAAACCATAACACCACAAATTCAACAACCAAAGCAAATTAACTCCATAACAATTGATCCAACACATCTCAAACACATTATACTTCACTTATACATCAAACTAACCATGAAACATACATCAACTCATCACCAAAACCCCATATAAATTCATGCTTTCCAACTTTCATATGATGCAAATTTCATGCAAGTTCTCCACTTCTAATAATCCTAACATGCTTTTAATCCATCAATAATCATGAAATCATACGATATTCATCGAACTCTACTTATATTCAATTCAAGAAATTCATATAAATCCCAAGTCATACCTTGAAATGAAAGAATTATGAGATGAAATGAAGATAGGATGATGTTGATGATCTTAGCTCTAAAATTCCTCAAAGTATAGCTTGAATTATGAGATGAAATTCTCCTTCTCTTCCTTGGTGTAAATACCGATCTTAAGTGTGTGTAATTGTGTGAGATTTTCTTATCTCTTGAAATGAAATGGAATATGATGGAATGAAATGGAAGAATAAGAAGATAACCCGAAGTCTTGCATGAATATGTGTGATTCATTACATTTTGCACACAAGTCCCTAAGCTATTTAAATTCATGCAATCAAGTTTCATCTCTACACAAAAGATCACCTATATCCATCTCATGTTATGCAATTAAGTACACAAATTCACACTAAGGATCAATTAAGGACATATAGTGCAATTAAGTCACATATATCAATTGGTTCATATAATTTATATTAATGACAATTATACGAATACATGAAGGTATAATGCATATATTATGATGAAAGTTATAAACAAATGAATGAAATTATTAAATTAAATCTCCCAACTCCCAAAGACCCGCTCGTGGCGTGCTTACCTGAACTTCCGGAAATTGGGGCGTTACAACTCCCCTCCCCCCCCCCTAGAAGAATCTGGTCCCCAGATTCACTGATTGGAAATAAACAACTTTGGATAGAACCTCTTCATTTTCTCTTCCGGTTCCCAAGTTATCTCTTCGGTTTTGTCACTTCGCCACAATAATTTGACCGTAGGAATATTCCGGTTTCTCAACTCTTCATATTTTCTGTCCAAAATTCTAACCGGCTTCTGAACAAAAGACAGATTCGGTTCCAATTCCACTTCTTCAACAGGGAGAATTTCAGTTTCACCCGGATAGTACTTTCTTCGCTGAGAGACGTGAAAAACATTATGAATTCCCATAAGATTAGGAGGTAGATCCAATCTGTAAGCTACTTCCCCAATTCTCTCAAGAATTTCAAACGGCCCCAAAAAACGAGGATTAAGCTTTCCTCCATTTCCAATCCGAGAAAACCCCTTTCGTGGAGGTACCTTTAAGAAAACCCAGTCCCCTACTTCAAATTTCAGATCCCTTCAACGAATATCGGCATAACTTTTCTGTCTATCTTGTGCAGCTTTCATCCATTGTTGTATCTGATGAACTTTCTCGATCATAACTCTCACGACCTTAGAAGGTTTCTCAAGTTTGTTACCTGTCTTTACTCCTTCTTGTTTTGTCCATTTCCATTCTTCTAAATCAAAGAATAACGGTGACCGACATTTACGCCCATAAAGCACTTCATATAGAGCCATACCGATAGAAGCTTGATAACTATTATTACATGTGAACTCAATTAACGGGAGTTGCTCATGCCACGAAGTTTGAAAGTCCAATGCACAAGCTCGAAGTAAGTCTTCCAAATAGCGAATGACCCTCTCGGACTGACCATCGGTTTGAGGATGAAAAGCCGTGCTAAATCGAAGCTTCGTGCCCAAAATACTTTGTAACTCTTGCCATAACTTGGAAGTAAAACGGGGATCTCCGTCCGAAACAATACTTACCGGAATCCCATGAAGTCGAATAATCTTTCTATTATAAATCTCAGCTAACTTTTGAATTTTGTAAGACATTCGAACCGGTAGAAAATGTGCAGACTTAGTTAGCCGATCCACAATTACCCAAATGCAATCATAACCGTCTTTCACTCTTGGTAATCCGAATATAAAATCCATTGTCACTTGTTCCCACTTCCACTCGGGAATAGGTTACGGCTGTAGAAGACCTCCCGGCTTTTGATGTTCGGCCTTAACTTTCTGACATGTCAAACAATGTTTCACAAACTCGGCTACATCCCTTTTTAACCCATAACACCAATAATATTACTTCAAATCTTTCTACATTTTATTTCCTCCCGGATGTACCGAATATGCCGACTTATAAGCTTCTTCAAGGAATACCCTTTTCAATTCATCGGGCACTACCATTCGGTTCTTGAAATGAAGAAGACCAGTTTCATCAAACCCGAATGGACTTTCCGGATCCTCTCTTGCCTTAACAACCAACTTCTGAACCTCCAGATCCTTACTTTTAGCCTCAAACAATCTATGTTTCAATTTTGGGTAGATGGAAATGTTAGAAACCCGAGCTTTTACCACAATAGGCTCAATTCCACTACTTTCTTCAACTTCCAAATTGGCTACGCCAACCTTTCTACTTAAAGCATCGGCAACCATGTTAACTTTTCCGAGATGATATTTAATAATACAATCATAATCTTCTAACCGTTCCATCCATCTTCGTTGCCTCATATTGAGATCCTTTTGTGTAAAAAAATATTGAAGACTCTTATGATCCGTAAAAATCTCAAAAGTCACCCTGTATAAATAATGTCTCCATTTCCCGAGGGCAAATATTACAGCGGCAAGCTCAAGATCGTGTGTAGGATAGTTCTTTTCATGCTCTTTCAATTTTCGAGAAGCATAAGCAATCACTTTCCCGTTTTGAGTTAAAACACACCCCAAACCTTCCTTCGACGCGTCTGTATAAACAATATATCCTTCAGAACCTTCAGGTAAAGTTAAAATTGGAGCTGAAACTAACTTCTCCTTCAAAGTATTGAAACTCTTATCACAACCATCATCCCACACAAATTTAACATCTTTCTTTGTTAACTGAGTTAAAGAAGCGGCGATTTTTGAGAAATCTTGCACGAATCTCCTATAATATCCCGCCGATCGCAAGAAACTTTTAACCTCAGAGGCGTTCTTTGGCTTCTCCCATTTCAACACCGCTTCAATTTTAGAAGGATCGACTTCTAATACATTTCCCGAAATAATATAACCCAAGAAAGCAACCCGGTCGATCCAAAATTCACATTTGCTAAACTTTGCAAATAACTGATGTTCCTTCAAAGTTTTCAATACAAGTCCAAGATGTCTTGCATGTTCCTCAACCGACTTGGAGAAAACCAAAATATCATCAATGAATATCACAACAAACTTATCAAGGAACGGTCGGAAAATTCTATTCATCATATCCATAAAAGCAGAGGGAGCATTTGTCAAACCAAACGGTATAACCACAAATTCATAATGCCCATATCTCGTGTTGAAACCCAGTTTTTGGAATATCCTCAGCTCGGATCCGTAATTGATAATATCCCTGTCGTAGATCAAGTTTTGAATCTACTTTGGATCCTTGGAGTATGTCAAATAGCTCCTCAATGTGTGGAAGAGGATATTTATTCTTGATAGTCATCCTATTTAATTCCCGATAATCAATACACATCCGTAAAGTACCATCTTTCTTTTTCACAAATAATACCGGCGCACCCCACGGTGACGAGCTCGGCCTAATATACCCAATTTCCAATAGAGTATCAAGTTGAATTTTTAATTCTTTCAATTCTGCTGGAGCCATCCGATACGGAGTCTTAGAATACGGTTCTGCATTCGGATACAAATCAATCACAAATTCTATTTCTCTATCCGGCGGGAACTAATCCAATTTTTTCGGAAACACTTTGAGAAATTCCTTCACAACTTCTGTTTCTTCTAATTTCACCTGATCCTTACGCCGATTAAGAATATAGGCTATGAATCCCGTAGCCCCATCATGAACCAATTTCTGAGCTTCAGAGAACGATAATAGAGTTACTGTTTTAGAACTCCAACCCGTGATCACTTCTGAACCCAACTGAACTCTCTTGGCCCGACAATCCATGGTAGCATAATGCTTGATTAACCAATCCATTCCCAAGATAGAACCATAGCGAGACATTGGCAATTCAATGAAATCCATCGAGAAAACCCGACCCTCAATACTCATCGGCACCTCTCTAAAAACCCGATTAGTTTCTACACTACCACCAAAAGGAGTACTAACAACATAGCATGCAGAAGGGAAAGTAACACACAAAGGCAATTTCATAGATATATCATGAGAAATAAAGGAGTGGGTAGCTCCCGGATCAAATAGACTATGTATGTCTATGCCATGAATGCAAATGGTACCTTCAACAACTGTTGCAGGATCCACGTCTACATCCACTTCTTCTCCTTCCAGAGCATAAGCACGGGCTCGAATTAACTGCCTCTGGCCCCCGGCAGGCTGATCCCGAGGATCCGGACAAGTGTCCACCCTATGATCGGCACTCCCGCATATCAAACATAACCCGAGGCGTCTTCTACGATTGTCATAATGATGAGTTGGTTGCCGGCAGAAGGAACACTTGGGTTTCTCGGGTGGTGGTGGCAAAGTAGGAGGCTGAGGAGCCTTCTGGACCGGTCCCGGTTGTTTAAACTTCTTTACCGGGTCCTTAGGCTGTGGAGGAACTGTAGCATAAGGGATTGGCCTCTTGCCCACGTTATAACCCATTTTCGTCCCGGAACCTGAACCCTGGCCCGATCTATAAGTAGATCTCCTTGCATTGACTGAATCTTCAACCTTCAAATCCTTTGAGGTAGCTTTCTTCCAAGTACTAGTGTTAACTGCTTCGATTGCTGATTGAATGTCTGGCCTCAACCCTTGCAAGAATAGCATAGCCCTGTGAAAATCGTCACTTGCAATGTTAGGAGCATACTTGGATAACCTCTCAAATTTAGTTATATACTCTTGTTAGGTTTAATTTTCGTATCCTTTTTGGGCTTGATTTAGACTGATTTTTATGCCGTTTGAGTGTTGATTAGAGTTATTTCGCTACCTTATAGGTACAATTCGAAGGAATGATGAAACAGCGAATAAAGGAGAGGAATTTGAGCAAAAAAGTCAGAAAAACGAAGAACCGGGCTTTGTACTGAAGACAACACGGCCGTGTCAATTTTTGCCTTGATATCAACACGGCCGTGTTGATGCGTCGACTTATTGAGGCTTCGACTTGGGATTTATTTATTCGGACACGGCCGTGTCTAGTTTGGTCTTGTGAGTGACACGGCCGTGTTGAGGAGAAAGTGTCAGCACGTTTTTACCTCCTTTAGCCTATTTACGAATTTTAGCTAGGGTTGGAGGCTCATTCTTTACCTAATTCAGATCTGGTGCTAAAGGAGAGGCTATGGAGGACACCAAGTTCTTTCCCTTGTTCCATTGAAGATGATTGAAGACTAGTGTTTAATTTCTTTCCTTTTTATTGTTTTTCTAGTTCTAGCATCTAATTTCCTTGTTCTAGTTGAGTAAATGTTTGGTTGAGACCTTGAACCTTGTTGAGATATACTTGTTGTTGAATGATTATCATTAATTTCAATTAATGAATATGAATCCATTAACTTGTTATCTCTCTTGTTTGTTGGCTGATTGCTTGGCTAGATATTTAGGCATAGGGGGTTATGTTTTGTGCAGGGCAAGTGTTCGATGAAATGCCTAAGAGGGATTTTCGGATCTTATGGTTGTGTGATCGTTTTGCTAGTATGATTAAGATTGATCACCTTAGTTATGAACTTAGATTTGCATGCTAATTGAAAGATTGTATGTAAATTGGAAGAGATTTCACAACACTTAAGTTCTAGGTATAAAGATATTTAGCCTAATCTTGAGCAATCGAGCAATAGATTAACCGGGCCAAGCCGCTAGTTATTTTGTTGCACTAGTCTTGTTTGTTTGATCTAATTAATGAGCTAATGACCACGAGAGTAGCCTTAGACTTTGATTAGGTACACGCCCTTGACTTCGAGAGGAGCATGTGTATACTCTAGTGATTAGGATTGTGAGATCCGTGCCCCTTTAAAGCATGAATTGAACATGAACTTTGTATGATCATCACTTCCCCTTGCCACTTTGTTAACTTGGTTATTTGCTACTTTACTCGCTTCCTAGTAACTTCTATTTGGTTAATCTTAGTTACCTTTCAATTAAGTAAGTAGTTAATTCACTTTTATGATCAATCCGGTCTATAGATTAACAAACGCACTTTACAATTGACCTTGATTTCACCTTCCCTAGTGTAACGCCCCAGTTCCGGATGAACAGGTAAGCACGCCACGTGTGAGTTTTGAGCGTAGGATTTATTTTAATTCTCTAATTTCACAATATTATTACGTGGCATTCATATTTTTATAAAATTCATGAAACATCATTTACGCAAATTACTTGAATTCATATCATTGAAAATATTGATTCATGACACGGAAAAATATTTATTACGTAAAACAATTACCGAGAGTGCTTGAATTACCGAATCGTCCCTACTTGATTATTTTTCTAACTTTAGGGACCTAATTGCATATTATTTCAAGGATCTAATTGATCATATTTTAAAACCATGTGTACTCAATTGCATACCCTCATGAGCTAGAGGATTAATTGGCAAACTAGCACATTTCACACATTTCAAAAATGGGTTTTACGTAATGCATCTCCAAGCTTCTTCTTTGTTCATTTTATCCAAACATTTCCAACATATTCATCTCCCTCACTCTCGGTTCCAAGGAAGAAAAAGGAAGAAGTGATTTTTCATCCAATCATCAAGATTTCAAGAAATATTTCAAGGAATTGGGAATTAATCATCTTCATCATCCATCTTCTCCATATTTTCATTTTCAAGGTTGGTTTGGCATGAATCTATGAGTTTGATCATATTTGGCATGACTAGGGTTTGAGTTTGATATGCTAATGAATTCTTTGTTGAGTAAAGCATGATTTGTTGATCATATATCAGATTATAGCTTGATTTATTCATGATATTGTTGAGAATTTGAGTTTGGTTGATCAATATGAGCATAAGCTTGAAACTTGGATTCTTGATGATATCTCATGACTTATGTGTTTAAGTGTGTTTTATCACCTTCCGATTATTGATGCATCATAATTCCAGAAAATATAGGCTTGTGTTGATCAAAATGGATATTTGTTGCTTGCTTTGTTGCTTCCCGTAGCCATGCTCTGTTTTGCTCTGTTCTTCAAATTTGCAGAAACTGGGAACGACCGTTCCCAGCCTCAAGGCATTGTGGGAACGGGCGTTCCCACCTTTTCAAATGAACTAGGCGGCCGAGCATGGGAACGGCCGTTCCCATTTTGGCCTTGGTGCCGGAAGGGCCGTTCCCAGCTTCAGCGCGTTTTAAAATGGAAATCGTTGGCGCGCTTTTGGGGATTACCGGAACGACCGTTCCCATTTTTCAAAGGGGTCCGGAACGACCGTTCCCACCTGGAATGCAGAACAAAATTCTCTGCATAAAATTACGAAAATAGCCCCTCGATCCGACGACTTCTTTGACCCCGAATTGCTATTATATGTGCTAATATGTAGTGAAACAACATGTTATCATGCCACATTGCATTTTCATCGTCATCTCGACACATTTCCGTCGTTCGTCATATTTGGTCCATTTTAGGTCATGTCTCACGTATAAGTGTCGTGTTTGCACAGGTCACGAGGGTGCGGACGAGGAGCAGGCTCCGTAGAGCATATCCTTATTTTATTTTGTAAGAAAGGTGAGGTTTTATTTTAAGTAAATCGAACCCTATAACCCTTATGTGCTATTTTCGGCCAAAACATTTTATCATTATAAACGTTTTCAAAGCTATAAATATTTCAAGCAAGCAAGTAATGATTGTCATGATTTTCACCCGAGGCTACAACTTGCATGTGATATGTGTTACATGTAATTATTGCCCCTCACTCAGTCTTCGGTAGACTGATACTTCACTTTTCAGGTACTTGAGCGCTTGGTCGTGCTAGGCGGGAGTCCGGTCAAGTCTTGCACTGTCACGGGTCTAGTATTGTACCTTTCTTGTATAACATTTTGGACATCTCATGATAGGATCATTATTAGTACTTTTGAATACCTGATTATGTATATTATTAATAGATGATAATGTATTGATAGTTAAGTTGGTATCTATACGTATATATTCGGTAAATATGGTACCTATATGTATGAATGATTTTATTGCTTCCGCTTTCATTATCATGTTTGCTTTGTTATGTTGGGGAGAGTGTCCCGCCTAGCTCGTCATTTTTATTGTCACCCGTTCGCTATAGCTTTGGTTTATGTATGGATTTTCCATTTCATACGTGGATCGAGGCTATAGTGCGGGGGATGTAGTGCCCTGGGGGTTAGGGTGCTACATCTACAGGTGGTATCAGAGCCCGGTTGCAAAACCGAGGTTCTCGAGTCGTGTCAAGTCAGTCTAAGTCGCACGGCATAGGATTACTTGTTATTTGAGAGTTTGCATTTCGTTGAATTACTTGATTTATTTGTTTTCTCGCATTACTTGAGATATTTGACCATTTTTGAATGTGTGTTTATTGTTATCATTGAATTATATGCACACATTTGCATTTATTAATTAAACCACGCATGTGTAGCGATCTGATTTCAGGATGGAGCACGATAGACACTCCAGTGACCGATCCTCGAGACACAGGCATCATCATCATTGTCGGCATCACCGTCGGGAGAGATCACCTCCTCCTCCACCCGCTCAGGCACAGCCCCAGGATTTCATGAACGCTGTAGTGGGGCTAATTGATCAGAGACTACAGGAAAGGGTTCCTCCACCACCTCCAGCACCAGTAGCACCTCAGGAGAACCCCATTTCTGCTATTTTGCGTGAGTTTCAGAATCAGCGTCCCCCGAAGTTCTATAAGGGCGACGATATTCAAGCAGAGATGTGGCTGGAGGAGATCGACAGGATCTGGCAGCTTATCCCTTGTGACACTCAGGAGAAGGCTCGCTGTACACTTACTCTTATCCAGGGTGAGGCCTACTCCTGGTGGGAGAGTACACAGATTGTTCTAGAGGCAGCCGGGATAGAGATTACCTGGGAGGTCTTCGTACGGGAGTTCAGAAACAAGTATATTCCTCCATCTTCCCGTACTCGCAGGTTGAGGGAGTTCACCGAGCTGAAACAGGGAGGCAGGTCCGTGGGGCAGTATATCGCCGAGTTCGAGAGACTTTCTCGCTATGCACCCAACATAGCGAATGATGATTTTCACAAGGCGATGCAGTTCGTTCAGGGGCTTAGGCCAGACATCCAGGATGCCCTGAAAGCAGCTGATACGAGCACCTAGGCTAAAGCTACCGCCAAGGCTCTAAAGGTTGAGGATTCTGATATTGCTAGGAGAGCTACTCAGCGGACTGGACAGGCTTTAGGCTCGAGAGTAGGTCAGGGATCGAGCTCAGGAAAGAGACCGATGATTTACTCCGCACCTCCCGCGCAGAAGGACTCCGGGAAGAAGCTAAAGGCTACAGGACCAGCACGGAAGGGTCCGAGAGCTCCAGTACCACCACAACCACCTCAGAAACCGGGCTGCAGATTTTGTGGACTTCCTACACATAGCTATGATAATTGCAGATGCCGGTTGGGTTTATGTTTGGTCTGCGGGAGTGACGAGCACATGGTTGATGGTTGTCCGGATCGTCGGGATCCGCCACCTGCAGGACCGAGGCCACTTGTGAGGGCTCGAGCTTATGCACTCGCTGGAGAGGAGCAGGATGCTGAGATAGACCCCACCGCGGTAGTTGAAGGTATTATTTGCATCCATGGCACGAACATCCATACGTTATTTGATCCAGGAGCTACACACTCCTTTCTTGCGCATTCGATTGCTATTACATTACCTTTGCCTGCTATGTGTACTTCTGTGCGCTACCTAGTTAGTACTCCTTTTGGTAGTAGGCGAGAGACGAATCAGGTCTATAGGGATGTTCCAGTGGTGATTGAAGGCAGGGAATTTTTGACCGATTTCATTGTGATGCCAATGGAGAGATACGGGGCTATTTTGGGGATGGATTGGCTTTACAGGCATTGTGCTACCGTGGATTGTTGGGCAAAGAAAGTGCAGTTGGGTTCAGAGGTTACCACGGGTTGTACTTCAAAGACTGTACCCCTACTTTCATTTTCAGAAGCTCAGAAATTAGTCAGAGACGGGGCTACAGGGTTTATTGCTTATATTCTGAACAAGCCCAAAGATCAGGTGAAACTAGAGGACACCGAAGTGGTAAAAGAATTTCCCGAGGTTTTTCCAGAAAAGTTGGATTCTTTGCCTCCTGAGCGAGAGATCGAGTTTGTGATCGATCTTTTTCCGAATGCCGAGCCGTATTCAAAGACTCCATACCGGATGGCTCCAACGGAATTAAAGGAATTAAAAGTTCAGCTTGAAGCGTTGTTGGAAGTTGGTTACATTCGGCCGAGCTCTTCACCTTGGGGAGCACCGGTGATATTTGTAAAGAAAAAGGACGGGACTTTAAGAATGTGCATCGATTACAGGGAGTTGAACCGGATGACTATTAAGAACAAGTATCCCCTCCCACATATCGAGGAGTTATTCGATATACTTCAGGGTTCCAAAGTCTACTCAAAATTGGATTTAAGACAGGGATATTACCAGCTGCGAATCCGAGCAGAGGATATTCCTAAGACAGGATTCAATACTCGGTACAGGCACTACGAGTTCGTGGTTATGCCGTTTGGATTAACTAACGCCCCTGCAGCTTTCATGGATATAATGCACCGGATTTTCAGGCCTTTCCTCGACAAGTTTGTGGTGATTTTTATTGATGATATTCTGGTTTTCTCAAAATCAGCCGAGGAGCACGCGAGACATCTCAGGCTCGTTCTACAGACTTTGAAAGAGCATCAGCTATTTGCTAAGTTTAGCAAGTGTGAATTCTGGATCGATCGGGTTTCCTTCTTGGGACATGTGATTTCAGGAAAAGGGTTGGAAGTTGATTCCTCGAAAATCGAGGCCGTACTCAAGTGGGAGAAACCAAAGAATGCCTCGGAAATTAGAAGCTTCTTGGGATTGGCCGGTTATTACAGAAGGTTCGTTCAGGATTTTTCTAAGATTGCTGCACCGTTGACCCGATTGACAAAGAAGGATGTTAAGTTTGTCTGGGAGGAGAAGTGTGATCAAAGCTTTAACTTTTTGAAAGAAAAATTAGTCTCAGCTCCGGTGTTAGCACTTCCTGAGGGTTCAGAGGAATATGCAGTGTATACAGATGCTTCTAAAGAAGGTTTAGGTTGTGTTTTGACTCAGAAAGGAAAAGTGATCGCCTATGCTTCTCGAAAGCTAAAGGAATATGAAAGGAACTATCCGACACACGACCTGGAGCTTGCAGCCGTGATCTTTGCTCTCGGGAAATGGAGACATTATCTATACGGGACTTCTTTTGAGATTTTTACCGACCACAAAAGCCTCCAGTATTTATTCACACAGAAAGATTTGAATATGAGGCAACGGCGTTGGATGGAAAAACTAGAAGATTATGATTGTACGATTAAGTATCATCCAGGAAAAGCTAACGTGGTCGCCGATGCACTTAGCAGGAAGGCGAGTGTATCGAGTTTGGAAATAAAGGAAATTGATGAAGTGACGCCGATTGTGTTAAAGGCTCGGGTTTCTAATATCACAATTCAGCCGGAATTGAAGTATCAGTTATTTGAGGCTCAGAATAAGGATCCGGAAGTTCAGAAGCTTGTAAGTAAAGCTAAGGATGACCCGGAGAGTCCGTTTGGGTTCGATGAGACCGGGTTACTTCGGTTTAAAAATAGAGTGGTAATACCTGAAGAATTGAAACGGGTTCTACTCGAAGAAGCTCACAAGTCAGCCTATTCGATCCACCCAGGAGGAAACAAATTGTATAAGGATTTGAAGCAATATTATTGGTGGAACGGGATAAAGAGAGACGTGGCAGAATATGTGAAACATTGTCTGACTTGTCAAAAAGTGAAAGCTGAGCACCAAAAGCCCGCGGGACTTCTATAACCGTTACCTATTCCCGAGTGGAAGTGGGAACAAGTAACGATGGACTTTGTTTCCGGATTACCGAAAGTTAAAGGCGGGTTTGATGGAATTTGGGTAATTGTGGATAGATTCACAAAGTCAGCTCACTTTCTACCGGTCCGGATGTCTTATAAGATCCCGAAGTTGGCTGAAATTTATAACAGAGAGATTATCCGACTTCATGGTATTCCGGTGAGCATAGTTTCAGACCGAGACCCGAGGTTTACTTCTAAGTTGTGGCAAGAATTGCAGGCCGTTTTGGGAACGAGACTTAAATTCAGTACAGCATTTCATCCGCAAACAGACGGTCAAACTGAAATATTAATAAGATATTTGGAAGATCTTCTTCGGGCGTGCGCGATTGATTTTCAGAATTCATGGGCAGAACAGCTTCCTTTGATCAAGTTTGCTTATAACAATAGCTTTCAGGCTTCGATCGGGTTGGTTCCGTATGAACTTCTTAATGGAAGAAAGTGCCGATCTCCATTGTTCTTCGACTTGGAAGAGTGGAAGTGGTCGAAACAGGAAGGGGTAAAGAAAGATGAAAGGTTCGAAAGGCCTTCCAAAGTCGTTCAGGCTATGATTGAGAAAGTGCAAATGATTCAACAACAGATGAAAGCCGCTCAAGATAGGCAAAAGAGCTATGCCGATAAGCGCCGAAGAGATCTTGAATTTGAAGTTGGTGACTGGGTATTCTTGAAGGTGTCACCAAGGAAAGGTTTCACCCGGATCGGGAAAGGAGGGAAACTTAACCCTCGCTACGTAGGTCCTTTTGAGATTCTTGAAAGAATAGGTGAGGTAGCCTATCGATTGGACCTACCACCGAGTCTTACGGGGATTCACAATGTATTCCATGTTTCACAATTAAGGAAATATTACCCCGATGAGACCGCGATTCTCCCCGTGGAAGAAGTGGAGCTGGAACCGAATTTAACATTTGTTCAGAGGCCGGTTAGAATCTTGGATCGGAAGTTTCAGGAATTGAGAAACCGGAGGATTCCCATGGTTAAAGTTTTGTGGAGAAGTGACAAAACCGAAGAAGCTACGTGGGAAACCGGAGATTAGATGAAACGGTTCTACCCGGAGTTGTTCACTCAAGACTAGAGAATCTGGGGACCAGATTCTTTTAAGGGGGGGAGAGTTGTAACGCCCCAGTTCCGGATGAACAGGTAAGCACGCCACGTGTGAGTTTTGAGCGTAGGATTTATTTTAATTCTCTAATTTCACAATATTATTACGTGGCATTCATATTTTTATAAAATTCATGAAACATCATTTATGCAAATTACTTGAATTCATATCATTGAAAATATTGATTCATGACACGAAAAAATATTTATTACGTAAAACAATTACCGAGAGTGCTTGAATTACCGAATCGTCCCTACTTGATTATTTTTCTAACTTTAGGGACCTAATTGCATATTATTTCAAGGAGTTAATTGATCATATTTTAAAACCATGTGTACTCAATTGCATACCCTCATGAGCTAGAGGATTAATTGGCAAACTAGCACATTTCACACATTTCAAAAATGGGTTTTACGTAATGCATCTTCAAGCTTCTTCTTTGTTCATTTTATCCAAACATTTCCAACATATTCATCTCCCTCACTCTCAGTTCCAAGGAAGAAAAAGGAAGAAGTGATTTTTCATCCAATCATCAAGATTTCAAGAAATATTTCAAGGAATTGGGAATTAATCATCTTCATCATCCATCTTCTCCATATTTTCATTTTCAAGGTTGGTTTGACATGAATTTATGAGTTTGATCATATTTGGCATGACTAGGGTTTGAGTTTGATATGCTAATGAATTCTTTGTTGAGTAAAGCATGATTTGTTGATCATATATCAGATTATAGCTTGATTTATTCATGATATTGTTGAGAATTTGAGTTTGGTTGATCAATATGAGCATAATCTTGAAACTTGGATTCTTGATGATATCTCATGCCTTATATGTTTAAGTGTGTTTTATCACCTTCTGATTATCGATGCATCATAATTCCAGAAAATATAGGCTTGTGTTGATCAAAATGGATATTTGTTGCTTGCTTTGTTGCTTCCCGTAGCCATGCTCTGTTCTGCTCTGTTCTTCAAATTTGCAGAAACTGGGAACGACCGTTCCCAGCCTCAAGGCATTGTGGGAACGGGCGTTCCCACCTTTTCAAATGAACTAGGCGGCCGAGCATGGGAACGGCCGTTCCCATTTTGGCCTTGGTGCCGGAAGGGCCGTTCCCAGCTTCAGCGCGTTTTAAAATGGAAATCGTTGGCGTGCTTTTGGGGATTACGGGAACGACCGTTCCCATTTTTCAAAGGGGTCCGGAACGGCCGTTCCCACCTGGAATGCAGAACAAAATTCTCTGCATAAAATTACGAAAATAGCCCCTCGATCCGACGACTTCTTTGACCCCGAATTGCTATTACATGTGCTAATTTGTAGTGAAACAACATGTTATCATGCCACATTGCATTTTCATCGTCATCTCGACACATTTCCACCGTTCGTCATATTTGGTCCATTTTAGGTCATGTCTCACGTATAAGTGTCGTGTTTGCACAGGTCACGAGGGTGCGGACGAGGAGCAGGCTCCGTAGAGCATATCCTTGTTTTATTTTGTAAGAAAGGTGAGGTTTTATTTTAAGTAAATCGAACCCTATAACCCTTATGTGCTATTTTCGGCCAAAACATATTATCATTATAAACATTTTCAAAGCTATAAATATTTCAAGCAAGCAAGTAATGATTGTCATGATTTTCAAGCAAGTTTGGCGAGTACATGATTGCACGTGGGCCCGAGGGTAATTCTTGAGCCAACCGGGAAAGCAAGGGCTGACGGGTAACTCCTGAATTATCCTCACATTGTTGGGATCACCCCCGAAGCCACTAGGAGATTAGTGGTGGAAGGAGTTCCGTGTCTAGAGGGTCATGTCCTCTACACACACCATGTCGTGGATAGTCGAGCCTTGCAAACTCGCTATCACCCGGAGGAAGAAGAAGACTGGGGATTAATCTGGCATGTCGGGTTATCCTCGGGTTATTGCATGATTTCAAGCATGAACTTGTCTATGTGAGCACTAAATGGAATTGTATGATCATGTATTGAATTGATCAAGCAAGCACGAATTGTCACGTTTGGTGTAAAGGTTGGAGAATTGCCCCTGCTCGCCGGGGTCATATGTTCATGAAACGATGAAGTTAAACTATTAAAATGATTAGTTGTAATCGGGCAAAGAACGAGTTTCTTGAACTATATATCTATTTCATTTCCAAAATCTTCACCCGAGGCTACAACTTGCATGTGATATGTGTTATATATAATTATTGCCCCTCACTCAGTCTTCGGTAGACTGATACTTCACTTTTCAGGTACTTGAGCGCTTGGTCGTGCTAGGCGGGAGTCCGGTCAAGTCTTGCACTGTCACGGGTCTAGTATTGTACCTTTCTGGTATAGCATTTTGGATATCTCATGATAGGATCATTATTAGTACTTTTGAATACCTGATCATGTATATTATTAATAGATGATAATGTATTGATAGTTAAGTTGGTATCTATACGTATCTATTCGGTAAATATGGTACCTATATGTATGAATGATTTTATTGCTTCCGCTTTCATTATCATGTTTGCTTTGTTATGTTGGGGAGAGTGTCCCGCCTAGCTCGTCATTTTTATTGTCACCCGTTCGCTATAGTTTTGGTTTATGTATAGATTTTCCATTTCATACGTGGATCGAGGCTATAGTGCGGGGGATGTAGTGCCCTGGGGGTTAGGGTACTACACCTAGGGATTCGACCCCTTGTGCTATAATTGATTCTTTTACAACTTGCCCTTGGGTTACATTTTGCTATAAATTCAATCATCTTTCACATCTTGAGATCCCTTTCTGATTTGATACCTTCCCAGGCCTTGTTCTGCCCGGATAAGGTTTAACGAAGATCGGACGGCCTCATAAGCCGGGATCAATTGTGTGTTTAGGTGTAGAGTTGAGAGTTAACAAGTTTTTGGTGCCGTTGCCGGGGAAAGCATTTGAAATCACTCTTGTTCAAGTGTTAGTAGTTAGTGATTTAGACCTTTAATATTATTGTTCTTAAACTCTTCTTTATCTCTTGTAGGTATATGCGGAGGGCCCGGAGTTGGGAGAATCTCAAACACTACCACGAGATTGAAAAGAAACTTCGTGCTCTAAGGAAAGGAAGGAGACAAGAAGAGTTAGTTTTACCGTTTCCTCTTGAGATGGAGGGCGATCAAAGGCGTGACAACTTGCCACAACACCAACCGTTTCCACCCGCTCAACCTAACCAACCACCTCAAAGACAAATTAGGGAGTATGTCATGCCAAGTATGGAGAACATCCAACAAAACTTTGGTAGACCGGGAGTGGGGGCGAACCACTTTGAAATTAAGTCGGCCTATATTTCTCTCCTCCAACAAAATCAATTCGCCGGTTTAGCTATGGAAGATCCCATTTCGCATGTGAACTGGTTCATTGAGGTTTGTGACACATTCAAACTCAACAATGTGCCCGAGGAAGCTATTAGGATTTGACTCTTTCCATTCTCCTTGAGGGATAGGGAGAAAGCTTGGCATAGTGCTTTTCCGTATGAGACTAAGGGATCATGGCCTCTATTGTCTCAAGCATTCTTGGATAAGTTCTTCCCGCACGCTAAAACGGTTATGCTCCGGAATGAAATCACTTCATTTCGGCAATATGAAGGAGAAACCCTATACGAAGCTTAGGAACGGTTTAAGGAAATACAAAGCAAATGTCCTCACCATGGATGCGAAGATTGGAAGCTAGTCCAATCGTTCTACGGAGGAATCTCCCAAGCCTTGAAGGTCATGATTGACTCCGCCGCGGGAGGCGCTATAATGACCATGTACGAAGCCGATGCAATACAATTGTTGGAGAGAATGGCGGCTAACAATTCTTGGGCAAATGAAAGGGGTAACACACCAATCCCGAGGTGTAACATCCCGACTGATCAGACTTTTCAGGTAACCTCTTATGTGCGCTATTTAACTAGTTCTTTAAGTGATTATGTGATATTAACTGTCAACGTGGATCATTTGAAGTTATTTGAACTTATTTGCTTTGATATGAATTTGGTTACCCTTGATCGTTTAACTTTTCTTGTTTGGTATTTTATTCGTTTCGGGTTCGCATTTAATTCTAATTTTGTGAATTTGTGATATTTGTTAATTATATGTTTTATGAACTCGTTTATGTGCTCGTTATATGTTTTGGTTGCTTTTTGGGTTCGTTTTGGAGACGGGACCTAAAGGAGGCTAAAGAGCACTTAGCGCACCTTGGGTTCCGGAACGCGTATTTTGAGCTCGGGAATTCGGATTCGAATTCCGTCACCTCCATTGAACTCGTTTCGACGATTCGGGTTTGATGGGACAAGCCTCATATTTTTCTAAGCTCGTTAAGACCTCAGTATTTCACCCGTAACGAGCCCCTTAAGCTTGGAAGCTACCTTTTGACCTCATGAGACCTTGTGGACCCCACCTTAACCTTATCTAAGCCCTTAACCATGAGATATAACTTGAGTTAAGCTCTCCCTCAGCTTTTTCCCAAGAGAAACCGAGCCAATCCTTCTCTCTTTCACCCATTTCGATCAGCAACCAAGGAAGCAAGGAAGAAGAAGAAAACCTTTGTCCAATCTTGTGTTTTCAAGCTCAAATCTCCATCTAAACTTCTCCAAATTGAAAGGTAAGTTCATGGTTGTCTTCTTCACTCTCTCTTCTATCTTTTATGTGTTCTTGAGTTCAATTCTTTGGTTGAATCATGAGTTTGAGCAAGCATGTGAATAGTAGTAGTTGGGAGATTGGTTTGATTCTTACTCCTTACTTGTTTCCTTGAGTTTTGTTGTTGTTTTTATGTTTCTAAGACTTGTTTCCTAGCATTTATTGCTTTTCCTTGCTTGGTAGTTGGAGCATGAGTGTTTGGTTTTGGGTTTGGGGTTGCTGAGTTGCTGTTCGCCCGTTTTCGTTTTCTGTACCGTGACACGGGGGTGTCACGGTTTGCCCTTTTCCGGTGACACGGGCGTGTCACCTTTCGTTTTCGATTTTCTGTACCGTGACACGGGGGTGTCACGGTTTGGCTTTTCTTGGTGACACGGGCGTGTCACCTCCGGGATTCTGTTGTTCGTTTTCTGTACCGAGACACGGGGGTGTCTCGGCTTGCCTTTCCCGGGGGACACGGGCGTGTCTCCTAGGAACTCTAAGTTTCGTTCGTTTGTTTCCTTTCGGTTGTTCTTGTTGATTATTCTTGCCTCGTTTATGATATATGCTCTTATATGAATTATTTGTTTGTAATTGGCCTTAATGTGAATTCATTTCATATCATTGGCATCATAAGCATACATGCGCATGTACCGAGCGTCAATATGGTTCATATTGAGTCTAAGAGTGTTCCTTGTTGTTTGTCTTGTTCAGTGGATCTTCCTGTAGAGGACGAGCTTGCTCCGTAGGTGTCCGATTTCCTGTTTTTGACTCCACTTCGTTCGTCGACAAGGTGAGGTTTTGTTCTTTAGTTATTCGACCTATAACCCTACTTGATTTGAAGCCTCGCATGTGGATACGTATAATATATGGTAAATAAGTGTATGATACTTATGTTGCGGGATTTATCCCATTTGTTATAAGAATTTGAAAACATTTGTATAAGTATATAAGCTATTTTGCTTTCGTTTACAAAGGTTTAGTTTTGGGCAAGTGTGTGTGTGTGTGTAAGCGAGATGTGGCTTTGAAAGATAAGCTTTGAGGTATGTTTGTGTGACTTTCGTGATATGTTTGGGCCCCGGAGTGTGGTATGGTAATCTCGGGACGGCCGAGGGGTCGCCGAGCTCTTCCATCAACACCTCCCTTTGAGAGTCTCGCCCAACCTTGGGAGGTTGAGGAAGGGTGTTTCTCTTGAGCCGGCGGAGGCAACCGCCGAAGGTTTCAAGGTAGTAATTAAACCTTGTCTCGTTTCTTTGTGTGGATAGTTAGGACCGATCAACCCTTCTATCAACCGGTGTTGGGGATGGATTCTGATTTGTTTTGTTTTGCTCTGATCTTTGTATATGGAAGTTGGGAGTTTAGTGTTAGACTCGTACTCGCCGAGTTGGGTTAGCTTTGTATGATCTGTGAAACGAGAGTGGATTTCTAAGTACTTAAAATTTGGCATTATCTCCTTTTGACTTCTTTTACTTTATGTATATATATATATATATCACGGGAATTAATTTGGCTTGCAAAAACCACTCTCGGTTCAAGGATCCTTCAGTTTTGATTAAATGCTTTGCTCTATATATATATCGGGTGCGTGAGTTAGCCCCCTCACTAGTCTCTAGGACTAACCCTCGTTGTTGTTTTCCCCTTTTTCCTTTCTTTTGAGTTTGCAGGTTCTTCCGAGTCAAGCTAGGCGGCAAGTGTCTTTTGGAGTTTACTTGTGGTTTAGCTTGAGTCTTCATGCATTCGTAGTGGATTACTTTTACTCTTACTGTGGTATTTTGGTTTACGTATTTATGATTACGCTTATGTTATTTTTTGGCCGTGATGGCATTGTACATTTGTAAGTAAGCTAACTTGTGGATTTGGAATACTTGACCCTCCCCCATTGTGATATGTATATGTGATGATCTTGGGAATCATGTTTGGTATATGATTTGCTTCCGCTACTCTGATTTTAATTCTCGCAGTTCCTGAGGGTCTAGGCCGCCTAGCGAGGGTGTGAGTTTGGTGTGTCTCCCGTTCGCTATGGTTTGATACGGGTGCGAACTTCCATTTCGTTACTCGTGTTGAACCTTAGTGCGGGGGATGTGGCGCCCTTCGCTCTGGGGGTGTTACATCCTGGCGTGGTATCAGAGCTCTCGGTTGCAAAACCAGAGCTCTGAAGTCGTGTTGGGTCTGTCTAAGTCGTTCGGTATAGGAGTATGTGACTATTTGCATTCATCCACATCTTTACGTGACTTATTTGTTTAAATTTGTGATAATTGACTTCATGATCATGAACTAAACCCCATGCATCGATATCTTCTTGATTTGTGGATTTTCAGGATGCCTCCAAGAAGGAGAGCAGATAGGGAGCAGACTCCTGATCTCAATCAACCCCCTCCACAAGCACCTCCACCTCCTCCGATGAATGCTGAGAATATTGTGCAGGCCCTTCTGAACCAGCTTCAACAGAATCAAAGAGATAATCCACATTGGGAAGGACAAGGTGGGCAAGTAACTCCGGCCTTTAAGGAGTTCAGAAACAACAATCCACCTAAGTGGTATGGAGGAGATGACATCCAAGCCGAGGAGTGGTTGTCGGAAGTTGCGGGAATTTGGGAAATTTGCCCCGCTCCTTCGCATGAGAAAGCTGTTTGCACGGCCCGGTTTGTTCAAGGTCCCGCATCCAATTGGCTCAAAGCTACAAGAGCCCGATTGGAAAGGAGTGGAGAAGAGTTTGATTGGGAAAGCTTCGTGAGAGAATTTCGTCACAAGTATGTTCCTCCAAGTGCTCGCGAGAGGAGACTACAACAATTTACAGAATTGAAACAAGGGAACCGTTCGGTTGAAGAGTATATCATGGAATTTGAGAGACTTGCACCGTATGCTCCACACATTTCCAATGATGACACCCAGAAGGCACGGAACTTTATTCATGGTTTGAGATATGATATTCAGAGTGCTCTTAAGGCGGCTACTGTGGATACGTGGGAGAAGGCTACGAGGAAAGCGATCAAAGTGGAAGCTAACAATACAAGATTGAGGCCGACTTACTCTTCAGGCCAAGGTTCGAGCTCAAATTTGGGGAAAAGGCCTGCGTTCTCTGGTGGGCCTCCGGTTTTCAAACCCCAAGGTTCTACCACTTCAGTCAAGAAAGCTCGACCTTTGGTCCCTGCGGTACCAGCTTTACCGGCTCCGATTCAATGTGGCTATTGCAAGGGTCCCAATCACACCGAGGAGAATTGCCGGAAGAAATTGAGAAGATGTTATAAGTGTGGGGAGCCCGGTCATCTGATTGGCACTTGTCCTCAGATGAGAACACCTCAGCCTCGAGCTCCTCAGCCGTTGAATGTGATGCCTCCGAGAGCACCAATCCAGGCGAGAGCTTATGCTTTGGAGGGCGAGGAAGAGAATGTGGAAGTAGATGCCAATGCCGTTGTTGAAGGTACTATCCACATTCATGGCATTCCATTGCATGCATTGTTTGATCCGGGGGCAACGCATTCATTTATTGCTTCCCGGCTTGCTTCTACTCTTCCATTGCCTGTTGCTTGTCTAGATGATTCCTTTGTTATTTCTTCTCCCCTTGGTACTACTTTGGCTACGAATTGTGTTTACCGTGGTTGTCCGGTGGTTGTGGAAGATCAAGAGTATCCGGCAGATCTGATCAAGATGCCGATCAAGAAGTATGGGGTGATTCTGGGAATGGACTGGTTGTACCGTTACCGAGCCATGATGGATTGTTTTGCTAAGAGGGTGACTTTGGGTTCTACGGTCTTTGCGGGTCAGAGGTTGAAGACCTGCCCGTTTATTTCCTTCATGGAAGCAAGTAGATTGTTCCGGGACGGTGCGACGGGCTATGTGGCCTATCTTTTGAATAAGCCAAAGGATCAGGCCAAGCTCGAAGAGACGGAGATCGTGAAGGAATTCCCCGATGTGTTTCCGGAGAATTTGGGAGCTTTACCTCCGGATCGGGACGTCGAGTTTGTAATAGATCTCTATCCCGGAGCAGAACCGTATGCGAAATCTCCCTATAGGATGGCTCCAGCCGAGTTGAAGGAGTTGAAGACGCAATTGGACGAGCTCTTAGAGTGTGGTTACATTCGCCCGAGCACTTCTCCGTGGGGTGCTCCGGTCCTGTTTGTAAAGAAGAAAGACGGGACTTTGCGAATGTGTATTGACTACCGTGAGCTGAACCGGTTAACGGTTAAAAACAAATACCCGCTCCCTCACATTGAAGAGTTGTTCGACCTCCTGCAAGGTTCGAGAGTTTATTCCAAGTTGGACTTAAGGCAAGGGTATTACCAGTTGCGTATCCGGGAGGGAGATATACCGAAGACGGGTTTCAACACGAGATATGGGCATTTTGAGTTTGTGGTCATGCCTTTTGGTCTTACCAATGCCCCAGCCGCGTTTATGGATATGATGCACCGAATATTCCGGCCTTACCTCGATAAATTCGTGGTCATCTTTATAGATGATATTCTGGTGTATTCGAGGTCTGAAGAAGAGCATGCGCGGCATTTGAGCATTGTCTTGTCTACACTTCGGGAGCATAGACTGTTCGCCAAGTTCAGTAAGTGCGAGTTCTGGTTGGATCGAGTTTCCTTTTTGGGTCACTTCATTTCAGGGAATGGTATAGAAGTGGATCCGGCGAAGATCGAAACGGTGATGCTTTGGAAGCAACCTAAGAATGCCTCGGAAGTTAGAAGTTTTCTCGGGTTGGCAGGGTACTATAGGCGCTTTGTGAAAGATTTTTCGAAGATTGCCTCCCCGTTGACCCGATTAACTAAGAAAGAGGTGAAGTTTGAGTGGGATGGGGCGTGTGAGAAGAGTTTTCAAACTCTTAAGGAGAGGTTGACTACTGCACCGGTTTTAATCCTACCCGAAGGTTCGGAAGGCTACTCAGTTTATACCGATGCTTCAAAGGAAGGTCTCGGTTGTGTGTTAATGCAGAATGGTAAGGTGGTAGCCTACGCCTCAAGGAAGTTAAAGGATCATGAGAAGAACTATCCCACTCATGACTTGGAACTTGCAGCGGTAGTGTTTGCTTTGATGAAATGGCGCCATTACCTTTATGGAGTCACTTTTGAAGTGTTCACCGACCACCAGAGTCTTAAGTATCTGTTTACCCAGAAGGATTTGAACGTAAGACAGAGAAGGTGGATGGAACTACTCGAGGATTATGATTGTAAGATTCAGTACCATCCGGGTAAAGCCAATGTGGTGGCGGACGCTTTGAGTAGGAAAGTGAATGTTTCAGGTTTGGAAGCAGGTTCTAGTAGACAGGGTTCAGTGATTCTGGTTTCAGAGGCTCGATTGGCTAATATTTCGATTCAGCCGGTTTTGAAGCAGAGATTGATAGAAGCTCAATCTGTGGATCCAGAGATTCAGAAATTGGTAACTAAGTCAAAGATTGATCCTGAAACCAAGTTTGGATTCGATGATTCAGGATTGTTCAGGTTTAAGGCTCGGGCTTGTGTTCCGGAAGATCTTAAACAGTTGGTACTTGAAGAAGCCCACAAGTCAGCATATGCAGTACATCCCGGTACCACCAAAATGTACAAGGATTTAAGGACTTCATATTGGTGGAACGGTATGAAGAGAGACGTCGCTAACTATGTTAGGAGATGTCAAACATGCCAAGTGGTGAAAGCAGAACACCAGAAACCGGGAGGAACTCTCCAACCACTTCCAATACCCGAGTGGAAGTGGGAGCAAGTGACAATGGACTTTGTGTCCGGCTTGCCAAGGACCAAAGGAGGTTCTGATGGGATTTGAGTGATTATTGATAGGTTGACGAAGTCGGCGCACTTTCTTAAAGTGAAGATGTCCGATAAGGTTCCTAATTTGGCCCGGTTATATCGGAAAGAGATTGTTAGACTACATGGTTGCCCGGTCAGCATTGTTTCAGATAGAGATCCTCGGTTCACGTCCAGTTTTTGGCAGGAGTTACAAAAGTGTTTGGGGACGAAGCTCCACTTCAGTACTGCATTTCACCCACAGACGGATGGCCAGTCAGAAAGGCTAATAAGGTATCTCGAGGACATGCTTCGTGCTTGTGCCTTGGATTATCCGAATTCGTGGGATGAACAGTTGGATTTAATTGAGTATGCCTACAACAACAGCTTTCAGTCCTCTATTGGCATGGCACCGTATGAAGCTTTGTATGGAAGAAAGTGCCGATCCCCTCTATTTTGGGATATTGATGAGTGGAGATGGACTAAAGATGGAAAGCTCGAGAGGGCTAAGAAACCTAAGGAAATTCAGGATACAATCGAGAGGGTGAAAGTGATTAAACAGAGGTTGAAAGTGGCTCAAGACCGACAGAAGAGTTATGCAGATAAGAGAAGACGACCCTTAGAGTTTGAGAAGGGAGATAAGGTCTTTTTAAAGGCATCTCCTAGAAAAGGGTATGCTCGGATTGGTAAAGGCGGGAAGCTTAACCCACGCTACTTAGGCCCCTTTGAGATCCTTGATCGAGTTGGGGAAGTAGCCTACCGACTTGATTTGCCGCCGAGTTTGACCGGGATTCACAATGTGTTCCATGTTTCACAGCTTCGGAAACATTATCCCGATGAGTCTTCTATTCTTCCAGTTGAGAAAGTTCAGTTAGAGCCGGATTTGACCTTTAAGAAGTATCCAGTTCAGGTGTTGGATCGGAAGATGCAAGAGTTGAGGAATAGACAGATCCCTCTTGTGAAAGTCTTATGGCGGGATCAGGAATCCGAAGAAGCAACTTGGGAGACCGAGGATAAGATGAAACAGTTGTATCCGGATCTTTTCAAAACCTCGCCTCGGACCTGAGGACAGGTCCTTTTGAAGGAGGGAGGGTTGTAACATCCCGACTGATCAGACTTTTCAGGTAACCTCTTATGTGCGCTATTTAACTAGTTCTTTAAGTGATTATGTGATATTAACTGTCAACGTGGATCATTTGAAGTTATTTGAACTTATTTGCTTTGATATGAATTTGGTTACCCTTGATCGTTTAACTTTTCTTGTTTGGTATTTTATTCGTTTCGGGTTCGCATTTAATTCTAATTTTGTGAATTTGTGATATTTGTTAATTATATGTTTTATGAACTCGTTTATGTGCTCGTTATATGTTTTGGTTGCTTTTTGGGTTCGTTTTGGAGACGGGACCTAAAGGAGGCTAAAGAGCACTTAGCGCACCTTGGGTTCCGGAACGCGTATTTTGAGCTCGGGAATTCGGATTCGAATTCCGTCACCTCCATTGAACTCGATTCGACGATTCGGGTTCGATGGGACAAGCCTCATATTTTTCTAAGCTCGTTAAGACCTCAGTATTTCACCCGTAACGAGCCCCTTAAGCTTGGAAGCTACCTTTTGACCTCATGAGACCTTGTGGACCCCACCTTAACCTTATCTAAGCCCTTAACCATGAGATATAACTTGAGTTAAGCTCTCCCTCAGCTTTTTCCCAAGAGAAACCGAGCCAATCCTTCTCTCTTTCACCCATTTCGATCAGCAACCAAGGAAGCAAGGAAGAAGAAGAAAACCTTTGTCCAATCTTGTGTTTTCAAGCTCAAATCTCCATCTAAACTTCTCCAAATTGAAAGGTAAGTTCATGGTTGTCTTCTTCACTCTCTCTTCTATCTTTTATGTGTTCTTGAGTTCAATTCTTTGGTTGAATCATGAGTTTGAGCAAGCATGTGAATAGTAGTAGTTGGGAGATTGGTTTGATTCTTACTCCTTACTTGTTTCCTTGAGTTTTGTTGTTGTTTTTATGTTTCTAAGACTTGTTTCCTAGCATTTATTGCTTTTCCTTGCTTGGTAGTTGGAGCATGAGTGTTTGGTTTTGGGTTTGGGGTTGCTGAGTTGCTGTTCGCCCGTTTTCGTTTTCTGTACCGTGACACGGGGGTGTCACGGTTTGCCCTTTTCCGGTGACACGGGCGTGTCACCTTTCGTTTTCGATTTTCTGTACCGTGACACGGGGGTGTCACGGTTTGGCTTTTCTTGGTGACACGGGCGTGTCACCTCCGGGATTCTGTTGTTCGTTTTCTGTACCGAGACACGGGGGTGTCTCGGCTTGCCTTTCCCGGGGGACACGGGCGTGTCTCCTAGGAACTCTAAGTTTCGTTCGTTTGTTTCCTTTCGGTTGTTCTTGTTGATTATTCTTGCCTCGTTTATGATATATGCTCTTATATGAATTATTTGTTTGTAATTGGCCTTAATGTGAATTCATTTCATATCATTGGCATCATAAGCATACATGCGCATGTACCGAGCGTCAATATGGTTCATATTGAGTCTAAGAGTGTTCCTTGTTGTTTGTCTTGTTCAGTGGATCTTCCTGTAGAGGACGAGCTTGCTCCGTAGGTGTCCGATTTCCTGTTTTTGACTCCACTTCGTTCGTCGACAAGGTGAGGTTTTGTTCTTTAGTTATTCGACCTATAACCCTACTTGATTTGAAGCCTCGCATGTGGATACGTATAATATATGGTAAATAAGTGTATGATACTTATGTTGCGGGATTTATCCCATTTGTTATAAGAATTTGAAAACATTTGTATAAGTATATAAGCTATTTTGCTTTCGTTTACAAAGGTTTAGTTTTGGGCAAGTGTGTGTGTGTGTGTAAGCGAGATGTGGCTTTGAAAGATAAGCTTTGAGGTATGTTTGTGTGACTTTCGTGATATGTTTGGGCCCCGGAGTGTGGTATGGTAATCTCGGGACGGCCGAGGGGTCGCCGAGCTCTTCCATCAACACCTCCCTTTGAGAGTCTCGCCCAACCTTGGGAGGTTGAGGAAGGGTGTTTCTCTTGAGCCGGCGGAGGCAACCGCCGAAGGTTTCAAGGTAGTAATTAAACCTTGTCTCGTTTCTTTGTGTGGATAGTTAGGACCGATCAACCCTTCTATCAACCGGTGTTGGGGATGGATTCTGATTTGTTTTGTTTTGCTCTGATCTTTGTATATGGAAGTTGGGAGTTTAGTGTTAGACTCGTACTCGCCGAGTTGGGTTAGCTTTGTATGATCTGTGAAACGAGAGTGGATTTCTAAGTACTTAAAATTTGGCATTATCTCCTTTTGACTTCTTTTACTTTATGTATATATATATATATATCACGGGAATTAATTTGGCTTGCAAAAACCACTCTCGGTTCAAGGATCCTTCAGTTTTGATTAAATGCTTTGCTCTATATATATATCGGGTGCGTGAGTTAGCCCCCTCACTAGTCTCTAGGACTAACCCTCGTTGTTGTTTTCCCCTTTTTCCTTTCTTTTGAGTTTGCAGGTTCTTCCGAGTCAAGCTAGGCGGCAAGTGTCTTTTGGAGTTTACTTGTGGTTTAGCTTGAGTCTTCATGCATTCGTAGTGGATTACTTTTACTCTTACTGTGGTATTTTGGTTTACGTATTTATGATTACGCTTATGTTATTTTTTGGCCGTGATGGCATTGTACATTTGTAAGTAAGCTAACTTGTGGATTTGGAATACTTGACCCTCCCCCATTGTGATATGTATATGTGATGATCTTGGGAATCATGTTTGGTATATGATTTGCTTCCGCTACTCTGATTTTAATTCTCGCAGTTCCTGAGGGTCTAGGCCGCCTAGCGAGGTGTGAGTTTGGTGTGTCTCCCGTTCGCTATGGTTTGATACGGGTGCGAACTTCCATTTCGTTACTCGTGTTGAACCTTAGTGCGGGGGATGTGGCGCCCTTCGCTCTGGGGGTGTTACACGAGGCCTTCAAGTTCGACGCCCGGCATGTTACAAGTTGGAGAGTATACCGCCATGCAGGCTAAAATTGAGGCTTTGGAAAAGCAAGTTGAGCAGTTTAAAGTTAATGCCGTGTCAAATCAACCCCCTCCTATGCAACAACCGACTTGTGAGATGTGTAGCGGGCCACATAATTATGATTCATGCCCTTATGCCTCTCAAGAAAATCCATCAAATCCATCTCCAAGTCCCGAACAAGTAAATCCTTTAAACCAACAAAGGCCACAATACAACCCCCATTCCAACACATACAATCCCGGACTACGCAACCACCCAAATTTTTCTTGGTCCAACACCAACAACGCAAAAAATGCCCCAAGTCCACCACCACAACCTAGAAACCCCGGAAATTTCCAACAACCTCCTCCTTTCCCTCCACAACAAGCCCATTACCAAACTCCCCAAACTCAATATCAAGCACCACCTCCACCACAACCCCAAAAGCAAGGATAGGAAGCCACATTCTAGAAGTTCATTAATGTTTCCTCGGACCGTTTCAAGAGCTTGGAAACTCAAGTGGACCAAGTGGTCACCCAAAACCGGAACATTGGGATCAAAATTGGGCAACTTGCTAATGCTATAAATCTTAGACCCCAAGGGATGCTCCCTAGCAAGACGGATGAAAATCCAAGAGAGCATTGCAAGGCTATAACTCTTAGAAGTGGAAAAGCTTATGATGAGCCACATTTGCCTACACGGCATGAGTCCGGTTCGAGTGGTGTAAACAAACAAGAAAAGTTGGCGGATGTGAATGTTGACAAGGGAAAAGCAGAGATGAATGAAATGGAAGAGTTGAAGGACAAGAAGGGAAATGAGGGAAAGAAACAAGAAGGGGAGATAGTAGTGGAAAAGTCAAATTTGGATGAGCATAATGACAAAGAAGAAGAGCCCCCTTTGAAGCCAAATGTTTACATTCCACCTAAACCTTATGTCCCACCGGTGCCATTCCCACAAAGGCTTCAAAAGCAAGCAAAGGAAAAGCAATTTGAGAAGTTCCTCACTATGCTCAAGCAACTTCATATCAACATACCATTTGCCGAGGCATTAGCTCAAATGCCATCTTATTTGAATTTTTTGAAGGAGCTCGTATCAAACAAGAAGAAGTTGGAGAACTTTGCAACTATTGCACTCACCGAGGAGTGTAGTGCTATCATACAAAGGAAACTTCCACCGAAACTCAAGGATCCCGGGAGTTTTTCGATCCCTCTCACCATTGGTCCTTTACACTTTGATAATGCTTTATGTGATCTAGGAGCGAGTGTAAGTCTAATTTCTTTGTCTATTTGTAGGAAATTGGGCTTGATGGAGTTAAGGCCAACCAATATGACTTTGCAACTCATGGATCGATCGGTGAAATATCTAATGGGAGTTCTTGATGATGTGTTAGTTAAAGTGGGAAAGTGTTACATACCGGTGGATCTAGTTGTTCTTGATATAGGTGATGATGAGAGCATGTCTCTTATTTTGGGAAGGCCATTTCTAGCTACGGCCGGAGCGTTGATTGATGTCAAAAATAGGCGCCTTACCCTACAAGTCGGTGAAGAAAAGGTTGAATTCAACTTATACAAGGCCATGAAGAGTCCCACCGTGGAAGAAAACTGTTTTCGAGTTGAAGTTGTAGAGGATCACCGCATGTTTGAGTTGCACAACAAGTATCCGTTAGAGCTTTGCTTAGGAGGCTTTGAGAAGATTGAGGGAGAAGAGGAAATCCTTGAAGAGCTTGAGTCGTATGTGAAGGCATTGGAGGCCACACCCTTCGTTCCCTTCCAAATGAGGTACCATTTTGAGGAATTGGGGAGTGGTAAACCCCTTTCTCCCCCTTCTTGTGTTAAAGCTCCCGTACTTGATTTGAAACCCCTCCCCTCTCATTTAAAATATGCATATCTTGGTGATAATGAGAGTTTGCCGGTTATTGTGTCTTCGGATCTAAATGATGTGCAATTAGATGCCTTATTGCGTGTTTTAAGAATGCATGTAAAAGCTTTAGGATGGTCAATTTTGGATATCAAGGGAGTTAGTCCCTCAATTTGCATGCATAGAATCTTGATGGAAGATAACCACAAACCCTCTATTGAGCATCAACGTAGGTTAAACCCGAATATGAAAGAAGTTATGAGAGCCGAGGTGTTAAAATTGCTAGATGAGGGCATAATTTACCTGATTTCGGATAGCTCTTGGGTTAGCCCGGTACAAGTTGTGCCGAAAAAGGGAGGGATGATGGTTATTAGAAATGAAAACAATGAACTTATCCCTACACGCATGGTTACGGGATGGAGAGTGTGCATAGATTATAGAAAATTGAACAATGCAACCGGTAAGGACTATTTTCTATTGTCTTTCATTGATCAAATGTTAGAGAGGTTAGCCGGTCATGAATACTATTGCTTCCTAGATGGATATTCGGGTTACAACCAAATTGCCATAGCACCCGAGGATCAAGAAAAATGCACTTTCACTTGCCCCTATGGCACTTTTGCTTTTAGAAGAATGCCATTTAGTCTTTGTAATGCCCCGACTACGTTCCAACGTTATATGATGGCAATTTTCTCGGATTTTATTGAGCGAACAATGGAAATCTTTATGGATGATTTTTCGATGTTTGGGTCTTCATTTGATGCATGCCTTGATAATCTTACTAATGTGTTGAAACGTTGTGAAGATACTAATTTGGTGCTAAATTGGGAGAAGTGCCACTTCATGGTGCGTGAAGGAATTGTCCTAGGCCATCGAATCTCGGCTAAGGGAATTGAAGTGGAGCGAGCTAAGATTGAAGTCATTGCTAAATTGCCACCACCCGCCAATGTTAAGGGAGTTAGGAGTTTTCTTGGTCATGCCGGATTTTATCGCCGGTTTATCAAGGATTTCTCAAAAATTACCTTGCCTCTTTGCAAGCTTTTACAAAAGGACGCTGAATTTGTGTTTGATAATGATTGTTTGCTTGCTTTTGATAGGTTGAAGAAGGAGCTTACTTCAACCCCGATAATGGTGGCACCGGACTGGACCGTACCTTTTGAGCTAATGTGTGATGCACGCGACTTAGCTATAGGAGTTGTTCTTGGTCAAAAAAGGGAGAAACGTTTACACGTTATAGCATACTCTAGCAAGACACTTAATGATGCACAATTAAACTATGCAACCACTGAAAAAGAATTACTTTTAATTAAGCATTCATTTGATAAATTTCGTTCGTATTTGATAGGATCGAAGACGGTGGTTTACACGGATCACGCAGCTATCAAATACTTATTGTCAAAGAAGGATTCCAAACCTCGTCTCATTAGATGGATCTTGCTACTTCAAGAATTTGATCTTGAGATCCGAGATAAGAAGGGAACGGAGAATGTGGTAGCAGACCACTTATATCGTTTGGAGCTTAAAGAGAATGAGGAAGAACGCAAGATGAACATTGCTGAAAATTTTCAGGATGAACAGATTTTTAAAGTAGTTTCGGAAGTTCCATGGTACGCGGATTTCGTGAATTACCTAGTGAGTAGGATTATACCACCCGATTTGAGCTTCCACCAAAGAAGGAAAATTTTGTCCGATGCAAAGTATTATTTTTGGGAGGAGCCATTACTTTACAAAAATTGCTCGGATGGGTTGGTGAGAAGATGTGTACCCGAGGATGAAGTGGACAATATTTTGAATGGTTGTCATGTAAGCCCCTATGGAGGCCACTCGAGTTTAAGAAAGACAGCAGCAAAAGTTCTACAATCGGGTTTTTGGTGGCCCTCTTTGTTTAAAGATGCTCACAAGTTCGTGGAGAGATGTGGCTCTTGTCAAAGAACTGGGAACATAGGGAGGAGAGATGAGATGCCTTTGCGGTATATTTTGGAGATAGAGTTGTTTGATGTATGGGGCATCGACTTTATGGGGCCGTTTCCGTCGTCCCATGGAAATCAATACATCCTAGTAAGCGTTGACTACGTATCTAAATAGGTAGAGGCCGTGGTAAGTCCCACGAATTATTCGAAGGTTGTATTGAAGTTCTTAAAGAAGAACATTTTCACTAGATTTGGCGTCCCAAGGGCTCTCATAAGCGATGGAAGGTCCCATTTTTGCAACAAACCTTTGGAAATTCTTTTAAAGAAGTATGGAGTTCACCACCCGATGGTAACTCCATATCACCCACAATTGAGCGGACAAGTCGAAATTTACAATCGAGAAATTAAGTACATCCTTGAAAAGACCTTGAATAGTTCAAGGAAGGATTGGGCAATCAAATTGGATGATGCATTGTGGGTGTACCGGACAGCTTTCAAGACACCGATCGGAACATCTCCGTATATGTTGGTCTATGGCAAAGCTTGCCACCTTCCGGTCGAGCTTGAACACAAAGCGTATTGGGCCATTCGAGCTATCAATTTCGATCTTAAGCAAGCAGGGGAAAATAGGGCCCTACAACTTCATGAGCTCGAGGAATTTAGGCTTAACGCCTATGAGAATGCCAAGTTATACAAAGAAAGGACAAAGAGATGGCATAACAAACACATTCGGGTGAAGGAGTTCAAAGTGGGACAACTTGTATTGTTGTTTAATTCAAGGTTGAAATTATTTCCCGAAAAGTTGAAATCTAGATGGGCGGGTCCTTTTCGAGTTGTTTGAGTTCTTGAAAATGGAGCAGTGGAGATTGGAAACGAAAAATCTGGCACTTTCCTCCTTAATGGACAACGTTTGAAGCCTTATTTTGTGGGAGAGCCCATTGAGAAGAGCACCTCGTGTGTTCTCACCATTCCAACCATCTAATTTGGTGACAAAGTCGAGTTAGCGACTATAAACTTAGAACTATTTTTCTCTCCCTTAACTTTTTCTTTCCTTCCCTCTCTCTTTTTAGGTGGTCTTTAATCATGTCTTTGTGTTTTTGTCTCCTTGTGTGTAGGGTGTTGATTTTTGAGTGAAGTAGAGTGACCCTGTGAGGTGCTTGCAAGTTTCGACACCCCTTTTATGGGGATGAGGTCCACTTTAAATTCATTATTGTATTGGTATGTTTGCCTTTATTTGTGTTTGGGCATGTCTTGTGATTTGTGTGCGCTTGTATACTCTTAATTGGCATTATGTACTTATATGCATTACTTGAGAATGTTGGACTATAGAACTTCATGTATTCGTTGCGTCAATGATAAATTGTGTGCATTTATGTGTTTTTGGGTGACATTTCAATGTACTATGGTCGAATGTTGAATATTTGAGTTAGATTTCTTACAATCTAACGGGTTTACACATTGGAATGTGAGGCATGATTTGTTAAATTGAGCATTTGTTAATTTGGGAATTCATTGAATAGGTGAGTAACTCCGATGCATATTGGTATGTTTGAATATCACTCATGGTTGTTGTATGATCTTATGGTGAAGCATCGTTTGTGAGTAAGATTTTGATGTTCGATTGTTTCGAGGAAGCGAATACATGGTAAGTGTGTTAGTGTGTTGTGTTCTCGGTATTTCAATGTACTTTGGTTTGACATGTTTTACCTTTCGAGATTAACTTGTGGTTCTTCAAGAGGTTATGGACGAAATTTTTTCTAAGTATGACTTTGTGACACGGCCGTGTCCAATTATAACTGAGATATGACACGGCCGTGTTGGCACATCGAAAAGTGAAAATTGATTTTTTTTAATCGGACACGGCCGTGTCAAGAAACAACTGAAACTCAACACGGCCGTGTTGAGCTCTCGGAAAATCCAGATTATTTTTTTTAATCGGACACGGCCATGTCCATTTATAACTGCAAGTTGACACGGCCGTGTCGAATGGCCTGGGCGCGATTTTAAGTCAGTTTACTGACTATTTTTTTCCATTTCCACACAACACAACTCACGCATTAGGGTTTCTCTCCAAGAATAACTTTTGGTCCGATTTTGTTCATCCATTTTCTTGTTTCCATCTTCAAGGTATGCGATATTCTACTCCTTTTACTCATTCCTACCGATTGATTTGTAAGATTAGTGCTTTAAATTCATGTTATTCTACCATTTTCACCCACGAACCCTAGTTATCAAATTTCTGGAAATTTAGCCAAAAATGATGAATTTTTGTTGCTCTCTTTTGTTATTCATGTTATATTAGTCTAGATTGAGCATTTGTTAGTTGAAATTGAAGAAATTTAGTTAAAACCATATTTAGTCCACCAATGCACACATGTTCGATAAAATGCTTCAATGAAATTTTTATGCTAATTCTTGTTCTAATTAAGTCCATTTGCATTCCTTTTAGGTTGTCATGGCCCCCAAACGTTCCCGTGTTAATGAGACTTCGAGTTTGAATGCTCCTAAACAAGCTAAGGCCTCCATTATTCAATCCACTAGATTCTTAGATTTGAATGCTTTGAACGAATTGGGTGTTGTTGGGGATGTTGAAACTCTTTTCCGCAATATAGGATGGTGGAGATTCATTAACAAGAGCACTCAAACTTATGAGGCCATCACTAGAGAGTTTATTCAAACTTTCAAATGGGGGGATGGTGTTGCCTCATTCAAAATCAATGGGAGAAGGCACAACCAAACAGCTACTCAACTCAAGGAATTGTTTGAGTTCCCAGATGGCGAAACATGTTACCCCGGCTCCTTTCTTGATCAAGGGGAACTAAATACCGACTTTTTTGCTTTAGGTGTCAAGCAAAGTATGGGACACTTTAATCCCCGTAGCACTAGCGCCACCAACTTCACATCTCCAATTTGGCGCATTGTCCAAAAGATTCTCTCCTTATGCAAGGAAGGAGAGTAGTGAGAAGATCAATACAAGTGAACTATGGACAATGTCTTGTATGCAACGTGGGGAATACTTTGGTGGCACCTACTTCCTTATGTAAAAGATTCAAGCCGCGGTAAATGCTAAAGATGGTGTCTTTTGCCATGGGGGGTTACGTTACAATGATGGCGCTGAAATGTGGTTGGGTACCAAGGGTTGACTCTTTAGGAGTACCACCGGTTTTGGATTGCTCCGTTTTTGGCCGGGTGAAAGTTTGCACGGAGTGGAGGAACACCCATCTTGGGTGGGTCATTTATTACCCGGAGTTAGATAGGCCAAGGTTGAGTCGGATGTATAACTTGGGGGTTAAATTTGAGCGAGATTTGACTGACGAGCAGAGGGTTTTGCTCTTTGCCCCAGATCATGAGGATGAGCCTATGCATGAGGAGCTCGAGCCACCATGCTACCATGAGCTCATCGGGAGATTTGATGCTTTATGCCTTCGCTTTGATGCTCATGAAGAGGCCACTTTGAACCATTATGAGGATCTCGTTCGTCGTCACGACACTATGGCCGAGATGCAAGCTTCCCACAATGCCCGCCTTGCCTCCATGGAAGAGATGCAAGGGACTATGAATGCCAACTTATTGGCATTGATGGGAAATTGGAACATCCAACCCCCACACCTCCCCAATGATTCCCCCATTCATTTTTATGACTTTGTTTACCCCGTCTGTAGGGTTTTGCTTGCTAGACTTGTTGTTGATTTCACTTTCTGTATTCGTGGATAATTCGTGACTTGGTTGACAATGTGTGTAGGACCTAAATCTTGAATGTGCTTAACTTGTGTTTGCTTTGTCTTTTAGAATGTGTTCCTTATCCATGAATGTCTAAATTGTCTTGCTTGCTTTGCACCTCTTGTGAATGTTTGCTTGCCTTTTGCATATACTTTGAATGGTTATCTCTCGATGCCTTGATGCGTGTTTTGGAGGTGCAGATTTTAGGTTATCGTTGGTGTTGCTATCCCGTTGTCGGTTCGTCAATGAGGGAGTTCTCTAATCTCTTTTCCTTTCATTTCTTGCATGGGACATAGCAAGCATTTAGTGTGGGGGAGTGAATATGAGCCTTTTATTGATCTATTTCATTTTGGGGATAAATTTTCATTTTTATCGCACTAGAACATTGATTGTCGATAGAATGTTGCATGATTGTGAGAATGGTCTTTATCCTTTGAATACACTCTTGTAGATGATTGTTGGATTGATGCTTAATTAAGCTAAGCTAATCGAATGCGCGAAAAATTATATGAATCTAGATAAGAAGTAGTGTGTTAGCATGCCCTTAAATTTTCTTGCACATTTGAATGTTTAACGCACTTCGACCCCTTAGAGGAAGTTTATTTCTTTTAAATAAGCCTAAAATACGATTAGGATGCACTTTAGTGTCTTTCGAGGTGAAATTTTTGAATTGACAAGAGATTAGGGAAATGACTTAAGCATTCGTTGTCGATGGAATTAGCCTTTCATTTTCCTTTTTCACTAAATAGCATAGTCCAATTGACCCCATTGAGCCTTATTGTTGTGCAAGAATTTTTTTTAGCCACATTACAAGCCGATGCACAACAAAGTTTATGACCGTCCCTTTTATTTTATCATGCCATGCTTGCTCGTTTGACTCGTATGTTGTATCTTTTGACCCATTCTTGATGATTCTTGTACGAAAGATGTATGAAAAGAAAGAAAAATTGAGAAAAAGTCGAAAGAAAAGAATAGAAAAAGTCGAAAGAAAAGAAAAGAAAAGAGCAAAGAAAAGAAAAGAAAAATATGCAAAGTGTGAAACAAAAGAAAGAGAATTTGTAAACATCTTAGTATGGGGGAAGGTGTATTAGGCAAAGAAAGTTTTTGGATTTGTTTTGTAAAACGATGTAAGCTTTGGTGTTTAGTCACTTGAATCCAAATTTCCATAACCAAAACCCTAAGCCTACATTACAAGCCCGAAAAGACCTTTCGATTCCAAGTCTTGAGTCAATTCCATTAGTGGAGATAGGCACGAAGAGTGTGTCTCGACAGCGTAGATTGGTTCTTAGACGACGAAAGATATAAACCAATTCGAGTGATTGTTGTTCGTTATTTGATTCAAAACCACACACGACACAAGGGCATGTTATTTACACTATTTTCTTTAGATCCTGCATTCGATATGCTAAACTCGATTATGGCAATGAACCGACGATTGACTTTCAAGAATGTGTTTGGGATAGATTGACTGTTCATAACTTTCGTTGCATTCCTCGAGGACGAGCAATGAACTTAGTGTGGGGGAGTTTGTTAGGTTTAATTTCCGTATCCTTTTTGGGCTTGATTTAGACTGATTTTTATGTCGTTTGAGTGTTGATTAGAGTTATTTCGCTACCTTATAGGTGCAATTCGAAGGAATGATGAAACGGCGAATAAAGGAGATGAATTTGAGCAAAAAAGTCGGAAAAACGAAGAACCGGGCTTTGTACCGAAGACAACACGGCCGTGTCAATTTTTGCCTTGATATCAACATGACCGTGTTGATGCGTCAACTTGGAATTTATTTATTCGGACAAGGCCATGTCAAGTTTGTTCTTGTGAGTGACACGGCCGTGTTGAGGCTTCGACTTGGGATTTATTTATTCGGACACGGCCGTGTCAAGTTTGGTCTTGTGAGTGACACGGCCGTGTTGAGGAGAAAGTGTCAGCACGTTTTTGCCTCCTTTAGCCTATTTACGAATTTTAGCTAGGGTTGGAGGCTCATTCTTTAGCTAATTCAGATCTGGTGCTAAAGGAGAGGCTATGGAGGACACCAAGTTCTTTCCCTTGTTCCATTGAAGATGATTGAAGACTAGTGTTTAATTTCTTTCCTTTTTATTGCTTCCCTAGTTCTAGCATCTAATTTCCTTGTTCTAGTTGAGTAAATGTTTGGTTGAGACCTTGAACCTTGTTGAGATATACTTGTTGTTGAATGATTATCATTAATTTCAATTAATGAATATGAATCCATTAACTTGTTATCTCTCTTATTTGTTGGTTGATTGCTTGAACATGATTGGCTAGATCTTTAGGCATAGGGGTGATGTTTTGTGCAGGGCAAGTGTTCGATGAAATGCCTAAGAGGGATTTTCGGATCTTATGGTTTTGTGATCGTTTTGCTAGTATGATTAAGATTGATCACCTTAGTTATGAACTTAGATTTGCATGCTAATTGAAAGATTGTATGTAAATTGGAAGAGATTTCACAACACTTAAGTTCTAGGTATAAAGATATTTAGCCTAATCTTGAGCAATCGAGCAATAGATTAACCGGGCCAAGCCGCTAGTTATTTTGTTGCACTAGTCTTGTTTGTTTGATCTAATTAATGAGCTAATGACCACTAGAGTAGGCTTAGACTTTGATTAGGTACACGCACTTGACTTCGAGAGGAGCTTCTATATACTCTAGTTATTAGGATTGTGAGATCCATGCCCCTTTAAAGCATTAATTGAACATGAACTTTGCATGATCATCACTTCCCCTTGCCACTTTGTTAACTTGGTTATTTGCTACTTTACTCGCTTCCTAGTAACTTCTATTTGGTTAATCTTAGTTACCTTTCAATTAAGTAAGTAGTTAATTCACTTTTATGATCAATCCGGTCTATAGATTAACAAACGTACTTTACAATTGACCTTGATTTCCCATTCCCTAGGGATTCGACCCCTTGTGCTATAATTGATTCTTTTACAACTTGCACTTGGGTTACATTTTGCTATCAATTCAATCATCTTTCACATCTTGAGATCCCTTTCCGATTTGATACCTTCCCAGGCCTTGTTCTGCCCGGATGAGGTTTAACGAAGATCGGACGGCCTCATAAGCCGGGATCAATTGTGTGTTTAGGTGTAGAGTTGAGAGTTAACAACTCTGCAAACGATCTCCCACCTTGTTTAAGTTTTGTAAACTCCTTAAGTCTTCGAGTACGAGAAGAGGGTGGAATAAATTTATTCTTGAATCCCCTTACAAAGACTTCCCACGTAACTTCCTCCTCGGCGGCATCTAACACAATTTTAGTACTCTCCCACCATGAATAAGCTTCCCCTTGGATTAAAGTAAGTGTGCACCGAGCCTTTTCTCTAGATTCACAAGGGATGAGATTCCAAATCCTTTCAACTTCTTTAAGCCATTGCTCGGCTTGCATATCATTTTCTTTGAAAAATCTCGGTGGGTGTTGATTCTGAAATTCCCGTAGACTAGCTGAAATTGGTGCTCGTTGTGGTGGAGGAACTGGTGGTGCTGGAGGCACATAATCTCGCAACCTCTGATCTACTAACTGAACCATAGAATTCAAGAAATCCAGAGGTTGAGCTTGAGGGGGTGGAGGTGGAGGAGAATGATCATGGCGATGATGCCTATGTCCCGGAGAATGCTCTCTACGAGGTCTTCCACGAGGCATCCTGAAATTCAAACACTGAACATGTATGTTCGATTAACAAGTACAAATGAGTGCAATAAAGCTCATACTACACATAAATCACATAATTCACTTAATTCAAGTAGTTCAAATAACTCCAAATAAATTCAAATAGAATGCAAGACTTGCGATTAATCAAATAATCCGATGACGTACGACTTAGACTCACAAGACATGACACTAGAACCTCGATTTTGCAACCGTAGCTCTTATACCACCTTAGGATGTAGCACCCTGAACGCTAGGCACTACATCCCCCGCACTATAGTTCAATTCACATATGAAATGGATAATCCATATATAAACCAAAGCTGTAGCGAATGGGAGACAATAAATTAAAAAAAAAAAACTCACTAGCTAGGCGGGACTAACCCTCAATTAATACCATAATGTAAAATCATAAGCGGAAGCATATCAATATACAATCACTTCATTCTTCATTTCCACTTCATATCCATAATTACATACTTAAAATCTCAAGTGTCATTCATAATATATGCATATATATCCAAAACAATTCATATGCGATATATGTGTCGATAATATACATGAAACATGAGAACGATAAGTGCTAGACCAAAAGGAAGCAAAACTCGACTCAATCCCGCCTAGCACTCAACCTGCAATACCTGAAAATGTGAGGTGTCAGTCTAAGAAAGACTGAGTGAGGGGTTTATAATTTAAAAGCGCAATTACCACACGAGCTATAATCTCGGGTAAGATTTTTATAAAAGAAACAATATAAGTTCAAGAATAAGATAGACCTCGCCTGAGATTACAACTAATTAATTTACAATTCAATCAATTCGGTACATTTCAGTTCAGTCAATCAGTGGCCCAGCGAGTGGGGTAATTCTCCAACCTTTCTCCGACATTGTACAATAATTCAGTTGTGATTAATTAAGTGATCAAGCAATATAGTTCGGTGCACAAGTAGCAATTTCAATAGTTCATCCTTCTTCCTCTGGGTGATGGGGGATTACAAGGTCCCACCATCCAATCAGTGTGAGTATAGGGTTCATGATTCTCTATACCCGGAACTCCTTCCTCCACTAATCTCCTAGTGGATTCAGGGGTCATCCCAACAATGTGAGGATAGTGGAAGAGTTGCCCGTCAGCCCACGCTTTCCCGGTTGGCTCAATACATTACCCTCGGGTTCACATTAAACAATATACTCGCCAAAACAATCAATTCAGTCGATCAATGGGTCAATCAATCAGTCGGTACAATTCAGTAATTCAATTGAAGATTAATAAAGTTTTGGAAACTATTACTATATATATAGATACATTTTGGTCCAAAATTCACATAGGGTTGTAGGGTTCTTTTTGTTTAGAAGTAACCTCACCTTTACCAACCAAAAGAAATAAGGATATGCCCTACAGAGCGTGCTCCTCGTCACCGGGTATGTGATCTGTGTAACAAGGACAAATGTACGTGAAACTCGACTCGAATGAACCATTTAAGACGAACGACATGTTCCAATAGTGTCAATCATGCAATTGCAATCAATAAATATCATAAACGTATTCAATTTATCAAACAAAGTAGCAAGGATCAAGTATTCAAGGTATAAATCAAAGTATGGAAATATTACACAAACCTCCCCTATGAAACTTAAACATGAAATCTCATAATACAATTGATACACACAATATCATGCTTTATATGGCATATCAATGAAGTGTTCATGCCGGAAACGGGCCAAGAAAATCATGCGAGAAAAGTTAGAAAATCAATTTTTCATGCAGAATGTTACAGGGTCGCGGGCGCTACCAATTTCCTTCATAAAACGGTCGCGGCCGCGACCACCTATTTTTGGCCGAATTCTCCTCCAATTTTCCAAAATCTCGAAACTTGGCCAAAAACGGGTCGCGGGCTCTACCAAAATTACACGTCATTCTGGTCGCGGGCGCGACCTGAAGTCCTGCCAGAACTGTGAGTGGGTCGCGGGCGCGACCAAATTTGTTCTGTTTTCGGTCGCGCCCGCGATCTGCTACGCAACAGCAGTAAAACAGGGGAGTCCGAACCATAACACCACAAATTCAACAACCAAATCAAATTCACTCCATAACAATTGATCCAACACATTATACTTCACTTATACATCAAACTAACCATGAAACATGCATCAACTCATCAAGAATTCATCTCCAAAACCCCATATAAATTCATGCTTTCCAACTTTCATATGATGCAAATTTCATGCAAGTTCTCCACATCTAATAATCCTAACATGCTTTTAATCCATCAATAATGATGAAATCATACGATATTCATCAAACCCTACTCATATTCAATTCAAGAAATTCATATAAATCCCAAGTCGTACCTTGAAATGAAAGAATTGTAAGATGAAATGAAGATAGGATGATGTTGATGATCTTAGCTCTAAAATTCCTCAAAGTATAGCTTGAATTATGAGATGAAATTCCCCTTCTTTTCCTTGGTGTAAATACCGATCTTAAGTGTGTGTAATTGTGTGAGATTTTCTTATCTCTTGAAATGAAATGGAATATGATGGAATGAAATGGAAGAATAAGAAGATAACCCGAAGTCTTGCATGAATATGTGTGATTCATTACATTTTGCACACAAGTCCCTAAGCTATTTAAATTCATGCAATCAAGTTTCATCTCTACACAAAAGATCACCTATATCCATCTCATGTTATGCAATTAATTACACAAATTCACACTAAGGATCAATTAAGGACATATAGTGCAATTAAGTCACATATATCAATTGGTTCATATAATTCATATTAATGACAATTATACGAATACATGAAGGTATAATGCATATATTATGATGAAAGTTATAAATAAATGAATGAAATAATTAAATTAAATCTCCCAACTCCCGAAGACCCGCTCGTGGCGTGCTTACCTAAACTTCCGAAAATTGGGGCGTTACATATTAACTTGAAATAGAACTCTTGGTAGAAGAGAATTATTCTAATATTAAGCAGGCTATGAAATTAGTAAAACAAAATAATTAAATAAAAAGTAATTTACATAATATTTTAAAATATTCTAATCAAACTCTTTCAAAAATAATTTTAATAACTTTATATAACAATTATAACAAAAGAAATATAATATAAGACCAGAACTATTAATGTTCTCAAAGTGAAGACATATATTCTAATGTAAAATTATAGAAAATTCTCATAGGACAAACATAGTCTCTGATTTCTTTAGGAGGAATTAAAACTATATCCCAATAATAATTGTTTTAATAATTTTTAGTTAGGGATAATAATGTAAATAGATGTTATATATTAATTTAAATATGTTAAAAGAATACTTATTAAGTTAAAATAGGACTCTTCATAGAATAGAATTAAAACTCCTACAATTTATAAAATATATAAGTGTACTAGAGTGATGAATACAAGCTCAAAAATATAAATTTTCTATTATCAAACGAGACACATTACCTTTCTCTACATTTACGCACAAATTTAAGAAATATTAATCATTAATAGATTATGAATATAATCAAACATAATGATGACAACATTAATTGATGTTAAATGTGCGATTGAGACGTACGAAAGAAGAGTGAGAGTTGGTCGAAAGGACCTAGAGCAAAGACGACTAGATAGGATTCTATCATGTTGATAGTCGAGAGAGATATACAGTGACCATGGAAGAAGTCATGGTATAAATTAGGAGATTTGGATGAGGCTTATACTTAATCCAAAAGATAATTAGTACATATTACCGACAATAATTTTGTATTATAATTAATCAATTAATAAAAAATAAATAATTAAATTTCAAATGAGATTTAATTACTATATTTAAAATTTAAATATTTGATATTTTTAAATAATTTTATTTTAATAATTTAATAATTAAACATTTTAGATAAATCGTATATTTAAGTGCAACACACATTATTTTTACTAATTATTATATTACAAAAGTAAAAATAGAGTTTTTGGTTTTCCAAAATTTATTATTCGCCCAAAATATCCTAATGATTATACCTTTAACAATGTTTAATTAAAAGGTGAATTGATAAATACATCTATATATTATTATATTTAAATTTTTAAAATGAACTTATGAGTTTTCCATGGTTCTTTAATAAATTAGAATTAAAACTCTTCTGATCTACAAAAAACATATAAAGTATCATAATGAGTGTAACGCCCCAATTTTCAATTATACATTACATGATATTATGTGATATTATATTACTAATTGTTTCCATGAAATTATTGTTAATGTGAGAAATTATGTGAAATAATTGCCGAACATGTCTTATTTGATTAATTGTCTCTAATTGATCATTTTCCCTAACTTGAGAATTATTTTAATTATTTATTTATAACTTTCATGATATTATATGCGTTATATACTTTTATGCATTTGTATGAATTGTCACTAACGTGGAAAATACGTGAATTAATTGATAAGTGATTAAATGCTTCTACATGACTTTACTTGATCACTTCCTAATAATATGGACTTAATTGCATAACATGAGTTGAAGCTATTTGATCAATTTTCTTGGAATGAAACTTGATTGCATCCACTCAAACAATTCAAGGACTTAAGTGCAAATAATGATGATTCATGCATTTAGTGGGAGATATAATATACCTTATATGCATCTCTTCTCTCTAATTCCATACATTTCATTTCATCAAGAAATCTCTCTCACACACACACACTAATACACGGTATTTACACCAAGGAATGAGGAGGGATTTCATCATCTCCCAAGCTAGAATTCAAGGAGGATTTGCATAAGTGAAGCATCATCATATCATCCTTGCTCATCTTCTTCATTTCTTTGAGGTATAGATGGATTAATTGTATGAATCTCTTGAGATATATTTGAGTAGGGTTTGATGAGTTGGATGTGATTCCTTGTTTATTCGAGGTTAGAAGCATGATTATGTTCATTAGAATTGGTGGCTTTCATGAATCCTTGAACTATATGGAGGTTGGAAGAAATGATAATATTTGGGGTTTGTATGATGAATTCTTGATGATCTATACAAGTTCCCATGAATTAAATGGTGCCTAATTGATATATATGAGTTATATGCATGATATATGTTAGTTTTGAGTTGATTCTTGCCTTGGATTTGTGTTGGTATGGATTGGGAGCCCAAAATCGAGCTTGCCTTGTTTTTCCCTAAGCTTTTCCTGCTGCTGGACTTGAAGGTCGCGCCCGCGACCGTTTTCGTGGCCAGTTTTGGTCGCGGCCTCGACCAACAATTCGAAAGTTGGCTAATTTTCAGTCGTGGCGGCGACTGTTTTCCAGTGCAATTTTGTCACAGCTGCGACACCCTCATCCAAACTCCAATTGACCTGATTTTTAAGCCCACGGAAACCACTTGAAGTCTAGAACAACCTCCAATTGGAATCAACTCAATATCTCTTCTCATTTGTGAGATATAATTAATTCTTCATGCCTTGTTCAAGACTCCATGCCTTAAATGAATTGAACTTGAAATAATTAAATAATATGAATACATGATTTCTTGATATTAATTTCACCTCTTAGGTGTTAATTGGTTTTCATAAATGCTAAGTGTCACTTGATTATTTATTTTATTTATTTACATGAGCATGGTCGTGCGTCATACTTGGCCTCATATTGAGTCTCGTCTCACGGGTTTCCACTATTCCCTTTGTTGACCAGTTTTTCTCCAGGGCAGAGATCATGGATCGTTTGGGCACCTTCTTGTACCCTTGTCTTGTCCCGTCGCTCGTCAGGTAAGGTTTAATTCTAGATACTTAGAACCCTTACAACCCTATGTGTTGTTTTCGGCCAAAAGTATATATATAATTATAGTTTTCAAATCTTATTGATTTACAATGGGTTTCATGAAATGAACGGATTGATTGATTGATTGATTATTTTGGCGAGTAACTATTGTTCACGTTGGGCCCCGAGGGTAGTGTATTGAGCCAATCGGGAAAGCAAGGGCTGACGGGTAACTCTTGCACTATCCTCACCATTGTGGGATCACCTCTGAATCCACCAGGAGGTTTGGTGGAGGAAGAAATCCCGTGTGTGGGAATCATGTTCCCGATGTACACCATGATTGGATGGTGGGGCCTTGCAATCCCACCATCACCCGGAGGAAGAAGGAGTTATTGAAACTGCTAATTGTGCACTGTAAATTGATTGCTTGATCACCTAATCACTTAATAACTGAATGATTGTACACTTTTGGTGAAAGGTTGGAGAATTACCCTCACTCGCCGGGCCACGTATTGAATTGATCATGATTGAATTATTACATTGATTAGTTGTAATCTCGGGCGAGAATTACTTTATTATTTGAACTTATATTGTTACTTTTATGAAAACTTACCCGAGATTATAGCTTGCATGGTAATTACGCTTATATTTATTTAAACCCTTCACTCAGTCTTCGGTAGACTGACACCCTCACTTTTCAGGTACTCTCGGTCATGTGCTAGGCGGGAGTCCGAGTTGTGTCTTTCGTTCAGCTGAGTCTAGCATCGTATTTTCATGTTCTTGGTATTTCCGTCTTTATCATGTTAGGGTTCCTGTTAGTTTTGAAGACTTATGCATGTATAATATGTTGGAGATGATAACGTATTGATATATGAGCTAGAATAGGATGAGTATTTTGGATATTTGATATATGATATTGAAATGTTAGTGTTTATACATCCGCTTTCGAATTTTTATGTATTGGATTTAATTGAATTGGGGTCTAGTCTCGCCTAGCTAGATTGTTTCTTGCATTTTCATCCGTTCGCTATAGTCTTGGTTCATGTACGGACCAACCATTTCGTATGTGGACTGAGCTATAGTGCGGGGGTGTGGCATCTCGGCGTTCCGGGTGCTACAAGGAGGATACTTTTTAAATTATTAATTATAATTTACGGTTAATAAATGAATTATAATTGGATACAATCTATTAAATAATTGAATTTATCAGGTGAGAAAAAATATCATCCACAAAATATGAAAGCTTTAAAAACATAACTTTAAATTTGACTATATACTAAGGTAAGTAACTAAAAGTTTGTCATTAGTTTAATAAAAAAATGACTCTTTAAGTTTGAACTGATGCTCTAAAACAACAGTTAGTGAGCATTTTTCAATGATAATTTATGGTGTTCTATTTTATTTTATTTTTATTTTTTATTTAAAGAGAATCAATGCTGGTTCCCCAACTACCCGCAACGATACTTTAAGTTGGAATCATTGTTCTAATACAATGGTCAAGTAACACTTTTAATATGCTCAAAAAATAAAAAAGCAAGAAAATTTTTTAAAAAGAATTTCAAGGCGTTACATATAAGACAAATAAGATAAATATTGAATAGATTTTAAAAAAGAATTGATGGTGGAATGTAACAAACTATTGAAACAAGAAGATATTATTTGGTTTCAAAAGTCGAGAATTAATTGACTCCAATTTGGGGATAAAAATACACGCTTCTTTCTTCTCTCAAACATAACCAGAAGGAGAAATTGGGTAAATGCTTAAAAATAGGTGATGAATGGAATAATGACCAACTGAAGCAACACACTTGGGAGTACTACACCAAACTATTTGATGGATATACCATCGAAGAGGTTACGAACCCTAAGGCGGCAGTGGAAAGATAACTTGACAAGAACGACCTAAAATGAGGAAACCCTAAAGGTAGTGAAGAGCATCCACCAGTATAAAATGTTAGGATCAGATCATTTCCAAGCATACTATTTAAAGACCTATTAAGACATAACAAGAGACTCTCGGTGGTGAAATTCATTAATGATTTCATGAAGAGAAAATCAATCCGCATGGAGGCTTGCCAAACGTTTATTTGCCAGATTTTGAAAGTTCATGCTCCAAAAAAAATTAGTTAATTTTGACCCAGTACGTTGTGCAACGTATTTCTTAAAATAATCATCAAGATGATTTACTCCAGCTTAGGCCATATATCAATAATATTATGAGCCCAAACTAGAATAACTTCATTACCGATTGAAGTAGCCACGACAATATCTTGGTACTTCAAGAAGTGTTACACACGTTAAATCACTCCAAAGACAAAAAAGAGGCATGGTGCTAAAATTGGATCTTGAAAAGACGTACGACAAAGTTTGGTGGAATTTTCTAAAGGAAACTCTAACTTTTTTCGAATTCCTAACAAAAATCATCAATATCATCATGCGCGGAGTGGAGGGGATAAAATCGGAGATTCTATGGAATGGTGAAGTGACGGAGGCTATATGGATAACATGTTGCATTAGACAAAGGGATCCACTATCGCTTTATTAGTTTGTGCTTTGTATGGAAAGATTTATGTATATGATTGAGAAAGTTGTTTTGACCAAATAATGGAGGTCAATTACGGTATGTCAGGGAGACCCTTAGATCTCACATTTGCTTTTTGTGGAAGACTTAATATTTTTTAGCCAAAGTTACCATGGATGGAGCGATGTGCATTTAAAGTGAGGTTTAGGCATTTGCAAGGTACCAGACCTCAAATTGAACTTGAGAAAATCACACGTATTGTTTGTACCTTATGTGTCAAATAATTTAGAACAACAGGTTAGTGGAATTTTGGGTATGGAAAGTACAAGCAACTTGGGGAACTAGGGGAGTGTAGACAAACTTTGGTCGAAACTATAGTGACTTTTCTCGAAGGTGATTGAGAGAGTAAAAAAAGCTCCTTTGGGATAGAAAGCCAAAATTCTAAACATTGTCAGACAATTACATTTATTCATTTTAACATGAGCTCGAATCCCATCTACCATATGCCTACGAATTGGCTCCCTAATCACGCGTGCGATAAACTTGATCGACTCAATCGCAAGTTTCTTTGGGTGACTAATATAACAAAAAAATGAACCCATATTATAGGGTAAAAGAAGGTGACTAGAAAGAAGCGAGAACGGGGATTGAGTGTTAGAGAAGCCCAAAAAAATAGAATAGCGATGTTCGCTAAAATATGATGTGGAATGCTCAACAACCAGAGAACGTTGCGGAGCTAGATATATAAGAAAAGATAATTAGAAGAGGGGGGAAGGGATATTCTTGAAAGTAAGCTTCAACTTTTCGCTTCTTGTGCATGAAAGAGGATTGTTAGAAGTATTTGGTTGGGTAAACCGTTTTATAAATATTGGAGGATTGAAAACAGTGATGGGTGTCTTTATAGAATAATAGATGGTTATCACAAGGCAAACTAGTCGACATATTGAAAGATAACATTTATGAGGAGAATAAAGTTCTTATGACATATGATCTCATTGAAATAGATAAAAAATGGAACATAGCTAAGGTGAAAATAAAAAGGGATAAAAATTAAATATAAATAATATAAAGTGTGGTGAAACTAACGATAATTCCTCCTTAAAATGGTCTATAATCTACTTATGGTATCGAATGAGACATGCGAGAAAATACTAGAAATGAATTTGGAAATTATCTTGCCCTTAAAAGTTCAAGATATTCTTGTGACTTTGCCAACATGACAGCTTGCACACGAATGCATTGAAGAATGACTGAAAATTTAGGTAAAGCGAAATATGTACAAGTTGTTGTACAAGACGTAAAGATGTGGATCACGTGTTGAGAAGTTATTCGTTCGCATTTCGGGTGTGGAACAAGATTGTTGGTATGTAGACTGGTCGAAATCTTCGTGGCTTGTAAGGTTCGGAATGGCTCGAATAGAGCTTTTATTTTACAACAAAGTTCAGAGCAACATGTTACCAGAATGTCCTGGGTAGATTGTCTTGATCTCAATGCTCTATAATCTTTGAAAAGCACGAAACTTATGAAACTATTAGAATATTATGAAGTATAGAAATGTCGCTCTTCACCACCTAAAAGAGTTACCTGACTCCTTTGTACTAATTAGTGAGAACAAAAAACACAGGTAAAAGAAAACATGTGTTGAGTTGCCTCGAAATAAACTCGAGAAGGGGTGTGTGAAACAAGATTTAGATGAAAGTTTTTATAGTTACACCAGCAATGCTTCAACTAGGAGCGTCATTCAAGATGACAGTGAAACATGAGTGATAAGATACTCTATAAATTTTGGTAGAGTTCCAACAAAAGTGAAAAAGTTATTAGGCTTATGTGAGGGATTAAAGCTAGCTTGGGAGAGGCGCATTATGAAGATTAATATGGAGATTAATTCGGAGACAGTGGTGAAATGTATAACAAAGAAGGATTATAAAGAGCACCCTATGAAACATTTAATATTTGATTGCCGAAATTTACTCATCAGGCCCTAGGAAGCTCAGATTGAGCACATCCCCGAGAGAAAGAAACATCATGATGGATATATTAGTGAGGATAGATCACAAGGTTCGAGATGGTTACTGGGTCTAGGATGGTCCACCAACGGAGTTGAATAAGTCTTAGCTTGAGGTTACTATTCCTCTGTTGGGTTGCAAAGAATTCAATACATTAACATACAAATTTGAAGAGGGTGATTCTTATAGAAAATGCAATAACCTTTACATTTTGAGTTATAATAAAGTAACATTTGAGAACTTTATATAAAAATCAAAGATAAATCACAAATTATATTAATGAATACCAAATAATAGAAAGAATAAAATACATATAATTAATATAGTATTTTATATGATCTTCTAAATTTTTTATTTTATATTTTTTATATATGTATTTTTATTTACATTATTCATTTTAAATATTTTATTTTTATACAGTAACACAATTTTAAATATATTTTTTGATTCTTTCTTTATTAATTAAATGTTTTTCTAATGTGAATTTTTACTTATTGGATATGGTTCGAAACAGAGATTTCAAATAAAATGTTTTGTATGTGTAGTTCTACGAAATCAAATTGATTCATTAAAAATTTTATTATATTTATTTAATTAAATTAGATAATTTTAATATATTAATTTACTCAATAAACATAATAATTAAACATTTCGAAATAAACTAAATGATAAACGTGCAACGCACGTTGATTTTACTAGTATAAATAAAAAATGTTATGTTTTAGAGCAAATGTTATGTTTAGAGCAAATGTTATGTTTAGTCAAATAAATAAATCTAGTAAAATATAAATAAATAAATCTCTTATTATATAACATTTTCGGAGCAAATGTTATGTTTCGTCACTTATAAGTTTCAAAAGTACCAAATGAGTCTTAACATTACTAATTTGTTTCAAGTTAATCTCTTAAACAATTTTTCCAGTGAGAATGTGGATAGAAAAAATTCGTGTGATTGGTCTTGAATGGTGTCACTTTAAGGGTACATAATAAAAATACCCTTATTAGTTGCATACCTAATACAAATGAAATTTTTAGAGATTAAACATAACATTTGTTATTCCTTCTTCCTAAGTCTAAATTACAATTTTCCCCTATTAACGTGTTCTCTTCACAAATCCACCACTTCCTCAAAACCCCCTCCGCCTCACACGAAAATGATTAGCAAAATACATTTAAAATATATTTTTTAAATCAGATTTCCTTTTTCTTTTTGAGGTAGAAATCTTTCTATTACATCAATATTACTTAAAGAAGGGTATAATTGCATAAAAAACCCTATGATATACCAAAAGTGTAAAATAAACTCAGAGTTTCAAAAATTAGCATACAGAATCCTGACTTTTATAAAAGTATACATAAAAAATCCTGAATCGGTTTTTGTTTTACACGGGCCAAAAACATATATTTTCAATATAAAATTACTGTTTTACCCCTCTCACGTTATATAGGTTGAAAATTGGATAAAACTCTTATAAAATGAGACTTTTGAGTATCAAAAGATTTTTTATAATCTAAGAAACTAACTTTAGAATTCAAAAATTTTTATTAATAAACTTTTATATAAAAATAAATTATAATGAACAATTCGTCAATAAACCCCGTGTCTAAACGATATCAGAGCCTAGAAGACAATGTCTTTTGGGATAACAAATATAAAATTTTGATAAAAATTATAATAAATACTATGTATAAATTACATATCATAGGAGTTATTGTAGCACCCGGAACGTTAGGTGGCCACATCCCCCGCACTATGATTCAATCCACATATGGAACGAGCACCCATGCATGAATCAAGCCTATAGCGAAGGGAAGACAATAAAAAAACGACTTTCTAACTAGGCGGGACTAACCCTCAAATAATTTCCTACACGCACAAACAATAAAACGGGAGCATAATTTACATTCACTTCATAACATAATCCTTCCCATCATTTACATAAATATAATCTCCCAAAAATATCAAAATAAGTCATACTTAATACATAGGTACCAAGAGACATAACAATACATATATGCATCAATAATGTACAATAAACGTGTTAGACCCGAAAATAAAGACCTGACTCAATCCCGCCTAGCACACACCCTACAACCTGAAAATGTGAGGTGTCAGTCTATGAAAGACTAAGTGAGGGGTTTATAATTATAAGCGCAAATACAATGCAAGCTATAACCTCGGGTAAGTTTTCATAATAGAAACAATAAGTTCAGGAATGGAGTGAATTCTTGCCCGAGATTATAACTATCCAATTTATAATTCAATCATTATCCATTTAATCCGTGGCCCGGTGAATGAGGGCAATCTCCAACCTTTACTCCAATAGTGACAATCAATATTTAGGTTTCAATTCAATAGTGATCATGCAAGTTATTACAGTGCACAATTAGCAGTTTCATGAACCCTTTTTCCTCCGGGTGATGGTGGGCTTTCAAGACCCAACCATGCATGAATAGTGTACGTCAGGAACATGACTCCCACGCACGGGATTTCTTCCTCCACCGAACCTCCTGGTGGATTCAGAGGTGATCCCAAAATGGTGAGGATAGTGCAAGAGTTACCCGTCAGCCCTTTCTTTCCCGGTTGGCTCAATACACTACCCTCGGGCCTACAGTGAACATGCTTACTCGCCAATACAGTCAATCAGTTCAGTTCAATTCAGGAAATCCGTTGAAATTCATAAATTTTGGAAAACCATAGATATATAGATACATTTTGGCTTAAAACATCACATAGGGTCGTATGGGTTCTATATATCTAGAATTAAACCTTACCTGATGAGCGACGAAACAAAACAAGGATACAAGAAAGTGTCTATACGACCAATGATCTCCGTGGAGAAGAACTGGACAAGAAAGGAAACAATGGGAACTCGTGAGACGAGACTCAATATGAGACCAAGTATGACGCATGGCAATGCTCATGTAACACCTTAATAACCAAACAAATTAGCAATCAAGTGACACTTAAATATGTATGAGAACCAATTAGCATCTAAGAGATGAAATCAATCTCAAGGAGTCACATATTCATATCATTCCATCATTTCAAGTTCAATTCGTATAGGGTATGGAGTCACATAATCACGTTTGAGCAATTAAGTACTAAGAAGTGTCAAATAGGAGCATAATTATCAATACACCAAGTATATAACTCATATAAGTGGCATACGGGAGGCAAGGAAGTGAAAGGAATGCAATAAGAGAGGTTTTAGTCAAGTTTGGCAAAAATGGACAATTTTCGGAAACGCACATGCTGTAGGAAAACTGGAATATCTTGAGTTCTAGAAATTGGAATTGAGTTTTTCTTATTGTTTATGAAACTAGACACAAAGACCTTTTCGAAGATATATGGCTCGTATTCTAGTTTAAAGCGAGGTGAAAATGGCGTAAGCCCGAATTTGGATGAATGCAGATTGTCGGTGAAGTGGTGATACCACAAAGAATTGATTATATCTCACAAATGACAAAACATATTGATATTATTTAAATTAGATGTTGTTCTAGACTTCAAGAGGTTTCCAACGGTTCAAAAATCAGGTCAATCGGAGTTTGTTTGAGGGGTAAACGGGCATGTGAAAAATGCACTGGAAGCAGACACGGGCGTGTGGAAACTGTCTGTCACGAAAATGGGTACCCACACGGGTGTGTGGGAAATGAATTGGGCAGCTACAAGGGCGTGTGGAGTGCGACTGGACGAAAAAACAGGACAAAGCTCGAAAAATGGCTCCCAAGCCATTCCATCACAAAACCACAACAAATAAACGCCTCAAACTATCATATAACTCATATATATCAATTAGGCATCATATAATCCATGGAAACATGCATAGATCATCAAGAATTAATCAAACAAACCCCAAATAATTTCATGCCATAAACTTTCATATAAACTCAAGAAATCATGCAAGCTACTAAGTGTAAAGATCCTAGGCATGCTTCTAACCATGAATGAACAAGAAATCACATCATAATTATCAAACCCTACTTCATATAATCTCAAGAGATTTAATCAAATTCTCATTTTACTTTGAAATGGAAGAAAGAAAGGATGAAATGATGCTATGGTGATGATGCTCCAACTTATGCAAATTCCTCCTTAAGATTGAGCTTGAAATGATGAAATTTACTTCCTTCCTTTCTTGGTGTTTCCAACGTGATTTAGTGTGTGTGAGTGTGTGAGATTCTTGGGTGAAAAATGATGAATGAAATGGAAGAGATGAGATGCACTAGACATTTTACAAAGTCTTCCACCAAATGAGATAACTCACCCAAATTTGCACTTAAGCCCTTGCTTCTTATTAATTTACAAGTTAGAGATGCATCAACTTGGCATGCATGATAGATGATTATATACATATATATATATAAGGCTCTAAAGGAATATGATGAAATGGAGTGGAATATATTTATGTTATGCTAAATCACTTAAATCATGCTCGGAGAATTAAATACACACTCACATAATTGAATTCAAGAAGCTATAATTTAAATCGTAATTGCAAGTATTCAAATCAAGAAAATTAAATAAAGCTAACCAAATGAATATGAATCATGCCATAAATTACAAGTTGATAAAATTTCATGTAGACACTTAGTAATATAGTTCACAAATATCATGAAATACATAATTTGAAAAATGGGGCGTTACAGTTATAATAATAGACTATTTATTAGATGAAGAAATGAGATTAAATGATATTGATAATGAAATAAATCATTTAGATATAGATTACACCGATATAAGTTATGATGATACAGATTGGCATTATACTTCTCCTTAATAGGAGAATATTAAATAAATAATTATTAACTAATTCTTATAATTATTATGAAGATATACTAAAGTGGTCTCTTAATATGTACAGGTTAAATCCATGTGATTACTACAAAGAAAGGATAGAGAAATTTGAATAATCCTCCTTTCAATATGAATTGCTATTGGAGAGAATGGATTAAAAATATAAATAAAATAATAGAATTATAAACTAAAATAGATCAATTAAGTGAAGAAATTAGAAATTCAGAAGATAAAGAATTTTGTAATAAGAACAAGAATGAAATAAAGAAGCTAAGAAATTTACTTAAAAAAGAAAAAATAAAAGCATTATTAAATAGAACAAAAGCTGGAAAAATATGGAAGCTAATAGGTGTAAATCTTCTGTCTATAATAAATTCTATTATTACAATCAATGAATAAATATTAAATCTTCAGGATTTTATAAAAGAATTAAAGAATGAAATGCAGTTAAATAGAATTAGTGTGAAACAACTTGAAAATACAATACATGAGAAAGATAAAAAGTCTAAATTTGAAAAATTAAAAGATATAGAAAAACAAATAAAAACTCCGTGTAAAGTAATAAATTTAGAAAAGGCTAAACCATATGAAAAAGGCTCTTTTGATGATTATATGCTAAATACAATAGTTCCAAAAATGCTAAAAGAACAAGAAGAAAATTTTGAAAGAGCTCTTGAAAGGTTTAAAGCTAAAGGAATTACTTTAAAAAATGATAATAAAAATGAAAATCAAGATCAAAATGAAGTAGAACTACTAATAAATGATTTAATAGAGGATTTTGAAAAAATAAACTTGGAAGACATTGTAGAATATGAAGTAAGAATGAATAATACTGGTAGTTCAGGAACCAAAAGAGATGATGGATCAACAATAGAAAATACAGACAAATCTATGTGTTCAAATGAACCTAAAAGTTATCCTACCTATTTTAATGCAAAGAAAAATAAACAAAATGATATAAAATCAAATATTATAATGTTAAATACAAACTTAATGATAACTATTCAAAACCTATAAATGTAAATGGTATTAAGTTAAAACTTGAACTGTAAAAGAGATAGAAGAGAAGCTTTAATAAAGTAGCAAAATGATATTCAAAAAAAGGCAATATTATAGACCATTGAGGAAAGACAAGAATTTAAAAATCAAATAGAAGAATTGCTTGATAAAAAACCTTCAAAAAAGTGTCAGTCCCTTCTCTAATCCTGCTTTTGTGGTAATGAAAGAAGCAGAAAATAAGAGAAATAAAGCTCGAATGGCAATAAATTATAAAAGGTTAAACTATTTTACTAAAGATGATAGTTATCATTTACCTAATAAAGAAGTTATTATAAATTTAGTAAACAACAAGTCCTTCTACTCTAAATTTGATTGCACTTCAGGTTTTTGGCAAATAAAAATAGAAAAGAATAGTGTTCAGTATACTGCTTGTAGTGCCCCACAAGGACACTATGAATGATTTATAATGCATTTTGGGCTAAAAAATGCACCATCTATATACAAAGGAAGATGGATAGCATTTTCTCAAATTACCATGACTTTATGGTTGTATATATAGATGACATCCTAGTATGTTCTAATACAAAAGAAGATCATAGAAAATATCTTCTATTACAATCTCATATTTCTCAAAAAAAAATATGAAGGGATAAAATTACAATCTCATAAAATATGAGAGGAAAGCCATAATAGAGAAAAAAAAAATAGAATTTTTAGGATTAAAATTGAGTTTTGAAGGGATAAAATTACAATCTCATATTTCTCAAAAAATTCTAGAATTTTCAAATAAACTTGACAATAGGAAGCAAATAGAAAGATTTCTTGGATGTTCAAACTATGCTAAAGGATTTATTCCAGATTTAGCTAAGAAAAAGCATGAAATACAAAAATTACTTAGGAAAAATAATACAAAGGGTTGGAGTTCTAAACATACTGATACAGTTATTAGTGTTAAGGAAGAATGCAAATCATTACCAGAACTAAGACTACCAAAAGATAAAGATAATCTTATTGTCCAAACTGATGCTTCTGACCTTTACTGGTCTACCATTTTAAAAACAGATCTTAATGAAATATGCAAATACACCAGTGGAACCTTTAGCCAAAAAGAGGTTAATTATTCAACACATGAAAAAGAACTACTTGCTATAAAAAGAGGAATTGAAAATTTTTCTTGTTTCCTTCTTCAAAAACCTTTTGAAGTCCATATCGACGATACACATATTCAAAGTCTAATCTAAAATAAACTTCCAAATAAACCACAATATAGAAGACTCCATCGTTGGCAAGTTTTCTTATCACATTATAAATCTAAAATTAAGCATGTTAGAGGGATGAATAATTTCTTAGCATATTTTCTTTCCCGAAATATTGAGTTTGGTACAGATTAAAGGCGAGTATATGCGTATACATATACCTAGTCCATCTCAAACGGTCGATGGTAAAGACATAATCAAATCTATTAATGGGTGGTGATTTCTCAAAAATCTCATTGAGACAAGTATATGCATATACATATACCTAGTCCATCTCAAACGGTAGATGGTAAAGACGATAGCAAATCTGTTGATGGGTGGTGATTTCCCAAAAATCACTTCAAAACTAATAAAATTGCAATCTATTTCTATTTTTCAGATGGATGACTTACAAGAATTAGCCACCATAAAGGTTGAAGTGGATGTATTGAGAATAGTCTCTCATGATATAGATGAGGCATTAACTCTTTTTGATGAATCCATTTATAGCAGTTTTAAGGTGATCACTGATCATGTAACAGTAAATACTAGAAGGATGAACAATTTATATAAAAAGATAGATGAGTTAAGCAAGAAAAATAAAGAAGAAAAGGTAGAAAGTTCAAACAGTAAAAAGCCAAAAATGCCTATAATAAAAATAAAGAGAAAATATACTGAAGAAAATAAGAAGAAAAAAAAAAAAGTCGAGGAGATAAAAAGGACATCCTCTATAAAGACTATAAAATTGGAGTCCCCAATGAAATCTATTTCCTTTAAAGCAGTACAGATTAAGGGAGAATATATTCCGACACATTCTTATGATAAAAAAATACAAAATAATGTTTGATCAGCCATATAACTACCTAGAGTGTGAAGAAATCTTTTAGTCAAGTGGAAATACAATCTGCCCAAGGTTAACTGCAATCTTTGAGGCTGATCCCCATCAAGTTCGAAACCTTCCTAAATTTGGTTTATCCTAGACCTAATATATCTTAGCAAGGAACAAAATGAAATAAAAGGGTTTTGAGGATACATTCAAGTCTAAAATCTCCCAGTAATGTGTTCTAAAATTTTACACTATATCTCCAGAACTGGAAGAAAATACATGGTACGAAGCACTTCATATAGTCTCAATAAACCCTTTATACAACAACATCAGCTTAGAGGTTGGAAGAAAAAACTTCAAAGTTGCGACTTACTCTGCAGAGTAGGTCATTACAAGAAGAGCTCTTGGAATTAAGGCCAAAGTATTTTTGAGAATCTTCTAAATAAGGGTTTTCAAACCATTTGTGCAGCTGGTAACTGGATATTAGTTATTAAGGGCACTGCGAACGATCCAAGATCTAGATTACTATAGGAATTCCATGATCAAATTTACTGCTCTGCAGCTACAAGACAAGTGACATGTAAAATAATTGGGTGTCATACAGATATCAAGATGTGATAGCACAATTAGAGTGGCGTAAGCAATAACGTCTCAAAACTATCGGTAAGATCTCAGCCATCAAATAAAGGGTTCGATCAAGTGACTACAAATAAAAGTTAGGATTTCCTTTTCATCAGAGATAAGAATCTTATCATTTCATGCGGTTTCCCGCTCTATAAGTAGACTTTGTTTGTAATAGAAAGGGCATCGAAAGTTAAAGTGAGCAAGTGAGTCTAAAAAATTTCTATTATAATATGAGTGTTTTCTTTGTACAGAGAATGAAAAAATAAACCCATAAAGGAGAAATAAAATCCTTTCTTTCATAAAACACTATTTTTATTAGGATTAATTTATTCAAAAGTTAGAATAATATTAGGATTAATAAGGGTAAAAATTTAAGGATTTATTAGTTTAGTAGAGATAGTTAGAATAATATTAGGATTAATTTATTCAAAAGTTTATAGAATTATAATTGTAGTTGTTTTATAATTGAAGACTTATACGATTATATTTTGACTAGAATTAGATAGAGGGTTTGATTAGAATGAAATGTCTTGAAAGAATGTTTATGTACAATATTTATATCAAGATAATGAGAGCTTGATTAGATTGAAATATCCCAAGAAAGAATATTTATGTACCAAATTTGTATTTTATAAAATTACCCTTAATTGTATTTTACTGAAAGTTTTACGATGAGGGTATTTTGGCCGATCACAAAATTTCAAGAAACCAAAAACCCAACTCGTACTTTTATAATATATATAGAATAATAACAATTTTTAATATAGAAAAATCAAACATCTAAGAAAAGTCATAGAAAAAGAAGATAATAAAGCAAAAATAATAAATCAGAAATTAGTAGAAAAATATATCAATAAGAGGTTGAAAATGGATCAATACCAGAAACAACAAAATAGACAAGAATTAAGAGAAGTAAGAAAAATAATAAAATCTAAAACAGAAGGATTAAAAGAAATAAATAATCAGTTCGAATATGAGAGGCATGAAAAAATAATAAGAGAATTAAAAACGAAAGAAAAATATCTTATAAGAGAAAGAAAATATTATAAAAATACTTTATTACATTTAGAAGATGGTATTAATGGTATAAAAAATATTATAAATCAATAAAATCGACAATGCATAATATAGCTCGTTATAATATAATAAATAAACAAATATTAGAAGAAAATAGGGAAACTATTAGTTGGTATAAAAATAAAGTAAAAAAAATAAATATTTTGTCATCAACATGAAAAGTATATATAATAAATAAATAAATAATTATAGGATTTCATTGAAAAGTTAAAGAAACAATAACTACATGGACTAAAAAGTATTAGAGTAAAAGAACTAAGGATAAAATGGTTATTTTTCAAGAAAAAGACATAAAAAATAGCACGAATAGCGTGTGTGGCACAACTTCTAGCCATAAAGTTTCCTGTGCAATTTTTTTAAAACACAAGGTTTTCTATATGATTTTTCAAAAAATAAGGTTTTCTCTGCCTATTTCAAATAACACAAGGTTATTGGTAAATATAACTCCTTAAAGAAGTCAGGAGTACAAGACACACATAGTTAGAATAATATCAGCTTTCACGATAACTCAAATCCACAACCTAAAAGTTACGAGACCTCCGTCTCACCATTGCAACAAGACTCCGTCCACGACAATAAAACTTAAATTGACAGCTCGTGAAAAGTATACTAATTTTAAAATTTTAATTTAAAAAAAGTTAAACATTTTAAATATGATAAGGGGGTAAATTAGATTTTCTTCTGCCCTAAAATATTAAATGTATATTTTACGATTGAATTGTCTCCAAGTGGCACAACCCACCAAATTACTATAAATTGACCTATGGTCCTCCTCAGAAATTACGAGAAAAATGTCCAAACCCTTGAACATTTCCATTAACTACTGCCCCGTAGAGAGAAAACCTTGTATAGGATGGATCGAGGAAGTGTTCGAAGACTGTCTGTGTAACCTTAAAGATGAAATCTCGTTTGTCTTCGGAATTGCAAGCTTAGTTTGCTGGGCTGTTGCAGAAATTCCTCAGATTATTACAAACTTCAACAATAAGTCTGCAGCTGGTGTGTCTCTAGCATTTCTCTCCACTTGGATAATCGGGTAAGAGTAAGACTGCGTGTATATATGTATGTATTTGTCAGCCATTACTGATCTTTAGTCTTTACACACATATGTGTATATGTATGTATGTATGTATTATGTATGTTTGTACCCAACATTGCCACCCATACATGTCACACACGCCGTGTATATTGATAGACAGCCGAGATTAAATGAGAGAATCTTTTGCTCATTTTTTCATATCACAAATATTTATCTCTCCCAATCTCATAATCTCAACCATTTACGGATACAAGAAATGCATATAAAGTGAGTAAAATCTAAAAGTGGAACAAGAAATTCAAACCCATGTATATGTATGTATGATTGATACGCTAAAAATGCTGTCAAATTTCTTACAAACTATGATTTTCTTGGTGGTATTTTGCGAATTCTTTTTTTTTTTTTTTTTCCTTAAGATTTTCTGTATCAAATTTGTGTTTTATTTTCTTTTTCATTCATTTACACACGTCAAGTGCATTAATAGACGATTGAAATTAAATGGGAGATCTTTTAAATCTTTTGCATATTATAATTATTTCTCTCCTAATTATTTCTCTCCTAATTTAAATCGTATATTAATGCACTAGGCACGTGTATATAAATAAAACAATCGATGAAATATAAATATGAAACAAGAGATTTCAAGCTAACTTTCGGTGCTAATCGGGCATAAGAAAATGTTTTGGGTACAAAAGATTCCAAATATATTATATATATGTGTATGCAGGTAGGTACTAGATAGGTAGGCCTTTATGCATGTATGTGTGAGGGTGTGTATGCAAATATATATATATATGAGGTTTGATGATGTTATATGCAGAGATGTATTCAATCTTGTGGGCTGCATGGTTGAACCAGCTACTGTAAGTATTCCTTGTCGTGCTCTCTTTTATTGTCTACAGTTTAATTATTACATTATTTGTCAATGAGGAGAAGATGATTGGTACACCAGTCATCATCTTCCTCCAACATACAGTCTGATTTTTACCTTTTCCTTTTTCATTTTTCTAAAATGTTCACAGCTCACATTACAAGTGTATTAAGTTCATTAAATTTTAAAAAAATATGTAAAATTGAAACTATAATTATGCCTCAGTTCAATTAGTTTGCACAGTTGCAACTTGCAAGTTTGAGCTTCTAAGTACGAAAAAGTGGTAATTTCTGTTTGACCCTTGCTGCCGCCGCCGCGGCGGGCGGTAGCTACGTGGTGTGGTGGTGGTTTCCGCATATACTCATATTTAGGAGAAAATGTGTAGGGCACATGTTAGGGTCTGGGGCCTCCAGATTTAAAATTGAAATTCGTAAGAAAATTATCCTTAAATTACCTTATTCAAACTTAGCCCGTCAAAATTGCAACCGAACAAATTATCTTCCAAAATATCTATTGAGTTATAGTTATAGTATCACTTGTACGATTTCCCCTAAAAATTAGGGTAATTACAAAATAGTATAAAATTAATATTCGTTTCTTTATTAAATGGATTCATCCGAGTTAGGTTCTAATTAAAATTTTCCGGCCATCTTTATACTATATAGTTATATTTGGCAGGTGACGAATCCGTCAAAATAAAATTTCGGTGCGACAATAACAGAGTATAGTGCAACGGGTTGGATGAAGTCAATTCAATTAATTCACAGGAAAAACCACACAAATAACACTAAATCACATTGGAAATGTTTTAAGAAATCAGAAAAAAAGACAATACCTAGCTAGAGATTATAATAATTATGACATCGATCATTGACAAGTGACAGTAAACTGAATAAATTATAAGCAGAATCCACATGCATGTTCTGACCTGCTCTTGAATTCTAGCTTATTTCTACTTAAATTAAGTAAAAGTTGATTTTCCACGCTCCAAAACCGCTCAAAATAAACACTTATCCCAAAAGTGTTTATTTTTAGAGTTTGCAAACACACTCGTAATTTTCTTCATTATATATTTCTGGACTATTCATGAAAATTACTGTATAACTTTGATTCTTAAAACTGAGTTTTTTTTGTTTATTTTTTATTTCCATATGTGCAGTTGCCCACTCAATATTACACGGCCTTGGTAAGTCTTTCAAAATCTACCCTTTGATTCATGGACATTTTAAAAAATTAAGCATATACATGGTATCGGATACGTATTCAATATCGTGTTGGATATGATGTTTTTGAACAAATTACATAATAAAAGCTGTCTTTTAGTCACTAAATTAAGTTTCTCTAAATTTCTTAAAGATTGTAACTTTTTTTCCTCAAAGATGCATAGTGATACGGGCCATACGGCAAATGAATCAAATTTTGAATAAGATTGATTAATACAAACCCTCCTTCTAACTAGTACATATATTCTTATAATTTTTTGTTAATTGCATATAGAAACATTTTATATTCTTATATTTAGGCAATTGCATCCGTATTGTACCGTATTTCTATTCTTGTGACTCTATCTATATATACATCATAACCACAAATACTACATGGAGAATGCATACATATATCTATATTATGATATATTGTTTTATTTAAAATGATATAATAATATTAAATTATTATTTTCCTTTTCTTGGTTGGTTAATTGTAGCTCTATACAATTGTGACTATCGTATTAGCTCTACAATGCATATACTACAACCATTTTCTACAATGGTGGAAGAACCGCTGCCATAAACAAGGAACTGAGGTAATCCCACAACTCTTTTCTAATTCATTATAAATAATATAAATTTTAATTAGAATGTTAAGTAATTTAAGATTAAATAACTTTTTTTTACATATACATGTTTCTCTTGTAATTTTTAATCCATCTTACAATAACCGATTATCATTTATTATCTTTAGATATTGTCGTTTGAATTCTTATTATGTTCCTCCAATATTTAGTACTCTAGCATATATCCAAATATCTTCGGGGAAATGTGACAAAACTCCCCAAGGCATAAGGCAAATTTGACATTACTCCCCTATGGAAAAATTATCAATACTAACTTCCCAATTTAAATTTGTAATTTGATTTCACTCCCCATTTTCACAAAATTATCAAAATAACTTTGAAGAAATATGAAATGTCATAACACATCACTCTTCCCTTCCACACAAACCATTTTGTTAACATAATACCTTATATAAACGATTTTTGACTTTTATTTTATATATTAATACTTCAAAATATAATTTTCATACTTCATATGTAAAAATTAATATATTTTTTTTTTTTGTGTAGGTGGATGGTGAGACAAAAGTTAATTGTTCATTTATATTTTGAAGTATTAATAAGAAATTATAAAGTATCCAAATTATAAAATAGAGTGTTTCCAAATTATAAAATAGAGTATTATAAAGTTTCTGAATTATAAAACAGAGTATCCAAATTTAAAAGTGGAGTATTATTTTCATAAAAGTTAAAGTACTTAAATTTATAATTGAAATATTTTCATAAACATTAAAGTATTCATATTTAAAAATAGAGTATTATTCGTAAAAATTAAAGTGCTCAGGTTTAAAATTGAAGTATAAAAATGAAAATAGAAATAAGTAAGGGTATTGCAGTCAATTTAGGTGAGTGGGGAGCGAAATATAATTATAAATTTGAATTTGGGAGTTAGTATAGATTTTTTTTACATGGAAAATAAGCATGTATATATATCTATGTTTTCCACCATTTTTATTTTATGTTGTTTAATTTTTCACAAGAATAAAGATGAGAGTGAAGCTCTAGAACCCAAGCATGGAGATCAAAGAACAACTTCCACAAATGCTCCGATTGATGTTCCTCGTCGGAGGGATTTCTATTTTACGTAAGTCTTTTAAAATTTGAATTCATAAATTAAATTATAATGTGATATATATATATATATATATATATATATATATGGTTAGATGGATAGATTTCTCTTAACATAGTAATTAAATTTATTCTGAATGCAGATCAGCAAGATCTTTGGCGGGAAGTGAAACTCCACCAAATCAGAGTTACATGAAACCTAAGAGTGGCCCTCCTGCACTGGAGCACGTCTCAGACTCATCATCTTCGGACGAAGAACAAGAAGAAGAAGATAATGGATCGGTTTCAAATAGAAAAACAATTACTCAGCCTCGTAATATTCCTCGCCCCGTAAGTATAAATTTGATATCAATCCAATTCTGTAAATATCCTTACAATTGATTTAAAGTTATGGTCTATGGAGTCATGTAACTTGATCAAGGAGCGAAAAGGCGAAAATAATTTTATTATTTCCGAAGCAGGAGAATGGAATATACGAAAAATGAAATTATTCGGTAACATACTAAATGTATAATGTGAAAAAAGTTCGCGAATTTGTGATAATAATTGTATTTCTTTGACACCATTAATCACCAATATTAGAGACTTCCTTTTATATATGCCAATCTTGTGTAAAAGTTGAATTTGTCACAACAATTTTGGTTTTTCAAAGTAAAATTTTAGTAGTGAAAACAATATGATTAAATTAATTGTGAATCTTGATAAGCAGGCGAGGTATGGAGCATTTTTAGCTGCTTCAGCAAATCTTCCACACTTGAGCAGGGCATTGAGAAAGGGTCATGGCATAGACGTCTCTGGGATAAGACTATTGCAGGTATTTCGTTGAATCTTTTAAATTAATATTAGGCTACAATATATGGATACTTTTAAAAATATTTTTTTTATCGTGTTGTATTTGACATTCTTATCAAAGACCTAACAATCCTGTAATAACTAAATCTAAAAAGTGAAGTTGTTTTGTCGTATCTGTTGTATCCTATCAGATAATTAGATATAAACTTAGTAAAGTGCTAAATATTTTTGTGTAAACAGGAACAAGAAGCGCATGAAAACCCATTTGGACAATGGTTGGGATGGTTGATGGCAGCTATTTATATGGGTGGTAGAATCCCACAAATCTGGTTAAATGTGAGTATTTTCTCAATTCTTTTTTTTTTTAATATTTTTTTACACATACATAAAGTTAAGTATATTATGTTTCATAAATAATGTGTTTAATTTTCAGAAAAAAGAAAATAATGTACTAAAATGGGATTTTGTCTTTACATTTGCAGATCAAAAGAGGAACCGTGGAGGTACATATTTAATACATATGTATACTGAATTATTAAATTTATTATTTCTTGAATTAGAAAGTTGTCGATTTTTTATATATAAACATATATATGGTTTTAATGATGCAGGGCTTGAACCCCTTTATGTTTGTCTTCGCACTCGCAGCAAATGCCACATATGTTGCAAGGTATTCATTTCTTTCTTAACAAGTTGTTACTCAAATTAAATATGATTGCAACTATCTATTACATCATAAATATTAATGCAATTAAAATAATAATCCTCATAGTTAAGAAATTAAAAAATAAAAAATAAACAGGAAGATTATGGTTGATAAGGGTGTTTTTTTTTTTAATTTCTCAATATATATATATTTTTCGCAGCCCTTATTCAAGTCATATATGTCTCGTCTAATACTCTGCAAAACGTTCACGTGAAAATAAATAATGTTATATCAACAAAATGGAATTACTGTGACATTTTGAATGCAGCATATTGGTGAGAAGTACAGAATGGAGTAAGATCAAGGCAAACATGCCTTGGTTGCTGGATGCAATCGTGTGTGTTTTGTTGGATATTTTTGTATCCTTTTCGAATGAAACACGACATACACAAGCACGAGCACGCATCCATACACATATATACATGATAGTGTTTGCAGATCCCGAAAGGAGAAAGCACTTTTACACGACCTTTAAACACTTTGACAGTATTCAAGAAAAAATGTTCCATTTAGTTAATTAAACAAAAATAAGTTAGGATGGAGTTAGAAGAATCTAAGGACCAACATCTATCTTCTGCTTCTAACTTTTAAGTTGATTTTATAAATAAGTTAAAGTTTATTTCATCTGATAATAAAAGCATTTTTTGACCTTTTCTACGAGTACTCAATTTTTTTCTTATTAAAACTTTTATTTTAAAAAAAAGAGGCTTACTTTTGCTATTCGAACTTTTTATAACTTTAACTTCAACCTCTACTCTTATACTCCTCTAAAGTAAAAGTTTTTGCAAACGCGTTTTAATTCCAATTGTTTTCTACTTAACACGATCCCCTACATAGATAATTCTACAATATATCTTCTACGAGTACATCAAGAAAAAGAAGACTGAGCATGCTGGAGACCATTACTACGGCGACTATTTCGAAGCAAATAAAAGCCCTTCTTAAATTAGTATTGACATATAGTTATGTCTGTTTTTATTTTTATTAAATTGTAATTGAATAAAGTTTTATTATTTGCATAATTCGATATGCTATTATAGCTTCGGTTGGAAATTAGGTAACATTTGAGATCGTAAGAATTACTGTCTACATTCTATAATTCTTTGAAAACTAAACATGATCCTTTTCTTCCCTTACCAAAAAAATATATAACTGAGACATACGCTGGTTGAATTGGCGTCTATATATGTAGTCCTTTTAATTAATTATTAGGAGAGATGACAGGACTTTTATAGGAAAACTCATTAAAAATTTGCGAAAAGGAAAAATGAAAAGGAGCAAAACAACAAATAAATATATAATTTTCCGAGGATAATAATTTAAATATTTTATGTAACAGTAAGGTAAATAAATAGTAAAAGAAATAATTGCAACTTTGATTTGGAAATGTACACAAATTGGGTATAAATGTACGCTTCATTGTGGTCAATTCTACTACTATGTTTCTAAAAAATATATAATAGTCTATACCTCCTAGGTTTCTGATAGTTCAACACTTAACTAGAATACTAGATTAATGTCTGCAGCTTGTGCGATTAACCAAAACTAATTTATGTACATATTTGTCAAAAATATATTTAAATAAATAGCATAAATACACAAAAATAATACAAACTTTAGTACCATAAATGTAACACATGACGCTACGATGAACATGTGTCAGATTGATATATGTCTGAAAATTATATTTTCTTGATAACAGAAATATGATTGAAAATTAGTTAACCTACCAAATGTCGATCTCTAATTATATTTGACCTTTCGACTATGCGAAGGGTCACGTTTTATTTTCTTTCTCGTGATTAAGTGAAAACAGAAGCATATTCACTTGCTTTCTTGTGATTAGAATGTCATCTATATCATCTTGACTTATAAATGAAATTGCTTGATTTGGTAATGAAGACAGAACAGAACTTAGAGACGGAATTAGAATTTAATATAAAAAAAGATAAAAATTAAAATATTTAAGATTAAAGGGATGAAATTTCAAATTTTAGGGGATAAAAATATATATTTTTCAAAATATATATATAAAATTAAAATATTTTCAACCCCCGACTCTGTCATTGAGAGAACCGTATTTACTATTGCTTAGTTTGTGGTTGTGATTGGTCTCAGTCAGACCATTAAAGTGTTAAAATGTTTAATGGATAGCAACTTCGTTTTATAAGTGTGTTAGATTCTATAGAAGGATAGCTTCGTTTTTATGTAAGTGGTGTTCGGATACAATCTTTAGATTCTAATATATGGACATTTCTTAAAATAATATTTTACCGTGTCGTGTTGTGTAGGAACTTCTCATATGAGAAATTTCGAAAAAAAGAAATTTGTATTACTATATTATATCGTGTCATGTCCATATTCTTACATCGTGGGATACAATATATTGGATAGCTTTGTTTTAACTTTTATACATTGGTGTTAGGATACAACACAAGGATGTCTGAGTTTGATTATCCTATTCGGGTTCAGAGAAATGTTAAGCAATGAGTGACTCTCATAGTAATTTGGATTAAGAGAAATGTTAATTAAGTAATATGTTCTTGGTACGCTGTTCACACGCCCAGGCTAGGAGAATTAACTTAGGGTGTGAAACTTAAATGCAGAGCAAACTTGTTCTGATATTACGTTAAGAAATACATAATGACATAGCTTACTTTACAAGTTGGGCAATAAAACGAAAATTGTGTAAATATTTTAGTAGTAGTTGGTTTCGTGATTAAAAAAAAAAAAATCTATATGTTATCAGAAAATCTGCAGAAAGCTGACTGTTCTGGTTTATTCGTTCACCTTACATATAACTCAATTGATTCTTGTCAATTGTTGAACCAAATATTAATCTTAGTTTAATATACTCAATAAATTTATAATAATCTATTCCAATTCAATACATTAGATTCCAACTTGCTTCATCATTTCAAAAGAAGAAAAATGAAAATTAGCATAGTTAGGAAGCAATGAGACATATTCCATTATTGTACCACGCATGTGGAAAGGCATATATAACCAGATGCAGTAGAATATGCTGCACTTCATACAGTTTTGTCGTCACATCACAAAACTAATGAGATAATTGCTAGGAAAATAATATTGAAAATGTATACTAAATTTTATATTTAAAAATTTAGCATAAAAAACTTTGTATTTTATAAAATTAAAAATAAAAAATCCTCACGCGTTGTTTGAGCCACATGCATTGCGCTTTTTTATGAAAATAAAAACAAAAATTGGATAAAAAATTATTTATAAATAAAAAATTATAAAGAAATATAATAGAATATAAAAGAAAATATTGGAAAGAATATATAAAAGAAATAAATAAAAAATATAAATTCCATAAAAATTCTTATTGGAAGCAAAAAAGTGAAAATAAAGATATAAACTAAAAGTTGGTAGAAAAAATACATTAAAAAGAAATTGATGGATAAAAAATTATATATTAAAATAAATTACTTTAGGATATATTTGAGAAATTCTATAAATAATGAGGTAAAATTGAAATTATAAAAACTAAGAGAGCCATGCATACAAATACAAAAATAACATCTTTTCTAAAAAAAATTCACACAACCCGAACCTATAATACAATTGTCAGCATAAAGATTTCAGTGCAAAATTTAAAAAATGTAAGGTTTTCTATGAAATTTTATATAACACGAAATTTTCTACGCTCAGCTATACTATAATTAATATATAGGAATGGTGTGTTTGACCCTGATTGAACCAATTTTGACTGAACCAAATTTTGTGGTTTTTTTGAAAATTTTAATTAAAACTAAAAATTGTGATTTATTAAATTAACTTTTTCATTTAAAAATTTTAATATCCCATGATTTTTTGAAGTTGTCCTTAATTAAAGTATCAATTTATGGTACAATTTATTTGAATGCATAATTTAAGAAAATATAAGTTAATTTAAATTCAAATACCACTCATGCAATTAACTGCTACACCCAAAATTCAAATAAAATCATGAAATTCAATTTTTATTTCTCCCTTTTTTAAAAATATTTTAATTTTAATAAAAAGTTCATTGATTGATATCTATATTTATATTTCTATATACTACACTATAATATATAAGAATGGTGCATTTTGATCTAAATATGTTAATTTTGATCAAATTTTGATTTTTTAAAATTTTAAAATTTTTCAATTGAATAATAATTTTAATTGAGGTTAATAGTGCAAATTTTTTTGTTTTTGTAAATATAATACAAATTATATCATTTTAATAGTTAATCATTTAAACATCGATACAATTTCCCTAAAAAGCTACTACTATTTTAAATTTAATCTCAAACCTTTTAAAGATAAGGTGAATTAAATAGATTGCTTAAATTACTCTATCAAATTAATTTAATAGTTATATATAGTGATATCTTTTACATGATAACAAAATATTGTCTATTAAATAAATTAAATGTATGTATAAAACCATTTCTTATCCTAAATTTCTTCCTCTCCCTATGTCAGTCGTCCTTCTCTCTACACATTTCATTCTATTCTTCTATTTCGTTTTTGGATTTTTGGATTTTATTATTCTATGTAATATTTGTTGATGATTGTATTAATTCATACTCTCTACAAAAATTCTTTTTATTTATCAGTTTGGTTATATATTAATGTTGTTTATTTATTTGAATCTGATCGATTAGTTTATTGTGTTTTGCATTTGTTTTGTTGTATTTGCTTATTTATTGATTTTTTTCTTAATATTTTATTATTACTAGCGAAGGCAACGTGCATTACACGTTTTTCATTTATTTTTTTTTTTATTAATTTTTTTTGTTTATTTTAATAAATTAAAGTATTAACAGATTTTAACTTGAGTACATAAACGTAATAATATTATTAACGAACCCACCTTATTTTGAAATTAAAGAAACTCTTGAATTAAATAATAATTAAAATAATTGTAAATATAGAAATATCTAAATAAATAAATAATAACAATTTATGTCTATTTTTATGGATCTAGTTGAGTCAAAATAAGAATATCTAAAGCTATGTTATTTTATAAAAAAAAAAAAAAAATTCAAATTTATTATTATTATTAAATTATTTATATAAATTAAGTATATTTCACTTATAATATATTTCTGACTTAATAGTAATTTTTATTCATACGTAATTTTCTTACAAACTATATCGTTAGATTGATACAATTAAATGAGTTAGATCTATTCATTTTTAATCAAATCAATTTTATCTTTTTTTTAAATTCAACTACCAAGTGTCAATCTTATAAATAATGAGGCATAGTCTTCTTCCTCTAATGCACCAACACTTCTAAAAATATAATTTGGCCGTGTCGTGTCGTGTTGTGTCCGATACTCGTGTTCGGCACTACCAAGTGTCAATCTTATAAATAATGAGGCATAGTCTTCTTCCTCTAATGCACCAACACTTCTAAAAATATAATTTGGCCGTGTCGTGTCGTGTTGTGTCCGATACTCGTGTTCGGCACTTCTCACGTGAAAAATTTACAAAAAAATCCGTGTCGACGTATCTGTGTCGTGTCGTGTCCTTGTCGTCGTGTCCGTATCTGTGCAACATAGTCTTCTTCAAAAGAAAAAACCATAGTCCCATACTCTCTATTTCACCCACACGCACACATTAATGAGTACATGTTTAGTAGTATTCAATTTTCACCTCCGCACCCCACCCACCAAGTCTCGCCGCAGCCACCGGCTAATAGCTGACACCTCCTCCTTCGCCCTACGGATCCAACACTCATCATACTCACCAAGTCGCTGCCACTATCAATCATCGCCACCATCGCCTTCTACTCCGATCTTTGCCGCCGACAGCACCAGCTCCCTCCACCGCAATACTCACCCCAATTTGGTCTTTAAGTATGTGTATAGGTGTATCTCATTTAAAATTTTCTCTTTTTTATATAATTGATTATATAATAATAAAGATCATGTGAACTAATTTGAGAATCACTTGGTGAAAAATGGTATATTCACTTGGTAGGTCAACATAAATTGGCAATGTAAGGATATTTTCTTTCTTATTTTACTGTATCCTAGTGAAAATGAAAATGTCGGTTCTATCGGTTGCTTGATTTGTGAAATGGGGTTGAGTTATTTGGGAATTTTTAATTTTTAGTAGATAATGATTTGTAGTAATTTGGGATTGTCTTAATTTCTGATATTTTCCAGATGTGTCGTATTCGTATGCTCTATTTGCTTGAATTTAATTTCTCAGATTTTCTAGATGTGTTGTATTCGTATGCTCTATTTTCTTGAATTTCTTGCTTCATGGATCTGAGAAATTCTTCTTTAGACTTGTTAGGAAATTTGACATGCAACTCGTTGAACTTATTTAAATAAATGTAACTCTTATGTTTAGTTTAATAATTTATTATTTAAATATTAAGAGTTTCTAACTTGATTAAATAAATGTAACAAAATTTTTAACACCCCCTTCATTTTGAAAAGTTCACGTACAAAACCAATTGTATAAAATCTATCTTTCCATTTATGACTAAAAACTAATAGTATTTAGATTAGATATGCAATCAAATAAAGTAACTATAAAAAACATTTCAAATTAGGGAAATATCCTGAGAATATTCAAGTAAAGAAACGATCATTTGTTTAAATAAATCTAACTTTTAAACATAAGTAATAGTCCAAAACTCTGTAATTTACTTAACAAATGAGAAGACATATATAAAAAGTTTCGGTATAAGCCTAGAGAACTATATAAAGAACTATGCAAATTAAATTAACTTCATTCCTTCACTTGTTTAATCTTATTTGATATAATGTGTGATTTATTTTTGGTTTTCTTCATGAAACTTTGAAGTGTGTTTTCGTTGTCGCTCAAGATGTAAAGATCATTTGTACTTTCAAAAATATGCTTTTGAGTCTTAATTCTTTTCCCTCCCTTTTTGACCTCAATTATGGAGACATCGTTATATCTTTTTTTACTTTTTCGTTTCTTCTTCATTCGCAATCTTTAGGGATTGTAAATTTTCGTATATCATCATGATCATCATTTTTTTTTTTTTTTTTGTAATCACCTTGGTGTAAATCTTCACCTCTCAAAATTGTAGCGTTCGACATATTATCCTTTTGAACATTATCCTCTTGTACCAAATCTCCATCATTTTCTTCATAATTGTAGTTTGATTCACATTTCTTTTTACCTACCATGCCTACGTTGGGTTCTACTTTTTCGATTGCATCAGCTACCGCATGCAATTTTCCATTGACGACTTCTACTCTTCGATTAAGTGCAATGAGAAGTCGAAATTCCTTTGATGCTTGTAAACTCAGTCCCCTATAATATCTTGACTTGTGTTCTCCCTGAACCATTAAAAATGTTAATAATTTGACCATAAAATATATTAATTGGGGTTTTAATGATTTGTTTATTTATGAAGTAAAAAAACAATGTTTTATGGAAATTAATTACCTCTTCAATTGATTTTTGATATTGATATACTGAACATCCTATATACATTGTTGCTGACTCTTCAAATAATGTGATGGAAGCACTATTACCATCATGTATAACATTTAACACTACTATGTACCGATTAATAATCAAAAGTTATTTAAAAAATAAAAATTTAAATTAAAAATTTATTTATTGATGGCTTGATATTGTATAGTACCTCGATATTGTTTGTATATCTTCGGCATTGCATTTTCTGCATGAAATATCCTCTTTAAATTTATTTATTGATATATTGCATTTTTTGCATGCATCATACCATAAAGAGGATTTTATTTTCAACTCTATCAACCACTCCTTTAAAATTACAATATGTATCCTGCATAGTTTTGAAAAATATAACCAATATTAAGTATTTTGATATTATATATTAAATGACCAAATTATAAATACATTAAATTAATTACCTCAAATAGTATAAATCTTTTGTGTATATGATATCTATTAGCATCACTTCTTTTATGCTTTTTATTCTTTCTTTCATTGATAACACATGTATATCGAGTGATGTTGAACTTGTTTTGAATCTAAAAATATATAGAGTACATGTTAGAGTTAAAAATAAAAAACTAAGTAATTTCGAATATTTTAATTCTTAGCTTTGTTGCATATGCAGAACTTTGTCTTACATTGGGTTTACTTCTAAAAATGAAGCTTGTGTAGTTTGGAGTTGAAATTTCACCTATTGACAAATAATAACGTTAAGATTATGTATTTATAGAGATATATACATCTAATTAATATGAATCTTAGCTTTGGTGCATATGCAGAACTTTGTCTTACATTGGGTTTACTTCTAAAAATGAAGCTTGTGTAGTTTGGAGTTGAAATTTCACCTATTGACAAATAATAACGTTAAGATTATGTGTTTATAGAGATATATACATCTAATTAATATGAAAATATTGAACTTATAAGGTTTTACCCATATTTTTTTTTGTTTTGACTTTTTCAATAGTTATTATAGGATGTTCACCAACAATTTCTTCTAACTTCTGGCCTTTATTTGTGGTGAGATCATCCCAAAGGCTGACAACCATAAGAAAATGCCTACAAAATAATAAAAACAATAATGTAATAAATTTGTTGAAAACCTTTGATTAAGAAAATATAAGAAATGGATGCTTTATTTTTTGTCGAAATACTATGCATTATGTGTATAATACTTACTCATAGTTGACTAATGTAATTTCTCTAACATATGCACGGACACCATTGTAAAATTGTCGTTCTTTAACTTCGTTGACTTTCCATAAAATTCTAAAAATATCTGCAAGTGTATTTGCAGCATAAACATTAATAGTAAGATGGCAAAAAAAAAAAAAAAAAAGAATTAACACAATTTACTATAATATTAAAAGGCAAACTTATATCAATTGGGCCCTGTTGTTCTTTGTTTATATCTCAAAAATCAGTAAAGTTGTAGGTGACTAGGTTCGTTATACAGTCATGAACATTCATCACAACAGTATACTTCTTTAATAGAAGTTCTTTCTCATGATGAGGGTTAATGAAGTCTGTATTAACTTCCATCAAATTGGTTGATAATATCATTGAACATTATGGTTCCAATTATTGTGCCATGCGAAAAGTATTAATTATTTTAGTGTGTTTGTATAACAATATGAAAATAATATTATAATTTTACTTACTTCATCATCATCTTCAAAATTCTAGTTCCCTTTTGACCGAGTGCCATCTCAGTTCGAAGTCTTAACAGCCTGAGTTTGATCGTAAATAACTTCTGATTTAATTCTAGTGAATCGATATTAGTTTGAATGTTCTCGGACTTGTTCAAACTACTACTACTAATATTATAGTTTGCATGGTCTTCTTTGTTGTAATGAATTGCTTCTGCTTCTTGTTCTTTTTGCAAACCATTTGTATCGTGAACCTTCATTATGTCCTCCTCTATAAAGCACAGACACTCCATATTTTAACCCCGTGCAATGTCGAATAGGTGTTGAACACGGACATGGTCCCGACACGACATCAACACGTGTCCGACACGGCAAAATGTGTCCAAAAAAAAAAAAAAAAATCGGACACTCCGGGACACGGCTCGGATACGGTTAGGACACACATCCAACACGGCCCGGACACGTCAATGCAAAAAATAAAAAATATAGAGTATTTTTGCATCTACACCCCTTACGAGATTGGATAATTACAACCCGTACCCCCCTTAAATGAAAATATTACATAATCTGCCCTTCCAAGTTTGAAAAATTACAAATGAACCCATTCCGATTGGACTTTTCACGATTTTTTTTGAATTGATTGTGTTTCACCACTAATTAGTTTCTCACTGCTAATTGAGGGGGAATAAAGTCATTATGAATATCAATTTGCAAACGAATCATTTGTTGATCCTTAATAAAACTTCGTAAATTACATGTTTGTTATTTAAAATGATGTTCAGGTCGTTGTGAGGAACTAATTAGTTGTGAGATTTAGTCAATTCAAGAATGATTTTGTAAAAAAACCAATCGGAATGAGTTTATTTGTAATTTTTCAATCTTGGAAGGATAGGTTGTGTAATATTTTCATCTAAGGGGGTATGAGTTATAATTATCTAATCTCGGAGGGGGTGTAGATGTAAACAATCCAAAATAACAGAAAAGTTATAATTATCTAATCTCTCTGCACAACAACCCCTCTGTATCACTTTTCCAGAGATGAGTATGTTGGAAAACACGAATCAGATAGCAGCGGAATTCAAAAAAATTTCCCAACAAAAGGACCTAGGACTCGCAATCGTGTAACCAAATTCGTAGAGATAGAAAACTTACTTTTCTTTTATTCTTTCTTGAAGCGTTTCAAGCCACCCAAGAACGCTCTTCTCGCGGCTTGATCCTCTCTCCTTGGTAAAGCTCGAATCTTCAAACTTCTAACTTGAAGTCTCTAGAGAAAGTCCACCAACTTGATCACAATCTAACTAGTAAGGATGCTAGTTCTCTAGTTAGTGTTTAGGCTTAACCTAGGGTTCGCAATCGTGTAACCAAATTCGTAGAGATAGAAAACTTACTTTTCTTTTATTCTTTCTTGAAGCGTTTCAAGCCACCCAAGAACGCTCTTCTCGCGGCTTGATCCTCTCTCCTTGGTAAAGCTCGAATCTTCAAACTTCTAACTTGAAGTCTCTAGAGAAAGTCCACCAACTTGATCACAATCTAACTAGTAAGGATGCTAGTTCTCTAGTTAGTGTTTAGGCTTAACCTAGGGTTTTATTTAATCTTGGAGAAAGGAAGGTGTTCAACACATAAACCAAAAGAATTGTCAATTAGCTCCTAGAGGAGCTCGAGCTCCCCTATTTATAGAGAGAGGGTGCCGAAATTCCTAGTCCTTAATGGGCTAGGATTTTGGTCTCTCTCTCTCCTATTACTTGATCATCAAGTAATTTTGACTTTGACTTTGAATTCTAATTCAAATCAACTTTCAAGAGAGCTAAAATATCCAAACTATTTTTGGATAATTTTATACTTTATTTATTTAAAATAAATAACTTATTTTATCTAATTAATTAATTCATAATTAATTAACTAGATTATTTTTCTCCAAAATTAGACTTTCTTTTTAATTCAAAATTAAACCAAAGTCTATTAAATAATTAACACATTTAATTATTCAATATATATATATACAATATATATATATTCACACGTGTGGGACACGTGTCACAAGGACACGTGTCACTCACGTGACCCACACTTGTGGTTTCACACGTGTGGAACCCTCTAGGCCCGATTAACTCGTTTAATCATTTTTAAGCCTCAACTCATGTAACCAAGTTGTTATGTGTGACCCTCTAGGTTCTCAATTCAATTAGCAGTGACCCCTAGCTGATTAAACAACAATAGTCTAGCAACAGGTGTTTAACCCCTAGCTGAATTGGAATGTTCGGAATCGACAGAACCTTTAAGTATTGATTCATGTGAGATACAATTCTCCTACTTACTATCTCTCAACCAAGATCTAGGGTAAGGGAATAATCAGAACCCTAATAATCCGGTCTTAAAGCTAAGTGCATTTCATATCCATTTGATCTCAATCCAAGAAACCCTTTTCTTGATGTCTTGATCTACTGCCTTGGCCAAGGACTCCATATGGCATATGAATGACTTACACAATAAGAGATCACCTTGCAAATGCAAGTGTAGGTCCTTTCTTGATTCTCATTCACTTTCATGAATCACTTGTGCAACCCCAACATAAGCCTTGAATCAGTTGTCTAAGGCGACACCCTTTAAAGCTTATACCTAAGACTACAGAGTTAACTCATAAAGTGACAAGGAACCTCAAGTCTAAGGATCAATTAATCACATCAATGACTCGTGAGATATTTCCTAATCTGGAAGTTTCTATTTCCTGAAATAGAAACTTCCTTTCCCATTTAGGAATGTTCTCACACGGGGCACCTCAGTGAACTTACTTATTAAAGTAAGCACCCTCATGTATCACACACGTATCAACTATACACTTTGCACCTCCATGAAACAAGGTGGTCCTTCTTAAGGGCGTGATCCCACAAGCAAGCCTTAGAGGAGTCAGGTTGATACTCCCACTGTCTGTAGGACTCATCGGCTTGGAGTATTTTACTAATCATGACTTATGTGATATAGGGCTCGTTCATGAACCATTTCACCTAAATGGTAGAGTCCTAAAGTCATCAGGATTATGGGAGTTCTCATACATGCACAAATAAAGTAAACGCATATCAAACAAGAGCATATAAAGAAGTGTTGCCTCAATTCGTTATTTCATTCAAAGATTGTTTGTGATTACAATAAGGAAAAGCACAAAGCGGATATACAATCGGCTTTCTAGGGCACTATTCTTAACAATCTCCCACTTGCCCGTCAAAGCCATTCTAAAGCTACTCTAAGTCCCATCTTCTGAAGATGACCTTGGAAAGCTTCTCGACTAAGGGGTTTAGTAAGTGGATCTGCCACGTTCTCTGCTGATGCGACCCTCTCAATTTGCACATCTCCTCTTTTGATAATATCACGGATTAGGTGATACTTCCTCATAATGTGCTTGGTCCGTTGGTGAGATCTTGGTTTTCTTGCTTGAGCAACCGCCCCAGTGTTGTCACAAAACACAGTAATGGGGTCTTTCATGCTAGGAACAACGTTCAACTCTTGAATGAAGTTTCTAATCCAAACACCTTCCTTAGCTGCATCATTTGCAGCTAAGTATTCGGCCTCAGTGGTCGAATCTGCAGTGGTAGTTTGCTTGGAACTCTTCCAACTCACTGCTCCGCCGTTTAGGCAGAAAATGTATCCTGACATTGACTTAAAATCATCTAAGTCAGATGCAAAGCTCGCATCGCAGTATCCTTCGACAGTAAGATCTTTCTGACCTCCGTAAACTAAGAATAAATCTTTAGTACTTTTCAAGTACTTAAGAATATTCTTCACGGCAACCCAATGACCATCTCCAGGGTCAGATTGGAAACGACTCGTCACACTAAGTGCGTAAGCCACATCCGGTCGAGTACATAACATTGCATACATTATGCTACCTATTGCTGATGCATAAGGTGTATGAGTCATTCTTTCCTTCTCAAGGTTAGTCTTAGGACACATCTTCTTTGAAAGACATGTTCCTACACTCATAGGAAGGTTCTTAACCTTTGCTGACTCCATATTGAATCTCTTCAATACTTTGTCAATGTACATCGACTGTGATAGTCCTATTAACCTTCTAGACCTATCTCTATAGATTTTAATTCCAAGGATATAGGACGCATCACCAAGATCTTTCATCTCGAATTGGTTCGATAACCATAACTTAGTTACTTTCATGTCATCCTTCGAATTCCCAATAAGAAGGATGTCATCAACATAAAGTACTAAGAATTGCACTGAGGTCTCCAATTCCTTTCTATACACACAGGACTCATTCGAAATTTGAATGAAGCCAAACGCTTTGACTGATTCATCAAATCGAATGTTCCAATTCCTAGAAGCCTGTTTCAATCCATAGATTGATCTTTGGAGTTTGCAAACCTTTTGCTCACTCCCACTGAATGTGAAACCTATGGGTTGCTCTATATAAATGTCTTTGTCAATGTCACCATTGAGAAAGACAGTTTTTACATCCATTTGCCATATCTGATAGTCATAATATGCAGCAATGGCAAGCATGATCCGAATAGACTTTTGCATTGCAACTGGCGAAAAGGTTTCATCAAAGTCCACGCCGGGTCTTTGAGTGAATCCTTTTGCAACCAGTCTTGCTTTGTAGGCTGCAATGCTTCCATCAACTCCAAGCTTTCTCTTAAAGATCCATTTGCAACCTATGGGTTTGACCCCATCAGACAAATCTACCAAGGTCCAAACTTGGTTGGAGTTCATGGAATCCATTTCGGATTTCATGGCTTCTATCCACTGTTCAGAGTCAGAATCTGAAAGTGCCTCCTCATATGTTAAAGGATCATTATCCTTTTGAGAGATTTCATGGAAGAATCCATACCATCTCTCCGGCTGTCTAGGAGTGCGTTCAGAACGCCTTAGAGGAGGATTTTCGTGTGTATCGAAATTCATGATTGGTTGTGGTTGATCAGTAGGGGACGTTTCTTCAGTGGGTGGCGTGGGGTCACTTTGTACTTCTTCTAATTCTATGATCTTGCCTTTCTTTTCTTTAAGGAACAGTTCCTCAAGAAAAGTGGCATTTCTGGAAACAAACACCTTTTGCTCAGATTGATCATAGAAGTAGTATCCTATGGATTCCTTAGGATAACCTACAAAGTAGCATAAGTTAGAACCAGTGTTTTCAAAACCGGACCGGACCGGCCGGTCCGACCGGTTCAACCGGTGACCGGCGCCGTGTCCGGTCCGGTTGACCCTACAAAACCATTGTGATTCGGACCAGTTATGGACCGGCAAAACCGGCCGGTTAATCGGCGATTTATGCCATCAAAACCGGACCGGATCGCCGATCCATCAGAATACCCTTTTTTTTCCCCTTTTTAGCCCTTTTTAATGTTTGCCGCCGGCTGCCAGCCACCTTTTTCCGGCAATCGTCTGACTAAAGTTTATAAAAGTGAAAAATAAAAGGAGACGGACCAAGACTGAAGATTTATAACAGTGAAAAATAGAAAGAGATTAAAGAAGAAGGATGAGACAAATCGTCCCCAACACTAATGTGCTCGCCGAAATCTGCATCGTTGCCGTTGCTGGGGTTGCGCTTAGGTTCTTCACTGTTGTTGCGTTATCATTTTGCGAAGAAATGACAGAAGAGAAAGAAACTTGAGTAAAATAAAATTCTGGTTTTCTAGAAAAGTGGATAGGCGGCGGCTAAGGCTAGGCCTTAGGGTTTTGTTTTAAATATAATTTTTATTCTTCCTTTCCTTTTATAAATTTGTGATAAAAAGAAGTTTCTAATGGGACATCAAAATTTTATATATTTGTACTTGTGTTTATTTTACATACAATATTTATTTTTAAATTTATAATCGAAATAATATTTTATAATATGACAATATGTACAAAAAAACACAATTTTTATTTCAATTATTGGGATTGGTAAGTTATTGTGGGTTGAAATTATATTATATATATATATATAATATAATGTAATTAAATAATAATAATTTATTTATGACGTCATACCGGTTCGACCGGTGGTTGAACCGATCGAACCGGTTGAACCGGTGACCAGTAAGGCTACCGATTCGATCTCCGGTCCGGTTTTGAAAACATTGGTTAGAACGAGATTCTAACTTATCTCCCACTGTCCTCTTCACGTAAGCAGGACAACCCCAAATTCTTAAGTAAGAATAACTGGGGATTTTACCATGCCACATTTCATAGGGCGTTTTAGGGACTGACTTAGAGGGAACTAGATTCAGAATCTTTGCTGCACTTTCTAGGGCATAACCCCAGAAAGAAGGTGGTAAGTCAGTGAAACTCATCATAGAACGAACCATATCAAGTAGGGTTCGATTCCTTCTCTCAGAAACTCCATTAAGCTGAGGAGTTCCCGGAGGAGTCCACTGAGAGACAATCCCATTATCTTTGAGATGATTAAGGAATTCTTCACTAAGATACTCGCCTCCTCGATCAGATCGAAGTGCTTTGATCTTGTGACCAGTTTGGTTCTCAACCTCCTTTTGAAATTCTAAGAATTTCTCAAAAGCTTCAGATTTATACTTCATTAAGTATACATAACCATACCGACTGAAGTCATCAGTAAAGGTTATGAAATACTGATGATTGTTTCTTGTGTTTACACTAAGCGGTCCGCAAACATCAGTATGGATCAAATCCAAAACCTTAGTGGCACGTTCCACAGTTCCTTTAAAAGGAACTTTGCACATTTTTCCTTTGAGACAGGATTCGCAAGAAGTTAACTCCTTAAGATCATTTTTAGAGAATGATCCTAAAGTGTTTATCTTGCTAATTCTGTTCTTGGAAATGTGTCCTAATCTAGCGTGCCATAAGGGAGCTGAAACTTTGTCATCTCTCTTACGCTTCGTTTCTCGTTGTATATTCATGATATTTATATTTTGAGTTAGGTAAAGTCCATTACTTAGAGTACCGATGTGAACGGAAGAGTTGTTCCGTTTGATAAAATATTTACCATTCTTAATATAAGTTTCATAACCTTCACAATCTAATATTGGAACTGAAATTATATTACGAATAATGCTCGGTACATAAAGGACTTTATTCAAGACTAACTCAAAACTACCTAAATCTAATCTAATTGTGCCTAAAGCTCGTGCTTCAACGTTTGAGCCATAGCCGATCTTCAAGACACATTCTCCTTCTTTGAGTTGTTGGACTTCACTTAGCATCTGTACGTCATTACAGATATGAGTTCCACAACCGGTATCAAGTACCCAAGAACTAGAATTAATAGAAAGATTTACTTCAACGAGAAAGATACCTTTCTTTAGAGTAGCCTTGTACTATGGGCAATTTCTCCTCCAATGTCCCGCTTTGCCACAATGGAAGCAAACATCCTCTTTCTGATCACGCTTCTTCTTTTGGGCCTTCCCCTTCGAAACGCCACCAGTGGGCCTAAGGGGTTTCTTCTTCTTCTTTTGGGCCTTTTTGCCCTTACCTTTAGAAGGCCCAGAAGAGGAAGATGGAGCATTCACCATCAAAACCTTATTGTCCTTCTTGATCGTGCTTTCAGCAGTCACAAGCTGACTAATCAGCTCAACTACAGTAGCACCAGCATGATTCATGTTGAAGTTAAGGACAAATGGGTTGAATGATAATGGGAGCGAAGCCAGCAACAAATCCACTGAAAGCTCATCTTTCAGTGGTATGTCCATGGAAGCAAGTTTCTCAGCAAGGGCAAGAAACTTGAGTCCATATTCATGGACACTTGAACCTTCCCTCATTCTCAAGTGGAACAATTCCTTTGAAGTGTTATACCTTGTAACACGTTCATGAGGGCGGTAAAGTTGCTCTAAGTGGTCGTAAATCTCCCAAGCAAATTCCATGGCCTCATGTTGCCTTTGCAAGTCCGGAGACATGTTAGCCAACATAAGGCAACGAGCTTGGAGATTATCATCCTTCCACTTCTGAATCGCATCCCGCTCGGCCCGAGTGGGAGCCTCCCCTTCGGGACTAGGCTCCCCTTCGAAGAGAACATAAGTTCTCTTCTCAGAATCTAAAATGATTTTTAGATTCCTCAGCCAATCAGAATAGTTGGGACCAGTCAACTTGTTTGACTCGAGGATCGATACAAGAGGGTTTTTGGTTGCCATTTCAAAACACGTAGAGAATCACAGAATCTACGACCTAAATGGTAAAATAGAGAACTAGTGAGCATGCTGAATTATAACGATATACAAAAGATAAGGTCTTTAATCTAATGTAGCTCCCAATGTTTTTCAAAGATCTATAATTCCCAAAGATCTAAGAGGAACACGTTTCCCAATGGGTACTAAGATCCTAGGCATTTTACCTCAAACCCACGACTCGCGGACATTCTAAGTAAGAACCCTAGGTAGGTACAACTTACCAATTCTAACACCTTTAGAACTCTTAGTAATTGTTTTTGCATCACCTATCTTTCAATATGGACCCACGACTCGTGCGACATCCATATTTACTTAGGCGTTAAGCTAGACCCATCAATCATAAGATCATGACCAAAACTTAGTTCGAACGACCCACAACTCGCGGACATCACTCTTGCCAAAATTGATCACGAAATATTGACCATTTAAAATTATCAATTAGGTAACTAAGTACTAATAAGTGTTGGAAAACACGAATCAGAAAGCAGCGGAATTTAAAAATTTTCCCAACAAAAGGACCCAGAACTCGCAATCGTGTAACCAAATTCGTAAAGATAGAAAACTTACTTTTCTTTTATTCTTTCTTGAAGCGTTTCAAGCCACCCAAGAACGCTCTTCTCGCGGCTTGATCCCCTCTCCTTGGTAAAGCTCGAATCTTCAAACTTCTAACTTGAAGTCTCTAGAGAAAGTCCACCAACTTGATCACAATCTAACTAGTAAGGATGCTAGTTCTCTAATTAGTGTTTAGGCTTAACCTAGGGTTTAATTTAATCTTGGAGAAAGGAAGGTGTTCAACACATGAACCAAGAATTGTCAATTAGCTCCATAAGGAGCTCGAGCTCCCCTATTTATAGAGAGAGGGTGCCGATCCAAATCCTAGTTGGGAAAGGATTTGGTTCCTCTCTCTCCTATTACTTGATCATCAAGTATTTTCCAACTTTGACTTTGAATTCTAATTCTAGTCAACTTTTAAGAGAGCTAAAAATATCCAAACTATTTTTGGATAATTTTATACTTTATTTATTATAAAAATAAATAACTTATTTTATCTGATTAATTAATTCATAATTAATTAACTAGATTATTTTCTCCAAAATTAGACTTTCTTTTTAATTCAAAATTAAACCAAAGTCTATTAAATAATTAACTAATTAATTATTTAATATACATATAAATTCACGTGTGTGACACGTGTCACAAGGACACGTGTGACTCACGTGACCCACACGTGTGGAACCCTCTAGGCTCGATTAACTCGTTTAATCATTTTCAAGCCTCAACTCATGTAACCAAGTTGTTGTGTGTGACCCTCTAGGTTCTCAATTCAATTAGCAGTGACCCTAATTAATTAATTCACTAATTAATTAATCAGTCCACAGATTAAACGACCATAGTCTAGCAACAGGTGTTTAACCCCTAGCTGAATTGGAATGTTCGGATTCGACAGAACCTCTAAGCCATTGATTCATGTGAGATACAATCCTCCTACTTACTATCTCTCAACCAAGATCTAGGGCAAGGGAATAATCAGAACCCTAATAATCCGGTCTTAAAGCTAAGTGCATTTCATATCCATTTGATCTCAATCCAAGAAACCCTTTTCTTGATGTCTTGATCTACTGCCTTGGCCAAGGACTCCATATGGCATATGAATGACTTACACAATAAGAGATCACCTTGCAAATGCAAGTGTAGGTCCTTTCTTGATTCGCATTCACTTTCATGAGTCACTTGTGCAGCCCCAGCATAAGCCTTGAATCAGTTGTCTAAGGCGACACCCTTTAAAGCTTATACCAAAGACTACAGAGTTAACTCATAAAGTAACATGGAACCTCAAGTCTAAGGATCAATTAATCACATCAATGACTCGTGAGATATTTCCTAATCTGGAAGTTTCCATTTCCTGAAATAGAAACTTCCTTTCCCATTTAGGAATGTTCTCACACGGGGCACCTCAGTGAACTTACTTATTAAAGTAAGCACCCTCATGTATCACGCACGTATCAGCTATACACTTTGCACCTCCATGAAACAAGGTGGTCCTTCTTAAGGGCGTGATCCCACAAGCAAGCCTTAGAGGAGTCAGGTTGACACTCCCACTGTCTGTAGGACTCATCGGCTTGGAGTATTTTACTAATCATGACTTATGTGATATAGGGCTCGTTTCATGAACCATTTCACCTAAATGGTAGAGTCCTAAAGTCATCAGGATTAGGGGAGTTCTCATACATGCACAGATAAAGTAAACGAATACCAAACAAGAGCATATAAAGAAGTGTTGCCTCAATTCGTTATTTTATTCAAAGATTGTCTGTGATTACAATAAGGAAAAGCACAAAGCGGATATACAATCGGCTTTCTAGGGCACTATTCCTAACAATCTCCCACTTGCCCGTCAAAGCCATTCTAAAGCTATTCTAAGTCCCATCTTCTGAAGATGACCTTGGAAAGCTTCTCGACTAAGGGGTTTAGTAAGTGGATCTGCCACGTTCTCTGCTGATGTGACCCTCTCAATTCGCACATCTCCTCTTTTGATAATATCACGGATTAGGTGATACTTCCTCATAATGTGCTTGGTCCGTTGGTGAGATCTTGGTTCTCTTGCTTGAGCAACCGCCCCAGTGTTGTCACAAAACACAGTAATGGGGTCTTTCATGCTAGGAACAACATTCAATTCTTGAATGAAGTTTCTAATCCAAACACCTTCCTTAGCTGCATCATTTGCAGCTAAGTATTCGGCCTCAGTGGTCGAATCTGCAGTGGTAGTCTGCTTGGAACTCTTCCAACTCACTGCTCCGCCGTTTAGGCAGAAAATGTATCCTGACATTGACTTAAAATCATCTAAGTCAGATGCAAAGCTTGCATCGCAGTATCCTTCGACAGTAAGATCTTTCTGACCTCCGTAAACTAAGAATAAATCTTTAGTACTCTTCAAGTACTTAAGAATATTCTTCACGGCAGCCCAGTGACCATCTCCAGGGTCAGATTGGAAATGACTTGTTACACTAAGTGCATAAGCCGCATCCGGTCGAGTACATAACATTGCATACATTATGCTACCTATTGCTGATGCATAAGGTGTATGAGTCATTCTTTCCTTCTCAAGGTTAGTCTTAGGACACATCTTCTTTGAAAGACATGTTCCTACACTCATAGGAAGGTTCTTAACCTTTGCTGACTCCATATTGAATCTCTTCAATACTTTGTCAATGTACATCGATTGTGATAGTCCTATTAACCTTCTAGATCTATCTCTATAGATTTTGATTCCAAGGATATAGGACGCATCACCAAGATCTTTCATCTCGAATTGGTTCGATAACCATAACTTAGTCACTTTCATGTCATCCTTCGAATTCCCAATAAGAAGGATGTCATCAACATAAAGTACTAAGAATTGCTCTGAGGTCTCCAATTCCTTTCTATACACACATGATTCATTCGAAATTTGGATGAAGCCAAACGCTTTGACCGATTCATCAAATCGAATGTTCCAATTCCTAGAAGCCTGTTTCAATCCATAGATTGATCTTTGGAGTTTGCAAACCTTTTGCTCACTCCCACTGAATGTGAAACCTATGGGTTGCTCCATATAAATGTCTTTGTCAATGTCACCATTGAGAAAGGCAGTTTTCACATCCATTTGCCATATCTCATAGTCATAATATGCAGCAATGGCAAGCATGATTCGAATGGACTTTTGCATTGCAACTGGTGAAAAGGTTTCGTCAAAGTCCACGCCGGGTCTTTGAGTGAATCCTTTTGCAACCAGTCTTGCTTTGTAGGCCGAAATGCTTCCATCAACTCCAAGCTTTCTCTTAAAGATCCATTTGCAACCTATGGGTTTGACCCCATCAGGCAAATCTACCAAGGTCCAAACTTGGTTGGAGTTCATGGAATCCATTTCGGATTTCATGGCTTCTATCCACTGTTCAGAGTCAGAATCTGAAAGTGCCTCCTCATATGTTGAAGGATCATTATCCTTTTGAGAGATTTCATGGAAGAATCCATACCATCTCTCCGGCTGTCTAGGAGTACGTTCAGAACGCCTTAGAGGAGGATTTACATGTGTATCGAAATTCGTGATTGGTTGTGGTTGATCAGAGTGGGACGTTTCTTCAGTGGGTGATGTGGGGTCATTTTGTACTTCTTCTAATTCTATGATCTTGCCTTGCTTTTCTTTAAGGAACGGTTCCTCCAGAAAAGTAGCATTTTTGGAAACAAACACCTTTTGTTCAGATTGATCATAGAAGTAGTATCCTATAAATTCCTTAGGATAACCTACAAAGTAGCATAAGTTAGAACGAGATTCTAACTTTTCTCCCACTGTCCTTTTCACGTAAGCAGGACAACCCCAAATTCTTAAGTAAGAATAACTAGGGATTTTACCATGCCACATTTCATAGGGCGTCTTAGGGACTGACTTAGAGGGAACAAGATTCAAAATCTTTGCTGCACTTTCTAGGGCATAACCCCAGAAAGAAGGTGGTAAGTCAGTGAAACTCATCATGGAACGAACCATATCAAGTAGAGTTCGATTCCTTCTCTCAGAAACTCCATTAAGCTGAGGAGTTCCCGGAGGAGTCCACTGAGAGATAATCCCATTATCCTTGAGATGATTAAGGAATTCTTCACTAAGATATTCGCCTCCTCGATCAGATCGAAGTGCTTTGATCTTGTGACCAGTTTGGTTCTCAACCTCCTTTTGAAATTCTAAGAATTTCTCAAAAGCTTCAGATTTATACTTCATTAAGTATACATAACCATACCGACTAAAGTCATCAGTAAAGGTTATGAAGTACTGATGATTGTTTCTAGTGCTTACACTAAGCGGTCCACAAACATCAGTATGGATCAAATCCAAAACCTTAGTGGCACGTTCCACAGTTCCTTTAAAAGGGACTTTTGACATTTTTCCTTTGAGACAGGATTCGCAAGAAGTTAACTCTTTGAGATCATTTTCAGAGAATGATCCTAAAGTGTTTATCTTGCTAATTCTGTTCTTGGAAATGTGTCCTAATCTAGCGTGCCATAAGGGAGCTGAAACTTTGTCATCTCTCTTACGCTTTGTTTCTCGTTGTATATTCATAATATTGATATTTTGAGTTAGGTAAAGTCCATTACTTAGAGTACCGATATGAACGGAAGAGTTGTTCCGTTTGATAAAGTATTTACCATTCTTAATATAAGTTTCATAACCTTCACAATCTAATATTGGAACTGAAATTATATTACGAATAATGCTCGGTACATAAAGGACTTTATTTAATACTAACTCAAAACTACCTAAATCTAATCTAATTGTGCCTAAAGCTCGAGCTTCAACGTTTGTGCCATCGCCGATCTTCAAGACACATTCTCCTTCTTTTAGTTGTTGAACATCACTTAGCATCTGTACATCATTACAGATATGAGTTCCACAACCGGTATCAAGTACCCAAGAACTAGAATTAATAGACAGATTTACTTCAACGAGAAAGATACCTTTCTTTAGAGTAGCCTTGTACTCTCGGCAGTTTCTCCTCCAATGTCCCGCTTTGCCACAATGGAAGCAAACATCCTCTTTCTGATCACGCTTCTTCTTTTGGGCCTTCCCCTTCGATATGCCACCAGTGGGCCTAAGGGGTTTCTTCTTCTTCTTTTGGGCTTTCTTGCCCTTACCTTTAGAAGGCCCAGAAGAGGAAGATGGAGCATTCACCATCAAAACCTTATTGTCCTTCTTGATCGTGCTTTCAGCAGTCACAAGCTGACTAATCAGCTCAGCTACAGTAGCACCAGCATGATTCATGTTGAAGTTAAGGACAAATAGGTTGAATGATGGTGGGAGCGAAGCTAGCAACAAATCCACTGAAAGCTCATCTTTCAGCGGCATGTCCATGGAAGCCAGTTTCTCAGTAAGGGCAAGAAACTTGAGTCCATATTCATGGACACTTGAACCTTCCCTCATTCTCAAGTGGAACAATTCCTTTGAAGTGTTATACCTTGTAACACGTTCATGAGGGCGGTAAAGTTGCTCTAAGTGGTCGTAAATCTCCCAAGCAAATTCCATGGCCTCATGTTGTCTTTGAAAGTCCGGAGACATGTTAGCCAACATAAGGCAACGGGCTTGGAGATTATCATCCTTCCACTTCTGAATCGCATCCCGCTCGGCCCGAGTGGGAGCCTCCCCTTCGGGACTAGGCTCCCCTTCGAAGAGAACATAAGTTCTCTTCTCAGAATCTAAAATGATTTTTATATTCCTCAGCCAATCAGAATAGTTGGGACCAGTCAACTTGTTTGACTCGAGGATCGATACAAGAGGGTTTTTGGTTGCCATTTCAAAACACGTAGAGAATCACATAATCTACGACCTAAATGGTAAAGCAGAGAACTAGTGAGCATGCTGAATTATAACGATATACAAAAGATAAGGTCTTTAATCTAATGTAGCTCCCACAGTTTTTCAAAGATCTAGAATTCCCAAAGATCTAAGAGGAACGCGTTTCCCAATGGGTACTAAGATCCTAGGCATTTTACCTCGAACCCACGACTCGCGGACATTCTAAGTAGGAACCCTAGGTAGGTACAACTTACCAATTCTAACACCTTTAGAACTCTTAGTAATTGTTTTTGCATCACCTATCTTTCAATATGGACCCACGACTCGTGCGACATCCATATTTACTTAGGCGTTAAGCTAGACCCATCAATCATAAGATCATGACCAAGACTTAGTTCGAACGACCCACGACTCGCGGACATCGCCCTTGCTAAAATTGACCACGAAATATTGATCATTTAAAATGATCAATTAGGTAACTAAGAACTAATAAGCTCCACTAGCTATCCCACGACTCGCGGACAATAACTAGCTTTACTTACTAAACTTAAAACCTATTGATGGAATGCTAGGAATTTAATTCAAAATTTGCATCTCGAATTAAACACCTATTTGTTCGAAATTAGCTTAATATTTAATGGGAATTTTCGAATCAACCGGAGAGTTGTCCGGTTCGACCTCACCAACATATATGTTATCCAATTTTATTAGTCTTGATTAATGCAAGTACACTTAAATGCATTTCAAATAAGCACATAAACAGATAACATGTCCTTGCATGATACTAACATGTAATGATCATGGGTTCTACCTATCTTATGCGTGATATGTGGGAGCCACTCCACAATCACAAGTTCTAACATACATGCCACATAAACAGTTTAAATCACATAATGGAAAGCGGTAACAAAATACGAGCCCTATTTCTATTACATTTAACAATTGAGATTCCCCTCCCTAACATTTTGAGGGGTCTTCAATTATGGCCTCCTTGTTACTTGAATGTGGTCCATCTTACTCCTTGGGTGCATTGTCTCCAAAATGAAAATAAAAACCTCACCACCTATCTCTACTCTCAAATTACAATAAAAAGAAAAAGACATAAAGTAATAAGGCTCAATCTTCATATTGGCCTTAGACAATTACACGGGGCATACCCCGGCCTCAAAAACAGTAATATGGAAAGCCACATAATAAATCACATAACAGTACGCACATAAGTGAGGCTCCAACCTCAATTGAAAAAACGCAACTATAGGGCTCCAACCCCAATTTAAACCATCCATGTGCATAAATTAAAACCATACATAGATCTAAACCCATGATCACCTAACATGCTTTTGCAAGAATTTAAATTTAACCAATAAATTAAAATTCTCGCTTTAAGCTCTAATAGCTTAAAACACGACTTGATGCGAGTCTTATTTATAAAAGTTTTCAATAAATCCCAAATTACCAAAACAAATAAAATTCCAATTAATTTCTGAAAATTAATAATTTTATCAAGATGTATTTTCCCAAAATATAAACCGTTTCAATTTCTCAAAAAAAATCCCAATTTCTAGTTTTATTCAAAATTAAAATAAATATTCAAAAAATAAAATTTTAAAATTCAAATAAAATTGGGACTGGATTGCACGAAACACGAAAAGGCCGGATCGCGAAAACGGGACCCGTACGCGGAGAAGACCGCACGCACGCGGCGCGCGCGACAGGCGGGCACAGCGCGCGGCCAAGGCCGCACGAGTGCGCGCGCTGCGTGTGCTGCTGCGCGCGGCTTTCCCGCAAGCATGCGGGCGGGGTGGGCGGCCAGTCTCGGCCGCCCTGGGCGGGCGCGCCTAGCCGCGCCCGGAAGGCTCCCGCACGGCGTACGGGAGGGGCTGGGCGGGACGCCCTGCGCACGCCTAGGTCAGGCGGGCGGTGCGCGCTAAGCCCGCGCGCGCGACGCCTTCACGTGCGGGGTTTCGCGTGTTCGTCGCGATCCGGGTTTTCGTTTCATGTTTTCGTTCAAAAGCAAAACCAATACAAGAAATCCAAAAACAGTTTATACAATTTCAAATCTAAAATAGTTTTCAAAAAATTAAATTTTGCAAAAACCAATTTTCAGAAACTTTCAAGAAAAATACAGTTTCGTAATTCAGGCTTTCTAAAACAATTACAAATACTCAATCGCATCAAGCCTAAGAATTTCTACCAAATTCAGTATAATTGAGACCAATCAGAAACACGATTAACGAGGTGGCTCTGATACCACTTGTTGGAAAACACGAATCAGAAAGCAGCGGAATTTAAAAATTTTCCCAACAAAAGGACCCAGAACTCGCAATCGTGTAACCAAATTCGTAAAGATAGAAAACTTACTTTTCTTTTATTCTTTCTTGAAGCGTTTCAAGCCACCCAAGAATGCTCTTCTCGCGGCTTGATCCCCTCTCCTTGGTAAAGCTCGAATCTTCAAACTTCTAACTTGAAGTCTCTAGAGAAAGTCCACCAACTTGATCACAATCTAACTAGTAAGGATGCTAGTTCTCTAGTTAGTGTTTAGGCTTAACCTAGGGTTTAATTTAATCTTGGAGAAAGGAAGGTGTTCAACACATGAACCAAGAATTGTCAATTAGCTCCATAAGGAGCTCGAGCTCCCCTATTTATAGAGAGAGGGTGCCGATCCAAATCCTAGTTGGGAAAGGATTTGGTTCCTCTCTCTCCTATTACTTGATCATCAAGTATTTTCCAACTTTGACTTTGAATTCTAATTCTAGTCAACTTTTAAGAGAGCTAAAAATATCCAAACTATTTTTGGATAATTTTATACTTTATTTATTATAAAAATAAATAACTTATTTTATCTGATTAATTAATTCATAATTAATTAACTAGATTATTTTCTCCAAAATTAGACTTTCTTTTTAATTCAAAATTAAACCAAAGTCTATTAAATAATTAACTAATTAATTATTTAATATACATATAAATTCACGTGTGTGACACGTGTCACAAGGACACGTGTCACTCACGTGACCCACACGTGTGGCTTCACACGTGTGGAACCCTCTAGGCTCGATTAACTCGTTTAATCATTTTCAAGCCTCAACTCATGTAACCAAGTTGTTGTGTGTGACCCTCTAGGTTCTCAATTCAATTAGCAGTGACCCTAATTAATTAATTCACTAATTAATTAATCAGTCCACAGATTAAACGACCATAGTCTAGCAACAGGTGTTTAACCCCTAGCTGAATTGGAATGTTCGGATTCGACAGAACCTCTAAGCCATTGATTCATGTGAGATACAATCCTCCTACTTACTATCTCTCAACCAAGATCTAGGGCAAGGGAATAATCAGAACCCTAATAATCCGGTCTTAAAGCTAAGTGCATTTCATATCCATTTGATCTCAATCCAAGAAACCCTTTTCTTGATGTCTTGATCTACTGCCTTAGCCAAGGACTCCATATGGCATATGAATGACTTACACAATAAGAGATCACCTTGCAAATGCAAGTGTAGGTCCTTTCTTGATTCTCATTCACTTTCATGAGTCACTTGTGTAGCCCCAGCATAAGCCTTGAATCAGTTGTCTAAGGCGACACCATTTAAAGCTTATACCAAAGACTACAGAGTTAACTCATAAAGTAACATGGAACCTCAAGTCTAAGGATCAATTAATCACATCAATGACTCGTGAGATATTTCCTAATCTGGAAGTTTCCATTTCCTGAAATAGAAACTTCCTTTCCCATTTAGGAATGTTCTCACACGGGGCACCTCAGTGAACTTACTTATTAAAGTAAGCACCCTCATGTATCACGCACGTATCAGCTATACACTTTGCACCTCCATGAAACAAGGTGGTCCTTCTTAAGGGCGTGATCCCACAAGCAAGCCTTAGAGGAGTCAGGTTGACACTCCCACTGTCTGTAGGACTCATCGGCTTGGAGTATTTTACTAATCATGACTTATGTGATATAGGGCTCGTTTCGTGAACCATTTCACCTAAATGGTAGAGTCCTAAAGTCATCAGGATTAGGGGAGTTCTCATACATGCACAGATAAAGTAAACGCATACCAAACAAGAGCATATAAAGAAGTGTTGCCTCAATTCGTTATTTTATTCAAAGATTGTCTGTGATTACAATAAGGAAAAGCACAAAGCGGATATACAATCGGCTTTCTAGGGCACTATTCCTAACAATAAGCTCCACTAGCTATCCCACGACTCGCGGACAATAACTAGCTTTACTTACTAAACTTAAAACCTATTGATGGAATGCTAGGAATTTAATTCAAAATTTGCATCTCAAATTAAACACCTATTTGTTCGAAATTAGCTTAATATTTAATGGGAATTTTCGAATCAACCGGAGAGTTGTCCGGTTCGACCTCACCAACATATATGTTATCCAATTTTATTAGTCTTGATTAATGCAAGTACACTTAAATGCATTTCAAACAAGCACATAAACAGATAACATGTCCTAGCATGATACTAACATGTAATGATCATGGGTTCTACCTATCTTATGCGTGATATGTGGGAGCCACTCCACAATCACAAGTTCTAACATACATGCCACATAAACAGTTTAAATCACATAAGGGAAAGCGGTAACAAAACACGAGCCCTATCTCTATTACATTTAACAATTGAGATTCCCCTCCCTAACATTTTGAGGGGTCTTCACTTATGGCCTCCTTGTTACTTGAATGTGGTCCATCTTACTCCATGGGTGCATTGTCTCCAAAATGAAAATAAAACCTCACCACCTATCTCTACTCTCAAATTACAATAAAAGGAAAAAGACATAAAGTAATAAGGCTCAATCTTCATATTGGCCTTAGACAATTACACGGGGCATACCCCGGCCTAAAAAACAGTAATATGGAAAGCCACATAATAAATCACATAACAGTACGCACATAAGTGAGGCTCCAACCTCAATTGAAAAACGCAACTATAGGGCTCCAACCCCAATTTAAACCATCCAACTGCATAAATTAAAACCATACATAGATCTAAACCCATGATCTTCTAACATGCTTTTGCGAGAATTTAAATTTAACCAATAAATTAAAATTCCCGTTTCAAGTCCTAATGACTTAAAACACGACTTGATGCGAGTCTTATTTATAAAAGTTTTCAATAAATCCCAATTTAACAAAACAAATAAAATTCCAATTAATTTCTGAAAATTAATAATTTTATCAAGAATGCAATTTCCCAAAATATAAACCGTTTCTATTTCTCAAAAATCCCAATTTTAAGTTTTATTCAAAAATTAAAAATAAATATTCAAAAATAAAATTTTAAAATTAAAATAAAAAATTGGGACTGGATTGCCGAGGCCGCGTGAGTGCGCGCACTGCACGCACTCACCGCGCGCTGTTGCGCGCGGCCCTCTCGGCCAGTGCGGGCGGGCGATGGGCGGCCGAGACGGCGGCCGCACCTAGGCGCCCGGAAGGGCCTCCCGCGCGGTTGCGGGAGGGTGCTGGGCGGCTGCCCTCTGCGCGCCTAGGCCAGGCGGACGGTGCGCGCGAAGCACGCGCGCGCGACTCCTTCGCGCGCGGGGTTTCGTGTGTTCGTCGTATTCCGTATTTTCGTTTCGTGTTTTCGTTCAAAAGCAAAACCAATCTAAGAAATCCAAATAAAGTTTATACAGTTTCAAATCTAAAATTGTTTTCAAAAATTAAATTTTGTAAAAACCAATTTTCAGAAACTTTCAGGAAAAAATACAGTTTCGTAATTCAGGCTTTCTAAAACAATTACAAATACTCAATCGCATCAAACCTAAGAATTTCTACCAAATTCAGTATAATTGAGACGAATCAGAAACACGATTTACGAGGTGGCTCTGATACCACTTGTTGGAAAACACGAATCTGATAGCAGCGGAATTTAAAAAAATTTCCCAACAAAAGGACCTAGGACTCGCAATCGTGTAACCAAATTCGTAGAGATAGAAAACTTACTTTTCTTTTATTCTTTCTTGAAGCGTTTCAAGCCACTCAAGAACGCTCTTCTCGCGGTTTGATCCCCTCTCCTTGGTAAAGCTCGAATCTTTAAACTTCTAACTTGAAGTCTCTAGAGAAAGTCCACTAACTTGATCACAATCTAACTAGTAAGGATGCTAGTTCTCTAGTTAGTGTTTAGGCTTAACCTAGGGTTTTATTTAATCTTGGAGAAAGGAAGGTGTTCAACACATGAACCAAAAGAATTGTCAATTAGCTCCTAGAGGAGCTCGAGCTCCCCTATTTATAGAGAGAGGGTGCCGAAATTCCTAGTCCTTAATGGGCTAGGATTTTGGTCTCTCTCTCTCCTATTACTTGATCATCAAGTAATTTTGACTTTGACTTTGAATTCTAATTCAAATCAACTTTCAAGAGAGCTAAAATATCCAAACTATTTTTGGATAATTTTATACTTTATTTATTTAAAATAAATAACTTATTTTATCCAATTAATAACTAGATTATTTTTCTCCAAAATTAGACTTTCTTTTTAATTCAAAATTAAACCAAAGTCTATTAAATAATTAACACATTTAATTATTCAATATATATATATACAATATATATATATTCACACGTGTGGGACACGTGTCACAAGGACACGTGTCACTCACGTGACCCACACGTGTGGAGCCCTCTAGGCCCGATTAACTCGTTTAATCATTTTTAAGCCTCAACTCATGTAACCAAGTTGTTGTGTGTGACCCTCTAGGTTCTCAATTCAATTAGCAGTGACCCTAATTAATTAATTCACTAATTAATTAATCAGTCCACAGATTAAACGACCATAGTTTAGCAACAGGTGTTTAACCCCTAGCTGAATTGGAATGTTCGGATTCGACAGAACCTTTAAGTCATTGATTCATGTGAGATACAATCCTCCTACTTACTATCTCTCAACCAAGATCTAGGGTAAGGGAATAATCAGAACCCTAATAATTCGGTCTTAAAGCTAAGTGCATTTCATATCCATTTGATCTCAATCCAAGAAACCCTTTTCTTGATGTCTTGATCTACTGCCTTGGCCAAGGACTCCATATGGCATATGAATGAATTACACAATAAGAGATCACCTTACAAATGCAAGTGTAGGTCCTTTCTTGATTCTCATTCACTTTCATGAATCACTTGTGCAGCCCCAGCATAAGCCTTGAATCAGTTGTCTAAGGCGACACCCTTTAAAGTTTATACCTAAGACTACAGAGTTAACTCATAAAGTGACAAGGAACCTCAAGACTAAGGATCAATTAATCACATCAATGACTCGTGAGATATTTCCTAATCTGGAAGTTTCCATTTCCTGAAATACAAACTTCCTTTCCCATTTAGGAATGTTCTCACACGGGGCACCTCAGTGAACTTACTTATTAAACTAAGCACCCTCATGTATCACGCACGTATCAACTATACACTTTGCACCTCCATGAAACAAGGTGGTCCTTCTTAAGGGCGTGATCCCACAAGCAAGCCTTAGAGGAGTCAGGTTGACACTCCCACTGTCTGTAGGACTCATCGGCTTGGAGTATTTTTACTAATCATGACTTATGTGATATAGGGCTCGTTTCATGAACCATTTCACCTAAATGGTAGAGTCCTAAAGTCATCAGGATTAGGGGAGTTCTCATGCATGCACAGATAAAGTAAACGCATATCAAACAAGAGCATATAAAGAAGTGTTGCCTCAATTCGTTATTTCATTTAAAGATTGTCTGTGATTACAATAAGGAAAAGCACAAAGCGGATATACAATCGGCTTTCTAGGGCACTATTCTTAACAGAGTACTAGTTTTGAGCTGAAGACGGGGTTGATTTACTTACTTCCCGTCTTCCGAAGTCTGGAAAACGAAAACCCTCACCAACATCTGAGTAAGTTCCACATAGTCTGCTGCTCTACCGTGCCTGACGGGGTAATCGAGAACCAAATCAAGCTACGAGCTTTCCCATTCTCCTTGCAAGACGCAGCAGGAAAGTGGTTATACTCTCTCCCATCCGGAACCATTACCACTTGCAGGCAGATGAGGGAGAAATTCTTGGATAGGTACTTTCCAGCTTCACGAGAGCTCGACCTCCATCGAGAAATTGTTGCAATCAAGCAAAAAGAGTATGAGAGCCTTCATGAGTATTGAGAACGTTACAAGAGCTTGCCTGCACTTTGTCTACACTATGACTTCCCAGAAAACACTATCATCCATTACTTTTATGGAGGTTTGATGCTAGCAGACAGGAAGATGATGGATGCTGCGAGTGGGTGATCTATTATAGACAAGAGTCTGGCAGAATTGAGGAATATGATCGAAAAAGCCTCGGCACACTCGTCGAAGTTCTATGCCGCCCCATCCATCCCGCGGAATGTTAATGAGGTCAATTCTTCCTCTCTTGACGAAATAAAAAATATGCTGAATGTTTTGGTTTTTAACCTTGGTGCAAGTATACCCTAAGCAGCGAAGGTCTGCCAATTGTGTGCAAGAACGTCGCACCCCACCGATGCGTGCCCATCCTTTCAACAGGGAACTTTGGAAAATGCTAATGCAATTGGATATCAAGCTCTTAACTATAATTCTTACTCCAACACATACAACCCCGGATGACATGATAAAACTTCGTAAATTACATGTTTGTTATTTAAAATGATGTTCAGGTTGTTGTGAGGAACTAATTAGTTGTGAGATTTAGTCAATTCAAGAATGATTTTGTAAAAAAACCAATCGGAATGAGTTTATTTGTAATTTTTCAATCTTGGAAGGATAGGTTGTGTAATATTTTCATCTAAGGGGGTATGAGTTATAATTATCTAATCTCGGAGGGGGTGTAGATGTAAACAATCCAAAATAACAGAAAAGTTATAATTATCTAATCTCTCTGCACAACAACCCCTCTGTATCACTTTTCCAGAGATGAGTATGTTGGAAAACACGAATCAGATAGCAGTGGAATTTAAAAAAATTTCCCAACAAAAGGACCTAGGACTCGCAATCGTGTAACCAAATTCGTAGAGATAGAAAACTTACTTTTCTTTTATTCTTTCTTGAAGCGTTTCCAGCCACCCAAGAACGCTCTTCTCGCGGCTTGATCCTCTCTCCTTGGTAAAGCTCGAATCTTCAAACTTCTAACTTGAAGTCTCTAGAGAAAGTCCACCAACTTGATCACAATCTAACTAGTAAGGATGCTAGTTCTCTAGTTAGTGTTTAGGCTTAACCTAGGGTTTTATTTAATCTTGGAGAAAGGAAGGTGTTCAACACATAAACCAAAAGAATTGTCAATTAGCTCCTAGAGGAGCTCGAGCTCCCCTATTTATAGAGAGAGGGTGCCGAAAGTCCTAGTCCTTAATGGGCTAGGATTTTGGTCTCTCTCTCTCCTATTACTTGATCATCAAGTAATTTTGACTTTGACTTTGAATTCTAATTCAAATCAACTTTCAAGAGAGCTAAAATATCCAAACTATTTTTGGATAATTTTATACTTTATTTATTTAAAATAAATAACTTATTTTATCTAATTAATTAATTCATAATTAATTAACTAGATTATTTTTCTCCAAAATTAGACTTTCTTTTTAATTCAAAATTAAACCAAAGTCTATTAAATAATTAACACATTTAATTATTCAATATATATATATACAATATATATATATTCACACGTGTGGGACACGTGTCACAAGGACACGTGTCACTCACGTGACCCACACTTGTGGTTTCACACGTATGGAACCCTCTAGGCCCGATTAACTCGTTTAATCATTTTTAAGCCTCAACTCATGTAACCAAGTTGTTATGTGTGACCCTCTAGGTTCTCAATTCAATTAGCAGTGACCCCTAGCTGATTAAACGACAATAGTCTAGCAACAGGTGTTTAACCCCTAGCTGAATTGGAATGTTCGGAATCGACAGAACCTTTAAGTATTGATTCATGTGAGATACAATTCTCCTACTTACTATCTCTCAACCAAGATCTAGGGTAAGGGAATAATCAGAACCCTAATAATCCGGTCTTAAAGCTAAGTGCATTTCATATCCATTTGATCTCAATCCAAGAAACCCTTTTCTTGATGTCTTGATCTACTGCCTTGGCCAAGGACTCCATATGGCATATGAATGACTTACACAATAAGAGACCACCTTACAAATGCAAGTGTAGGTCCTTTCTTGATTCTCATTCACTTTCATGAGTCACTTGTGCAGCCCCAGCATAAGCCTTGAATCAGTTGTCTAAGGCGACACCCTTTAAAGCTTATACCAAAGACTACAGAGTTAACTCATAAAGTAACATGGAACCTCAAGTCTAAGGATCAATTAATCACATCAATGACTCGTGAGATATTTCCTAATCTGGAAGTTTCCATTTCCTGAAATAGAAACTTCCTTTCCCATTTAGGAATGTTCTCACACGGGGCACCTCAGTGAACTTACTTATTAAAGTAAGCACCCTCATGTATCACGCACGTATCAGCTATACACTTTGCACCTCCATGAAACAAGGTGGTCCTTCTTAAGGGCGTGATCCCACAAGCAAGCCTTAGAGGAGTCAGGTTGACACTCCCACTGTCTGTAGGACTCATCGGCTTGGAGTATTTTACTAATCATGACTTATGTGATATAGGGCTCGTTTCATGAACCATTTCACCTAAATGGTAGAGTCCTAAAGTCATCTGGATTAGGGGAGTTCTCATACATGCACAGATAAAGTAAACGCATACCAAACAAGAGCATATAAAGAAGTGTTGCCTCAATTCGTTATTTTATTCAAAGATTGTCTGTGATTACAATAAGGAAAAGCACAAATCGGATATACAATCGGCTTTCTAGGGCACTATTCCTAACAATAAGCTCCACTAGCTATCCCACGACTCGCGGACAATAACTAGCTTTACTTACTAAACTTAAAACCTATTGATGGAATGCTAGGAATTTAATTCAAAATTTTCATCTCAAATTAAACACCTATTTGTTCGAAATTAGCTTAATATTTAATGGGAATTTTCGAATCAACCGGAGAGTTGTCCGGTTCGACCTCACCAACATATATGTTATCCAATTTTATTAGTCTTGATTAATGCAAGTACACTTAAATGCATTTCAAACAAGCACATAAACAGATAACATGTCCTAGCATGATACTAACATGTAATGATCATGGGTTCTACCTATCTTATGCGTGATATGTGGGAGCCACTCCACAATCACAAGTTCTAACATACATGCCACATAAACAGTTTAAATCACATAAGGGAAAGCGGTAACAAAACACGAGGCCTATCTCTATTACATTTAACAATTGAGATTCCCCTCCCTAACATTTTGAGGGGTCTTCACTTATGGCCTCCTTGTTACTTGAATGTGGTCCATCTTACTCCATGGGTGCATTGTCTCCAAAATGAAAATAAAACCTCACCACCTATCTCTACTCTCAAATTACAATAAAAGGAAAAAGACATAAAGTAATAAGGCTCAATCTTCATATTGGCCTTAGACAATTACACGGGGCATACCCCGGCCTAAAAAACAGTAATATGGAAAGCCACATAATAAATCACATAACAGTACGCACATAAGTGAGGCTCCAACCTCAATTGAAAAACGCAACTATAGGGCTCCAACCCCAATGTAAACCATCCAAGTGCATAAATTAAAACCATACATAGATCTAAACCCATGATCTTCTAACATGCTTTTGCGAGAATTTAAATTTAACCAATAAATTAAAATTCTCGTTTCAAGTCCTAATGACTTAAAACACGACTTGATGCGAGTCTTATTTATAAAAGTTTTCAATAAATCCCAATTTAACAAAACAAATAAAATTCCAATTAATTTCTGAAAATTAATAATTTTATCAAGAATGCAATTTCCCAAAATATAAACCGTTTCTATTTCTCAAAAATCCCAATTTTAAGTTTTATTCAAAAATTAAAAATAAATATTCAAAAATAAAATTATAAAATTAAAATAAAAAATTGGGACTGGATTGCCGAGGCCGCGTGAGTGCGCGCACTGCACGCACTCACCGCGCGCGCCCTCTCGGCCAGTGCGGGCGGGCGATGGGCGGCCGAGACGGCGGGCGCACCTAGGCGCCCGGAAGGGCCTCCCGCGCGGTTGCGGGAGGGTGCTGGGCGGCTGCCCTCTGCGCGCCTAGGCCAGGCGGACGGTGCGCGCGACTCCTTCGCGCGCGGGGTTTCGTGTGTTCGTCGTATTCCGTATTTTCGTTTCGTGTTTTCGTTCAAAAGCAAAACCAATCTAAGAAATCCAAATAAAGTTTATACAGTTTCAAATCTAAAATTGTTTTCAAAAATTAAATTTTGTAAAAACCAATTTTCAGAAACTTTCAGGAAAAAATACAGTTTCGTAATTCAGGCTTTCTAAAACAATTACAAATACTCAATCGCATCAAGCCTAAGAATTTCTACCAAATTCAGTATAATTGAGACGAATCAGAAACACGATTTACGAGGTGGCCCTGATACCACTTGTTGGAAAACACGAATCTGATAGCAGCGGAATTTAAAAAAATTTCCCAACAAAAGGACCTAGGACTCGCAATCGTGTAACCAAATTCGTAGAGATAGAAAACTTACTTTTCTTTTATTCTTTCTTGAAGCGTTTCAAGCCACCCAAGAACGCTCTTCTCGCGGTTTGATCCCCTCTCCTTGGTAAAGCTCGAATCTTCAAACTTCTAACTTGAAGTCTCTAGAGAAAGTCCACCAACTTGATCACAATCTAACTAGTAAGGATGCTAGTTCTCTAGTTAGTGTTTAGGCTTAACCTAGGGTTTTATTTAATCTTGGAGAAAGGAAGGTGTTCAACACATGAACCAAAAGAATTGTCAATTAGCTCCTAGAGGAGCTCGAGCTCCCCTATTTATAGAGAGAGGGTGCCGAAATTCCTAGTCCTTAATGGGCTAGGATTTTGGTCTCTCTCTCTCCTATTACTTGATCATCAAGTAATTTTGACTTTGACTTTGAATTCTAATTCAAATCAACTTTCAAGAGAGCTAAAATATCCAAACTATTTTTGGATAATTTTATACTTTATTTATTTAAAATAAATAACTTATTTTATCCAATTAATAACTAGATTATTTTTCTCCAAAATTAGACTTTCTTTTTAATTCAAAATTAAACCAAAGTCTATTAAATAATTAACACATTTAATTATTCAATATATATATATACAATATATATATATTCACACGTGTGGGAGACGTGTCACAAGGACACGTGTCACTCACGTGACCCACACGTGTGGAGCCCTCTAGGCCCGATTAACTCGTTTAATCATTTTTAAGCCTCAACTCATGTAACCAAGTTGTTGTGTGTGACCCTCTAGGTTCTCAATTCAATTAGCAGTGACCCTAATTAATTAATTCACTAATTAATTAATCAGTCCACAGATTAAACGACCATAGTTTAGCAACAGGTGTTTAACCCCTAGCTGAATTGGAATGTTCGGATTCGACAGAACCTTTAAGTCATTGATTCATGTGAGATACAATCCTCCTACTTACTATCTCTCAACCAAGATCTAGGGTAAGGGAATAATCAGAACCCTAATAATTCGGTCTTAAAGCTAAGTGCATTTCATATCCATTTGATCTCAATCCAAGAAATCCTTTTCTTGATGTCTTGATCTACTGCCTTGGCCAAGGACTCCATATGGCATATGAATGAATTACACAATAAGAGATCACCTTACAAATGCAAGTGTAGGTCCTTTCTTGATTCTCATTCACTTTCATGAATCACTTGTGCAGCCCCAGCATAAGCCTTGAATCAGTTGTCTAAGGCGACACCCTTTAAAGCTTATACCTAAGACTACAGAGTTAACTCATAAAGTGACAAGGAACCTCAAGACTAAGGATCAATTAATCACATCAATGACTCGTGAGATATTTCCTAATCTAGAAGTTTCCATTTCCTGAAATAGAAACTTCCTTTCCCATTTAGGAATGTTCTCACACGGGGCACCTCAGTGAACTTACTTATTAAACTAAGCACCCTCATGTATCACGCACGTATCAACTATACACTTTGCACCTCCATGAAACAAGGTGGTCCTTCTTAAGGGCGTGATCCCACAAGCAAGCCTTAGAGGAGTCAGGTTGACACTCCCACTGTCTGTAGGACTCATCGGCTTGGAGTATTTTACTAATCATGACTTATGTGATATAGGGCTCGTTTCATGAACCATTTCACCTAAATGGTAGAGTCCTAAAGTCATCAGGATTAGGGGAGTTCTAATACATGCACAGATAAAGTAAACACATATCAAACAAGAGCATATAAAGAAGTGTTGCCTCAATTCGTTATTTCATTTAAAGATTGTCTGTGATTACAATAAGGAAAAGCACAAAGCGGATATACAATCGGCTTTCTAGGGCACTATTCTTAACAGAGTACTAGTTTTGAGCTGAAGACGGGGTTGATTTACTTACTTCCCGTCTTTCGAAGTCTGGAAAACGAAAACCCTCACCAACATCTGAGTAAGTTCCACATAGTCTGCTGCTCTACCGTGCCTGACGGGGTAATCGAGAACCAAATCAAGCTACGAGCTTTCCCATTCTCCTTGCAAGACGCAGCAGGAAAGTGGTTATACTCTCTCCCATCCGGAACCATTACCACTTGGAGGCAGATGAGGGAGAAATTCTTGGATAGGTACTTTCCAGCTTCACGAGAGCTCGACCTCCATCGAGAAATTGTTGCAATCAAGCAAAAAGAGTATGAGAGCCTTCATGAGTATTGAGAACGTTACAAGAGCTTGCCTGCACTTTGTCTACACTATGGCTTCCCAGAAAACACTATCATCCATTACTTTTATGGAGGTTTGATGCTAGCAGACAGGAAGATGATGGATGCTGCGAGTGGGTGATCTATTATAGACAAGAGTCTGGCTGAATTGAGGAATATGATCGAAAAAGCCTCGGCACACTCGTCGAAGTTCTATGCCGCCCCATCCATCCCGCGGAATGTTAATGAGGTCAATTCTTCCTCTCTTGACGAAATAAAAAATATGCTGAATGTTTTGGTTTTTAACCTTGGTGCAAGTGTACCCTAAGCAGCGAAGGTCTGCCAATTGTGTGCAAGAACGTCGCACCCCACCGATGCGTGCCCATCCTTTCAACAGGGAACTTTGGAAAATGCTAATCCAATTGGATATCAAGCTCTTAACTATAATCCTTACTCCAACACATACAACCCCGGATGACATGATAAAACTTCGTAAATTACATGTTTGTTATTTAAAATGATGTTCAGGTTGTTGTGAGGAACTAATTAGTTGTGAGATTTAGTCAATTCAAGAATAATTTTGTAAAAAAACCAATCGGAAAGAGTTTATTTGTAATTTTTCAATCTTGGAAGGATAGGTTGTGTAATATTTTCATCTAAGGGGGTATGAGTTATAATTATCTAATCTCGGAGGGAGTGTAGATGTAAACAATCCAAAATAACAGAAAAGTTATAATTATCTAATCTCTCTGCACAACAACCCCTCTGTATCACTTTTCCAGAGATGAGTATGTTGGAAAACACGAATCAGATAGCAGCGGAATTTAAAAAAATTTCCCAACAAAAGGACCTAGGACTCACAATCGTGTAACCAAATTCGTAGAGATAGAAAACTTACTTTTCTTTTATTCTTTCTTGAAGCGTTTCAAGCCACCCAAGAACGCTCTTCTCGCGGCTTGATCCTCTCTCCTTGGTAAAGCTCGAATCTTCAAACTTCTAACTTGAAGTCTCTAGAGAAAGTCCACCAACTTGATCACAATCTAACTAGTAAGGATGCTAGTTCTCTAGTTAGTGTTTAGGCTTAACCTAGGGTTTTATTTAATCTTGGAGAAAGGAAGGTGTTCAACACATAAACCAAAAGAATTGTCAATTAGCTCCTAGAGGAGCTCGAGCTCCCCTATTTATAGAGAGAGGGTGCCGAAATTCCTAGTCCTTAATGGGCTAGGATTTTGGTCTCTCTCTCTCATATTACTTGATCATCAAGTAATTTTGACTTTGACTTTGAATTCTAATTCAAATCAACTTTCAAGAGAGCTAAAATATCCAAACTATTTTTGGATAATTTTATACTTTATTTATTTAAAATAAATAACTTATTTTATCTAATTAATTAATTCATAATTAATTAACTAGATTATTTTTCTCCAAAATTAGACTTTCTTTTTAATTCAAAATTAAACCAAAGTCTATTAAATAATTAACAAATTTAATTATTCAATATATATATATACAATATATATATATTCACACGTGTGGGACACGTGTCACAAGGACACGTGTCACTCACGTGACCCACACTTGTGGTTTCACACGTGTGGAACCCTCTAGGCCCGATTAACTCGTTTAATCATTTTTAAGCCTCAACTCATGTAACCAAGTTGTTATGTGTGACCCTCTAGGTTCTCAATTCAATTAGGAGTGACCCCTAGCTGATTAAACGACAATAGTCTAGCAACAGGTGTTTAACCCCTAGCTGAATTGGAATGTTCGGAATCGACAGAACCTTTAAGTATTGATTCATGTGAGATACAATTCTCCTACTTACTATCTCTCAACCAAGATCTAGGGTAAGGGAATAATCAGAACCCTAATAATCCGGTCTTAAAGCTAAGTGCATTTCATATCCATTTGATCTCAATCCAAGAAACCCTTTTCTTGATGTCTTGATCCACTGCCTTGGCCAAGGACTCCATATGGCATATGAATGACTTACACAATAAGAGATCACCTTGCAAATGCAAGTGTAGGTCCTTTCTTGATTCTCATTCACTTTCATGAGTCACTTGTGCAGCCCCAGCATAAGCCTTGAATCAGTTGTCTAAGGCGACACCCTTTAAAGCTTATACCAAAGACTACAGAGTTAACTCATAAAGTAACATGGAACCTCAAGTCTAAGGATCAATTAATCACATCAATGACTCGTGAGATATTTCCTAATCTGGAAGTTTCCATTTCCTGAAATAGAAACTTCCTTTCCCATTTAGGAATGTTCTCACACGGGGCACCTCAGTGAACTTACTTATTAAAGTAAGCACCCTCATGTATCACACACGTATCAACTATACACTTTGCACCTCCATGAAACAAGGTGGTCCTTCTTAAGGGCGTGATCCCACAAGCAAGCCTTAGAGGAGTCAGGTTGACACTCCCACTGTCTGTAGGACTCATCGGCTTGGAGTATTTTACTAATCATGACTTATGTGATATAGGGCTCGTTTCATGAACCATTTCACCTAAATGGTAGAGTCCTAAACTCATCAGGATTAGGGGAGTTCTCATACATGCACAGATAAAGTAAACGCATATCAAACAAGAGCATATAAAGAAGTGTTGCCTCAATTCGTTATTTCATTCAAAGATTGTTTGTGATTACAATAAGGAAAAGCACAAAGCGGATATACAATCGGCTTTCTAGGGCACTATTCTTAACAATCTCCCACTTGCCCGTCAAAGCCATTCTAAAGCTACTCTAAGTCCCATCTTCTGAAGATGACCTTGGAAAGCTTCTCGACTAAGGGGTTTAGTAAGTGGATCTGCCACGTTCTCTGCTGATGTGACCCTCTCAATTTGCACATCTCCTCTTTTGATAATATCACGGATTAGGTGATACTTCCTCATAATGTGCTTGGTCCGCTGGTGAGATCTTGGTTTTCTTGCTTGAGCAACCGCCCCAGTGTTGTCACAAAACACAGTAATGGGGTCTTTCATGCTAGGAACAACGTTCAACTCTTGAATGAAGTTTCTAATCCAAACACCTTCCTTAGCTGCATCATTTGCAGCTAAGTATTCGGCCTCAGTGGTCGAATCTGCAGTGGTAGTTTGCTTGGAACTCTTCCAACTCACGGCTCCGCCGTTTAGGCAGAAAATGTATCCTGACATTGACTTAAAATCATCTAAGTCAGATGCAAAGCTCGCATCGCAGTATCCTTCGACAGTAAGATCTTTCTGACCTCCGTAAACTAAGAATAAATCTTTAGTACTTTTCAAGAACTTAAGAATATTCTTCACGGCAGCCCAGTGACCATCTCCAGGGTCAGATTGGAAATGACTCGTCACACTAAGTGCGTAAGCCACATCCGGTCGAGTACATAACATTGCATACATTATGCTACCTATTGCTGATGCATAAGGTGTATGAGTCATTCTTTCCTTCTCAAGGTTAGTCTTAGGACACATCTTCTTTGAAAGACATGTTCCTACACTCATAGGAAGGTTCTTAACCTTTGCTGACTCCATATTGAATCTCTTCAATACTTTGTCAATGTACATCGACTGTGATAGTCCTATTAACCTTCTAGACCTATCTCTATAGATTTTAATTCCAAGGATATAGGACGCATCACCAAGATCTTTCATCTCGAATTGGTTCGATAACCATAACTTAGTTACTTTCATGTCATCCTTCGAATTCCCAATAAGAAGGATGTCATCAACATAAAGTACTAAGAATTGCACTGAGGTCTCCAATTCCTTTCTATACACACAGGACTCATTCGAAATTTGAATGAAGCCAAACGCTTTGACTGATTCATCAAATCGAATGTTCCAATTCCTAGAAGCCTGTTTCAATCCATAGATTGATCTTTGGAGTTTGCAAACCTTTTGCTCACTCCCACTGAATGTGAAACCTATGGGTTGCTCCATATAAATGTCTTTGTCAATGTCACCATTGAGAAAGACAGTTTTTACATCCATTTACCATATCTGATAGTCATAATATGCAGCAATGGCAAGCATGATCCGAATAGACTTTTGCATTGCAACTGGCGAAAAGGTTTCATCAAAGTCCACGCCGGGTCTTTGAGTGAATCCTTTTGCAACCAGTCTTGCTTTGTAGGCTGCAATGCTTCCATCAACTCCAAGCTTTCTCTTAAAGATCCATTTGCAACCTATGGGTTTGACCCCATCAGGCAAATCTACCAAGGTCCAAACTTGGTTGGAGTTCATGGAATCCATTTCGGATTTCATGGCTTCTATCCACTGTTCAGAGTCAGAATCTGAAAGTGCCTCCTCATATGTTAAAGGATCATTATCCTTTTGAGAGATTTCATGGAAGAATCCATACCATCTCTCCGGCTGTCTAGGAGTGCGTTCAGAACGCCTTAGAGGAGGATTTTCGTGTGTATCGAAATTCGTGATTGGTTGTGGTTGATCAGTAGGGGACGTTTCTTCAGTGGGTGGCGTGGGGTCACTTTGTACTTCTTCTAATTCTATGATCTTGCCTTTCTTTTCTTTAAGGAACGGTTCCTCAAGAAAAGTGGCATTTCTGGAAACAAACACCTTTTGCTCAGATTGATCATAGAAGTAGTATCCTATGGATTCCTTAGGATAACCTACAAAGTAGCATAAGTTAGAACGAGATTCTAACTTATCTCCCACTGTCCTCTTCACGTAAGCAGGACAACCCCAAATTCTTAAGTAAGAATAACTGGGGATTTTACCATGCCACATTTCATAGGGCGTTTTAGGGACTGACTTAGAGGGAACTAGATTCAGAATCTTTGCTGCACTTTCTAGGGCATAACCCCAGAAAGAAGGTGGTAAGTCAGTGAAACTCATCATGGAACGAACCATATCAAGTAGGGTTCGATTCCTTCTCTCAGAAACTCCATTAAGCTGAGGAGTTCCCGGAGGAGTCCACTGAGAGACAATCCCATTATCTTTGAGATGATTAAGGAATTCTTCACTAAGATACTCGCCTCCTCGATCAGATCGAAGTGCTTTGATCTTGTGACCAGTTTGGTTCTCAACCTCCTTTTGAAATTCTAAGAATTTCTCAAAAGCTTCAGATTTATACTTCATTAAGTATACATAACCATACCGACTGAAGTCATCAGTAAAGGTTATGAAATACTGATGATTGTTTCTTGCGTTTACACTAAGCGGTCCACAAACATCAGTATGGATCAAATCCAAAACCTTAGTGGCACTTTCCACAGTTCCTTTAAAAGGAACTTTGGACATTTTTCCTTTGAGACAGGATTCGCAAGAAGTTAACTCCTTAAGATCATTTTTAGAGAATGATCCTAAAGTGTTTATCTTGCTAATTCTGTTCTTGGAAATGTGTCCTAATCTAGCGTGCCATAAGGGAGCTGAAACTTTGTCATCTCTCTTACGCTTCGTTTCTCGTTGTATATTCATGATATTGATATTTTGAGTTAGGTAAAGTCCATTACTTAGAGTACCGATGTGAACGGAAGAGTTGTTCCGTTTGATAAAATATTTACCATTCTTAATATAAGTTTCATAACCTTCACAATCTAATATTGGAACTGAAATTATATTACGAATAATGCTCGGTACATAAAGGACTTTATTCAAGACTAACTCAAAACTACCTAAATCTAATCTAATTGTGCCTAAAGCTCGTGCTTCAACGTTTGAGCCATAGTCGATCTTCAAGACACATTCTCCTTCTTTGAGTTGTTGGACTTCACTTAGCATCTGTACATCATTACAGATATGAGTTCCACAACCGGTATCAAGTACCCAAGAACTAGAATTAATAGAAAGATTTACTTCAACGAGAAAGATACCTTTCTTTAGAGTAGCCTTGTACTATGGGCAATTTCTCCTCCAATGTCCCGCTTTGCCACAATGGAAGCAAACATCCTCTTTCTGATCACGCTTCTTCTTTTGGGCCTTCCCCTTCGAAATGCCACCAGTGGGCCTAAGGGGTTTCTTCTTCTTCTTTTGGGCCTTTTTGCCCTTACCTTTAGAAGGCCCAGAAGAGGAAGATGGAGCATTCACCATCAAAACCTTATTGTCCTTCTTGATCGTGCTTTCAGCAGTCACAAGCTGACTAATCAGCTCAACTACAGTAGCACCAGCATGATTCATGTTGAAGTTAAGGACAAATGGGTTGAATGATAATGGGAGCGAAGCCAGCAACAAATCCACTGAAAGCTCATCTTTTAGTGGTATGTCCATGGAAGCAAGTTTCTCAGTAAGGGCAAGAAACTTGAGTCCATATTCATGGACACTTGAACCTTCCCTCATTCTCAAGTGGAACAATTCCTTTGAAGTGTTATACCTTGTAACACGTTCATGAGGGCGGTAAAGTTGCTCTAAGTGGTCGTAAATCTCCCAAGCAAATTCCATGGCCTCATGTTGCCTTTGCAAGTCCGCAGACATGTTAGCCAACATAAGGCAACGAGCTTGGAGATTATCATCCTTCCACTTCTGAATCACATCCCGCTCGGCCCGAGTGGGAGCCTCCCCTTCGGGACTAGGCTCCCCTTCGAAGAGAACATAAGTTCTCTTCTCAGAATCTAAAATGATTTTTAGATTCCTCAGCCAATCAGAATAGTTGGGACCAGTCAACTTATTTGACTCGAGGATCGATACAAGAGGGTTTTTGGTTGCCATTTCAAAACACGTAGAGAATCACAGAATCTACGACCTAAATGGTAAAATAGAGAACTAGTGAGCATGCTGAATTATAACGATATACAAAAGATAAGGTCTTTAATCTAATGTAGCTCTCAATGTTTTTCAAAGATCTATAATTCCCAAAGATCTAAGAGGAACACGTTTCCCAATGGGTACTAAGATCCTAGGCATTTTACCTCAAACCCACGACTCGCGGACATTCTATGTAAGAACCCTAGGTAGGTACAACTTACCAATTCTAACACCTTTAGAACTCTTAGTAATTGTTTTTGCATCACCTATCTTTCAATATGGACCCACGACTCGTGCGACATCCATATTTACTTAGGCGTTAAGCTAGACCCATCAATCATAAGATCATGACCAAAACTTAGTTCGAACGACCCACGACTCGCGGACATCACTCTTGCCAAAATTGATCACGAAATATTGACCATTTAAAATTATCAATTAGGTAACTAAGTACTAATAAGCTCCACTAGCTATCCCACGACTCGTGGACAATAACTAGCTTTACTTACTAAACTTAAAACCTATTGATGGAATGCTAGGAATTTAATTCAAAATTTGCATCTCAAATTAAACACCTATTTGTTCGAAATTAGCTTAATATTTAATGGGAATTTTCGAATCAACCGGAGAGTTGTCCGGTTCGACCTCACCAACATATATGTTATCCAATTTTATTAGTCTTGATTAATGCAAGTACACTTAAATGCATTTCAAACAAGCACATAAACAGATAACATGTCCTAGCATGATACTAACATGTAATGATCATGGGTTCTACCTATCTTATGCGTGATATGTGGGAGCCACTCCACAATCACAAGTTCTAACATACATGCCACATAAACAGTTTAAATCACATAAGGGAAAGCGGTAACAAAACACGAGCCCTATCTCTATTACATTTAACAATTGAGATTCCCCTCCCTAACATTTTGAGGGGTCTTCACTTATGGCCTCCTTGTTACTTGAATGTGGTCCATCTTACTCCATGGGTGCATTGTCTCCAAAATGAAAATAAAACCTCACCACCTATCTCTACTCTCAAATTACAATAAAAGGAAAAAGACATAAAGTAATAAGGCTCAATCTTCATATTGGCCTTAGACAATTACACGGGGCATACCCCGGCCTAAAAAACAGTAATATGGAAAGCCACATAATAAATCACATAACAGTACGCACATAAGTGAGGCTCCAACCTCAATTGAAAAACGCAACTATAGGGCTCCAACCCCAATTTAAACCATCCAACTGCATAAATTAAAACCATACATAGATCTAAACCCATGATCTTCTAACATGCTTTTGCGAGAATTTAAATTTAACCAATAAATTAAAATTCCCGTTTCAAGTCCTAATGACTTAAAACACGACTTGATGCGAGTCTTATTTATAAAAGTTTTCAATAAATCCCAATTTAACAAAACAAATAAAATTCCAATTAATTTCTGAAAATTAATAATTTTATCAAGAATGCAATTTCCCAAAATATAAACCGTTTCTATTTCTCAAAAATCCCAATTTTAAGTTTTATTCAAAAATTAAAAATAAATATTCAAAAATAAAATTTTAAAATTAAAATAAAAAATTGGGACTGGAATGCCGAGGCCGCGTGAGTGCGCGCACTGCACGCACTCACCGCGCGCTGTTGCGCGCGGCCCTCTCGGCCAGTGCGGGCGGGCGATGGGCGGCCGAGACGGCGGCCGCACCTAGGCGCCCGGAAGGGCCTCCCGCGCGGTTGCGGGAGGGTGCTGGGCGGCTGCCCTCTGCGCGCCTAGGCCAGGCGGACGGTGCGCGCGAAGCACGAGCGCGACTCCTTCACGCGCGGGGTTTCGTGTGTTCGTCGTATTCCGTATTTTCGTTTCGTGTTTTCGTTCAAAAGCAAAACCAATCTAAGAAGTCCAAATAAAGTTTATACAGTTTCAAATCTAAAATTGTTTTCAAAAATTAAATTTTGTAAAAACCAATTTTCAGAAACTTTCAGGAAAAAATACAGTTTCGTAATTCAGGCTTTCTAAAACAATTACAAATACTCAATCGCATCAAGCCTAAGAATTTCTACTAAATTCAGTATAATTGAGACGAATCAGAAACACGATTTACGAGGTGGCTCTGATACCACTTGTTGGAAAACACGAATCTGATAGCAGCGGAATTTAAAAAAATTTCCCAACAAAAGGACCTAGGACTCGCAATCGTGTAACCAAATTCGTAGAGATAGAAAACTTACTTTTCTTTTATTCTTTCTTGAAGCGTTTCAAGCCACCCAAGAACGCTCTTCTCGCGGCTTGATCCCCTCTCCTTGGTAAAGCTCGAATCTTCAAACTTCTAACTTGAAGTCTCTAGAGAAAGTCCACCAACTTGATCACAATCTAACTAGTAAGGATGCTAGTTCTCTAGTTAGTGTTTAGGCTTAACCTAGGGTTTTATTTAATCTTGGAGAAAGGAAGATGTTCAACACATGAACCAAAAGAATTGTCAATTAGCTCCTAGAGGAGCTCGAGCTCCCCTATTTATAGAGAGAGGGTGCCGAAATTCCTAGTCCTTAATGGGCTAGGATTTTGGTCTCTCTCTCTCCTATTACTTGATCATCAAGTAATTTTGACTTTGACTTTGAATTCTAATTCAAATCAACTTTCAAGTGAGCTAAAATATCCAAACTATTTTTGGATAATTTTATACTTTATTTATTTAAAATAAATAACTTATTTTATCCAATTAATAACTAGATTATTTTTCTCCAAAATTAGACTTTCTTTTTAATTCAAAATTAAACCAAAGTCTATTAAATAATTAACACATTTAATTATTCAATATATATATATACAATATATATATATTCACACGTGTGGGACACGTGTCACAAGGACACGTGTCACTCACGTGACCCACACGTGTGGAGCCCTCTGGGCCCGATTAACTCGTTTAATCATTTTTAAGCCTCAACTCATGTAACCAAGTTGTTGTGTGTGACCCTCTAGGTTCTCAATTCAATTAGCAGTGACCCTAATTAATTAATTCACTAATTAATTAATCAGTCCACAGATTAAACGACCATAGTTTAGCAACAGGTGTTTAACCCCTAGCTGAATTGGAATGTTCGGATTCGACAGAACCTTTAAGTCATTGATTCATGTGAGATACAATCCTCCTACTTACTATCTCTCAACCAAGATCTAGGGTAAGGGAATAATCAGAACCCTAATAATTCGGTCTTAAAGCAAAGTGCATTTCATATCCATTTGATCTCAATCCAAGAAACCCTTTTCTTGATGTCTTGATCTACTGCCTTGGCCAAGGACTCCATATGGCATATGAATGAATTACACAATAAGAGATCACCTTACAAATGCAAGTGTAGGTCCTTTCTTGATTCTCATTCACTTTCATGAATCACTTGTGCAGCCCCAGCATAAGCCTTGAATCAGTTGTCTAAGGCGACACCCTTTAAAGCTTATACCTAAGACTACAGAGTTAACTCATAAAGTGACAAGGAACCTCAAGACTAAGGATCAATTAATCACATCAATGACTCGTGAGATATTTCCTAATCTGGAAGTTTCCATTTTCTGAAATAGAAACTTCCTTTCCCATTTAGGAATGTTCTCACACGGGGCACCTCAGTGAACTTACTTATTAAACTAAGCACCCTCATGTATCACGCACGTATCAACTATACACTTTGCACCTCCATGAAACAAGGTGGTCCTTCTTAAGGGCGTGATCCCACAAGCAAGCCTTAGAGGAGTCAGGTTGACACTCCCACTGTCTGTAGGACTCATCGGCTTGGAGTATTTTACTAATCATGACTTATGTGATATAGGGCTCGTTTCATGAACCATTTTACCTAAATGGTAGAGTCCTAAAGTCATCAGGATTAGGGGAGTTCTCATACATGCACAGATAAAGTAAACGCATATCAAACAAGAGCATATAAAGACGTGTTGCCTCAATTCGTTATTTCATTTAAAGATTGTCTGTGATTACAATAAGAAAAAGCACAAAGCGGATATACAATCGGCTTTCTAGGGCACTATTCTTAACAGAGTACTAGTTTTGAGCTGAAGACGGGGTTGATTTACTTACTTCCCGTCTTCCGAAGTCTGGAAAACGAAAACCCTCACCAACATCTGAGTAAGTTCCACATAGTCTGCTGCTCTACCGTGCCTGACGGGGTAATCGAGAACCAAATCAAGCTACGAGCTTTCCCATTCTCCTTGCAAGACGCAGCAGGAAAGTGGTTATACTCTCTCCCATCCGGAACCATTACCACTTGGAGGCAGATGAGGGAGAAATTCTTGGATAGGTACTTTCCAGCTTCACGAGAGCTCGACCTCCATCGAGAAATTGTTGCAATCAAGCAAAAAGAGTATGAGAGCCTTCATGAGTATTGAGAACGTTACAAGAGCTTGCCTGCACTTTGTCTACACTATGGCTTCCCAGAAAACACTATCATCCATTACTTTTATGGAGGTTTGATGCTAGCAGACAGGAAGATGATGGATGCTGCGAGTGGGTGATCTATTATAGACAAGAGTCTGGCTGAATTGAGGAATATGATCGAAAAGCCTCGGCACACTCGTCGAGGTTCTATGCCGCCCCATCCATCCCGCGGAATGTTAATGAGGTCAATTCTTCCTCTCTTGACGAAATAAAAAATATGCTGAATGTTTTGGTTTTTAACCTTGGTGCAAGTATACCCTAAGCAGCGAAGGTCTGCCAATTGTGTGCGAGAACGTCGCACCCCACCGATGCGTGCCCATCCTTTCAACAGGGAACTTTGGAAAATGCTAATGCAATTGGATATCAAGCTCTTAACTATAATCCTTACTCCAACACATACAACCCCGGATGACATGATAAAACTTCGTAAATTACATGTTTGTTATTTAAAATGATGTTCAAGTTGTTGTGAGGAACTAATTAGTTGTGAGATTTAGTCAATTCCAGAATGATTTTGTAAAAAAACCAATCGGAATGACTTTATTTGTAATTTTTCAATCTTGGAAGGATAGGTTGTGTAATATTTTCATCTAAGGGGGTATGAGTTATAATTATCTAATCTCGGAGGGGGTGTAGATGTAAACAATCCAAAATAACAGAAAAGTTATAATTATCTAATCTCTCTGCACAACAACCCCTCTGTATCACTTTTCCAGAGATGAGTATGTCGGAAAACACGAATCAGATAGCAGCGGAATTTAAAAAAATTTCCCAACAAAAGGACCTAGGACTCGCAATCGTGTAACCAAATTCGTAGAGATAGAAAACTTACTTTTCTTTTATTCTTTCTTGAAGCGTTTCAAGCCACCCAAGAACGCTCTTCTCGCGGCTTGATCCTCTCTCCTTGGTAAAGCTCGAATCTTCAAACTTCTAACTTGAAGTCTCTAGAGAAAGTCCACCAACTTGATCACAATCTAACTAGTAAGGATGCTAGTTCTCTAGTTAGTGTTTAGGCTTAACCTAGGGTTTTATTTAATCTTGGAGAAAGGAAGGTGTTCAACACATAAACCAAAAAAATTGTCAATTAGCTCCTAGAGGAGCTCGAGCTCCCCTATTTATAGAGAGAGGGTGCCGAAATTCCTAGTCCTTAATGGGCTAGGATTTTGGTCTCTCTCTCTCCTATTACTTGATCATCAAGTAATTTTGACTTTGACTTTGAATTCTAATTCAAATCAACTTTCAAGAGAGCTAAAATATCCAAACTATTTTTGGATAATTTTATACTTTATTTATTTAAAATAAATAACTTATTTTATCTAATTAATTAATTCATAATTAATTAACTAGATTATTTTTCTCCAAAATTAGACTTTCTTTTTAATTCAAAATTAAACCAAAGTCTATTAAATAATTAACACATTTAATTATTCAATATATATATATACAATATATATATATTCACACGTGTGGGACACGTGTCACAAGGACACGTGTCACTCACATGACCCACACTTGTGGTTTCACACGTGTGGAACCCTCTAGGCCCGATTAACTCGTTTAATCATTTTTAAGCCTCAACTCATGTAACCAAGTTGTTATGTGTGACCCTCTAGGTTCTCAATTCAATTAGCATTGACCCCTAGCTGATTAAACGACAATAGTCTAGCAACAGGTGTTTAACCCCTAGCTGAATTGGAATGTTCGGAATCGACAGACCTTTAAGTATTGATTCATGTGAGATACAATTCTCCTACTTACTATCTCTCAACCAAGATCTAGGGTAAGGGAATAATCAGAACCCTAATAATCCGGTCTTAAAGCTAAGTGCATTTCATATCCATTTGATCTCAATCCAAGAAACCCTTTTCTTGATGTCTTGATCTACTGCCTTGGCCAAGGACTCCATATGGCATATGAATGACTTACACAATAAGAGATCACCTTGCAAATGCAAGTGTAGGTCCTTTCTTGATTCGCATTCACTTTCATGAGTCACTTGTGCAGCCCCAGCATAAGCCTTGAATCAGTTGTCTAAGGCGACACCCTTTAAAGCTTATACCAAAGACTACAGAGTTAACTCATAAAGTAACATGGAACCTCAAGTCTAAGGATCAATTAATCACATCAATGACTCGTGAGATATTTCCTAATCTGGAAGTTTCCATTTCCTGAAATAGAAACTTCCTTTCCCATTTAGGAATGTTCTCACACGGGGCACCTCAGTGAACTTACTTATTAAAGTAAGCACCCTCATGTATCACGCACGTATCAGCTATACACTTTGCACCTCCATGAAACAAGGTGGTCCTTCTTAAGGGCGTGATCCCACAAGCAAGCCTTAGAGGAGTCAGGTTGACACTCCCACTGTCTGTAGGACTCATCGGCTTGGAGTATTTTACTAATCATGACTTATGTGATATAGGGCTCGTTTCATGAACCATTTCACCTAAATGGTAGAGTCCTAAAGTCATCAGGATTAGGGGAGTTCTCATACATGCACAGATAAAGTAAACGAATACCAAACAAGAGCATATAAAGAAGTGTTGCCTCAATTCGTTATTTTATTCAAAGATTGTCTGTGATTACAATAAGGAAAAGCACAAAGCGGATATACAATCGGCTTTCTAGGGCACTATTCCTAACAATCTCCCACTTGCCCGTCAAAGCCATTCTAAAGCTATTCTAAGTCCCATCTTCTGAAGATGACCTTGGAAAGCTTCTCGACTAAGGGGTTTAGTAAGTGGATCTGCCACGTTCTCTGCTGATGTGACCCTCTCAATTCGCACATCTCCTCTTTTGATAATATCACGGATTAGGTGATACTTCCTCATAATGTGCTTGGTCCGTTGGTGAGATCTTGGTTTTCTTGCTTGAGCAACCGCCCCAGTGTTGTCACAAAACACAGTAATGGGGTCTTTCATGCTAGGAACAACGTTCAACTCTTGAATGAAGTTTATAATCCAAACACCTTCCTTAGCTGCATCATTTGCAGCTAAGTATTCGGCCTCAGTGGTCGAATCTGCAGTGGTAGTTTGCTTGGAACTCTTCCAACTCACTGCTCCGCCGTTTAGGCAGAAAATGTATCCTGACATTGACTTAAAATCATCTAAGTCAGATGCAAAGCTCGCATCGCAGTATCCTTCGACAGTAAGATCTTTCTGACCTCCGTAAACTAAGAATAAATCTTTAGTACTTTTCAAGTACTTAAGAATATTCTTCACGGCAGCCCAGTAACCATCTCCAGGGTCAGATTGGAAACGACTCATCACACTAAGTGCGTAAGCCACATCCGGTCGAGTACATAACATTGCATACATTATGCTACCTATTGCTGATGCATAAGGTGTATGAGTCATTCTTTCCTTCTCAAGGTTAGTCTTAGGACACATCTTCTTTGAAAGACATGTTCCTACACTCATAGGAAGGTTCTTAACCTTTGCTGACTCCATATTGAATCTCTTCAATACTTTGTCAATGTACATCGACTGTGATAGTCCTATTAACCTTCTAGACCTATCTCTATAGATTTTAATTCCAAGGATATAGGACGCATCACCAAGATCTTTCATCTCGAATTGGTTCGATAACCATAACTTAGTTACTTTCATGTCATCCTTCGAATTCCCAATAAGAAGGATGTCATCAACATAAAGTACTAAGAATTGCACTGAGGTCTCCAATTCCTTTCTATACACACAGGACTCATTCGAAATTTGAATGAAGCCAAACGCTTTGACTGATTCATCAAATCGAATGTTCCAATTCCTAGAAGCCTGTTTCAATCCATAGATTGATCTTTGGAGTTTGCAAACCTTTTGCTCACTCCCACTGAATGTGAAACCTATGGGTTGCTCCATATAAATGTCTTTGTCAATGTCACCATTGAGAAAGACAGTTTTTACATCCATTTGCCATATCTGATAGTCATAATATGCAGCAATGGCAAGCATGATCCGAATAGACTTTTGCATTGCAACTGGCGAAAAGGTTTCATCAAAGTCCACGCCGGGTCTTTGAGTGAATCCTTTTGCAACCAGTCTTGCTTTGTAGGCTGCAATGCTTCCATCAACTCCAAGCTTTCTCTTAAAGATCCATTTGCAACCTATGGGTTTGACCCCATCAGGCAAATCTACCAAGGTCCAAACTTGGTTGGAGTTCATGGAATCCATTTCGGATTTCATGGCTTCTATCCACTGTTCAGAGTCAGAATCTGAAAGTGCCTCCTCATATGTTAAAGGATCATTATCCTTTTGAAAGATTTCATGGAAGAATCCATACCATCTCTCCGGCTGTCTAGGAGTGCGTTCAGAACGCCTTAGAGGAGGATTTTCATGTGTATCGAAATTCGTGATTGGTTGTGGTTGATCAGTAGGGGACGTTTCTTCAGTGGGTGGCGTGGGGTCACTTTGTACTTCTTCTAATTCTATGATCTTGCCTTTCTTTTCTTTAAGGAACGGTTCCTCAAGAAAAGTGGCATTTCTGGAAACAAACACCTTTTGCTCAGATTGATCATAGAAGTAGTATCCTATGGATTCCTTAGGATAACCTACAAAGTAGCATAAGTTAGAACGAGATTCTAACTTATCTCCCACTGTCCTCTTCACGTAAGTAGGACAACCCCAAATTCTTAAGTAAGAATAACTAGGGATTTTACCATGCCACATTTCATAGGGCGTTTTAGGGACTGACTTAGAGGGAACTAGATTCAGAATCTTTGCTGCACTTTCTAGGGCATAACCCCAGAAAGAAGGTGGTAAGTCAGTGAAACTCATCATGGAACGAACCATATCAAGTAGGGTTCGATTCCTTCTCTCAGAAACTCCATTAAGCTGAGGAGTTCCCGGAGGAGTCCACTGAGAGACAATCCCATTATCTTTGAGATGATTAAGGAATTCTTCACTAAGATACTCGCCTCCTCGATCAGATCGAAGTGCTTTGATCTTGTGACCAGTTTGGTTCTCAACCTCCTTTTGAAATTCTAAGAATTTCTCAAAAGCTTCAGATTTATACTTCATTAAGTATACATAACCATACCGACTGAAGTCATCAGTAAAGGTGATGAAATACTTATGATTGTTTCTTGTGTTTACACTAAGCGGTCCACAAACATCAGTATGGATCAAATCCAAAACCTTGGTGGCACGTTCCACAGTTCCTTTAAAAGGAACTTTGGACATTTTTCCTTTGAGACAGGATTCGCAAGAAGTTAACTCCTTAAGATCATTTTTAGAGAATGATCCTAAAGTGTTTATCTTGCTAATTCTGTTCTTGGAAATGTGTCATAATCTAGCGTGCCATAAGGGAGCTGAAACTTTGTCATCTCTCTTACGCTTCGTTTCTCGTTGTATATTCATGATATTGATATTTTGAGTTAGGTAAAGTCCATTACTTAGAGTACCGATGTGAACGGAAGAGTTGTTCCGTTTGATAAAATATTTACCATTCTTAATATAAGTTTCATAACCTTCACAATCTAATATTGGAACTGAAATTATATTACGAATAATGCTCGGTACATAAAGGACTTTATTCAAGACTAACTCAAAACTACCTAAATCTAATCTAATTGTGCCTAAAGCTCGTGCTTCAACGTTTGAGCCATAGCCGATCTTCAAGACACATTCTCCTTCTTTGAGTTGTTGGACTTCACTTAGCATCTGTACATCATTACAGATATGAGTTCCACAACCGGTATCAAGTACCCAAGAACTAGAATTAATAGAAAGATTTACTTCAACGAGAAAGATACCTTTCTTTAGAGTAGCCTTGTACTATAGGCAATTTCTCCTCCAATGTCCCGCTTTGCTACAATGGAAGCAAACATCCTCTTTCTGATCACGCTTCTTCTTTTGGGCCTTCCCCTTCGAAATGCCACCAGTGGGCCTAAGGGGTTTCTTCTTCTTCTTTTGGGCCTTTTTGCCCTTACCTTTAGAAGGCCCAGAAGAGGAAGATGGAGCATTCACCATCAAAACCTTATTGTCCTTCTTGATCGTGCTTTCAGCAGTCACAAGCTGACTAATCAGCTCAACTACAGTAGCACCAGCATGATTCATGTTGAAGTTAAGGACAAATGGGTTGAATGATAATGGGAGCGAAGCCAGCAACAAATCCACTAAAAGCTCATCTTTTAGTGGTATGTCCATGGAAGCAAGTTTCTCAGTAAGGGCAAGAAACTTGAGTCCATATTCATGGACACTTGAACCTTCCCTCATTCTCAAGTGGAACAATTCCTTTGAAGTGTTATACCTTGTAACACGTTCATGAGGGCGGTAAAGTTGCTCTAAGTGGTCGTAAATCTCCCAAGCAAATTCCATGGCCTCATGTTGCCTTTGCAAGTCCGGAGACATGTTAGCCAACATAAGGCAACGAGCTTGGAGATTATCATCCTTCCACTTCTGAATCGCATCCCGCTCGGCCCGAGTGGGAGCCTCCCCTTCGGGACTAGGCTCCCCTTCGAAGAGAACATAAGTTCTCTTCTCAGAATCTAAAATGATTTTTAGATTCCTCAGCCAATCAGAATAGTTGGGACCAGTCAACTTGTTTGACTCGAGGATCGATACAAGAGGGTTTTTGGTTGCCATTTCAAAACACGTAGAGAATCACAGAATCTACGACCTAAATGGTAAAACAGAGAACTAGTGAGCATGCTGAATTATAACGATATACAAAAGATAAGGTCTTTAATCTAATGTAGCTCCCAATGTTTTTCAAAGATCTATAATTCCCAAAGATCTAAGAGGAACACGTTTCCCAATGGGTACTAAGATCCTAGGCATTTTACCTCAAACCCACGACTCGCGGACATTCTAAGTAAGAACCCTAGGTAGGTACAACTTACCAATTCTAACACCTTTAGAACTCTTAGTAATTGTTTTTGCAACACCTATCTTTCAATATGGACCCACGACTCGTGCGACATCCATATTTACTTAGGCGTTAAGCTAGACCCATCAATCATAAGATCATGACCAAAACTTAGTTCGAACGACCCACGACTCGCGGACATCACTCTTACCAAAATTGATCACGAAATATTGACCAGTTAAAATTATCAATTAGGTAACTAAGTACTAATAAGCTCCACTAGCTATCCCACGACTCGCGGACAATAACTAGCTTTACTTACTAAAACCTATTGATGGAATGCTAGGAATTTAATTCAAAATTTGCATCTCAAATTAAACACCTATTTGTTCGAAATTAGCTTAATATTTAATGGGAATTTTCGAATCAACCGGAGAGTTGTCCGGTTCGACCTCACCAACATATATGTTATCCAATTTTATTAGTCTTGATTAATGCAAGTACACTTAAATGCATTTCAAACAAGCACATAAACAGATAACATGTCCTAGCATGATACTAACATGTAATGATCATGGGTTCTACCTATCTTATGCGTGATATGTGGGAGCCACTCCACAATCACAAGTTCTAACATACATGCCACATAAACAGTTTAAATCACATAAGGGAAAGCGGTAACAAAACACGAGGCCTATCTCTATTACATTTAACAATTGAGATTCCCCTCCCTAACATTTTGAGGGGTCTTCACTTATGGCCTCCTTGTTACTTGAATGTGGTCTATCTTACTCCATGGGTGCATTGTCTCCAAAATGAAAATAAAACCTCACCACCTATCTCTACTCTCAAATTACAATAAAAGGAAAAAGACATAAAGTAATAAGGCTCAATCTTCATATTGGCCTTAGACAATTACACGGGGCATACCCCGGCCTCAAAAACAGTAATATGGAAAGCCACATAATAAATCACATAACAGTACGCACATAAGTGAGGCTCCAACCTCAATTGAAAAACGCAACTATAGGGCTCCAACCCCAATTTAAACCATCCAAGTGCATAAATTAAAACCATACATAGATCTAAACCCATGATCTTCTAACATGCTTTTGCGAGAATTTAAATTTAACCAATAAATTAAAATTCCCGTTTCAAGTCCTAATGACTTAAAACACGACTTGATGCGAGTCTTATTTATAAAAGTTTTCAATAAATCCCAATTTAACAAAACAAATAAAATTCCAATTAATTTCTGAAAATTAATAATTTTATCAAGAATGCAATTTCCCAAAATATAAACCGTTTCTATTTCTCAAAAATCCCAATTTTAAGTTTTATTCAAAAATTAAAAATAAATATTCAAAAATAAAATTTTAAAATTAAAATAAAAAATTGGGACTGGATTGCCGAGGCCGCGTGAGTGCGCGCACTGCACGCACTCACCGCGCGCTGTTGCGCACGGCCCTCTCGGCCAGTGCGGGCGGGCGATGGGCGGCCGAGACGGCGGGCGCACCTAGGCGCCCGGAAGGGCCTCCCGCGCGGTTACGGGAGGGTGCTGGGCGGCTGCCCTCTGCGCGCCTAGGCCAGGCGGACGGTGCGCGCGAAGCACGAGCGCGCGACTCCTTCGCGCGAGGGGTTTCGTGTGTTCGTCGTATTCCGTATTTTCGTTTCGTGTTTTCGTTCAAAAGCAAAACCAATCTAGGAAATCCAAATAAAGTTTATACAGTTTCAAATCTAAAATTGTTTTCAAAAATTAAATTTTGTAAAAACCAATTTTCAGAAACTTTCAGGAAAAAATACAATTTCGTAATTCAGGCTTTCTAAAACAATTGCAAATACTCAATCGCATCAAGCCTAAGAATTTCTACCAAATTCAGTATAATTGAGACGAATCAGAAACACGATTTACGAGGTGGCTCTGATACCACTTGTTGGAAAACACGAATCTGATAGCAGCGGAATTTAAAAAAATTTCCCAACAAAAGGACCTAGGACTCGCAATCGTGTAACCAAATTCGTAGAGATAGAAAACTTACTTTTCTTTTATTCTTTCTTGAAGCGTTTCAAGCCACCCAAGAACGCTCTTCTCGCGGCTTGATCCCCTCTCCTTGGTAAAGCTCGAATCTTCAAACTTCTAACTTGAAGTCTCTAGAGAAAGTCCACCAACTTGATCACAATCTAACTAGTAAGGATGCTAGTTCTCTAGTTAGTGTTTAGGCTTAACCTAGGGTTTTATTTAATCTTGGAGAAAGGAAGGTGTTCAACACATGAACCAAAAGAATTGTCAATTAGCTCCTAGAGGAGCTCGAGCTCCCCTATTTATAGAGAGAGGGTGCCAAAATTCCTAGACCTTAATGGGCTAGGATTTTGGTCTTTCTCTCTCCTATTACTTGATCATCAAGTAATTTTGACTTTGACTTTGAATTCTAATTCAAATCAACTTTCAAGAGAGCTAAAATATCCAAACTATTTTTGGATAATTTTATACTTTATTTATTTAAAATAAATAACTTATTTTATCCAATTAATAACTAGATTATTTTTCTCCAAAATTAGACTTTCTTTTTAATTCAAAATTAAACCAAAGTCTATTAAATAATTAACATATTTAATTATTCAATATATATATATACAATATATATATATTCACACGTGTGGGACACGTGTCACAAGGACACGTGTCACTCACGTGACCCACACGTGTGGAGCCCTCTAGGCCCGATTAACTCGTTTAATCATTTTTAAGCCTCAACTCATGTAACCAAGTTGTTGTGTGTGACCCTCTAGGTTCTCAATTCAATTAGCAGTGACCATAATTAATTAATTCACTAATTAATTAATCAGTCCACAGATTAAACAACCATAGTTTAGCAACAGGTGTTTAACCCCTAGCTGAATTGGAATGTTCGGATTCGACAGAACCTTTAAGTCATTGATTCATGTGAGATACAATCCTCCTACTTACTATCTCTCAACCAAGATCTAGGGTAAGGGAATAATCAGAACCCTAATAATTCGGTCTTAAAGCTAAGTGCATTTCATATCCATTTGATCTCAATCCAAGAAACCCTTTTCTTGATGTCTTGATCTACTGCCTTGGCCAAGGACTCCATATGGCATATGAATGAATTACACAATAAGAGATCACCTTACAAATGCAAGTGTAGGTCCTTTCTTGATTCTCATTCACTTTCATGAATCACTTGTGCAGCCCCAGCATAAGCCTTGAATCAGTTGTCTAAGGCGACACCCTTTAAAGCTTATACCTAAGACTACAGAGTTAACTCATAAAGTGACAAGGAACCTCAAGACTAAGGATCAATTAATCACATCAATGACTCGTGAGATATTTTCTAATCTGGAAGTTTCCATTTCCTGAAATAGAAACTTCCTTTCCCATTTAGGAATGTTCTCACACGGGGCACCTCAGTGAACTTACTTATTAAACTAAGCACCCTCATGTATCACGCACGTATCAACTATACACTTTGCACCTCCATGAAACAAGGTGGTCCTTCTTAAGGGCGTGATCCCACAAGCAAGCCTTAGAGGAGTCAGGTTGACACTCCCACTGTCTGTAGGACTCATCGGCTTGGAGTATTTTACTAATCATGACTTATGTGATATAGGGCTCGTTTCATGAACCATTTCACCTAAATGGTAGAGTCCTAAAGTCATCAGGATTAGGGGAGTTCTCATACATGCACAGATAAAGTAAACGCATATCAAACAAGAGCATATAAAGACGTGTTGCCTCAATTCGTTATTTCATTTAAAGATTGTCTGTGATTACAATAAGGAAAAGCACAAAGCGGATATACAATCGGCTTTCTAGGGCACTATTCTTAACAGAGTACTAGTTTTGAGCTGAAGACGGGGTTGATTTACTTACTTCCCGTCTTCCGAAGTCTGGAAAACGAAAACCCTCACCAACATCTGAGTAAGTTCCACATAGTCTGCTGCTCTACCGTGCCTGACGGGGTAATCGAGAACCAAATCAAGCTACGAGCTTTCCCATTCTCCTTGCAAGACGCAGCAGGAAAGTGGCTATACTCTCTCCCATCCGGAACCATTACCACTTGGAGGCAGATGAGGGAGAAATTCTTGGATAGGTACTTTCCAGCTTCACGAGAGCTCGACCTCCATCGAGAAATTGTTGCAATCAAGCAAAAAGAGTATGAGAGCCTTCATGAGTATTGAGAACGTTACAAGAGCTTGCCTGCACTTTGTCTACACTATGGCTTCCCAGAAAACACTATCATCCATTACTTTTATGGAGGTTTGATGCTAGCAGACAGGAAGATGATGGATGCTGCGAGTGGGTGATCTATTATAGACAAGAGTCTGGCAGAATTGAGGAATATGATCGAAAAAGCCTCGGCACACTCGTCGAAGTTCTATGCCGCCCCATCCATCCCGCAGAATGTTAATGAGGTCAATTCTTCCTCTCTTGACGAAATAAAAAATATGCTGAATGTTTTGGTTTTTAACCTTGGTGCAAGTGTACCCTAAGCAGCGAAGGTCTGCCAATTGTGTGCAAGAACGTCGCACCCCACCGATGCGTGCCCATCCTTTCAACAGGGAACTTTGGAAAATGCTAATGCAATTGGATATCAAGCTCTTAACTATAATCCTTACTCCAACACATACAACCCCGGATGACATGATCACCCTAGCCTCAGCTATGCCCCAAAACCTCAACTACCAAACTTCCAAAACTTCGTACCTAGACCTCCACAACCCCAACAACAAAATCCTCAGCCTAACCCATCTCTTAACCCACAATCAATCCAAATTAAAATTTTGGAATCAACAGTGCAGAATATGGGGTCCTCGATCAAGAATTTGAAGACCAAACTGGGTCAAATTGCTGCTGCTCTAAGTAGGTTGGAGAATCAAGGCAAGTTGCCTTCACAAACGGAAGACCCGAGGCAAAACGTGAGTGCAATCACGGTCATAAGTGATAAGGAACTACCTCCACCTATGGAGAAACCCAAGGTAAGTCAGAACAAGGCTGAAATTGAACAGACAAACAACGTGACCCTTAAACGTGGCCTCAGGCCCCAGTGGTGACAGAGAAGCAGAAATTAAAGTCCAGCCTAGGCCATGGGTGGAACCACCCCATTTCCATAGCACTTAGCACAGATGAAGAAATTGAAGGAAGGTTGAGGTCAGCATTCCCTTGTTGGATGTTATTCAACAAATTCCACGCTATGCGAAGTTTCTTAAAGAACTCTGCACCAACAAACGAAAGCTAAAAGGCAATGAAAAGGTAAGTGTGGGGGAAAATGTCTCCGCTGTTCTACAAAAGAAACTTCCCCCTAAGTGCCGTGATTAATGTATGTTTTCAATACCGTGCAAAATTGTTAAATTGGGAATTAAAAAGGCCATGTGTGATTTGGGTGCATCCATTAATGTTATGTCTTTATCTATTTATAATGCACTTAATCTTGGTCCTTTGAAAGGAACAAGTATTATAATCCGGCTTGCTGATCGATCCGTGGTGTACCCGAAAGGAGTATCGGAGGATGTGCTCATACAAGTCAATGATTTGGCTTTTCCTACTGACTTTTTCATACTAGATATGGAGGATGATAAATCCTCTAAGGCTTCTGATATTTTGCTTGGTCACCCATTTTTTAGCACAGCTAGAGCTAAAATAGATGTTCAAAAAGGCTTATTGACTCTAGAATTTGATGGTGATATTGCGAAATTTAATGTTTATGAGTTGAGAAAATGTCCTTATGAACTATCTTGTGTTTTTCGTGTTTGAAAACCCAAGTAATGGAACTCTTGAGCCTAGCAATGTGGAAAAGCTAAGTCTTGAATCCTTTCAAAATTTGGTAGTTAAAAATTTTGAGAGTAAGCCGAAACATGTTGGTTTGTATGATGATATCTATGATATGGTTATTCCATTAGAGCATATTAAACCTCTGAGTAAAAAGACTTCGAATTTGAAACTACTCGATGGCTTAGCTAAACTAAATTCTTTCGTTTTACAGACACCTTTTGTGGAACTCAAAAAGTTTTTGGATAATCTAAGTTATACCTTCAAAGGCGGAGGAATATTTGCAGATGCAAAGCCTACAAAAGCTAAATTATTAGATGAGCAGTTTTTTGAGACATGTGACCGTAAGATATGGTCACGCTCTGAGGTCACGCACTGGTATGCTATAATTGAAAAGTTTTACATGTTTATGGATGCATGTTGGGAGGCTGAAATTTATGTTCTGTGGCTGAAATTGTGATATTTCTTAGGACTTGAGGATGTTGATAATTGTGGTGACTTTACCCCCATTTTGAATACTTTTAATTAGGCTTGATTGTTGAGTTTTTACTAGAACGAGTTAGGCTTGTTAAATGCATGAAATTTGTGTGAGATTTGATGAATTAGTATAGTAGTATGCCCTCATTTCTCGCGCACCATTGAACGAATTAATGTGCTTTGCTTAGATAGAGAAGTTCATGATTTTCACATAGGTCTAAATGTTGATTAGAATGCATCTTAGCCTCCTTCGAGGCGAAATTATTAGTTAACGATTGATTTGGAAAGTGACTTAAGCAACCGTTGTAGGTGGTAGGCCTTTTCTTGATCTTTTCACAAATAAAATTATCCCGTTTGACCCCACTGAGCCTGAATGTTGTGCAAAATTTCTTCTTAGCCACGTTACAAGCCAAATGCACAATATTATTTTACTACCCTACTTTGAACCACACCTTGCTTGCTCATTTTGGGTTTGAAATTTAGATGTCTTGGGCTCCTTTTTATTGTCCTTTGTGCTGAAAAAAAAAAAGGAAATATTGAGCAATGTTGAAAATAAAGAAAAAAGAGATGCAATGAAAAGAAAAAAAAAAAAGAGAGAGAGAAAAGAGAAAAGAAGTAAAAGAAAGAAAAAAAGTGAGAGTGTTTTTGAGTTACTAAAAGTTAGATGAAAAAGAGGGAAATTAGTTGTATAAGCCTATAAGGCAAAGTAAGGGAGTCCGGTAAATGAAAAGGGAAATGCCACGGGTTTTTATGAAAATGTGTAATCTTGGTGTGTTGGTCACTAATTCCAAAGTTACCCAACCTTAACCCAAGCCTACATTACAAGCTCGAAAGACTTATCAATCCCGAGTCTTGAATTAACTACATTAGTGGAGATTGGAGCGAAGGGTGCATTCGAAGTTGATAATTGGTACTTAGGCGAAAATCATAGACTAATCAATCTATTCTTTGTACATTCTTTCGTTCAATTCACACTACATTACACGAGGCTATGCTATTTATACTAAATTGTTGAATTTTTTGCAATTGAGTAGTGTGTTGATGAGCTAGACTTATTTAGGTGAGAATTTGATGATTGCCTTTGTGATTGTGTTAGATGGGTTATATTGTCTCCATTTGATTTTCATGATTTTTCGAGGACGAGTAATGGGATAGTGCAGGGGGATTTGATAACTGGTCAATTCACCGTTTTTATGATGGAATTATGGCCCGAATTGTGTTTTAATTGATATTATTTTAAAAGAAACTGATGTTTTGTTGTCTTTATTGTAGAGTCGGAGCCCGATAACGAAATCGAAGCATATTCGGTCGTTTTAGGAGGAAATCAATGCAAAAGGCGAATTCCCTTTTATTTCTGGACTTAGCCGCGGGTTCAGGAAGTTTTTGGTGCTTGGAAATTGGTCGGTTGGGAAGTATTTGAAGTCTTTGAACTTTGCATGCATGCATGCATTCACGTGGAGGTGTGGAATGGTGGTGATCTCAATTAGCTGATGAAAAGAGGTTTGGGCCTTGACAATTTTGGCATTTAGTGTTGGGCCATGCATGATCGTTGCATAGGAATTAAAGTAGAAGTGGGTTGTAAGTGTTATTATAATAAGGCCCAAGCTGATTTATGATTTGAAGGCTAGTGGACTTGGATTTTTGGTTGCTGGGCTACACGTTGCTATGGTGTTTAATGTGAGGAGGCCAAGTTTAGGGCTGCCAACGGGTCGGATTCGGACCGGATCAGTAGATTCCGGATCCGAATCCGATAAGAGAATCCGAATATCGGATCCGAATCTGAATCCTATAGGATTCGAATTCATTGTTTTTGAATCCATATATAATCGGGTCGGATCCGATCCGATAAAAGATCCGACCCGATTAGTAATAAATTTTATTTTTTTAAATAACAAATTTGATATAAAAAATAAATATAATTACATAATATTTAATAAATAATTATTATTTAATGAATTATTTGATAGTTTTGTTTATATTTATTTAAAATAAATTAATTTAAACTTATTAATAAAAGAAAATATATACTTTTAGAGTAAAAAATTTAAATTTTATTATTGTTTAAAATGATAAACATGTGAAATTTTTAATTTTAATCATTTTACTTAATATTATGTACTAGTAAATAATTTATTTAATTAAATATTATATATAATATCGGATTCGGATTCTTAACGGATCGGATTCCTTAAATCCATATTCGCTCCATTTATTTCGGATAACGAATATTTACAATCGGATATGATCCATCGAATATTTTTATCGGACGAATATGTTAAAATTCGGATCGGACTCGGAGCGGTTTCGGATTAAAATCCGACCCATTGACAGCCCTAGCCAAGTTTGTGTTAACTCTTGGAACATAAGAAATTGAGTCCAATTTGGATAAGAATTATAGTCATATTTTGATCGGGACTTGTCCGCGTGGGGTAGAAGCTTGGGAACATATATATATATATATATTGGACAGCAACAGGGAATCACAGATACTTTTGGGAGAGGCAGATTTGAGGAGTGACCTCGGAGGCACTTCGAGGAACAATTCTTCATACTTAGTTTACTTATTTCGCTTTTTAGTTTATTTATGTTAAAGAATTCCTCTATTATTTTGATGGATTTTTACAATATGAGTAACTAAACTATAGATTCGATTTGAATATTGTGAGACCTAAACGTTTTTATTAATTCATGTTTATTCAGGCATTTATCTTATCTCCGATTTTCATGTTTATTGTGATTAGGCAGTTTCGATAGTGCACGATCTCTAGGTTATTTAAATTGCATATAGCCATTCATGATGCTTGATGTGTATGTAGAGCTTGATTGAGAATTGTGGTAAATTAGTGATAGGGTTTTAGCGATAGAATTCCTCGTTCACTAAGGGATTTGATAATCTAATTTAAATCTTGCGTGTGTCATGACTTGGTTGATTAGGATTGGTGTTTTTATTTGTTCTTAATGCAGTGAATTCATTAAATCCTGTCGAGTGTCTCTAGGGGTTGTAAATTTGTTAGGAAAGATAACTGTCGAGTGTCTCTAGGTTATCCGATTAATTAAGTAAAAACGAGGTTGAGTCGAGTGTCTCTATCAACTATAGTCAATCTGTCTGAATAACTTGAATTTATCCTTGAGTCGATTATCAATATAACAATTCAAATCGAATATCCCTGGCTAAATAGTTTTCTCTCTGATTGATTTAATCCTGCGTAATCTTGCTTGATAATTTTAGTTAGTTTTTTAATTCTTGCTATTTTATTTTAATTGCATACTTTAGTTAGAATAATTAACAACACGCCCCCCCAATTGTTACTTTTCGTGGACAACTTGGAATTGTTAGAAATAAATCAACCAATCTCTGAGGATCGACCCTGTTTGCACTATACACCTGTCAAGTCCTGTTTCAAGTTAATAATCACTTTTTAAATATATTTAAATAATAATTTATAACAAGTATTTATATAATTACCCCTAACTAATAATTATTAACATAACTATTATGAGGGTAATTAAGGCGATCAACATTTTGTAAGAAACATTCGTGCTTTTATAATATATATAGATATAGATATAGATATAGATATAGATTATTGTCTTGATTTTATATTTTGTTTATATTTTATTGTGCTATTGTTCTAATAGAATTTGTGAAAACCTAAAATTACGTGTCAATTATTATTTATTATTCTTATTTCAATCTAGCAATTTATATATTTTCAAAGTGAAACACCTTGTGGTATTTTAAGAGATATCTTCCATTGAAAAAAAATAAATATGAAACTAGATTTAAATAATATTTGAAAATACTTTTATTTTATTTTTTTGAAACAAAAAGTTTTTTTATTCATAGATGTTTTTTTTTTTTTTTTTTTATAATTTCTTTAGATCTATATTCACGTTCAATTGAAATAGAAAATTTTTAGAGTTCTAGCTTTTATGTCCTATGCTAAATTGTTTTTATATATTTACATTTAAACCTTTTTTTATGTTGATTACACGTGAAGTATTATAATTTCTTTCTTTTGAATTTATGAAAACTATTATCTTTTCTTTGTTTCTCTCTAGAATTTATATTGTTATACCTTTTCATCTCTAATACACCGACACTTCTAAAAATATTATTTTGCCGTGTCGTGTTGTGTCGTGTCGGAAACTCGTGTCGGACACCGTGTCCGACACTTCTTACGTGCAAAATTCACCAAAAAATTCGTGTCGCCGTATCCGTATCGTGTCGTGTCGTGTCCGTATCGCCGTGTCCGTATCCGTGCAACATTGCTTTTCATTGATTATTTATATCATTTCTTGTTAGCATCTTATTTTCTAGGTTCCCTTTACTTATATTTTTGGTTTTATAATAGAGGATGAAAAATATTTAATGACTTTGATTTCTTATAATTTATTTCACTTTATATTTTCAAATGAGTTTAATTCTTTTATATATTTTTTTTTAAGTATATGTAAGAATTTTACATTCCACCTATTTTTTTATTTACTTTCTTACTTCTTAATTTCTTTTTTTTTTTTCATATTGTTTTTTCAGATGTTTTAGTATTATTTGTTAACTTCTATATTTTATATGTTCATTTAAAATGCTCAAAATCACAAATAATTATTTTATTATTGATATATATTTTAAATTATATATATATATATGTGTGTGTGTAGGTGTGTATTTATATAGTACATGTCGCCTTTATTTTATTTAATTTTAGAAATTATATAATGAGATAAGTTAATTGATACACATCATTTTTAACTATATACTTGTAATGTTATAAATTTATTTTAACTTAAATTATCAAACTTAATGTCGACTTATAAGTTAAAATTATAATTTTTATTCATTAAAATATTACATCCAAATTCAAACTATTTTTTTAAAAACAAATTTTATTTTCTCTTTCTATCGTGCATAGCGGGGGATTTATGTTAGTATCGAATAATGGTCAGGTCGTTGTCTTGTATTTTGCTGTCTTTTTCTTTAAGATTTGAATATAATATATTAAAATAGAATTATAACATTTATCATTTATGTTATAATTCTATTTTAATATATTATTTTCAAATCTTAAAGAAAAAGACCGAAAAATACAAGACAAAGACCTTACCATTACCCTATTAGCGTAAACGGTGGTTTGAGAAAACAAAATTTGTTTTTTAAAAAATAATTTGACTTTTCATTTAATATTCTAATGAATAAAAATTGTAATTTCAACTTATAAGTCGATATCAAAATTAAGTTTGTTAATTTTAGTTAAAAATAAATTTCTAACTATTAGAAATATAACTATTTAGTTTTATCTCATATTTAAAATTTAAATATTTAGTCTTATCTATTTAATAACTTCCATGTTAGATAGGTTATATATATGTAGTTTGTATCTTAGGATTTCATTGAGAATACAGAATATTGAAAATATCCAGATTATACGTATTCTCTTTCACTCATTTTCTTCTGCATATCCATGGAATTTTACATGGTATCAGAGCAAAAGATTCCGCTGTGAAACAAATCCTCCCAAACAAAATCCAAAAGATTTCTTCCGTTGCCGAACAAAATTCTCCTTTGGTTCAAGATCCTCTAAAACAAAAATTCTCCACCATAATTAAATTCTTCTGATCCATTTTTAATCAATTCATGACATGTCCGTCATGAGAATTTTTTTTTTTTCCCTATCCATGGTAAATTCACCATGAGTAATCAATCCATGGCAAAGTCTGCCATGAGTAATCAATCCATGACATGTCTGTCATGAGAATTTTCTTATCCATGGCAAAGTTGGCCATGAGAAATCCATCAATGGATTAAATATATGAAAAGAAGGTTCCAGAAGATGTAACTGGACCAATGTTAAATTGTGCATCAAATTTTGCACGATAAAAAAATAAAAAATAAAAAAAAAGAGAAGGAAAGGATCAGAAGCCCGGAGAGGTGCAAACCAGAAAAATAAAGTTTTCAAGATTTTGTGGAGAAAATCAAGCCGCGAGTTGGAGAAAATCAAGTTTGTAAACTTTGAAGAAAATCAAGATGAGAGTTGGAGAAAATCAAACGAAGAAACCAAGAGTTGCAGAAGTTCAAGTTACTTCAAGTTGGATTCTCTTGCAGAAGTTCAAGTTACTTCAAGTTGGATTTCTTCATTCTTCCGGAACTCCAACTTGAGGGGGAGTATTAGAAATATAACTATTTAGTTTTATCTCATATTTAAAATTTAAATATTTAGTCTTATCTATTTAATAACTTCCATGTTAGATAGGTTATATATATGTAGTTTGTATCTTAGGGTTTCATTGACAATACAGAATATTGAAAATATCCAGATTATACGTATTCTCTTTCACTCATTTTCTTCTGCATATCCATGGAATTTTACACTAACATTGTAAGTATGTAACTAAGAATGATGTGTATCAATTAATTTATCTGATTATATATTACTTCTAAAATTAAATACATTAAAGGTGATATGTGTTGGAAAACACGAATCAGAAAGCAGCGGAATTTAAAAAAAATTTCCCAACAAAAGGATCTTGAACTCGCAATCGTGTAACCAAATTCGTAAAGATAGAAAACTTACTTTCCTTTTGTTCTTTCTTGAAGCGTTTCAAGCCACCCAAGAACGCTCTTCTCGCGGCTTGATCCCCTCTCCTTGGTAAAGCTCGAATCTTCAAACTTCTAACTTGAAGTCTCTAGAGAAAGTCGACCAACTTGATCACAATCTAACTAGTAAGGATGCTAGTTCTCTAGTTAGTGTTTAGGCTTAACCTAGGGGTTTAATTTAATCTTGGAGAAAGGAAGGTGTTCAACACATGAACCAAAAGAATTGCCAATTCGCTCTAAAGGGGAGCATGAGCTCCCCTACATATAGGAAAGGGAGAGGGGCGCCGATCCTAATCCTTGTTGGGCAAGGATTCGGTTCCTCTCTCTCCTATTACTTGATCATCAAGTATTTTCCAACTTTGACTTTGAATTCTAATTCAAGTCAACTTTTAAGAGAGCTAAAAATATCCAAACTATTTTTGGACAATTTTATACTTTATTTATTATAAAATAAATAACTTATTTTTATCTAATTAATTAATTCGTAATTAATTAACTAGATTATTTTCTCCAAAATAAGACTTTCTTTTTAATTCAAAATTAAACCAAAGTCTATTAAATAATTAACACCTTTAATTATTTAATACATATATATATATATATAATATATATATTCACACGTGTGTGACACGTGTCACAGTGACACGTGTCACTCACGTGAGCCACACGTGTGATTTCACACGTGTGGAACCCTCTTGGTCCGATTAACTCGTTTAATCATTTTCAAGCCTCAACTCATGTAACCAAGTTGTTGTGTGTGACCCTCTAGGTTCTCAATTCAATTAGCAGTGACCCCAATTAATTAATCAGTCCACAGATTAAACGACCATAGTCTAGCAACAGGTGTTTAACCCCTAGCTGAATTGGAATGTTCGGATTCGACAGAACCTTTAAGTCATTGATTCATGTGAGATACAATCCTCCTATTTACTATCTCTCAACCAAGATCTAGGGCAAGGGAATAATCAGAACCCTAATAATCCGGTCTTAAAGCTAAGTGCATTTCATATCTATTTGATCTCAATCCAAGAAACCCTTTTCTTGATGTCTTGATCCACTGCCTTGGCCAAGGACTCCATATGGCATATGAATGACTTACACAATAAGAGATCACCTTGCAAATGCAAGTGTAGGTCCTTTCTTGGTTCTCATTCACTTTCATGAATCACTTGTGCAGCCCCAGCATAAGCCTTGAATCAGTTGTCTAAGGAGACACCCTTTAAAGCTTATACCTAAGACTACAGAGTTAACTCATAAAGTGACAAGGAACCTCAAGTCTAAGGATCAATTAATCACATCAATGACTCGTGAGATATTTCCTAACCTGGAAGTTTCCATTTCCTGAAATAGAAACTTCCTTTCCCATTTAGGAATGTTCTCACACGGGGCACCTCAGTGAACTTACTTATTAAAGTAAGCACCCTCATGTATAACGCACGTATCAACTATACACTTTCCACCTCCATGAAACAAGGTGGTCCTTCTTAAGGGCGTGATCCCACAAGCAAGCCATAGAGGAGTCAGGTTGACACTCCCACTGTCTGTAGGACCCATCGGCTTGGAGTACTTTACTAATCATGACTTATGTGATATAGGGCTCGTTTCATGAACCATTTCACCTAAATGGTAGAGTCCTAAAGTCATCAGGATTAGGGGAGTTCTCATACATGCACAGCTAAAGTAAACGCATACCAAACAAGAGCATATAAAGAAGTGTTGCCTTAATTCGTTATTTCATTCAAAGATTGTCTGTGATTACAATAAGGAAAAGCACAAAGCGGATATACAATCGGCTTTCTAGGGCACTATTCCTAACAATCTCCCACTTGCCCGTCAAAGGCATTCTAAAGCTATTCTAAGTCCCATCTTCTGAAGATGACCTTGGAAAGCTTCTCGACTAAGGGGTTTAGTAAGTGGATCTGCCACGTTCTCTGCTGATGTGACCCTCTCGATTTGCACATCTCCTCTTTTGATAATATCACGGATTAGGTGATACTTCCTCATAATGTGCTTGGTCCGTTGGTGAGATCTTGGTTCTCTTGCTTGAGCAACCACCCCAGTGTTGTCACAAAACACAGTAATGGGGTCTTTCATGCGAGGAACAACATTCAACTCTTGAATGAAGTTTCTAATCCAAACACCTTCCTTAGCTGCATCATTTGCAGCTAAGTACTCAGCCTCAGTGGTCGAATCTGCAGTGGTTGTTTGCTTGGAACTCTTCCAACTCACTGCTCCGCCGTTTAGGCAGAAAATGTATCCTGACATTGACTTAAAATCATCTAAGTCAGATGCAAAGCTTGCATCGCAATATCCTTCGATAATAAGATCTTTCTGACCTCCGTAAACTAAGAATAAATCTTTAGTACTTTTCAAGTACTTAAGAATATTCTTCACGGCAGCCCAGTGACCATCTCCAGGGTCAGATTGGAAACGACTTGTCACACTAAGTGCATAAGCCACATCCGGTCGAGTACATAACATTGCATACATTATGCTACCTATTGCTGACGCATAAGGTGTATGAGTCATTCTCTCCTTCTCAAGGTTAGTCTTAGGACACATCTTCTTTGAAAGACATGTTCCTACACTCATAGGAAGGTTTTTAACCTTTGCTGACTCCATATTGAATCTCTTCAATACTTTGTCAATGTACATCGACTGTGATAGTCTTATCAACCTTCTAGATCTATCTCTATAGATTTTAATTCCAAGGATATAGGACGCATCACCAAGATCTTTCATCTCGAATTGGTTCGATAACCATAACTTAGTCACTTTCATGTCATCCTTCGAATTCTCAATAAGAAGGATGTCATCAACATAAAGCACTAAGAATTGCACTGAGGTCTCCAATTCCTTTTTATACACACATGATTCATTCGAAATTTGCATGAAGCCAAACGCTTTGACTGATTCATCAAATCGAATGTTCCAATTCCTAGAAGCCTGTTTCAATCCATAGATTGATCTTTGGAGTTTGCAAACCTTTTGCTCACTCCCACTGAATGTGAAACCTATGGGTTGCTCCATATAAATGTCTTTATCAATGTCACCATTGAGAAAGGCAGTTTTCACATCCATTTGCCATATCTCATAGTCATAATATGCAGCAATGTCAAGCATGATTCGAATGGACTTTTGCATTGCAACTGGTGAAAAGGTTTCGTCAAAGTCCACGCCGGGTCTTTGAGTGAATCATTTTGCAACCAGTCTTGCTTTGTAGGCTGCAATGCTTCCATCAACTCCAAGCTTTCTCTTAAAGATCCATTTGCAACCTATGGGTTTGACCCCATCAGGCAAATCTACCAAGGTCCAAACTTGGTTGGAGTTCATGGAGTCCATTTCGGATTTCATGGCTTCTATCCACTGTTCAGAGTCAGAATCTGAAAGTGCCTCCTCATATGTTAAAGGATCATTATCCTTTTGAGAGATTTCATGGAAGAATCCATACCATCTCTCCGGCTGTCTAGGAGTGCGTTCAGAACGCCTTAGAGGAGGATTTACATGTGTATCGAAATTCATGATTGGTTGTGGTTGATCAGTAGGGGACGTTTCTTCAGTGGGTGGCGTGGGGTTACTTTGTACTTCTTCTAATTCTATGATCTTTCCTTTCTTTTCTTTAAGGAACGGTTCCTCAAGAAAAGTGGCATTTCTGGAAACAAACACCTTTTGCTCAGATTGATCATAGAAGTAGTATCCCATGGATTCCTTAGGATAACCTACAAAGTAGCATAAGTTAGAACGAGATTCTAACTTATCTCCCACTGTCCTCTTCACGTAAGCAGGACAACCCCAAATTCTTAAGTAAGAATAACTAGGGATTTTACCTTGCCACAATTCATAGGGCGTCTTGGGGACTGACTTAGAGGGAACTAGATTCAGAATCTTTGCTGCACTTTCTAGGGCATAACCCCAGAAAGAAGGTGGTAAGTCAGTGAAACTCATCATGGAACGAACCATATCAAGTAAGGTTCGATTCCTTCTCTCAGAAACTCCATTAAGCTGAGGAGTTCCCGGAGGAGTCCACTGAGAGATAATCCCATTATCTTTGAGATGATTAAGGAATTCTTCACTAAGATACTCGCCTCCTCGATCAGATCGAAGTGCTTTGATCTTGTGACCAGTTTGGTTCTCAACCTCCTTTTGAAATTCTAAGAATTTCTCAAAAGCTTCAGATTTATACTTCATTAAGTATACATAACCATATCGACTAAAGTCATCGGTAGAGGTTATGAAATACTGATGATTGTTTCTAGTGCTTACACTAAGCGGTCCACAAACATCAGTATGGATCAAATCCAAAACCTTAGTGGCACGTTCCACAGTTCCTTTAAAAGGGACTTTAGACATTTTTCCTTTGAGACAAGATTCGCAAGAAGTTAACTCCTTAAGATCATTTTCAGAGAATGATCCTAAAGTGTTTATCTTGCTAATTCTGTTCTTGGAAATGTGTCCTAATCTAGCGTGCCATAAGGGAGCTGAAACTTTGTCATCTCTCTTACGCTTTGTTTCTCGTTTTATATTCATAATATTGATATTTTGAGTTAGGTAAAGTCCATTACTTAGAGTACCGATGTGAACGGAAGAGTTGTCCCGTTTGATAAAATATTTACCATTCTTAATATAAGTTTCATAACCTTCACAATCCAATATTGGAACTGAAATTATATTACGAATAATGCTCGGTACATAAAGGACTTTATTTAATACTAACTCAAAACTATCTAAATCTAATCTAATTGTGCCTAAAGCTCGAGCTTCAACGTTTGAGCCATCGCCGATCTTCAAGACACATTCTCCTTCTTTGAGTTGTTGGACTTCACTTAGCATCTGTACATCATTACAGATATGAGTTCCACAACCGGTATCAAGTACCCAAGAACTAGAATTAATAGAAAGATTTACTTCAACGAGAAAAATACCTTAGAGTAGCCTTGTACTCTGGGCAGTTTCTCCTCCAATGTCCCGCTTTGCCACAATGGAAGCAAACATCCTCTTTCTGATCACGCTTCTTCTTTTGGGCCTTCCCCTTCGAAATGCCACCAGTGGGCCTAAGGGGTTTCTTCTTCTTCTTTTGGGCTTTCTTACCCTTACCTTTAGAAGGCCCAGAAGAGGAAGATGGAGCATTCACCATCAAAACCTTATTGTCCTTCTTGATCGTGCTTTCAGCAGTCACAAGCTGACTAATCAGCTCAGCTACAGTAGCACCAGCATGATTCATGTTGAAGTTAAGGACAAATGGGTTGAATGATGGTGGGAGCGAAGCTAGCAACAAATCCACTGAAAGCTCATCTTTCAGCGGCATGTCCATGGAAGCAAGTTTCTCAGTAAGGGCAAGAAACTTGAGTCCATATTCATGGACACTTGAACCTTCCCTCATTCTCAAGTGGAACAATTCCTTTGAAGTGTTATACCTTGTAACACGTTCATGAGGGCGGTAAAGTTGCTCTAAGTGGTCGTAAATCTCCCAAGCAAATTCCATGGCCTCAAGTTGCCTTTGCAAGTCCGGAGACATGTTAGCCAACATAAGGCAACGGGCTTGGAGATTATCATCCTTCCACTTCTGAATCGCATCCCGCTCGGACCGAGTGGGAGCCTCCCCTTCGGGACTAGGCTCCCCTTCGAAGAGAACATAAGTTCTCTTCTCAGAATCTAAAATGATTTTTAGATTCCTTAGCCAATCAGAATAGTTGGGACCAGTCAACTTGTTTGACTCGAGGATCGATACAAGAGGGTTTTTGGTTGCCATTTCAAAACACGTAGAGAATCACAGAATCTACGACCTAAATGGTAAGACAGAGAACTAGTGAGCATGCTGAATTATAACGATATACAAAAGATAAGGTCTTTAATCTAATGTAGCTCCCACTGTTCTTCAAAGATCTAGAATTCCCAAAGATCTAAGAGGAACACGTTTCCCAATGGGTATTAAGATCCTAGGCATTTTACCTCGAACCCACGACTCGCAGACATTCTAAGTAAGAACCCTAGGTAGGTACAACTTACCAATTCTAACACCTTTAGAACTCTTAGTAATTGTTTTTGCATCACCTATCTTTCAATATGGACCCACGACTCGTGCGACATCCATATTTACTTAGGCGTTCAGCTAGACCCATCAATCATAAGATCATGACCAAAACTTAGTTCGAACGACCCACGACTCGCGGACATCGCCCTTGCTAAAATTGACCACGAAATATTGATCATTTAAAATGATTAATTAGGTAACTAAGAACTAATAAGCTCCACTAGCTATCCCACGACTCGCGGACAATAACTAGCTTTACTTACTAAACTTAAAACCTATTGATGGAATGCTAGGAATTTAATTCAAAATTTGCATCTCGAATTAAACACCTATTTGTTCGAAATTAGCTTAATATTTAATGGGAATTTTCGAATCAACCGGAGAGTTGTCCGGTTCGACCTCACCAACATATATGTTATCCAATTTTATTAGTCTTGATTAATGCAAGTACACTTAAATGCATTTCAAACAAGCACATAAACAGATAACATGTCCTAGCATGATACTAACATGTAATGATCATGGGTTCTACCTATCTTATGCGTGATATGTGGGAGCCACTCCACAATCACAAGTTCTAACATACATGCCACATAAACAGTTTAAATCACATAAGGGAAAGCGGTAACAAAACACGAGGCCTATCTCTATTACATTTAACAATTGAGATTCCCCTCCCTAACATTTTGAGGGGTCTTCACTTATGGCCTCCTTGTTACTTGAATGTGGTCCATCTTACTCCATGGGTGCATTGTCTCCAAAATGAAAATAAAACCTCACCACCTATCTCTACTCTCAAATTACAATAAAAGGAAAAAGACATAAAGTAATAAGGCTCAATCTTCATATTGGCCTTAGACAATTACACGGGGCATACCCCGGCCTAAAAAACAGTAATATGGAAAGCCACATAATAAATCACATAACAGTACGCACATAAGTGAGGCTCCAACCTCAATTGAAAAACGCAACTGTAGGGTTCCAACCCCAATTTAAACCATCCATGTGCATAAATTAAAACCATACATAAGTCTAAACCCATGATCACCTAACATGCTCTTGCGAGAATTTAAATTTAGCCAATAAATTAAAATTCTCGTTTCAAGTCCTAATGACTTAAAACACGACTTGATGCGAGTCTTATTTATAAAAGTTTTCAATAAATCCCAAATTACCAAAACAAATAAAATTCCAATTAATTTCTGAAAATTAATAATTTTATCAAAGGTGTATTTTCCAAAAATATAAACCGTTTCAATTTCTCAAAATTCCCAATTTCAAGTTTTTATTCAAAAATTAAAATAAATATTCAAAAATAAAATTTTAAAATTAAAAAACAAAAATTGGGACTGGATTGCACGAAATACGAAAGTTCGGATCAGGAAAACGGGGCCCAAACGCGAAACGGGGCGCACGCGTCGCAAGCGCGCGGATGCGCACGGCAGGCGCGCACAGCGCCCGGCCAAGGCAGGGCGAGTGCGCGCGCGCCCTGTCGGGCGACGGTGGGCGATGGGCGGCCAGTCTCGGCCGCCTTGGGCGGGCGCGCCTAGGCTCGCCCGGAAGGCTCCCGCACAGGCATGCGGGAGGTGCTGGGCGGCTGCCTTGCGCACGCCTAGGACAGGTGGGCGGTGGCGGGTGAAGCCCGCGCGCGCGACGCCTTTGCGCGAGCGACGCCTTCGCGCGCGGGGTTTCGCGTGTTCATCGTGATCCGGTTTTTCGTTTCGTGTTTTCATTCAAAAGCAAAACCAATCCAAGAAATCCAATAACAGTTTATACAGTTTCAAATCGAAAATTGTTTTCAAAAATTAAATTTTGCAAAAACCAATTTTCAGAAACTTTCAGGAAAAAATTACAGTTTCGTAATTCAGGCTTTCTAAAACAATTACAAAAACTCAATCGCATCAAGCCTAAGAATTTCTACCAAATTCAGAATAATTGAGACGAATCAGAAACACGATTAACGAGGTGGCTCTGATACCACTTGTTGGAAAACAAGAATCAGAAAGCAGCGGAATTAAAAAAAAAATTCCCAACAAAAGGATCTTGAACTCGCAATCGTGTAACCAAATTCGTAAAGATAGAAAACTTACTTTTCTTTTGTTCTTTCTTGAAGCGTTTCAAGCCACCCAAGAACGCTCTTCTCGCGGCTTGATCCCCTCTCCTTGGTAAAGCTCGAATCTTCAAACTTCTAACTTGAAGTCTCTAGAGAAAGTCCACCAACTTGATCACAATCTAACTAGTAAGGATGCTAGTTCTCTAGTTAGTGTTTAGGCTTAACCTAGGGTTTAATTTAATCTTGGAGAAAGGAAGGTGTTCAACACATGAACCAAAAGAATTGCCAATTCGCTCTAAAGGGGAGCATGAGCTCCCCTATATATAGGAAAGGGAGAGGGGCGCCGATCCTAATCCTTGTTGGGCAAGGATTCGGTTCCTCTCTCTCCTATTACTTGATCATCAAGTATTTTCCAACTTTGACTTTGAATTCTAATTCAAGTCAACTTTTAAGAGAGCTAAAAATATCCAAACTATTTTTGGACAATTTTATACTTTATTTATTATAAAATAAATAACTTATTTTTATCTAATTAATTAATTCGTAATTAATTAACTAGATTATTTTCTCCAAAATAAGACTTTCTTTTTAATTCAAAATTAAACCAAAGTCTATTAAATAATTAACACCTTTAATTATTTAATACATATATATATATAATATATATTCACACGTGTGTGACACGTGTCACAGTGACACGTGTCACTCACGTGAGCCACACGTGTGATTTCACACGTGTGGAACCCTCTTGGTCCGATTAACTCGTTTAATCATTTTCAAGCCTCAACTCATGTAACCAAGTTGTTGTGTGTGACCCTCTAGGTTCTCAATTCAATTAGCAGTGACCCCAATTAATTAATCAGTCCACAGATTAAACGACCATAGTCTAGCAACAGGTGTTTAACCCCTAGCTGAATTGGAATGTTCGGATTCGACAGAACCTTTAAGTCATTGATTCATGTGAGATACAATCCTCCTACTTACTATCTCTCAACCAAGATCTAGGGCAAGGGAATAATCAGAACCCTAATAATCCGGTCTTAAAGCTAAGTGCATTTCATATCCATTTGATCTCAATCCAAGAAACCCTTTTCTTGATGTCTTGATCTACTGCCTTGGCCAAGGACTCCATATGGCATATGAATGACTTACACAATAAGAGATCACCTTGCAAATGCAAGTGTAGGTCCTTTCTTGGTTCTCATTCACTTTCATGAATCACTTGTGCAGCCCCAGCATAAGCCTTGAATCAGTTGTCTAAGGCGACACCCTTTAAAGCTTATACCTAAGACTACAGAGTTAACTCATAAAGTGACAAGGAACCTCAAGTCTAAGGATCAATTAATCACATCAATGACTCGTGAGATATTTCCTAACCTGGAAGTTTCCATTTCCTGAAATAGAAACTTCCTTTCCCATTTAGGAATGTTCTCACACGGGGCACCTCAGTGAACTTACTTATTAAAGTAAGCACCCTCATGTATCACGCACGTATCAACTATACACTTTCCACCTCCATGAAACAAGGTGGTCCTTCTTAAGGGCGTGATCCCACAAGCAAGTCTTAGAGGAGTCAGGTTGACACTCCCACTGTCTGTAGGACTCATCGGCTTGGAGTACTTTACTAATCATGACTTATGTGATATAGGGCTCGTTTCATGAACCATTTCACCTAAATGGTAGAGTCCTAAAGTCATCAGGATTAGGGGAGTTCTCATACATGCACAGCTAAAGTAAACGCATACCAAACAAGAGCACATAAAGAAGTGTTGCCTTAATTCGTTATTTCATTCAAAGATTGTCTGTGATTACAATAAGGAAAAGCACAAAGCGGATATACAATCGGCTTTCTAGGGCACTATTCCTAACAATATGTACCATATAAATACAATTAAACATACACACATATATATATATCAAAATTTAAAATATATATCAGTAATAAAATAGTTATATGTGATTATGATTATTTTAAATAAACATATAAAATAAAAAAGTGAACAAATAATAATAAAACAGCTAAAAAACCAATATGAAATAAATAAGAAAATAAGAAGTAAGAAATAAAATAAAAAAATAAATGGAATGTAAAATTTATACATATACTTAAAAAAACAAAAAAATATAAAAGAATTAAACTCATCTGAACATATAAAATGAAATAAATTATAAGAAATTAAATACATTAAATATTTTTCATCCTCTATTATAATCTCAAAGCATAAATAAAGGTAACCTGAAAAATATTAAATAAGCTAACATGAAATGACATAAATAATCAATGAAAAAGTATAACAATACAAATTATAAAGAGAAACAAAGAAAAAATAATAATTTTCATAAATTCAAAAGAAAGAAATTATAATACCTCAAATGTAATCAACATAAAAAGAAATTATTTAAATGTCAATATATAAAAATAATTTGACATAGCTCATAAAAGCCAAAATTTTAAAAAGGGGCAGTTTGAAATAACTCTCCATCAGTTTGGAATATTTTTACTTAACTCCCCATAAAATTATACTCATAATAGGATATAAATACGGCATTAGAACGTTTTAGTACTACATTTTGTGAAAATTATACAACATATTTTGAGAGGTATTTTAAGTACTACATTATGTGAAAATCATACGACAATTTGCCCAAATGGGAAGTTAAGTAAAAATATGATGCCTAATTGGGGATTTATCCCACATTACCCGTTTTAAAAATTGTCTATTTTGATTAGACGTGAATATAGATCTAAAGAAATAAAAAATAATTAACAATCTATGAATAAGAAATTTTTGTTTCAAAAAGAACAAATAAAAGGATTTTCAAATATTATTGAAATCTAGTTTCATATTTATTTATCTTCAATGGAAGATATCTCTTAAAATACCACAAGGTATTTCACTTTGGAAATATATAAATTGATAGATTAAAAATGTAAAATAGAAAAGAAGAAAAATTAAAAAATGAGTAAATATAAGAATTTTTTTTTTTAAAATAAAACCGGTCCGGACCTTTATTGCCAATAAAGCAGAAGAACCAAATACAAGCACGAAGCCAGTCATCCAAGAGACAAAACCAGCAGAAATGCTCACAAAAAACACTAACCATGAGCAAGACCGCGATATTAAGACAAACCCACCCCCACGCAGTCCCATACCAGGACAAAACACCACTCAAAGCCACGACAACCGAGTTGGTAGCCATCACCTAGGCTACGACAACTAAGTCAACCACCAATTCAAGGGAGAGATTCAGACTGACCCGGAACAGTGGCTTATTCCCAGTTCGAACTGGAAAATTCTAGTCCAGACCCGGCTTGGCCGAACCCAATCAATTAAAAAAGCAAGTGTATTACACTTGCTATTTGATTGGTCACTCTCCCCAAATTTTCCACCAACCACACGGCAAGTGTAAAACACTCACCCCCCTAGTTACACCGGTTTGGCCGAGCCAGGCTCGGGCTAGAATTACCCGTTCGAACTAACCTTAGGGCCGGGTGCTACTTAAAACCTGGTTCGGACTAGCTAAGAGAAGGGTGTCGTACAAATTGTGATGGGGTGGATAGTAAACAAACTTAATGCTACAGCAACAAAGACACCGAATATTAACAACTCTATGAGTCTGGTTGTTCCAAGTTTTAAAATTAGAATCTATAATCACCAACGTGAAGCCCTTATCAGCAAGATTGAAAATGATCAGCCATCTCCAGTCATCTGCATCCTTTCTCTTTGCCTTGAAGCCAAAGCCAAGCATATCACAACTAACAGACATAACATAATTGATATCTAAGCAGTTAATAAACTTCTGAACATTGAAGCTCGACTGCCTAAGACATCCAACATAAAAGCTAAGCATCGAATTACCACCCATTACATTCGGATTGAAGGGAGCTCCCATTTATCGAGCATGGTCATACCATAAATCTCTCCCGGAAGGGCATCCTCTGGAAATTTCCAACTTTGTTATGACGTCGTACCTCTGTTAGCCAGGAAATCCGCCACCCCGTTTCCCTCTCTCAATTTGTGTGACATTTAAAGATTCATGTCTTTAGCCAGGGCTTTAAATTGCAACAGTAAATGTTGTATTCGTAGATTGCCAGCTTGTCTCGACGAATAATGTTAATAGCCACCTTGGCATCCACTTTAATCCATAGAGCATCCCATGAAGACAGCCTTGTTCATGCCCTAAAAAATAGCCATCAATTAAGCTGTTGTGTTCGTTTCCTCCCCGATACCTCTGCTATATGCCGCAAGAACCTCACCATTTTCATTTCTAATGACTCCACCTATACTTCCAGGCCCTGGGTTCACTTTAGAGGATCCGTCCGAGTTAAGTTTAAGCCAATTCGGCGGCGGATAAATCCACTTTACTATCTGCACCTTTCTATCTCGCATGCGCTAAACTTTGATTTGAAAATACTTAGCAACTGAAACGTCTCCTTTCCACCAAGGATAGCTCAGGCGTTTTATCCTGTATAAATTATGGACATGGTTAGAAACACGTCTAATAATGTTATACGGGTTATATTTACCTGATTCATGCTTAGCTATATTCCGTTCTAACCAAAGATACCATAGAATTAAGATGGGAATAATCACTCTGATATGCTTTCTATGGCTATATGGCTGCGATAACCTCCAATCATCAATCCTACCTGCAACATTTGAGATCATGGTGATAGATAAATCAAAGATTTCATTAAAGAAATTCCAGACCCTTACCACCTTCGGAGAAGACAAGAAAATATGTTCAAGCGATTCCTCACTTGAGCAGCAGGGACATTTGGATGCCTAATTTATTCCCTTCTGCTTTAATCTATCTTCTACCGGTATCCAATTATGGAGGAGTCTCCAAATGAAGACTAAAATATTTGGTGTTAATCCTGTCGACCAAATAGCTTCAAGCAGAATGATGTGTCCTTTCGAGGTCCTAGACTTTTCCACGCCGATTTAATTGAGAAGATCCCTGTAGTTTCCAGGTTCGATATTGCTGTATCAATATTGCTGCCATTAACTGGAACTTCTTTAACCTTTTCCCACCACAAATGTCCCAATATCTCCTCAACTTTGTTGAAGCTCCAGATCACGGAGGTCGCTGACGTGCATTTTAGCATATTGTGGATCAGTAGGGGAAAGCTCTGAAGGAATCCATTTATCCAGAAATATTGAGATATTCCCGTTTCCTATCGTCCAACTGATGAAATTCTCGGCACCTAACCTCACCTCACCAAGTCTTCTCCAAATGGGCGAATGATTCGCCTTCACTTCACCATTCATAGGATGCTTATCTATGCAGTATTTAACATGCATAAATCTGGACCAGAGATTCCCTTGAGATCTAAATCGCCACCATAATTTCCAAGAAAAGGCCTTAATCATATCTCTAATATTACGCACTCCCAAGCCTCCTTCTTATACTGGAAAGTATAGACGTTCCCAGCTTGCCCAATGAATTCAGCGCTTTTCAGAATTAGATCCCCAAAAAAATTTGTTGCAAATACGCTGCAACACATTAATGACAGCTCCCGGAGGTTCTAAAACATGGAAATGCATTGGCATTGAATAGATAACTGCTTTAATAAGTTGAAGGCGTCTTCCATATGATAATAGAGCAGATTCCCATCCTTGTAGCCTGCTCCTAATCTTTTGAATCATAGAATCAAACAAATGAATCTTTTTTCTTCCCACATGCAGAGGAGCACCTAGGTAAGTCATCGGTAAGCTTCCCTGCCGAAACCCCAAGATATCTCTGATACGTGCAGCTCCCCAGTCCGCCTTGCTACCTAGAATGAATTCGGATTTTTGAGCATTTATTCTCTGTTCCGAAGTCCCCTCATACGTGTCCAAGACGTGCTTAATCTGCTACAGAGATCACCATCTTATGTTCGAAAAGATGATAAGGTCATCAACATAGACTAGATGGGTGATAGGGTAAGCAGACCTGGAGTCATAAATGCAATCTGGGTCCATGTCGGCCATCTTATTAAGCATACAAGAGAGAAAATCTACTACAATAATGAAAAGTGAATGAGACAATAGATCTCCCTGTCTTAATCCTCTGGTAGAGTGAAAGAATCCAACCGCATTCCCTTCCATCAACACCGAGAAATAGCAATTCGACACACATTTGTGCACCCAATCAATCCATATTATGGGGAAACCCTTCCGCCTAAGAACCTTTATAAGAAAATCCCATTAGATCCTATCGTAGGCTTTCTCCATATCCAACTTGAATATCACGTTTTTGTCCGTCCTTCTAGAGTTAATAGAGTATACTAATTCTTGAGCAAGCAGCACATTGTCACTTATCAAACGTCCTCTTGTGAAGCCACATTGGTTATGTGATATGATCTTAGGGAGACGATTATTCAGTAGTTTGCTGACGATTTTATTTGTTACGTTACATAAGCTGATAGGACGATAGTCCTTCCAATAAATAGGATTTTCCTTCTTGGGAATCAAAGATATCGTCGTGGCTGTTATAGCTTTTGGAAGAAAAGATCCCTCCAAAAAATCCCGAACAGCTTCACAGAGATCATCCTTGATAATGTCCTAGAAAACTTGATAAAACCGAGCCCCATATGCGTCAGGGCCTGCTGCACCTTGAGGAGTTAGAGAAAAAACGGTACCTTTGATCTCCTCATCAGAAGGTAATTTGCATAGATTTTTCCCTTCTTCCATGTCAATGACTGGCTGAATTACATCTCACACATCCAAGCCAGTTCGTTTTTCAGTGGTGAACAGAGATTCAAAGTACTTACATGCCGCCTTACCAATTTCCACTGTCTTCTTAATTTCACGTTGGTCCTCCATGATCGAACAAATACGATTCCGAGCTCTCTTCTTCTTCACCAAAGAGTGAAAATACTTCGTGTTCCGCTCTCCCTCTACTGTTAGAATTTTCAAACCCGTTCTAGAAATGTCTTGAAGATCAATTAGAAATCCAAATTTGACAAGGAATCAAGAATACACGTTTGATAAGGAATTGGGAATACAAATTTGACAAGGAATTGCTCAAGAAATTTCATGAAGATAAGGCAACGAAGCATGAGTTAGCGTGATCAAGAAATGTGTAGAAACACTAAAGCTTGTAGTGGCAAAATTGAAAGCAAACTCCAAGATGCTAAAGACTTCTTTAACGACGGTTAGTATTAGTATAAATATAGGTTAGAAAAAAAAATAAAAAATGTGTATGTAAAAACTAGCCGCAGCTAGTTTGAAGAGAAAGACAAATAGTTGAGGACTTGTAGTCTTGTATCTATATCTTGTGAGAAATAAAGATTTAGCATTTTGGGCACATCAACGCTTCCATCAGTGGTATCAGAGCCTCGTTCGAGACTTGGTTCTAAGCTTTGGTCAGAATTCGGTTCGTGTTCTTCTAACAAGACAAGATGGCTGATTTGATTCAGTTACAAATTCCAAAATTGACAAAGACGAATTATGGAAATTGGAGTATCCTGATAACATGTTTGAACCTCGTATTTTTGGTATGACAATGGCTGATTTTCAGTGTTAAATGATCTATATTTTGGTGCGTGTGATGTGTTTTGTGTCTTCATCGCAGCAGAACTAATTCCACAAAAATTGGTGATTATCTGGGCTTATAAAGGGAATTTGTGGATCAGAATGTTTTCCTATGATGAATTGGTGCTGTTGGGCCACGTTGCTAGGCCATGAGAGAAGCCCAAACTTTGGAGCTAATTAATTGAATATCAGGCCCATGCATGTGAATTAATTTGGAGACCAATTTAGAAGGAAACTGATGTGCGGCAAACTTAGGCAGCAAGTTGGGCGTAAAGGCTAAATCCTTTTTGGACTAGGATTTGAGGATTACTTTGGGAGTTATTTATTTAAGCCTTGCAGCAGGGTTCGAGGAAGGGACAATCTTCCATACACGTTTCACGTACACTTCCCGGGGAGATTTGGAGCAGCTGAGGCGAGAGCTTGAAGATCCATCCGAGAAAATCCTTCCTCTTCAATTTCTTCTTAGTTAGATTCATGTTTTTATTGCTTTCGAACATTATGGATATGAGTAGCTAATTTTCTTAACTTAGCTAGGAAATTATAGTTTAGTTCTTGACATCATGAGACCTAAGTGTTTTTCATAATTCAATTTAAATTCGAGTATTTATTAATCCTCCGCGTGCAGTGTTGATCGTGATTTATTTACTTGGTTAATTAGGGCCCGATTTTCTAAGTAGGTTTGTTGCGTATTGCCAATCTTGATTGCATGAAGTTTATGTAATGCCGGATAGATAATTAGTGGTGCATTAATAAGAAGGATTGGTTGCAGTTCTCAACTTATTAAGGGGATTAATAATCTAATTTAAATTTAGCACGTGTCGTGACTAGGTTGATTAGGGTTAGTGTTTTCTTAAATCTTAATGCTGTTGATTCATTAAATCCTGTCGAGTGTCTCTAGGGGTTGTGAATTGGTTAGGGAATAACTGTCGAGTGTCTCTAGGTTATTCTACAATTTAAGAGAAAATGAGGCGGAGTCGAGTGTCTCTATCTGCTATAGCTAATCTACTTGAAATAACTGAATTTATTTTTGAGTCCGTGATTGATGTCTGAACTGAATTATAATTCCTAGCTAGGTATTGTTCTCCACTTGATTGTTTAAAACCTTTTTCCAACGTGTTAATTATTACTTTTAAGCTAGTTTAATTTAATTGTTTTCTTAGTAGTTAGTAGAATTAATTCTAAATCCCCCCCCCCTTTTAATTTAGTTGGCTAGTTTATTACACGTTTTTCCTGCAAGTAGAATTATTTTGAAACCAGTCTCTGTGGATTCGACCCGTTTGCACTATACTTAGTTTTAGTTGTGAATTGGATAATTATTTATTTTGGCAATTTCGACACTTGTCAAATTTTGGTGCCGTTGCCGGGGACTGGTGCTAATCGAATCTAATTCTTTTTTATGAACAGGAGCATTCGTGGAATTGACGAGCCGATTTTCGATCCCGAGATCGAAAGAACCGCAAAATCGTTAAGGAAACAAACCAAAACACGCAAGAAGCTCGTGGAAAAATCCAGTCTGAACCAATTTGAAGAGTCCAGCACTGAGTCGGAACGTACAGAAAACGAACAGAAAGGTTTGACCGTAGAGTTTGACCGTACCTTAATGATGGCAGTACAAGAACGTCGTACCATGGAGGATCTGGTACGTCTCGACAACACCCAGCAACCCCTCTGTATCACTTTTCCAGAGGTGGGTGCTGGCTTCGAGCTGAAGACGGGAACAATTCACCTACTCCCCATCTTTCGCGGTCTAGAAAACGAGAACCCTCACCAACATCTGAGCAAGTTTCACACGGTCTGCTGCTCAAGGAAGCCTCATGGAGTTACCGAAGACCAAATCAAACTCCATGCCTTCCCATTCTCCCTACAAGATGCAGCAGAAAAATGGTTGTATTCTCTACCTTCCGCAACCATTACTACTTGGCAGCAGATGCACGATAAATTCTTGGATAGGTTATTCCCAGTTGAGCGATACCTGGATCTCCTTCAGGAGATAATCACCATTAAGCAAAAGGATCATGAAGCCTTGCATGAATATTGGGAGCGATACCGGAATTTGCTTGCAATGTGCCCACATCACAACTTGCCAGAGAATTCAATAGTTCATAACTTTTACAGAGGCCTGATGCCTGCCGACAAAAGGCAGTTGAATACTTCGAGTGGTGGCTCCATCATGATCAAAACACCTGCAGAACTCACAGAACTAATTAGCAGAATTTCCAGAGCCTCACAGAAATACTATGCCAAGTCCGACATGACGAGACAGGTAAAAGAGGTAAGCTCTTCTCAGTTTGATGAACTTAAGAATATGATATCTGTTTTAGTTTCTAACATGAGTGCAGGAACACCACAAACGGCAACAGTCTGTCAACTATGTGCTAGCCCATCTCACCCGACCGATGCTTGCCCATCACTCCAAGAGGGGACTTTAGAGGATGCGAACGCCGCTGGATTCCATCAACAAAACAACAACCCTTACTCTAACACATACAATCCCGGTTGGAAAAATCATCCTAGCCTTAGCTACGCCCAAAAACCTCCACCAAATTTCTAAAATTTCGTACCCAGACCCTCGCAGCCTCAGCAGCAAAACTCACAACAAAACCTTAACCCCCAAGCTATCTATTTCAACAACCTAGAGTCCACCGTTCAGAACCTAGGCTCTTCGGTTAAGAACCTTGAAACCTAGCTAGGGCAGATCGCTGCAGCCTTGAGTAGGATGGAGAACCAAGGTAAACTACCTTCGCAAACGGAAGACCCTAGGAAGAATGTTAGCGCCATCATGCTTCGAAGTGGTAAGGAACTGCCTCTACCAGCGGAGAAAGATCAAGGACGTAAATCTGGTTCCAAGGACGATCGGACAGGAGGTGCGACTTCTGAGTATGACCATACTCAAAACTCAAACCGCGAAAAAGAGACGGAAATTGTCGTGAAACCTAAGCCCCTGGTGGTCCCGCCTCCATTCCCTCAACGATTAGCAGAGACGAAGAAACAGAAAGAAGAGAAGAGTATTCTCGACACGTTTCGTAAGGTTGAGGTAAATATTCAATTGTTGGATGCAATCCAACAGATTCCCAGGTATGCGAAATTCCTCAAGGAGCTCTGCACGAACAAGAGGAAACTATTAGGCAATGAAAAGGTAAGTGTGGGGGAGAACGTGTCTGCAGTTCTACAAAAGAAACTCCCCCCCAAAATGCCGCGATCAAGGTATGTTTTCCATTCCGTGCAAGATTGGAAATTTAGGAATTAAAAAGGCAATGTGTGATTTAGGTGCTAGTATTAATCTTATACCACTTTCTGTTTATAATGCACTTAATCTTGGCCCCCTGAAAGGTACAGGTGTCATCATTCAACTGGCGGATCGTTCTATTGTGTACCCGGAGGTGTTCTAGAAGATGTCCTGGTCCAAATTAACGAGCTGGCCTTTCCAGCTGACTTCTTCGTATTAAACATGGAGGACAATAATTCTGAAAAATCTTCTGATATCCTTTTGGGTCGCCCATTTTTTAGTACCGCCAGAGCTAAGATAGATGTTCACAATGGTTTACTTACTCTTGAATTTGATGGTGATGTGGTTAAGTTCAATGTGTATGATGCGATGAAAAGGCCCGATGAACTTTCCAGTGTATTTAGCATTGATGTTGTGCATGATTTGACGGAAAGAGTCTTTGAGTTGACTAATTTAGAGGCTTTGCATTATACACTTTGTAACAATTCGCATACTAATAACCTAAGAGAACTTGAGAAATTGTTTAACTTGCCTGAAGAAATTCTCGATATAGTGTTTAAGTTGGAAATTGCAAAACCGGTCGTTGGTAATGTGTCTAAACTAGACTTACCTATTTCGCGAACTAAATTGCTTCCTTCAATTGTGCAGGCCCCAGAATTGGAACTAAAGAAGTTACCCGAGCATCTCAAGTACGCCTTTCTTGGCGAAAAGGAGACCTTGCCTGTAATAATTTCCAATGCCCTAAGCCGTTTAGAAGAAGAAAAATTGCTTAGAGTGCTTAGAGAATTCAAGGAAGCCATCGGTTGGACCATAGCCGACATTAAAGGGATAAGTCCATCAACCTGTATGCACAAAATAATTCTCACCGCTGATGCCAAGCCAAAACGACAAGCTCAACGCCGACTTAACCCACCCATGATGGAAGTAGTCAAAAAGGAGATTTTAAAACTTTTAGATGCAGGAGTGATATTTCCAGTTGCAGACAGTGAGTGGGTAAGCCCGGTATAGGTAGTTCCGAAGAAGACAGGCATCACGGTAGTTGAAAACGATGAAGGTGACATGGTACCCACCCGTGTCCAAAACGGGTGGAGGGTTTGTATGGATTATAGAGGCTTAAACTCTTTAACTAGAAAAGATCACTTTCCTCTCCCCTTTATTGATCAAATGTTAGAACGTTTAGTCGGTAAATCTCATTATTGTTGTCTTAATGGCTATTCAGGTTTCTACCAAATTCCCGTAGCACCCGAGGACCAAAGTAAGACCACCTTCACATGCCAATTTGGAACTTTCGCGTTCAGAAGGATGCCGTTCGGACTCTGTAATGCTCTGGCAACTTTTCAGCGATGTATGGTGAGCATATTCTCTGATTTTTTTGAGCAAATAATTGAGGTATTTATGGACGACTTTACAGTTTACGGTAATTCTTTTGATGAATGTCTTGAAAATCTGGCTAAGGTTTTGAAAAGATTTTCTGAAAATGACTTGGTTTTAAACTTTGAAAAATGCCACTTTATGGTGGATAAAGGGATTGTTCTTGGTCATGTGGTTTCTCAAAAGGGAATAGTGGTAGATAAGTCGAAAATTGATGTTGTGAAATCCTTGCCTTACCCCGTTAGTGTACGGGAGATTCGATCTTTTCTTGGCCATGCAGGTTTCTATAGGCGTTTTATACAGGATTTCTCAAAGATCACGAGGCCTCTTTGCCAACTTTTTTTTGCAAAAAGATGTGGAGTTTAACTTCAATGCACAATGCAAACAAGCCTTCGATTTACTGAAGGATAAACTAATCTCAACTCCCATCATGCAACCTCCGGATTGGAACCATCTCTTCGAAATCATGTGTGACGCGAGTGACTATGCGGTTGGAGCTGTTTTAGGCCAACGAATTGACAAAAACCCGCATGTCATCTACTATGCGTCCAAGATGCTTGACAACGCGCATATCAACTACACCACTACGGAAAAAGAACTTTTATCAGTTGTTTTTGCTTTAGATAAGTTTAGATCATATCTTTTGGGTACTAAAGTGGTTGTTTTCTCTGATCATGCAGCGTTGAAGTACCTCTTGACGAAAAAGGACGTGAAGCCAAGGCTTATCCACTGGATCTTACTCCTTCAAGAGTTCGATCTCGAAATTCGCGACAAGAAAGGCTCTGAAAATCTCGTAGCAGACCATTTGAGCAGAATTCCAGTTGAAAATACAGACTCTGGACCGATTCGCGACGAGTTTCCAGACGAGCAGATTTTTGAAGTATATGACCGTAAGATACGACCGTATCTTAAAACCACACCCTGGTATGCAGACATCGCTAATTACTTAGCATCAGGTATTCTACCTAATACTTTGTCTCGTTCTGAAAAGGATAAGATAAATGGCGATGCGATATATTTTGTGGAAAAATTGTTCGGATCAAATCATTAGGCGTTGTGTTCCTGAGAGTGAGTTCGAGTCAATTTTGAAATTCAGTCACTCTTTTGCATGTGGGGGTCATTTTGGGTCAAAACGTACAGCCTTAAAAGTGCTTGAATGTGGTTTCTTTTGGCCTAGCTTGCTTCGAGATGCTTATTTATTCTGCAAAAGTTGTGAAAATTGCCAGAAAACGGGTAACATAGGCCCTAAAAATCAATTGCCACTGAACCCTATTCAACCTTGCGAAATTTTTGATGTTTGGGGTATTGATTTTATGGGCCCGTTTCCCTCCTCTTTTGGCAATACTTACATACCTTTGGCCGTTGATTATGTTTCTAAGTGGGTGGAGGTCAAGGCCACCCGAACTAACGATTCAAAAGTGGTTGTAGATTTTGTCAGGTCTCATATTTTCTCTAGGTTTGGAACACCTCGTGCTATTATTAGTGATCGAGGCACGCATTTTTGTAATCGGTTGGTAGAATCACTTCTGGCTAAGTATAATGTCACACACCGGATGTCTACAGCTTACCACCCTCAGACAAATGGACAAGCAGAGGTATCTAACAGAGAGATTAAGTCTATTTTAGAGAAGAAGGTGAATCGTAATCTGAAGGACTGGAGTCAGAGGCTAGACGACGCTCTATGGGCATATAGAACGGCGTTTAAAACACCTTTGGGGATGTCCCCGTTTCGAGTGGTTTATGGCAAAGCTTGCCATCTTCCCGTGGAACTTGAGCATAAGGCCTTTTGGGCGATCAAGACATGCAATAAGCAAATGGATGCAGTAGGAGCAACACGAAAACATCAGCTTCAAGAATTAGAGGAAATACGGAACGACGCATATGAGAATTCAATGATCTATAAATCTAAGACTAAGAAATTCCACGATATGATGATTTCTAGAAAAAATTTCTTAGTGGGGCAGAAGGTCTTACTTTTTAATTCTCGTTTGCGTCTCTTTCCAGGTAAGTTGAAGTCGCGATGGACAGGTCCCTTCGTGGTCACGAACATCGCTGCACATGGAGCGATTGAAATCAAGGAAATGAAGAGTGGAAATATCTTGAAAGTAAACGGGCATCGGTTGAAACCTTTCTACGAGTATTCGCAACCGTCTGAGATTGAGGAGATTCGATTGGAGGCTCCGCCTCCATCCGTTTGATCACTTCCCAAATACCTCGTCGAGTCCGATACAATAAACAAGGGCGCTCTTGGGAGGCAACCCAAGTTGTGGCGATTCAGGCGCCACTGTAGTCCCTTTTTGCTTTTATTTTATTTTTCTTTTTCTTCTTTGTTCGCTTCTCGTGTTAATTTGAGCTCTCGTTCTCTGCAGGATTTTGACGCATACCTAGGTTCTGGAGTATTTCAGCCATGAAGTGTGGGGGTGTGACCGTACCTATAACTCATACTATATTTATTTTAGTGGGAAAATAATACCTGAGCCTTAAAATAAATAACCCACTCAAAACACATCACAAAACCCGCCGCTTCAATCCGCATCCCTGCCCGCGGATCTAGCCGACCCGCCGCTTCAACCCAGACCCGTAAACTGCCTCGGCCCGTTTCCCAAAACCCAACCCTAATCCTAATTCCAACCAAACCTAACCATACACATAATTAACCCCTCCATTTTACCAACCGCCTTTACCCTCTTCACCATTACAGTCACCTTCACCCTTTTATTGCGTCCAAGAACCGCCATTTCGCCACCCAAATTTCGCCGCCTGCCACCATAACTTTTCAACCCTAAACAGTCCCCACCATTATCCCCAAGCCATGGCCCAGAAGAGGAAGCGAAAGTCCTCTGAGCAAATTCAGGCGATACAACCCCCACTCTCACCGGCTCTCGCTCCATTGAGTATCATCAACCCCGCCGGTCATTCTTCCGCCGCAACCCCCATCCAGCGACCCCGCACGGCGGCGGAGGTTTATGCGTTCTTAGAGGCTAATTTCAAGGCCGTTCAAAACACCGCCATGTCAGCCGCGTCACCGCCTCCGCCTACACCACCCGCCGCCGCGGTTCAGAGTCCCACTAACCCTAGATCTAAGCGTCGGCAGCTGAATGTCGCTACCGCCTCCTCCGCCATCCCGATTCCCATTCCTCCGAAATTTCAACCGCCGGAATGCGAGGTAAGGCGCTCCTCAAGGATTCGAGACGCCGTCGTCCGTCAAGCGCCGCCACAAGCACTAGTGCTTATAGATCTGAGCCATTTTCCACCTAAGAGACCCCGACGACGTCCGATAGATCCTTCCCCGCCGCTGGTCGTACTTCCTGCACCGCCCGTCATCCCTCCGCCTCCGGAGGGTCTCCTTCCCTCTTTCTCCGAGGTCCCTGAAGATTCCGTTGAAGCAGACGCCGGATTCGCCCCTATTACGGCGACCGATGAAGCTGGACCTTCCCACCTTCTATCTCCTTCTTCCAGCTCCGATAGTGGTACAACGGATGGTTCCGCCAATGATGCGGATTTCGTGTTCACCGACGAGGAATCAGAGCCGCCACAACCCCGTCGTATGGCGACTCGTTCGCGGTTGGGCAGGAACTTCCAGCAGCCTATTCACCTCCCTCCCGAGGATTTAGCCTCCGATTCTGATCTAGAGCAGGAAACAGCCTCCAAGCGCCGGAAGTTTGATGCTCGTACTCAGCCGATTGTGCCAATTAAGCTCCCAGATTTTCACACTCTTCGTACCCTTGGCTTGTATGATGATGCGTGTGACTATATGAAATCGATTGGATGGTATGATTTTTTTGTACAGGATGACCCTATTTACTCTGAACTTGTGCGTGAGTTTTATCTTACCTACCGCTTTACTGTACCTAGAGATTTCTGTTTGGATACACCTGGAATTATTAATTTCTCACTTCTGGGCACATCTTTTAGCTTGTCAATTAATGAGTTCAATGTTGCCATTCGGTTTGTGCCAAAGGATGAGTTGGTTAGTGACGAGTATATGAGCATGTTGTGTGATTTTAAAAATGTGGCTGATTTTGTTGATAAGGACGTGTTTAGGGATTTGGCTGTTTTTGGTGCTCGTGCTTATGATTCTCATACTTCTAAGGATTTTGCTTTAGTGGACCCCACGTTACGTTATTTGCACCGGTTTTTATCCTCTACATTCTCTAGCCGAACACGTGGTCTTGGAGTCATTAATTTGGGTTTTTGGTTAGCCATTGCTTTTAGAGATGTGAAGCGGGGCTGTCGTAACTTGAGTTTAGGACACGTTATCACCCACTTTGCACGATGTAATGAATTATTAGGCCCCGACACCCCTGCTTTGACTGTTGCATGCCGAATGACTAGTCTTGATTTATATAGTTTGGATAATATGGGTATGTTAGTCAAAACTGGTGAAGGGTATTCTCATTCTCGTGCAGGTCTCAGGCCCAAGAAAGTCAAGCGAGTTTTTCCGAGAAAGGATGGACCACTCGTTGAGCAGCAGCCTGACGAGGCTGATGACGATGTGCGTACACGGTTAGCGCGCGTTGAGCAAGAACTTGTTGAGCTCTGGGAGTCCACGAACAAGAAGCTGGATATCCTTCTCGCTGCGATCGGTCACACACAGCCCGCGCCTTGACGCCTTCGTGCCCCCGCGCTTTTCAGGGAAGTCCTTGTTCTTTATTTTTCTTTCCATGCCTACGGGACTATGCATGAATAAGTGTGGGGGGATTAGACGAGCTGAGCTCACTTTGTAGGCTTGTCGTACTTTTTCTGGCTGTTTTGCGGGTTTTACTTTGTGGTTTTTCATGATAGGGGGCTGTCATTTTTGGACTTGTTGTACAGTCAATATTTTGTTTGTGTGACCAAGAATTGTGCATAAACTGGACTGTTTTGTTGGGATTAATTAGGGTAAATATTTCTGACTATTTGGCCTGTTTTCTAGGGTGAATTTTGGGGCTGGTTTTAACTGTTTGTTTTGTGCCAATTTGCTTGAATTTGAGGAGGTTAGAAATCATGAATAAGTTATTCTCGTTTTGAACACGTTTGCTTAAGCTTGAGTATTAATTTTTTTTTTTCCTAGAACTTATTAAGCTATTAAATGCAGGAAAGATTGTGTGAATTTTATTAATTAGTAAACTTCATGCCCCTATTGTTTGCGCACATTTTTGAACAAGTCATGTACATTGCTTAGATGAATTGGTTATATTTTTCAAATGAGCTCCGAAAATTGATTAGAGTGCACTTAACTCCCTTCGAGGCGAAATAGATTGATTGACTAGTGATTTGGAAAATGACATAGGCATTCATGTCGGTGTTTTTGCCTTTTTATTGAATTACACTAAATAACGTCGCCCGATGGACCCTGCTGAGCCTTAGTATTGTGCAAAAATTTCTTTCTTAGCCGCGTTACAAAGCCTAATGCACAATACAATTTCCTACCCTTATTTTTATTTGCGCCTTGCTTACTCATTTTCTTTTTGGGATTGCATTAATGATGTCTAGACTTCCCTGTTAGAATTGGTTTGAAGTATGGAAGTTTCATTGTGTTGAATAGAGAAAAAAATTGTGAGATTGATGAAACAAAAGAAAGAAAAAAAAAAGAGAAGTCAAGAAGAAAAGAAAAGAAAATGAGAGAAGAGAAAAAATAGAGCTGGAAAAAAAAAAAAAAAAAAAAAAGAGAAAAGCAAAAAGTGAATTTTTTTTTGAGAGATTGAGTATTGTTGAAAAATTCAATAAAGGGTTGGAGAATTAGTATGAAAAAGTGGAGTCTTTGGAAAGAAATAAAGGGAAACACTTGGGAATTGCTCTTTAATGTGTAAGCTTGGTGTTCGAGAGCCGTTGATTTACCTTTTCCTACCTTAACCTAAGCCTACGTTACAACCTCGAAAAGACCTATCGATTTCGTGTCATTAGTTGATCATATTAGTGGAGATTGGGGTGACGGTGCATTCGAAATTAATGATCAATTTTCATGAAACAAAAATGTTAACTTATTGATCTAATCTTTGTACATTCTTTGTTCAATTTCACACTACACACGAGGGTATGATTTTTGTACTAGTTGGTTGAATTTCATATGGTTGAGTAAGGTGTTTAATTTGCTAGATTCGTTTAGGCGAAAAGTTGAAGTTTGCTTGAGTGAATATGTTTGATGGGAGTGATGTTTCATTTGATTTTTATTTCCCTCGAGGACGAGTGAAAGGGCAAGTGTGGGGGGATTTGATAACATGTTTGAACCTCGTATTTTTGGTATGACAATGGCTGATTTTCAGTGTTAAATGATCTATATTTTGGTGCATGTGATGTGTTTTGCGTCTTCGTCATAGCATAACTAATTCCACAAAAATTGGTGATTATCTGGGCTTATAAAGGGAATTTGTGGATCAGAATGTTTTCCTATGATGAATTGGTGTTGTTGGGCCACGTTGCTAGGCCATGAGAGAAGCCCAAACTTTGGAGCTAATTAATTGAATATCAGGCCCATGCATGTGAATTAATTTGGAGACCAATTTAGAAGGAAACTGATGTGCGGCAAACTTAGGCAGCAAGTTGGGCGTAAAGGCTAAATCCTTTTTGGACTAGGATTTGAGGATTACTTTGGGAGTTATTTATTTAAGCCTTGCAGCAGGGTTCGAGGAAGGGACAATCTTCCATACACGTTTCACGTACACTTCCCGGGGAGATTTGGAGCAGTTGAGGTGAGAGCTTGAAGATCCATCCGAGAAAATCCTTCCTCTTCAATTTCTTCTTAGTTAGATTCATGTTTTTATTGCTTTCGAACATTATGGTTATGAGTAGCTAATTTTCTTAATACTTAGCTAGGAAATTATAGTTTAGTTCTTGACATCATGAGACCTAAGTGTTTTTCATAATTCAATTTAAATTCGAGTATTTATTAATCCTCCGCGTGCAGTGTTGATCGTGATTTATTTACTTGGTTAATTAGGGCCCGATTTTCTGAGTAGGTTTCTAGCGTATTGCCAATCTTGATTGCATGAAGTTTATGTAATGCCGGATAGATAATTAGTGGTGCATTAATAAGAAGGATTGGTTGCAGTTCTCAACTTATTAAGGGGATTAATAATCTAATTTAAATTTAGCACGTGTCGTGACTAGGTTGATTAGGGTTAATGTTTTCTTAAATCTTAATGCTGTTGATTCATTAAATCCTGTCGAGTGTCTCTAGGGGTTGTGAATTGGTTAGGGAATAACTGTCGAGTGTCTCTAGGTTATTCTACAATTTAAGAGAAAACGAGGCAGAGTCGAGTGTCTCTATCTGCTATAGCTAATCTACTTGAAATAACTGAATTTATTTTTGAGTCCGTGATTGATGTCTGAACTGAATTATAATTCCTAGCTAGGTATTGTTCTCCACTTGATTGTTTAAAACCTTTTTCCAACATGTTAATTATTACTTTTAAGCTAGTTTAATTTAATTGTTTTCTTAGTAGTTAGTAGAATTAATTCTAACCCCCCCATTTAATTTAGTCGGCTAGTTTATTACACGTTTTTCCTGCAAGTGGAATTATTTTCAAACCAGTCTCTGTGGATTCGACCCGTTTGCACTATACTTAGTTTTAGTTATGAATTGGATAATTATTTATTTTGGCAATTTCGACACTTGTCATATCCAGATGAAGGTTTTGCTAGCCTCGCAAGAATGTTGGGAGATTGTGGAAAAAGGATATGTCGAGCCCATAGATGTTGCTGCTGAAGCAGCTCTATCAAATGAAGCCAAGAAGAAGTTAAGAGAGGCACAAAAATTAGGTCAGAAGGCCTTGTACAATATTTTTCGAAGTGTTGATGAATCAACCTTTGAAAAAATATCGGAAGCGAAAACGGCAAAAGAAGCATGGGAGAAATTGCAAAAATCCATGCAAGGTGTTGAAAAAGCCAAAAAGGTACGTCTTCAATCACTTAGATCTGAATTTGAGCAGTTGAAATTGGAAAACTCTGAAAGTATTGATGATTATGTCAATCGTGTGAAAACGGTGGTGAATGAAATGAAACGGAATGGAGAAACTCTTAGCGAAGAAAGAGTTATGGAGAAAATTTTGCGGTCATTAACACGCAAATTTGAATACATCGTTGTTGCTATCGAAGAATCGAAAGATTTGTCTCAAATGCCAATAGAGGAACTTGTGGGTTCTCTCCAAGCACATGAGCAAAAGATGAAATTAAATGAAGATACTGAAAATTTTGAGCAAGCGTTGCAAAGTAAGTTATTTGTAAATGAAGGAGAAGCTAGCAGTAGCTAAAGACAAGGAAGAGAAAATCGTGGAGGATATCGTGGAGGCTATCGAGGTGGAAATAGAGGTGGACGAGGAACACGAGGACGTGGTATTCCATCATATGGTAGAAGCCAAACAAATGAATAATATAGGACATTCAGCCGTGGACGAGGTTTTAGAGGTCGTGGCCGAGGCAGATATCAACAAGGAAATAAATCCCAAGTACAATGTTATAATTGTAGGAAATATGGTCATTTCAGTTATGAATGTAGTTCAGCACCAAATATAGAGGAAACAAATCATGTTGCAACAGAAGTTGAAAATAAAGAAAAGGTGGAATCAAGTGTTTTTCTTACCTATAGAGGAAATGGAGATCGCAAGAAAAATATGTGGTATCTTGATAATTGTGCCAGCAATCATATGTGTGGTCGAAAGGAGCTATTCACAGAATTAGACGAAACAGTTCATGGACAAGTAACTTTTGGAGATGATTCACATGCAAAAGTAAAAGGCAAAGGCAAAGTTGTAATAACACAAAAGAATGGAGAAAAAAAGTACATCTCAGATGTTTATTACGTACCAGCTTTGAAAAGCAATCTCATAGCCTTAGTCGGCTTCTTGAAAAAGGATATGAAGTGTATATGAAAGACTGCTCACTTGCTATAAAAAATAAGGATGGAGAATTAGTTGCACAAGCTAAAATGACACGGAATCGTCTCTTCACCATTGATATTGAGTCAGGTGAAATAAAATGCATGAAGACAATAATCAAAGATGATTCGTGGCTGTGGCATTTAAGGTACGGGCATCTTGGATTTTCAGGGTTAAAGCTATTGTCGACAGCAAACATGGTGAATGGATTACCAAAAATTACTCGTCCCGATCAATTGTACGAAGCCTATATCAAAGGAAAACAACATAGACAAAAATTTGAAGTTGGGAAATCGCGAAGAGCTATAGAATCACTCGGCGAAAACAGGTATTATATTACCTTTATTGATGATTTTAGTAGAAAATGTTGGGTCTATTTTCTTAAAGAAAAATCAGAAGCTCTTGATAAATTCAAAGAGTTCAAAGCAATGGTAGAAAAACAGAGTGGGCAATATTCGAAGATATTAAGAACAGATAGAGGAGTTGAGTATACGGGAAAATTATATGAAGACTTCTGTAAAGAGCATGGAATTATTCATCAGTTGACAGCTAGGTATACACCACAACAAAATGGAATTGCAGAAAGAAAAAATTGTACTATTCTTGATATGGCAAAGAGTATGGTGAAAGGAAAACACCTCCCGAGAACTTTTTGGGCTGAAGCCGTTGAATGCGCAACTTATTTGTTAAATCGATGTCCAACAAAGAGTGTAAAATATAAGACACCAGAGGAAGCTTGGACTGGTTACAAACCAACAGTTAGACACCTTAAAATTTTCGGATGCATTGCATATGCTCACTGTAGCACCCCGCACGTGAGGCACCACATCCCCCGCACTATGGCTCGACACGAGTAACGAAACAGTGACTCCGCACCCGTATCCAACCATAGCGAACGGGAGACAAACATAAAAACTTATCTAAGCCAGGCGGAGCTAGACCCTGCAGTGATAACCATACAATAAAATATAATGCACAGAAAAAAACCAAAGTTCAATCATACAAACCATAGGCAGAATTTGGGCTCTTCAGGCCTCTTTTAAACAATAACGAAACCCAGTGATACAATTCAATGACAATTACATAAATATTCAAGTTCATGATATAATAACACGAATCATACATAATTCCAATACATGAATGAGTGCAGAGACTCTCCTAACCTAACTCGACCCACAAAAGGACTCCAAACACCTCCGCCTAGCCCGAAACTCCAAAGATCAAACCTGCACACTAAAAGAATGGGGAGGGAGAGGGGTCAGTCTCTAGAAGACTGAGTGAGCAGGAGCGATACATATATATATATAAAACATGCACATGCAAGTCATAAATTCCGAACAAGGTTTTGTTGGCAATTAGTTCCCTAAAAGGGCAAGAGAATGATTAATCATTGTTCGGATTTTATGACTAATTCATATTAAATCCATTCCATTCATAAATCATACATAAATATAAGGCTCGGCGAGTGAGCGTGCACAACCTCCATCCAAACTCCGACCGTGTACGACAAATATCAATAATATATTAATTAGGCGATCATGCAATATATTATAATACACACAGACCATAAATCATATCATAAAACATATTCGTTTGGGCGATCCGGATCCCGGCATTCCCGCACGGTGCCTAATCATATCATAACATATTCATAAACATAATCATATCAATACCAACCTTCTTCCTCCGGGTTGGTGGTGGGTTTGCAAGACCCGACCACCTCCGTCTTTGACCAAAAGGGGTTACATGACTCCCCAGATGGCACTCAGCTCCCTTTCCCCGCCAATCTCCTGACGAGGTCCAGTACCGCTGTTTAAATAGTGGGACTAGTATATGGGATCCCCGTCAGCCCTTGCTTCCTCGGTTAGCCACATATACTAAGTCTCGGGGCCCGTGAACATATCGTATTTGCATACCCTCGCCAAAACATATCCATACATACATATGATACATATTATAAGAAATCATACCTTACCGTGTAACTCGGCATATGCTATATACGTACCTCTCCGTGTCATCCTAATCCATAGCTAGCATGACGACACACGGTTTGGAGCATAGCCTCATTACAAAACCATTTTCAAGCTTATATACGCTCATACATATAACTCGGAAGGATTTACTCGATAACTCCATTTGAAAATCATATATATATACATATAATCATAAGGTTTTGGCCAAAGCTTTTCACATAAGGGTTGTAGGGTTTATTACATAGCTAAAACGAAAACAACCCTCACCTTAACCGTGAAGTTACAAGGATCGAGCACCAAGTGCCTGACGATCAAAAGCTCTCCACCCTGGAGACAAACTGTACAAAAGACCACAAGACGTGTTCGTGAGACTCAAGACTCTAAATGAACCATATATGACGCACGGCAATGCTCAAACATGATATGAAGGCATAAAGATCATATTAAGTCATGAAAATCATATAACCAATTCATTCACTTGTTCAATCATAGATCCTTCAATTCATACTTCCAATCCAATAATTCAAGAATCCAAATAAGGGCACAGAACATGTTCAAGCTCGTCTATAATGTTACCATATACTTCATATTACATAACATAGCATATATTCAAGGTTTGGCAACAAGAAGAAGTGATAAGATATAGAAAATAAGCGAGGCGATTCATAAACGACACATAAACACCCATAACCGGCATTAAGTAAAAGCATGCCTATAGCACATCCAAATACCATGAAATTAAACCAAAATACTCCTAACACATAGTACAACAAGTTCATAGTTCAACATAAAGGGAGATAAAGTCATTAAGGATGGGAAACAAATCAAAAACCGAAAAGGAAGCAACACGGACTGCACATGGGAAGTGACACGGGGGTGTCACCAACCCTTGCCCAACTGAGCCACGGGCGTGGCTCAGTACAGAGCTGCCCAGAGAGTGTGACACGCCCGTGTCTCCCTCTTATGAGTAAATGAGACACGGGGGTGTCACGGTACAGAACTTGATCACCCTTTTAAATTTTTCCGGCAAAACTGAACCCAAACAAACTCAATCCAAAGACATACCAAATGAACTCCAAATGCTCTGAAACTTAATATGCAACATATTTGGCATGTTATGAACATTTTTCATTTAGAGTGCAAAGGCTAAATCACACGTTAAGATCATCGAAACCGTGAAACAAAACTGGGTCGCTACAATCGGACATATGAGCCCTAATGATTCTATCATGCCTTGATCAAGTGCTTAGGGCTTGAATTTGGATCTGAAACTTTGGGGAATGCATGCTAACATACTAAACAACTTATATACATCATATATATGCAAAATGGCACCATTTAAAGCACATTAGAATGACCAACAAACTCACATAGGCAACAGCAACAAATCTGTCAATGATCATGCATAAGAATAGGCCATGTATTTCGGTTTTGAGGCTTCAAATGGATCCAAATACTTGAAACATGAATGCTAACATATAAAGTAATGAGTGTACATCCACTCCATGCAATTTCACACGAAATGGAGACCATTTGATCAAGCAACCACACCATATTTCACACAGCAGTTCAAAAACAGGGGAAATAGTTTGATCATCAAGTTTGAAGCTCCATATCTCATAATTTCATAAAAGGAGCAAGAGATGAAATCAAGCATAATTGAGTAGAGAAGACATACATATTCATACCTTGAAGTTTTGGTGAAGGAAGATGGTGATTTGAGCTCAAAATCACAAAGGATGGCTTAGGGTTTCTCTCCTTCCTCTCTTCTCCCTTCTCTCGATCAGTTGCAGAATGATAGGAGATATTTTGGCTCGGTTTTTGCAGCTAAAAGGGTAGGAGAAAGGGTTAACCCATGGTAGATAAGTCATGGTTAAGGTGTGGTTAAGTTAAGAGGGGTTATGGGGTCCCACCATGAAGACTAGTCAACATAAGGGCTCTTCTTGCACGAGTTGTCCGTTACGGTTGGATTTTGGAGGTCTTAATGATCTCAAAAAGGTATGAGGCTTCTTCCATTGTCTCCGAATCGTCGATACAAAGGCAACGGAGTTGACGGAATTCGAATCCGAATTCCCGAGCTCAAGATATCACGGACGGAACCAAGGGTGCGCTAATTGCTCGTTAGCCCCCGACTTGGTTCCAAAAATCAAAATAAATTCATAACCACGTCAATTGAATCCGAAAACATAAACCGAGCACATAGGCATATTCATAACACACATATTTACGACATATTAAATTTTCACGCCAATCCAGTATCATTTCATATAAGAACGAAGTAGAAATAAAACACTCAAGCGCATGAACGAATTCATATTGTTATAAATAAATTACTAAACTTAAATTCCGTATTAATTAAATTAAATAACAAGAGTTTACGGTTTTAAATCAAATAAAAACACTTATAAACAATTAATCATATAATTAAATACTTAATTTGCGAAATTTTTAAACAAATACGTCATATTACTTAAACTGAAAAACGGGGGCGTTACAATCTCTCCCCCTTAAAAGAATCCGTCCTCGGATTCAAAACACGCTTGAAATCAAATAATGAGAGATTCCCCGTCTCTCACAAACAACAAGGAGAGAGCCCCGTCTCTCAAGCAGCAATGAGAGAACCCCGTCTCTCCAATAACAATGAGAGAACCCCGTCTCTCGCAAGCAAAGAGAGTACCCCGTCTCTCAAACAAAAATAAGAGAATCCCCGTCTCTTAACCGAAAATAAAGCAAGGAAGTCTCCAATACTCCCAAGCAACTCACGCAAACCAAATTTAAATCACGTAAGGCACCCAAAGTAAGTAACAAATATCTCCCATATTGATTTCCAATTATTCCAAGTAATTTAACACATTACACATCAAAGCGCCTAACATAAGAATTATAAAAGTTAAATTTGCATGAATGCATGTATCATGAATGCTATAAGTACCGTTCACCGTAGTTGCAAAATTTCAAAGTATGAATTGTCATTGTCCAAGATGTGATCTGTCCTGAATGTAACTCAGTGTCCAGCTTGTCTTGGACCTCTTCAGGGTTCCCCGGTGAAGCTATTGATCAATCCTTTTTAAGGACCATACTCTTAAACCCCCTTTTGACTTGTACTATTTCCAATCTTCACCATTTCCCACAATCTTCGTTCGACCATCCAATTCTTTTTAATTAACCGAACTTGGCCTCCCCGAATATCCTTAGACCATCTGTCTCAATGTTAGATCCATAGCTACTATCTTACTCATATCAGAGTTTAAAATATCCTCAAGAATGACTACCCCCGACCACCTTGACGATTCAATCCCTACCTAGAGGTATTCGTCATTAGAATCTACCTTAACATGAATCCTCTTCCCATCTTCCGCGCAAATTATCCATTCATTCCCTTTTACCCCCTTAAGGTTACATTCGGCATCAGGCTCCACATTTCTTGTATTGAAGATAGAATGTTCTTGATGATTCTTGTTGTTTGATGTAAATCCTCCAATGGTCACCTTTTCCCGGTTTGGCTTCTTCTTAGATTTCCTTCCGCAGTACCGTGGGACTAACCGAGAACTTGATAATAGTGTCATTATTGAACCCCTTCTTTGTACCCTATTAGATTACTCGTGATCGCCCTCATTCCATCATATACCAACTTGATTCGACACTCTCTCTTGTCAATTCTGACTTAGGAGTTTCCAGACGCTCCCTTATAGTTCTGTTATCTCCAGATCCATGTTCCATACATAGGAACATTCTTCAAACCATTTCCTTCATTCCTAATGATGGACTTCAACCCGAATTTAATAACTTAGTTCTCCTCTTAACACTTAACCATTCACGCCACCTTAGTTATCTCCGGTCATCACTAATAGGACTTCCAGGTCTTCCTAAATTTGTAATTTCGTCATTCCCACTAAAACATTTCTTCGAGCACCTTTTCAATCGTCCAATTTGTTCTTCGGTTGTGCTCTCCCCCTTAAATTTCTGTTGTCCCGGGTTGAACTCCATTGATTCTTCTTTTATCGAAATTCTTGATGAGTAAATCCCATTTCTCTTCCTCATAACTCAGATGCAGCTGGATTGAACCGATACTTGATAATTGAGACGAAAGGACTTCCTATCGAGTAAACACTAAAATGCATGTTGGGTAAAGATGGCAATGCATGTGTCACGTTTACACCAAGCAATTATACCACACATTAGCGCAACAAAACCAATTTGAAATGCACGAATAACATAAGATCAAGAGAATAAATAATTAATGCAAAATATGATGCACGTGCTATGAATGCTTTGGAACCTGTCACCAATGAGGTAAGTAGTTAGCTCGACAGCTTTTCCTTGTTACTCCGAGTCCCGCGGTTACTTTGACTTGGTAATTATTCCTTGCCTTTCCCACGGTCTTCGAGATTCCCATGCATCTTTATAAATCAACTTGTATTTTCCACTTCCACGGAGTTAACATCCAATTTATTCTCCAAATTTGACCTTGACTTCTAATCGTCGTCTCAATCAAGAAACCCGCACTTACCCTTTTGAAAGTTCAATTCACCTCCAACTGCTTACATTTGAGCGCATGATTTCCTTTCAAGGAGTGATTGCCTTTCTTTACCATTTCCATTTGTTGTTTCATATCTTCCAATTTAACCTCACAACATGACAATTCAGCTTGGATTTGGGAAAATGAACTCAAATCCTCTTCTCAATATCGCCACCTTCCCTCTATTTGTGTTTACCCAAAAGCTTGCCTTCTAGAACCCGACTTCTAATCACTAGGCTTAATTCGAAGTCCTTCTTGGTAGACCCTTGAGGCATAACCTCTACCGAGCCCCTGTTATCCCTACTCCTCTTAATTACTAGTACCCCTTCCATAATCCAAATCCGGGACTAATATATCTTCAAGGTTTTGTTCCCTTCATTCCTTAGGTTGCAAGATCCTGTTGAATCCAATTAATGCACTCCCAGTAGCAGACTCTCATAATTTAGTCTTCTGAGTCCCAACAATCCCATGATTATCTCCTATTCCGATTTCACCAAATGTCTCTCTGCCATCGCATCTCTAGATTCAATCTTCCCATCCCGAATCCTCATCCTTGACTCTAGCTCCATTTGGGAAGTCTCACATCTCTAATTCTCTACATTCTTCCCAGAGTATCCTGCTCATCTTCCATGTCTCAGAGAGTTTGCAATCGATCTTCTTTGTCGTAGAACTTGACCAGGGTTTGATAGTATCTTTATAACCTATAAATCACAGCTTACTTCAAGAATAGATGCATGCGATTAGTGCATGCTCATGACACATATTCGATACGAAAGACAAGAATCCGTATAAGATGCAACAAGTGATTCAACAAAATTCTTAAGAGAAGCCAAATTCCATATTCAAGATCGATGCAATGCACACAATATCACATAGTCCCTATGCCGTTCGACTTAAACTGACTCCGACACGACTCAAGAACACCGGTTTTGCAACCTGGCTCTGATACCACTTAAGGATGTAGCACCCCGCACGTGAGGCACCACATCCCCCGCACTATGGCTCGACACGAGTAACGAAACAGTGACTCCGCACCCGTATCCAACCATAGCGAACGGGAGACAAACATAAAAACTTATCTAAGCCAGGCGGAGCTAGACCTTGCAGTGATAACCATACAATAAAATATAATGCACAGAAAAAAACCAAAGTTCAATCATACAAACCATAGGCAGAATTTGGGCTCTTCAGGCCTCTTTTAAACAATAACGAAACCCAGTGATACAATTCAATGACAATTACATAAATATTCAAGTTCATGATATAATAACACGAATCATACATAATTCCAATACATGAATGAGTGCAGAGACTCTCCTAACCTAACTCGACCCACAAAAGGACTCCAAACACCTCCGCCTAGCCCGAAACTCCAAAGATCAAACCTGCACACTAAAAGAATGGGGAGGGAGAGGGGTCAGTCTCTAGAAGACTGAGTGAGCAGGAGCGATACATATATATATATAAAACATGCACATGCAAGTCATAAATTCCGAACAAGGTTTTGTTGGCAATTAGTTCCCTAAAAGGGCAAGAGAATGATTAATCATTGTTCGGATTTTATGACTAATTCATATTAAATCCATTCCATTCATAAATCATACATAAATATAAGGCTCGGCGAGTGAGCGTGCACAACCTCCATCCAAACTCCGACCGTGTACGACAAATATCAATAATATATTAATTAGGCGATCATGCAATATATTATAATACACACAGACCATAAATCATATCATAAAACATATTCGTTTGGGCGATCCGGATCCCGGCATTCCCGCACGGTGCCTAATCATATCATAACATATTCATAAACATAATCATATCAATACCAACCTTCTTCCTCCGGGTTGGTGGTGGGTTTGCAAGACCCGACCACCTCCGTCTTTGACCAAAAGGGGTTACATGACTCCCCAGATGGCACTCAGCTCCCTTTCCCCGCCAATCTCCTGACGAGGTCCAGTACCGCTGTTTAAATAGTGGGACTAGTATATGGGATCCCCGTCAGCCCTTGCTTCCTCGGTTAGCCACATATACTAAGTCCCGGGGCCCGTGAACATATCGTATTTGCATACCCTCGCCAAAACATATCCATACATACATATGATACATATTATAAGAAATCATACCTTACCGTGTAACTCGGCATATGCTATATACGTACCTCTCCGTGTCATCCTAATCCATAGCTAGCATGACGACACACGGTTTGGAGCATAGCCTCATTACAAAACCATTTTCAAGCTTATATACGCTCATACATATAACTCGGAAGGATTTACTCGATAACTCCATTTGAAAATCATATATATATACATATAATCATAAGGTTTTGGCCAAAGCTTTTCACATAAGGGTTGTAGGGTTTATTACATAGCTAAAACGAAAACAACCCTCACCTTAACCGTGAAGTTACAAGGATCGAGCACCAAGTGCCTGACGATCAAAAGCTCTCCACCCTGGAGACAAACTGTACAAAAGACCACAAGACGTGTTCGTGAGACTCAAGACTCTAAATGAACCATATATGACGCACGGCAATGCTCAAACATGATATGAAGGCATAAAGATCATATTAAGTCATGAAAATCATATAACCAATTCATTCACTTGTTCAATCATAGATCCTTCAATTCATACTTCCAATCCAATAATTCAAGAATCCAAATAAGGGCACAGAACATGTTCAAGCTCGTCTATAATGTTACCATATACTTCATATTACATAACATAGCATATATTCAAGGTTTGGCAACAAGAAGAAGTGATAAGATATAGAAAATAAGCGAGGCGATTCATAAACGACACATAAACACCCATAACCGGCATTAAGTAAAAGCATGCCTATAGCACATCCAAATACCATGAAATTAAACCAAAATACTCCTAACACATAGTACAACAAGTTCATAGTTCAACATAAAGGGAGATAAAGTCATTAAGGATGGGAAACAAATCAAAAACCGAAAAGGAAGCAACACGGACTGCACATGGGAAGTGACACGGGGGTGTCACCAACCCTTGCCCAACTGAGCCACGGGCGTGGCTCAGTACAGAGCTGCCCAGAGAGTGTGACACGCCCGTGTCTCCCTCTTATGAGTAAATGAGACACGGGGGTGTCACGGTACAGAACTTGATCACCCTTTTAAATTTTTCCGGCAAAACTGAACCCAAACAAACTCAATCCAAAGACATACCAAATGAACTCCAAATGCTCTGAAACTTAATATGCAACATATTTGGCATGTTATGAACATTTTTCATTTAGAGTGCAAAGGCTAAATCACACGTTAAGATCATCGAAACCGTGAAACAAAACTGGGTCGCTACAATCGGACATATGAGCCCTAATGATTCTATCATGCCTTGATCAAGTGCTTAGGGCTTGAATTTGGATCTGAAACTTTGGGGAATGCATGCTAACATACTAAACAACTTATATACATCATATATATGCAAAATGGCACCATTTAAGGCACATTAGAATGACCAACAAACTCACATAGGCAACAGCAACAAATCTGTCAATGATCATGCATAAGAATAGGCCATGTATTTCGGTTTTGAGGCTTCAAATGGATCCAAATACTTGAAACATGAATGCTAACATATAAAGTAATGAGTGTACATCCACTCCATGCAATTTCACACGAAATGGAGACCATTTGATCAAGCAACCACACCATATTTCACACAGCAGTTCAAAAACAGGGGAAATAGTTTGATCATCAAGTTTGAAGCTCCATATCTCATAATTTCATAAAAGGAGCAAGAGATGAAATCAAGCATAATTGAGTAGAGAAGACATACATATTCATACCTTGAAGTTTTGGTGAAGGAAGATGGTGATTTAAGCTCAAAATCACAAAGGATGGCTTAGGGTTTCTCTCCTTCCTCTCTTCTCCCTTCTCTCGATCAGTTGCAGAATGATAGGAGATATTTTGGCTCGGTTTTTGCAGCTAAAAGGGTAGGAGAAAGGGTTAACCCATGGTAGATAAGTCATGGTTAAGGTGTGGTTAAGTTAAGAGGGGTTATGGGGTCCCACCATGAAGACTAGTCAACATAAGGGCTCTTCTTGCACGAGTTGTCCGTTACGGTTGGATTTTGGAGGTCTTAATGATCTCAAAAAGGTATGAGGCTTCTTCCATTGTCTCCGAATCGTCGATACGAAGGCAACGGAGTTGACGGAATTCGAATCCGAATTCCCGAGCTCAAGATATCACGGACGGAACCAAGGGTGCGCTAATTGCTCGTTAGCCCCCGACTTGGTTCCAAAAATCAAAATAAATTCATAACCACGTCAATTGAATCCGAAAACATAAACCGAGCACATAGGCATATTCATAACACACATATTTACGACATATTAAATTTTCACGCCAATCCAGTATCATTTCATATAAGAACGAAGTAGAAATAAAACACTCAAGCGCATGAACGAATTCATATTGTTATAAATAAATTACTAAACTTAAATTCCGTATTAATTAAATTAAATAACAAGAGTTTACGGTTTTAAATCAAATAAAAACACTTATAAACAATTAATCATATAATTAAATACTTAATTTGCGAAATTTTTAAACAAATACGTCATATTACTTAAACTGAAAAACGGGGGCGTTACACTCACATTCCTGAAAAGCTAAGGAAAAAGCTTGATGATAGAGGAGAAAAGTGCATCTTCATAGGTTATGACAAAAGAAGTAAGGCCTATAGACTGTATAATCCTCTTACTAAGAGATTGATTATCTTAAGAGATGTCGAGTTTGATGAAGCAGATTATTGGAGATGGAGCAAAGAAGAAAAAAAAGTTGAAGGACTATTCTTTAGTGATGATAAAAATGATGATGATTTTGTTGAAGATGATGAGCATGGCAGTGACCAAAGTCCTGATGCAACAACCCCTTCATCACCAACAAATGGCAGTAGCAGCAGCACCTCAGATGTAGAATCCACAAAAACACGAAGTCTTAATGACATCTATAATTCTACAGAACCCGTGGAGACATCGTTTGATTATTCATTATTTTGCTTAATGACAGAATGTGATCCAGAAACTTTCAAAGAAGCAATAGAAGATACAAAATGGAAGAAGGCAATGGATGATGAAATTGCAGCCATAAAAAGAAGCGATACATGGGAATTGACAAACTTACCAGAAGGGCGCAATCCTATTGGAGTCAAATGGGTGTACAAGACAAAGACTAATACAGAAGGAAAAGTGGAGAAGAATGAAGGCCCAATTCAGATTTATGTTGATAACAAGTCTGCTATTTCACTTGCCAAGAATCCAGTATCACATAGCTGAAGCAAACACATTGATACAAAGTATCATTTCATCCGAGAGCAAGTGAAAAATAAAAATGTGGAGCTGGTCAGTTGCAGGACAAAAGATCAGTTAGCGGATATCTTTACGAAGCCACTGAAAGCAGATACATTTTACAAGCTCAAAGAAAAGCTCGGAATGAGAATCAGGTTTGAGGGGGAGTGTTACAATTTTCAAACCCCTTCTAGAAATGTCTTGAAGATCAATTACAAATCCAAATTTGACAAGGAACTAGGAATCCAAATTTGACAAGGAATCAAGAATACAAGTTTGACAAGGAATTGGGAATACAAATTTGACAAGGAATTGCTCAAGAAATTTCATGAAGATAAGGCAACGAAGCGTGAGTTGGCGTGATCAAGAAATGTGTAGAAACACTAAAGCTTGTAGTAGCAAAATTGAAAGCAAACTCCAAGATGCTAGAGACTTCTTTAATAACGGTTAGTATTAGTATAAATATAGGTTAGATGTATCTTATAAAAAAGTTAGAAAAATTAGAAAAAAAATGTGGATGTAAAAACTAGCCGCAGCTAGTTTGAAGAGAAAGAGAAATAGTTGAGGACTTGTACTCTTGTATCTATATCTTGTGAGAAATAAAGATTTAGCATTTTGGGCACATCAACGCTCCCATCATCTACCATCCATTTACACGTTGATTTCTGTTTCTAGAAATCTTCCTCCATCGAAAGCAAGTTCTGCAGGTTAGCTGTTTTCCGATTCATATTTGCTAAAGCGATTTCTCCCGGGTCAAGGTCATATTCCTATTCCGCCTCCTTCGCCTTGTCTTCCGCCTCTTTGATTCAGTCGAAAATGTTCCCAAACTCTACTAAATATATTTAATAAATGAAAAGACATATGTAAAAATTATAGACAAGAACCTAAAAGATCATCCAGTTTTGTCGGTGGAGCATCCTAGACGTAGTAATCATCTTGAAACTTGTGAACTATTCTCGCCAATTTATCTGTCATCATGTTTCTTTCTCTAGGAATTTATTTAATTCAAGTTTCGTAGGGCCTTTGGAATAAACCATGTCAATTAAAATTACATTTCTCTTTTGTTCCATTTCTATATCCTCCTTTGTTATCCATTTCAAGACCATTTTCGAATCAATCCCCACATTAGTCTTTGAAAAGCACCTTTTCCTAGTTAGTGTTAATCTTTCACGTAATAACTTTGCTACATTATTAAAACTCTATTAAGTTTCATAGCGTATCCTAGCACCCATCTTTAGCTGTCATCTCGAATGACGCCCCTGTCATCTCAAATGATGCCCCTGGTTATAAAAGCTCAAATCCGAGTTTAGTTTCACCAATTCTCTCTCGGGTTTATTCCACAACAACTCAGTGCATATTTTTCTTTTGTCTGTATTTTTTGTCCTCACTGATTAGTGTTGAGGTGTCAATTAACTCTTTTATGTGGCGAAGAATGACGCTTGTAAGTTTCATAACATTTTGATAGCTCCACCAGTTCCATATTTTCTAAAGATTCCAGAGCGTCAAGATCAAGATAATTCACGCATGATATTGTTTTTTTTTAGTAGGTAATGGAATAATGCCCTCGATTAGTTAATAAGAATTCAATCATAGAGGAAACATACGAATCAATTACATGCGTGCTTATTAATTTACTGAGAAAGGTGAATATAGAAACACATAATATTACTTTTGAAATATAATAACTATTCAATAATGTCATGAAACAATTGTAAGATGAAAATAGAAACATTTCTAAGTAATTTCAATAGTTTTATTACTGCACAAGGTTGCAGATTTCTGCTTCTGACATTTCCATAGTTTTAAACTTGTAGTTGCCATTGACCTGCAATAACAAAAACACTCTACCTCTCTCAAAGCCCAATGACAAGATGTTATCATACCCATTTAAAAACACATAATTGGCCATAATAAACATAATAATATTAACATGGGCATACTCAAAATAAAGAAGGCGCTCACCGATAGTGTGTGTTGGGAAAACGAGATAGAAACGCAGCCGAAATTTAAAATTTTTCCCAAAAGATAAAATCGAATCTTGCAATTCCTATTCCCATATTCGTAGAGATCAAGAAACTCACTTAGATAGTAGCTTTCTTGACACGTTCTAGTCGCCCAAGAACGCTCTTCACGCGGCTTGATCCCCAAAAGCTCCTTCGAATCTTTCAAGACTTCACGATAGTAGTCCTCTAGAGAATTAGTCCACCAACTTCGACCACGATCCAAATAGGGAGGATGCTAGTTCTATATTCGGTGTTTTGGCTTTAGGGTTTAGTGTATAACATTTTGGTGAAGGAGAATTTGCTATCATCCCCTTATGGGGTTCGAACCCCACATATATATAACACAAGGGGTTCGAATCCCTTTGCTTGTTGGGCAAGGGTTTCCTAAACCCTTTTGGTAAGGGATTTCTAGCTTGGAGAGAAAGACTCTTACTTTGACCAAAAGTCTCCTTTTGACCAACTTGTCAAGCAAGAAAAATATCTCTCTCTCTTAGATATTTTATTTTACTTTATTTATTAAATAATAAATAACTTGAAAACTAATAATTAATTAATTCATAATTTATTATTTATTAGACTTTATTTCTCCAAATTAGAACTTCAACATTAATTCATAATTAAATTAAAGTTCATTAAATAATTAACATATTAATTATTTAATATATACACGTGTCCCTAAGGACAAGTGTCATCCACGCGTTCCACACGTGTGATTCACACGTGTGGGTCCCACCATTCTCTTAATGGTTCGGCTCGTTTAATTGATTCAAGTCTTAACCCACGTGACCGGGTTGTTGTGTGTGACCCTCTAGGTTCTTAATTCAATTAGCAGTGACCCTAATTAATTAATTCCTAATTAATTAATTAGTCCACAGATCATACAACCATAGTCTAGCAACAGGTGTATGACCCCTAGCTGAATAAGAATGTCTCAATTCGAAAGAACCTTTAAGTCATCGACATATGTAAGATATAATCCTCCTACGTCCCATCTCTCAATCAAGATCTAGGGTAAGGGAATAATTAGAACCCTAATAATCTTGATCTTAAAGTCAGATGCATTTCATATCCATTTGATCTCAATCCAAGAAACTCATTTCTTGATGTCCTGATCCACTGTCTTGGCCAAGGACTCCTAGATGGCATATGAATGACTTACACAATAAGAGATCAACTTGCTAATGCAAGTGTAGGTCCTTTATCGATTCTCATATGCTTTCATGCGCCACTTGTGCAATCCAAGCATAAGTCTTGAATCTGTTGTCTAAGGCGACACCCTTTAAAGCTTATACCTAAGAACACGGAGTTAGCCCATAAAGTATCAATGGAATCTCAAGTCTAAGGATCACTTAATCACATCAATGACTCTTGAAATATTTTCTAATCTGAAAGTTTATATTTCCGGAAATAGAAACTTCCTTTCCCATTTAGGAATCTTCTCACACGGGGACACCTCAGTGTACTTACTTAGAATAAGCAAGCACCCCCATGTATCCCGCACGTATCAACAATACACTTTGTACCCCATGAAACAAGGTGGACCTTCTTAAGGGCATGATCACACGAGCAAGCCTCGAACGAGTCAAGTTGACACTGCCACTGTCTTTAGGACTCATCAGCTTGGAACTTATGTGGTATAGGGCTCGTCTCATGAACCATTTTGCCTAAACGATTGATTCCTATAAGTCATATTGATTAGGGGAGTTCTAATACATACGCAGTTAAAGTAAACATACAATCAAACAAGAGCATATGAAGAAGTGTTGCCTTAATTCGTATTATTCAAAGATTGTCAGTGATTTACAAAAGGAAAGTACTAAAGCAAACTATTACATTGGCTTTCAGGGCACTTTTCCTCACAGTGTGTATATTGTTAGAAATAGTACCCTTAAAGCAATATTTATGCTTTACTATTTCCTTGTAAAATCACAAACAGTCTTTGAATAATAAACGAGGTGATTTTGTTCAAAGCTAATCACTTCTTTATGTGCTTATTTATGTCTGTTTGGGTTTGACTGTGTTTGCATGTTTTGAACTCCTCTAATCCGATGAGGCCGTTAAGAACTTTACCCTTATGGGAACAGCACATGAAACAAGTTCTTAACTCCATAGACGAGGATTAGAAACTTCCCAAGTCGATGAGTTCGATAGACAGTAGGAGTGTCGACTTTGACTCTGTTGAGACTTGCTTATGTGATTATGTGACGCCCCGAGCGTGGAGTTATCACATCCCCCGCACTAGAACCCAACACGTATATGAAATGGAGAGTCCATATACGTGCTAAGAACTAGCGAACGGAAGACACTCTAGACCACTTCTAGTTAGGCGGCGCTAAACAGACGGTTAACAACAATTAAACGCATAGCGGAAGCAACTCATCAAGTAAACAATAATTCAAGAGTTAGCATTTACTAGTTTACAAAAATCAAATTCACTACTAACATAACAAAAGTATTGTAGCAGCTAATTCAGTATTACATCCCATGACAATATCATTTTTAAAAAAACCATACGTGAAAGCATCAGGACCAAGACTCGACTCAAAAGAAAGCTAGACAACCCAAAGCCTAGTTGACTCCAACCTGCAACCAACAAGGTAACAAGAAACAGAACAAGAGAGGGTCAGTCAAGCAACTGGTAAGGCGGAAGGAATATAATAGATATATAGACAATGCAATAGGTAGAGATATGCAATGCAATAACAAGCTGCCTCGATCCGATATAGCCTCAATTTTCAATAATAAAGTCATCAATTACTTTAGTCTCAATTTCAAGAACAAGACAATCATTTATTTTCAAGAACGATGGCATATACCGGATTAAGGGTTTCAAGCAATCAGTGGGTACCGAGTTATACCCTTTCTCCAACCTTTACTCCACAAGACAAGAACAAGAACAATAACAAGAAACCATTCTTCTACCTCCGGGTGACGGAAGAGGTAGCGAACCCCTAACCATCCAAGAACACTCGAGTCATAGCCCATTTCGGTACTATGCTCCTTCGGCATCCATTGCCGGTCACAGGCGACATGTGGTATCAACTACCTCCGATGATAGCACAGTCCCCCGTAGAGGTCGCGAGATAAATTTACCGTCAGCCCATGCTTTCCCTGCTCCTCTTCCCACGTTGCCTCAGGCCCTTACCCCACTCAAATAGTGGGCCCCCATCGAAACATGCGAATGGGGATTTTCAAGAACAAGTACTCGTTTATGCAATGCATGCAAGAACCTTTCCATTTTCACAATTTAAAGTCATGAACACACGCACAAGAATCTATATGTATAACCCATTTTGTACTTGAAATCCATTTACAATAAAAATCGAGAATATAGTATTCAATCACGTATTTATTAGATAGGTATACATACATGTATAATATTTCACATGCGGGGAAACAATTGCAATTCGTGTAGGCTATACGGGTATAGGTTGTTGGCTACATCAAGAAGATAAACCTCACCTTTTCACCTTACCGACCGTTTACCAAAAGATGGTGAGAGAAGTAGTTGACCTTACTTAACCAGAACATGACCTATTTGAAGTGGACATGTGTAACGAGACATGACACGTGAGACTTAGACTCAAAGGACCAACTAGAGACGCTCGGCAATGCAAAAAAATGTCATGAAATGATATGAGTATAGATTCATATGTAACGATACTATAATTATGCACGGAATGACAAAATTGAGCAATCATGGCACTTTAAGAATTAACTATCACATTGAAGATCACTTAAGGCAAGTTTAGTCGTCTTTTATGTAACTTTAGTAAAATAATAAACTCATATAAGAGCATTTACACTTGAAATAAAGAGTATATAACACATATGATGTTCAATAAACGGAAATAAACAATGAAAAATGCAAGCAAAACTCGGCAAAGCTGACAGTTTTCTCCAAATGCGAAAGATGTAAAGAATTTGGTATATCTTAAGATTGAGGAGTCGGAATTAGTTTTTGTTTGTTGGAAATGAAAGTAGACAAATAGGGCTTTCCAGCCATATATAGTTCAAATTTTAGTTCAAAGTGTATCAAAAATGGCATAGGTGCAAAGTTGAGCAATTGCAGATTTCCGGTAGATTGGCGACACAATTTTGAATCGATCATATCTCCCTCCTCAGAAATGATTTTAAAGTGATTCCAATTGGATAATTCTCTACACTTAAATTAGTTTCAGTGGTCCAAAAATCAGCTCATTTGGAGTTCATTTGAGGGGGTACCCGGCCGGGTAAAGTCTAAGGTAAAAATTCCCCGGCCGGGGAAAAATAGTCCAGAAAACCCCCTGTGTAAGAGTACCCGTCCGGGTACTTTTCCTTCATGAATTTACCCGCCCGGGTAGAGTATTTTCAGTTGAAAACTGAGAAGAAACAGGGGCAAACAGGGGAGGAAAGGAAAAGGGAGCAAAAGGGTTCAAGCTATCACCCAAACTTGTAAGGATACACTTAGAATCAAGTATTCTCAACTCCTAACACATAAAAACACATTTAGGAACATTCAAGGAGCAAATATATACCAAAAACTCATGCTTATTATTCATCATCATCAACCTCAAAACACATCAACTCCATTAATGAACCTCCAAGCTTTCCTAACTTATGATTCATACATGATAGCTTCTTAAATTCTTCTTAGCACATGATTTCTAGCATAATTACTTCTACCACTTCCTCCTAACATGCTTTTCCATATACTTCTCCATCATAACCTAGCTTCCATGGCAACATATTCATATCATGCAAGAAACGCATGCTTATGCAAGAATTAAACCATGGAAATATGTTTATGCATGAAGAAAAGCATGGATTCTACCTTGAATTTAGAAGAAATGAACTTGAGATGATGGTGTGTGAGTGAGGGGAATGAATCGTGAGATGAGGGAGAGAAGAAGAAGGAGAAGAGCTTGTCTTGTATTCTTGGAAAATCTTGGAATGAAATGGAAGACAATGATACTTATTAAAAGTATACAAACATTTAATTAAATGTATGAGTCATAAAGTGATTCTTGACTTTAATTCCTAATTTAATTAGCTATCCTTCATATTATATGGTTTATGCAATTAAGTTCTCACATTCTTGCATTAGGAATACACAAATCCAATTAAAGTCCACTTAGGTATTCATACTTTGCAAATTTGGCAATTAAGGACAAGTAGTTGGCAATTAATACATCGAACGAATATAACATAAACTCTCAGACATTCACACATATTTTACCTATTTCGAAAGATGGGGCGTTACAATCTCCCCCCCCCCCCCCCTTTAAAGAATCTATCCTCAGATTCTATGGATTGACCACGATATCAACATTTGTAACAGCTAGGCATAAAGAAACAGCAATAGCATACGCAATGAATAAGTGTACGATACTCGGATCACACAATGTATGGATGGTATGTCATGCATGTATATGGTACCTTTCACCACAGCGTGGAGGCATTATCCTGTAAAATAAACTTGAATTGATATGCATGAGGATTAGTATGCACATAGCAAATTTAAAACATAATTAAGTAATAATTCAATCATAAGACAACCAAGAGCATGTTATTCTTATGCTGAGTAACCTAGACCGACAGACACGACACTAGAGCCCGGTTGTTGCAACCTGGAGCTCTGATACCACTTAAAGATGTGACGCCCCGAGCGTGGAGCTATCACATCCACCGCACTAGAACCCAACACGTATATGAAATGGAGTGTCCTTATACGTGCTAAGAACTAGCGAACGGAAGATACTCAAGACCATTTCTAGCTACGCGGCACTAAACAGACGGTTAACAACAATTAAACGCATAGCGGAAGCAACTCATCAAGTAAACAATAATTTAAGATTTAGCATTTACTAGTTTACATAAATCAAATTCACTACTAACATAACAAAATTATTGTGGTAGATAATTCAGTATTATATCCCATGATAATATCATTTCTAATAAAACCATACATGAAAACATCAAGACCAAGACTGGACTCAAAAGAAAGCTAGACAACCCAAAGCCTAGTTGACTCCAACCTGCAACCAACAAGGTAACAAGAAACAGAACAAGAGAGGGTCAGTCAAGCAACTGGTGAGGCGGAAGGAATATAATAGATATATAGACAATGCAATAGGTAGAGATATGCAATGCAATAACAAGTTGCCTCGATCCGATATAGCCTCAATTTTCAATAATAAAGTCATCAATTACTTTAGTCTCAATTTCAAGAACAAGACAATCATTTATTTTCAAGAACGATGGCATATACCGGATTAAGGGTTTCAAGCAATCAGTGGGTACCGAGTTATACCCTTTCTCCAACCTTTACTCCACAAGACAAGAACAAGAACAATAACAAGAAACCATCCTTCTGCCTCCGGGTGACGGAAGAGGTAGCGAACCCCTAACCATCCAAAAACACTCGAGTCATAGCCCATTTCGGTACTATGCTCCTTCGGCATCCATTGCCGGTCACAGGCGACATGTGGTATCAACTACCTCCGATGATAGCACAGTCCCCCGTAGAGGTCGCGAGATAGATTTACCGTCAGCCCATACTTTCCCGGCTCCTCTTCCCACGTTGCCTCAGGCCCTTACCCCACTCAAATAGTGGGGCCCCATCAAAACACGCGAATGGGGATTTTCAAGAACAAGCACTCGTTTATGCAATGTATGCAAGAACCTTTCCATTTTCACAATTTAAAGTCATGAACACACGCACAAGAATCTATATCTATGACCCATTTTGTACTTGAAATCCATTTACAATAAAAATCGAGAATATAGTAGTCAATCACGTATTTATTAGATAGGTATACATATATGTATAATATTTCACATGCGGGGAAACAATTACAATTCGTGTAGGCTATATGTGTATAGGTTGTTGGCTACATCAAGAAGATAAACCTCACCTTTTCACCTTACCGACCGTTTACCAAAAGACGGTGAGAGAAGTAGTTGACCTTACTTAACCAGAACATGACCTATTTGAAGTGGACCTGTGTGACGAGACATGACACGTGAGACTTAGACTCAAAGGACCAACTAGAGACGCTCGACAATGCAAAACAATGTCATGAAATGATATGAGTATAGATTCATATGTAACGATACTATAATTATGCACGGAATGACAAAATTTAGCAATCATGGCACTTTAAGAATTAACTATCACATTGAAGATCACTTAAGGCAAGTTTAGACGTCTTTCATGCAACTTTAGTAAAATAATAAACTCATATAAGAGCATTTACACTTGAAATAAAGAGTATATAACACATATGTGGTTCAATAAACGGAAATAAACGATGAAAAAGGCAAGAAACGAGCATTTAGGCAAAACTTGGGAAAGCTGACAGTTTTCTCCAAACGCGCAAGCTGTAAAGAATTTGGTATATCTTAAGATTGAGAAGTCAGAATTAGGTTTTGTTTATTGGAAATGAAAGTAGACAAAGAGGGCTTTCCAAGCCTATATATCTCAAATTTTAGTTCAAAGTGTATCAAAAATGGCATAGGTGCAAAGTTGAGCAATTGCAGATTTCCAGCAGATTGGTGACACAATTTTGAATCGATCATATCTCCCTCCTCAGAAAATATTTTAAAATGATTCAAATTGGATAATTCTGTACACTTAAATTAGTTTCAGTGGTCCAAAAATTAACGCATTTGGAGTTCATTTGAGAGGGTACCCAGCCGGGTAAAATCTAAGGTAAAAATTTCCCGGCCGAGGAAAAACAGTCCAGAAAGCCTCCTGTATAAGAGTACCCGCCCGGGTACTTTTCCTTCATGAATTTACCCGCCCGGGTAGAGTGTTTTCAGCTGAAAACCGAGAAGAAATAGGGGAAAACAGGGGAGGAAAGGAAAAGGGTTCAAGCAATCACCCAAACTTGTAAGGATACACTTAGAATCAAGTATTCTTAACTCCTAACACATAAAAACACATTTAGGAACATTCAAGGAGCAAATATATACCAAGAAATCATGCTTAATATTCATCATCATCAATCTCAAAACATATCAACTCCATTAATGAACCTCCAAGCTTTCCTAACTTATGATTCATACATGATAGCTTCTTAAATTCTTCTTAGCACATGATTTCTAGCATAATTACTTCTACCACTTCCTCCTAACATGCTTTTCCATATACTTCTCCATCATAACCTAGCTTCCATGGCAACATATTCATATGATGCAAGAAACTCATGCTTATGCAAGAATTAAACCATGGAAATATGTTTATGCATGAAGAAAAGCATGGATTCTACCTTGAATTTAGAAGAAATGAACTTGAGATGATGGTGTGTGAGTGAGGGGAATGAATCGTGAGATGAGGGAGAGAAGAAGAAGGAGAAGAGCTTGTCTTGTATTCTTGGAAAATCTTGGAATGAAATGGAAGACAATGATACTTATTAAAAGTATACAAACATTTAATTAAATGTATGAGTCATAAAGTGATTCTTGACTTTAATTCCTAATTTAATTAGCTATCCTTCATATTATATGGTTTATGTAATTAAGTTCTCACATTCTTGCATTAGGAATACACAAATCCAATTAAAATTCACTTAGGTATTCATACTTTGCAAATTTGGCAATTAAGGACAAGTAGTTGGCAATTAATACATCGAACGAATATAACATATACTCTCAGACATTCACACATGTTTTATCTTTTCCGAAAGACGGGGCGTTACAGATTATGTCCTTTTGAAGGATCATTCAGTTTCATGGGATGATAAGTGCACACGATGATGCGTTCATAATACATAAGTGAGATTGTTACAAGAACTTCATCACTGAGATGTCCCTCGTGAGAACATTCCTAAATGGGAAAGAAAGTCTCCTAGAAACTTCCAGATTAGGAAATATCTCACAGGTCAATGACGTGATTAATAATCCTTTGACTTGAGATTCTGTGATGTCTCATATGAGCTAACTCTGTAATCTTTTGTAACACCCCAAATGGAGGATGCCACATCCCCCGCACTAAGACCCATACCCGGTCACGAAATGGAAAGTCCATGCCCGAATCCGAATCAAAGCGAACGGGAGGCCAACTCACACACTAGGCTAGGCGGATCTAACTCGACAGATACAGAGCGCGGAAACAATTTAAATAATCAAACAAGATAGCGGAAGCATTTAAATCAACATTCAAAACAAGTGACGGGTTCAACTAGCATAGATACCTAGTCCCGAATATCGACAAGCATAACAGGTGACGGGTTCCACTAGCATAAATACCTAGTCCCGAATGTCCGATCAACATAACGCAATAATCATCAAGTGCCACACAGGGCCGAATACGAATGCCACACAGGGCTACAGAAAGGCAAAGTATAATCTCAAGTCTACAAATCATGACATAAGTAAAGTGTATGAAAGACAAATGCAACTAGAAAGGCTAGACCGAAGAAGTGTAACTCAAATGACTCACTCCCGCCTAGCAAACGCCAACAGACCTGCAACTAAAAGTTTAAATAAGGGGTCAGTCAACTTGACCGAGTGAGGGGGCTAACACACACCCACAATATATATATATATAGCGAGCATAACACAGAATCAAAGGATGGACTCATGAACCGGGGATAGGTGTTGCATACCAAAACATTTCGAAATAACCCAAATAAATATAGATATAAGTTTAGAAACCATTTTCCAGGAGGACTCTATCCCGATTCATAATTCCATAACATAAAAGAACACATGCTCGGCGAGTACGAGCTTCCAACCTTTACTCCTCAGAATCACAAATCAAAAACAATCCAACCGCTACACCAGTGATGGAGGAGATGTACCGTCCCCAAACCATCTATAAAGCCGTCTAAAAATAGACTCACCCTCAAGGGGTAGCGAACCCACAAGAGTCCTCCCCGGCCTTAGCCGAAGGCTCAAGATACCACACCTTCCCTACAACAGGGGTCGCGTGAAGATATCTCAAATGGAACTACGCAATGGATAAATGCCCCGACGGCCCTAACCGTCCCGGGGGTACCCATTCCCGCAGCTCACCAGGATCAGATCCACACACAGATCACAACGGATCACAACAGAACAGATCACTACCGATCACAACAGAATAGATCACAACGGATCACATACGCCAAACTTTCATGGCAATCTTGCTACATAAACACAACACAATGGTTTTTCCAAAATAGCTTACATATGCTTCAAAAATTGGTTTTTATACATATTCCTACGCGATGGAATTTAAGCCCATAGACACCCACCCACGCAGAACCCACGCGATGGAATTTAAGCCCGTAAGCACCCCACGCAGAACCCACGCGATGGAATTTAAGCCCGTAAGCACCCCATGCAGAACCCACGCGATGGAATTTAAGCCCGTAAGCACCCATCCACGCAGAACGCATGCAAGGTCATAAACATATCATATCCAACACATACGTATTTATAGTAAGGTATACTTGCATACAAGGGTAGAAATCAGCATGTAAAGGCCATAGGTCGCATAACTATACAAAATCCTAAACCGCACCTCGTAGTAGTAGAGTCTGAGAGTGTGAAGGGCCAAACACTCTAAACCTCGGGCCCACCGGCACCACCAAACTCTGTGACAAGACATACAGAAGCCCAGACTTAGACTCTATATGAACCAAACAAGACGCACGGCGTTGCTCAACATGATCTTGGTTATGCATAAGTGTTCATGTTGTGCTTGGATAAGGTGTCGTGGTGTTATGGGTCGCACTTGGAGATAAGGTTGTGACCATAACTTGGCGGCGTTGGTTGCGGGCGATTCGGGAATATCGTCCCGCTGGTGTGGTGAAGATGAAGGCCCTAACGAAGTGGGATCGGAATACTTCTTGATATGTGTATTCCTTGATGTATGAGGATGGTCTCCACCAAGTTTGGGGTCATTCCGAGTCCGTTAGGGCTTTGGAGTTGTGGTGCGACCGGGAGGCGGTGGGCAGCGCGGGGTTGGCAAGAGTACTCTGAGCAGGCGGATCAAACGAAGAAATTTCCTTAAGATATTTTATGGGGAGCTTCCTCCATGTGTTGGGGTGCTCTCTATGAAGTTTCAAGTCATTTGGACACCGTTTGAGCAATGAACAAGCCTTGACAACAATCTGCTGTCACAAAGGGGTAGTTGCGGAAATTCAGCATATTGCGAGGGCAATTCCCGAACGATGGAGTCTCGGATGGGGCTCTAAGTGTATGGGATGTTTATTGAAGTCAAGGGCTTCGTTTGAGCGAAAACGGCGGGCGATTTGGAAGTCGGATGCGGGATTTATGGAAAATCCGCGCTGCTCGGCTAGCACGAGTGTCTAGTGGCGAGACAAAGGAAATTTTTTTTAAGAGTACTATAAGCAGGGGCGACGCCACCTACAAAGAAGTGGGGTCGATTGACCCCACTGGAAAAAAAAAAATTTATTCATGTATTTATATATATTTTTTATTTTTTTATTTTAAAAATAACTGTTTTGACCCCACATAAAAAATAAAAAAATTGTATTGACCCCCTTAAATTAAAATTAGTATAATTAAAAAAGTTCATGACCAAAAAAATAAAAATAAAAGTCTATTATAGACTTTATAATTTTCTGTAATTTTAAAACACTTTAAGGAGGTCTTAAAAAAAAAATACGTTAAGGAAACTATAAAAATAAGAATTTATGAGATAAGCCATTATTTTCAACCGTTTTTGAGTATTTGGAAAACATATTTCTGCTTAAATTATGGAGAAAATCTAGAAGCAACCCAAGATATACTTTTAGATTAATAAGAATATACATTTTCTCTGAATTTATTTAAAATTCTATTTTGTGATTAAAATATTAATATTCTTAAATTAATATTTTACATACAAATACAAGATTATAGGTTAATTACATCTTTTCCTTTTCTATTCTTTGTATATTTTTTTCTCTTCTAATTCGTAATTTCAAAAAGTTTTATAACTAAAAAATCTTCAAACAAGGTAAATTTTCCCTTTTCTTGAATTTTATAAATTTATAAACAAAGGTACATATAGAATATTATATGTGTGATTAATTACAAATAATTGTATACAAAATTATAATATTTTATGATAATTTTTATATTACTATAATGCTTAAATCATATTATAATACACATAAATGTTTCAAAGTATTTCAAGATAAATTAGTAACTTCGTAAAGTTAAAAGTGATTATCAACTTTTATTTTCACTTATTATTTTTCTGCTTATCATTTTTCCTTTCCATTCACTAGATGCTTTAACTATGGCAATATTTTTTTCTCCACCCGATCAACGAAAATAAATAACATATATAATAATCAGAAATCGTTCAGTACGCTAATAATGACAGTTTACAATTTTCGATTGAGAAACGACTGTTTTAACCTTATGAGAAGAGTTTGTAAACATTTCTTTAGACATGGACGTATATAGTACAAATAAAAAAATCGTAGAGGATAATTATAAAATAAATATTTTATTTTTTAATAATATTTATTTTTTTATTAGTAGTTAAATTTTGAAGATAATTTTAAAATAAATATTTTAAATAATATTTTATTTTTTAATAACATATATTTTTTATTAGGAGTAAATTGTTTTGCCCCCACTGTCCGAGAATCCTGGAGTCGCCCCTGACTATAAGGGGGGCATGCATTGGTGAGCATCGGCCAGCCCTTCCCGTGCTGTGATGGCACTAAGCGAGCACCATGCCGGCAAGGGCTGCTAGCATGGGCCAGCACTAGGAACCTAAAAGAGGAACTTAGTGTTCTCGGGCGGTTTGGGAACCAAACGAGCGGCGTGGGACGGTGGGGTCCGCGTTGGGCATCAGTTAGGCCACAGAGGTTATGTATGAGTTCCCGCTAAGCCCAGCGGGCTGTCCCTTTGTTGCTAGACCCGAGAAACACCTCAAGTTGAGTGATCGGGATAAGTTCTCCAAAGTCCCGCGAACTAACTCGTGGATAAGTGCGAAGGGTTCACACACGACACGGTGGTCCGTAGGCTTAAGATATGCGATTGTTGGGCAACAACGCATAGTGGGCATGATGACAAGTTGCCTATGTGCTTGAAGACAAGTCCTAAGCTTCGTGCGGGACGATTGTGGGTTGATGGCAAGTTGAATTAGCCTTGGACTTACGAGTTACCCTACTCGGGCGAGAAGCAAGCAAAGGCGCCGAGGCGCACCTAAGACCGAAGTGTCCCGAGCGAGCGACGAGCACGAGGATTGCGTGTTGGGCGCGCTAGCGACCCTTCATGCCGTGACGGAGCACGTATGCTCCCGTGCCATCAAGAGATGCATTGTTGGGATCCGAGATTATGGGACGTATGGCAAACATGCTGGCTTGTAGAACATGAATGGGCGAGTACCGAACACGAAGTGCGGTACGAGTAAGCGTTCAGAAGCTATCGCTAGTGCGCGAATGATGCTAAGAAGAGCAAGGGTCATCATAAAGACTCGAGGATGGAAGGCGGACCGAAGGTTTTGGAGAACCTGAGGGAGCCTTACGGGCGAAAAATTGTTCCGCTGCACAAGTAAAAGAATCCGCCCGTGACACGTGGTCATTCAAGGCATATCAATGCTCAACAAGGTCATATTTACAAGCAACCGACACGCAATTCCATATCCAAAGATGCAAGATCAATTTAGGAAGTCAATGTATTCATAAAATGCATATTAAATCATCCAATGTTACAGGGTTCAATTATAATATTATAATTAAGCATCAAGTTCATGTCGAGTTATAAAGTGCATAAGTAAGAGCAACTTGATCATATAAACATACAAGGTTGTTGTACGTAGATGGCATGCTTGATACAATTAAAGAGTGCATCTAATTCACTTAAGATCATACTTTATAACTTCACAACATGTTTGGTACACAAGCTTAAGTCACATCCATGGTTTCATGAATATTACACTTACATCCCCTAAGTCATTTATAAAAGTTTAGAATTATTACACATACATCCCTTTAGTCGATTGCTAAGCATACTTGTTCATTTAAAGTGTTTATACAATTATTCAACTAGGAATTAATTACTTACAAGCATGAAAATTATCAATTTATCGTAATTCATAATATACCATTTTCAAGTAGTAAGAGTAAATCAAGATATTACAGTTCTAACTCCTATCATGCATCAAGTCTCAAGTTGTTCAAGCATCCTTCATGTATCTCTATTTTATATTTGAAACACAATTTACAACAATCTTATAATTGAAAACGTCTCAAATTCATATAGAGAAATCACAACATGTTCGTTCTTCTAAAATATCATTCAAGTTCATTTAGTCACATAAGAAATTAGTTTCTAAATATTACACTAACACCCCTTCGTATCTAAACACATAGCATAAATTCATCACATCGGGATTCAAATTGTAAATCGAAACATTCATACATATCACAATCCATTCAATACATGTTTTTGAATATGATTGGAATACATCTCGATCAACAAACCAACAATAAACAATTTATTTGCACTTAAAACAATTAATTCAAATAATCACAATTACACAAAATAATTCGTAATAAATAGATCGAGTGTCCGATTAACGAACGGAAAGTGGCGTTGAACTCACCACAATGAGAAGAACATTCTGTCCGAAGGTCGCCGGAGTGCCGCCACCGGAGCCGCCGGAAAGTCGCCGGGCCGCCACCGGGCCGCCGTCGAAAGTCGCCGGAAAAATCCCGAAAAATCAATCCTGAATGAAGTCTTCGTGCCCGTTCCAAATCCTCGATCAATTTCTGGAAATTCCAAGTCAATCTCCTCCAATTTCAGATCTAAGAACATAAAAACCGTAAAATCTTCAAACTCAAATTACTTCCAAACCGGTGAACCAAAATGCGATCCGAAAGAAGCGTTGTCTTACCCATGACGAGCTCTTCGAAAGCCCTAAGGTGGCTCGCCGGAAAAATCCTCGGAGCTAGCGCCTCCGCTGCACAGCCGCGATCCGCCGCCAAACCGCCGAATCTAGAGTCGCGTGATCACAAGATACTAGTTCTCTCCGTTCCGAACAACTTTCGTGAAGAGCCCGAGGCCAAAAGATGGCCGGAAAAGGGCCCCGTTGGCCGTCGAAGTTTCTGCCGCCTCCCACATCGCCGGAACCACCACCTACGGCCAAGATCTAGTGAAATTGATGCCGGAAATGAACTCAGGGGGTCGAAAAACCTTGGAAACCATCAAGCCCCGTAGAAAAACGCCGCTTCCGCCGCCGCCGTGAGCTTCAGGCGGCACGTGCGGCGCCGTCGTGGCCCGGATGGCCGCGCCGCCGATGTCAAACGGTGCGCCGGGAGATCTAGTTTCTGGATCTGGGGCGCGTGCCTCAAGTGGTGGCCGGAAACCACCGCGGGACGCCGGTGAAGTGGCGGTGGTCTGACACCTCCGCCGCTGCTTCTGAATTCAGGTGATAACTCCGCTACTGTTCGTCGTTAGGCCGTGAAATTGATATTCTTGTGTCGGTCTCGCCGAGATAATCGAAATGGACTATCCGTTTGTTGAATTCCGTCGAGAAACGATCGAGTTATGGGCTCGGAACCAAAGCCGCGCATATTACCCTCGGGAGAGAGAGTGGGAGAGGAGAGAGAGAGAGAAGAGAGAGAGAGAGAGAAAAGAGATTGGGAGAAATGTGTCTTGTGCACAAGCTATATACAACCGGGTATCCTTATCGCGTAGCAAAGTGAAATATCGCGTACAAATAATCATAAATAAAATTGGTAAAGTTACGAATAAACATTCAAGCTCCGAATTAATTTTATAAATTAAAATGAAAGAGATAGATTTACCAATTAGAGTTTAATTCAATTTAATTTTAGAAACCTTTCGTACAATTTAACGACACTTCGTAAACACATGATTGATAATTAGTCTCAAGAAATTCAAGTAAACCGAAATTAAACAAGTTAAGTAACATGATGGATTTAAAATCAACTTAACCATTAATTTTAGAATAATCCAAATGATCACATATTAAATTGGATTGACATTAAATCACATAATTCAAGAACTCTTAAATTAAACACACACAAGTGTAGAGACTTACTTGTTAATATCGTCAGGACGCCTTTCGAGAATACGGGGTGTCACATCTTTGATATAGGCTCAAAAGGCTGTCGCCATATAGACACCTAAACCATGGCCTATGTTGGGATTACACAAGTGACATATATAGAATTATTAGAGACCTACACTTGTTAAGAACAAGGATGATCTCTTACTGATTAAGTTGTTCGTAGTCCATTAAACATTAAACCCTTGGCCAAGGTGGATAAAAGATCAAGACATCAAGAAAATGAGATTTTCTTGGATTGAGATCTAAATGGATATGAAACGAACTTAACTTTAAAGATCAAGAATAACAAGGCTGAGAATATTCCCATGCCTTAGTTCTTGATTGAGAGATGGAGTTGTAGAAAGATCGTATTTCACTGATTGTCATTGACTGAAAGGTTCTTCGATTCATTTTATTATTGAGCTAGGGGTCACATACCTATTGCTAGATTACGGCGGTGTGATCTGTGAAGTGATTAATTAATTATGTGAATTAATTAAGTACTGTCACTGCTAATCGAATAATGAACCTAAAGGGTCACACAAAAATGTCAAAATACAAGGGTTATGGTAGGATGCTAATATGATTAATGAAGGATCAAATTGTTGATCGAAATGAAGCCACAAACACGTGGGCATTGCCACGTGTTAAGGACATATGACTGCTACGTGTCACGCAACCAGCATGGCTACCACGTGTCACGCACACGTGGTTGTGACGTGGCTTCACACGTGTGATTATTTCACACAAGAAATCTTTTCTAGAATTAATTAATTAAATTATAATTAATTAATTTTGATCTTTTAATTAATTGTTAAGACTATTCTCAAATTACTTAACCTAATAAATAATTAATTAGGAATTAAATTATTTATTAAATATTGACTTTTGACTTTAGCAAGTAAAGGTTGAAAAGTCAAACTTCCTATTGTAGGGGAGAGAAGGCATCTCTTGCTAGACTTGGAGAATAAGTTAAGAACTTATTATTCCAATTAAATTAATTAATTAGTGAGCAAGAAATCAAACTCCACAAGACTTGGAGAAGTCTCCTAGGGTTCGAACGTGTTTCTCTTATTCTTAGACCAACGTTCTTGAAGCGTTAAGTTTTTGAGAAAAATAAAAGAAAAGTTTTCAAAGTAAAATATCCTAGCCTAACACAAGCCATAGAACTAGCATTCTTACTAGCTTGATCGTGTTCTAGGACTGGTGTGGATACACTTTGGAGGATTACCTACTTTGGGATCTAATCGAAGGACGTTGGAGGGACATTCCGCTTGAAGGGTGTTTAATGGGCGGTATCGACATCACAAGAAAGCTTCAATCAAAGTAAGTTTCTTGAAACACCCTACGAAACGATACGAACATTGCAGGTCTTTTAGATCTACTTTTGGGAAAAAAAAATTAAACTTTCGTTGCGCATACTCTGCTGTTTTCCAACATATATTCTGTGTGCCAGGCCTCCCTTTAAGGTTTTCCCTAGCCTCGACCATGTTCCTCTTGCTTCTCCAAAGAAGCCTGATAAATAAGTAACAATAGATCATCATGCTTTTTTTCTCCTGACACGGAAGTTCCCACTTATCCACACACATGTACCCTTTAGCCTCGCTCGGCATTGGAGAACTCAAAAAGGACCAAGAAGTTTGTTCTTTTGCTCCTTTAGTTGCTAGGAAATCAGCTAATCCATTGCCTTCCCGGAAGATATGGGTCATTTTCACCTTTTTGATCAATATATTCAGTTCCACATTCCCAGCTTGTCCACGTCGAACTATCGCCATCACCGCTTGAGCATCGAGCTCAATCCAAAGGTTGGAGCAGCCAATATCCACTACTGCGTTAATCCCATGCACTAACGCCATCAACTCAGCCATGGTGTTAGTCGCGATCCTTATTCCATTCCCGAACGTGTATAATATATCACCCTCACAATTTCTAATAACTCCACCGATACCATCCATACCTGGATTCTCTCGTGATGCCCCATCCATGTTGTGTTTGAGCCATCCTTGCCGGGCCGAATCCACTTTACCATAATAATTTGACGCTCTTTCGGTTTCTGCAGCCGTAACCCAAATGAGCTAGCAATATGAATATCTCCTCTCCAGGTCCCTCGCTTCATCTTATTTGTCCGACCCCAACGGAGTATGTGTGTTTTGATTTGCCGTAGGATATTGGATGTGATGAAGACACCTCCGACATGTTTGACCCGGTTTCTCTCAAATTCCAATGTTTGGAATTGTTTGTCCTTCGACTTTATTAATTGTCATGGCAAAACAAAGTCTTATCGGGAATTGTTTTCGCTTGAATTGGAATGGGTATCCTTCATTCATAGCTGGGGAAAGTGGTATTCCTGGTATAAATACATGTTTGCCTGTATGTTGTCCAAAGACAATTTCAGCATCAATAACTTTATTCTTGAACTCTTTACATACCATTCTTGTGCCATTGCATAAGCCGTTTGATGGATCAAAATTCCTCAATAGAATTATAGGGCAATTTTTCTTAAGCACCAACTTATGAGGAGGTAGCACGTTTGGTGTCAAAGAATTCAAGAAATCTTCTTCGTAATTGTTATTTGCATCATCTGTTGCTTTGTCAAAACTGGTAAATGTTCTTGCTTCACCTAGAAATATGCTTATCAACTTATCATTTAGTTTATCAAGATGCTCATTTCTAGTAGCTAGTATTGCTCGATTTATCATATATTCAGCTGAATGAGCATTCTTTTTCATTGAAGGAAAAATTACTTCAATGAGATCTTGTGTCGAGTCTTCTTCATTTTCGTACTTAATAATCGTCTCTTTTGGTACCTCAATATTTCCTTCAATATCAGTTGGCTCATCACCATTTCCAATTCTAAGTAAGAACTCATCAAAATTAGGATCCTTCACAACCCTATATTTTTCAACAAAGTTAATTTTTGCATTTTAGGCCACAAATATGATTTCACCAAAATTGCAGAAATAGTTTGTGAGATCGTTCCTCTTGGGATAACAGGTAATACCTATCTAAAGTCTTCCCCGAATACCATTACTTTTCCACCGAAATACTTTTCATTTCTCATTATATCTTGAAGTAATCTATCAACATTCTCTATAGCCCATCGATGTGCCATTGGCTCCTCATCCCATCTTAGTAGTTGTGCTTTACGTAATAGCTCTGCAGTGCCAGATTGCTTAGAAATATCGCACTGACTTGAATCATTTGTATCTATTGGTATTTTAAAACGTGAATGTGTTGTTCTCCTTGTTAGGAATAGTGCCCTAGAAAGCCGATTGTATATCCGCTTTGTGCTTTTCCTTATTGTAATCACAGACAATCTTTGAATGAAATAACGAATTAAGGCAACACTTCTTTATATGCTCTTGTTTGGTATGCGTTTACTTTAGCTGTGTATGTATGAGAACTCCCCTAATCCTGATGACTTTAGGACTCTACCATTTAGGTGAAATGGTTCATGAAACGAGCCCTATATCACATAAGTCATGATTAGTAAAGTACTCCAAGCCGATGAGTCCTACAGACAGTGGGAGTGTCAACCTGACTCCTCTAAGGCTTGCTTGTGGGATCACGCCCTTAAGAAGGACCACCTTGTTTCATGGAGGTGCAAAGTGTATAGTTGATACGTACGTGATACATGAGGGTGCTTACTTTAACAAGTAAGTTCACTGAGGTGCCCCGTGTGAGAACATTCCTAAATGGGAAAGGAAGTTTCTATTTCAAGAAATGGAAACTTCCAGATTAGGAAATATCTCACGAGTCATTGATGTGATTAATTGATCCTTAGACTTGAGGTTCCTTGTCACTTTATGAGTTAACTCTTTAGTCTTAGGTATAAGCTTTAAAGGGTGTCGCCTTAGACAACTGATTCAAGGCTTATGCTGGGGCTGCACAAGTGACTCATGAAAGTGAATGAGAATCAAGAAAGGACCTACACTTGCATTTGCAAGGTGATCTCTTATTGTGTAAGTCATTCATATGCCATATGAAGTCCTTGGCCAAGGCAGTAGATCAAGACATCAAGAAAAGGATTTCTTGGATTGAGATCAAATGGATATGAAATGCACTTAGCTTTAAGACCGGATTATTAGGGTTCTGATTATTCCCTTGACCTAGATCTTGGTTGAGAGATAGTAAGTAGAAGGATTGTATCTCACATGAATCAATGACTTAAAGGTTCTGTCGAATCCGAACATTCCAATTCAGCTAGGGGTTAAACACCTGTTGCTAGACTGTGGTCGTTTTAATCTGTGGACTGATTAATTAATTAGTGAATTAATTAATTGGGGTCACTCCTAATTGAATTGAGAACCTAGAGGGTCACACACAACAACTTGGTTACATGAGTTGAGGCTTGAAAATGATTAAACGAGTTAATCGGGCCAAGAGGGTTCCACACGTGAGAAATCACACGTGTGGCTCACGTGAGTGACACGTGTCACTGTGACACTTGTCACACACGTGTGAATATATATATTATATATATATATATATGTATTAAAAAATTAAAGGTGTTAATTATTTAATAGACTTTGGTTTAATTTTGAATTAAAAAGAAAGTCTTATTTTGGAGAAAATAATCTAGTTAATTAATTACGAATTAATTAATTAGATAAAAATAAGTTATTTATTTTATAATAAATAAAGTATAAAATTATCCAAAAATAGTTTGGATATTTTTAGCTCTCTTAAAAGTTGACTTGAATTAGAATTCAAAGTCAAAGTTGGAAAATACTTGATGATCAAGTAATAGGAGAGAGAGGAACCGAATCCTTGCCCAACAAGGATTAGGATCGGCGCCCCTCTCCCTTTCCTATATATAGGGGAGCTCATGCTCCCCTTTAGAGCTGATTGGCAATTCTTTTGGTTCATGTGTTGAACACCTTCCTTTCTCCAAGATTAAATTAAACCCTAGGTTAAGCCTAAACACTAACTAGAGAACTAGCATCCTTACTAGTTAGATTGTGATCAAGTTGGTGGACTTTCTCTAGAGACTTCAAGTTAGAAGTTTGAAGATTCGAGCTTTACCAAGGAGAGGGGATCAAGCCGCGAGAAGAGCGTTCTTGGGTGGCTTGAAACGCTTCAAGAAAGAACAAAAGAAAAGTAAGTTTTCTATCTTTACGAATTTGGTTACACGATTGCGAGTTCAAGATCCTTTTGTTGGGAAATTTTTTTTTTTAAATTCCGTTGCTTTCTGATTCGTGTTTTCCAACAAGTGGTATCAGAGCCACCTCGTTAATCGTGTTTCTGATTCGTCTCAATTATTCTGAATTTGGTAGAAATTCTTAGGCTTGATGCGATTGAGTATTTGTAATTGTTTTAGAAACCCTGAATTACGAAACTGTAATTTTTTCCTGAAAGTTTCTGAAAATTGGTTTTTGCAAAATTTAATTTTTGAAAACAATTTTAGATTTGAAACTGTATAAACTGTTATTGGATTTCTTGGATTGGTTTTGCTTTTGAACGAAAACACGAAACAAAAAACCGGATCACGACGAACACGCGAAACCCCGCGCGCGCAGGCTTCGCGCGCCACCGCCCGCCTGTCCTAGGCGTGCGCAGGGCAGCCGCCCAGCACCTCCCGCACGCCTGTGCGGGAGCGCGGCCGAGACTGGCCGCCCATCGCCCACCGTCGCCCGACAGGGCGCGCGCGCGCCAGGCGCGAGGCATGCGCGCGCAGTGCGCGCACTCGCCCCTTGGCCGTGCGCTGTGCACGCCTGCCGTGCGCGTCCGCGCGCGCTTGCGACGCGTGGGCCCCGTTTCGCGTATGGGCCCCGTTTTCCTGATCCGAACTTTCGTATTTCGTGCAATCCAGTCCCAATTTTTGTTTTTTAATTTTATAATTTTATTTTTGAATATTTATTTTAATTTTTGAATAAAAACTTAAAATTAGGAATTTTGAGAAATTGAAACGGTTTATATTTTGGGAAAATACACCTTTAATAAAATTATTAATTTTCAGAAATTAATTGGAATTTTATTTGTTTTGGTAATTTGGGATTTATTGAAAACTTTTATAAATAAGACTCGCATCAAGTCGTGTTTTAAGTCATTAGGACTTGAAACGAGAATTTTAATTTATTGGCTAAATTTAAATTCTTGCAAAAGCATGTTAGGTGATCATGGGTTTAGATCTATGTATGGTTTTAATTTATGCACATGGATGGTTTAAATTGGGGTTGGAGCCCTATAGTTGCGTTTTTCAATTTAGGTTGGAGCCTCACTTATGTGCGTACTGTTATGTGATTTATTATGTGGCTTTCCATATTACTGTTTTTGAGGCCGGGGTATGCCCCGTGTAATTGTCTAAGGCCAATATGAAGATTGAGCCTTATTACTTTATATCTTTTTCCTTTTATTGTAATTTGAGAGTAGAGATAGGTGGCGAGGTTTTATTTTCATTTTGGAGACAATGCACCCATGGAGTAAGATGGACCACATTCAAGTAACAAGGAGGCCATAAGTCAAGACCCCTCAAAATGTTAGGGAGGGGAATCTCAATTGTTAAATGTAGTAGAGATAGGGCTCGTATTTTGTTACCGCTTTCCCTTATATGATTTAAACTGTTTATGTGGCATGTATGTTAGAACTTGTGATTGTGGAGTGGCTCCCACATATCACGCATAAGATAGGTAGAACCCATGATCATTACATGTTAGTATCATGCTAGGACATGTTATCTGTTTATGTGCTTGTTTGATATGCATTTAAGTGTACTTGCATTAATCAAGACTAATAAAATTGGATAACATATATGTTGGTGAGGTCGAACCGGACAACTCTCCAGTTGATTCGAAAATTCCCATTAAATATTAAGCTAATTTCGAACAAATAGGTGTTTAATTCGAGATGCAAATTTTGAATTAAATTCCTAGCATTCCATCAATAGGTTTTAAGTTTAGTAAGTAAAGCTAGTTATTGTCCGCGAGTCGTGGGATAGCTAGTGGAGCTTATTAGTTCTTAGTTACCTAATTAATCCTTTTAAATGATCAATATTTCGTGGTCAATTTTAGCAAGGGCGATGTCCGCGAGTCGTGGGTCGTTCGAACTAAGTTTTGGTCATGATCTTATGATTGATGGGTCTAGCTTAACGCCTAAGTAAATATGGATGTCGCACGAGTCGTGGGTCCATATTGAAAGATAGGTGATGCAAAAACAATTACTAAGAGTTCTAAAGGTGTTAGAATTGGTAAGTTGTACCTACCTAGGGTTCTTACTTAGAATGTCCGCGAGTCGTGGGTTCGAGGTAAAATGCCCAGGATCTTAGTACCCATTGGGAAACGTGTTCCTCTTAGATCTTTGGGAATTCTAGATCTTTGAAAAACAGTGGGAGCTACATTAGATTAAAGACCTTATCTTTTGTATATCGTTATAATTCAGCATGCTTACTAGTTCTCTGTTTTACCATTTAGGTCGTAGATTCTGTGATTCTCTACGTGTTTTGAAATGGCAACCAAAAACCCTCTTGTATCGATCCTCGAGTCAAACAAGTTGACTGGTCCCAACTATTCTGATTGGCTGAGGAATCTAAAAATCATTTTAGATTCTGAGAAGAGAACTTATGTTCTCTTCGAAGGGGAGCCTAGTCCCGAAGGGGAGGCTCTCACTCGGGCCGAGCGGGACGCGATTCAGAAGTGGAAGGATGATAATCTCCAAGCCCGTTGCCTTATGTTGGCTAACATGTCTCCGGACTTGCAAAGGCAACATGAGGCCATGGAATTTGCTTGGGAGATTTACGACCACTTAGAGCAACTTTACCGCCCTCATGAACGTGTTACAAGGTATAACACTTCAAAGGAATTGTTCCACTTGAGAATGGGGGAAGGTTCAAGTGTCCATGAATATGGACTCAAGTTTCTTGCCCTTACTGAGAAACTTGCTTCCATGGACATGCCGCTGAAAGATGAGCTTTCAGTGGATTTGTTGCTAGCTTCGCTCCCACCATCATTCAACCCATTTGTCCTTAACTTCAACATGAATCATGCTGGTGCTACTGTAGCTGAGCTGATTAGTCAGCTTGTGACTGCTGAAAGCACGATCAAGAAGGACAATAAGGTTTTGATGGTGAATGCTCCATCTTCCGCTTCTGGGCCTTCTAAAGGTAAGGGCAAGAAAGCCCAAAAGAAGAAGAAGAAACCCCTTAGGCCCACTGGTGGCATTTCGAAGGGGAAGGCCCAAAAGAAGAAGCGTGATCAGAAAGAGGATGTTTGCTTCCATTGTGGCAAAGCGGGACATTGGAGGAGAAACTGCCCAGAGTACAAGGCTACTCTAAAGAAAGGTATTTTTCTCGTTGAAGTAAATCTTTCTATTAATTCTAGTTCTTAGGTACTTGATACCGGTTGTGGAACTCATATCTGTAATGATGTACAGATGCTAAGTGAAGTCCAACAACTCAAAGAAGGAGAATGTGTCTTGAAGATCGGCGATGGCTCAAACGTTGAAGCTCGAGCTTTAGGCACAATTAGATTAGATTTAGGTAGTTTTGAGTTAGTATTAAATAAAGTACTTTATGTACCGAGCATTATTCGTAATATAATTTCAGTTCCAATATTGGATTGTGAAGGTTATGAAACTTATATTAAGAATGGTAAATATTTTATCAAACGGAACAACTCTTCCGTTCACATCGGTACTCTAAGTAATGGACTTTACCTAACTCAAAATATCAATATTATGAATATACAACGAGAAACAAAGCGTAAGAGAGATGACAAAGTTTCAGCTCCCTTATGGCACGCTAGATTAGGACACATTTCCAAGAACAGAATTAGCAAGATAAACACTTTAGGATCATTCTCTGAAAATGATCTTAAGGAGTTAACTTCTTGCGAATCCTGTCTCAAAGGAAAAATGTCCAAAGTCCCTTTTAAAGGAACTGTGGAACGTGCCACTAAGGTTTTGGATTTGATCCATACTGATGTTTGTGGACCGCTTAGTGTAAGCACTAGAAACAATCATCAGTATTTCATAACCTTTACCGATGACTTTAGTCGATATGGTTGTGTATACTTAATGAAGTATAAATCTGAAGCTTTTGAGAAATTCTTAGAATTTCAAAAGGAGGTTGAGAACCAAACTGGTCACAAGATCAAAGCACTTCGATCTGATCGAGGAGGCGAGTATCTTAGTGAAGAATTCCTTAATCATCTCAAAGATAATGGGATTATCTCTCAGTGGACTCCTCCGGGAACTCCTCAGCTTAATGGAGTTTCTGAGAGAAGGAATCGAACCTTACTTGATATGGTTCGTTCCATGATGAGTTTCACTGACTTACCACCTTTTTTCTGGGGTTATGCCCTAGAAAGTGCAGCAAAGATTCTGAATCTAGTTCCCTCTAAGTCAGTCCCCAAGACGCCCTATGAAATGTGGCATGGTAAAATCCCTAGTTATTCTTACTTAAGAATTTGGGGTTGTCCTGCTTACGTGAAGAGGACAGTGGGAGATAAGTTAGAATCTCGTTCTAACTTATGCTACTTTGTAGGTTATCCTAAGGAATCCATAGGATACTACTTCTATGATCAATCTGAGCAAAAGGTGTTTGTTTCCAGAAATGCCACTTTTCTTGAGGAACCGTTCCTTAAAGAAAAGAAAGGAAAGATCATAGAATTAGAAGAAGTACAAAGTAACCCCACGCCACCCACTGAAGAAACGTCCCCTACTGATCAACCACAACCAATCACGAATTTTGATACACATGTAAATCCTTCTCTAAGGCTTTCTGAACGCACTCCTAGACAACCAGAGAGATGGTATGGATTCTTCCATGAAATCTCTCAAAAGGATAATGATCCTTTAACATATGAGGAGGCACTTTCAGATTCTGACTCTGAACAGTGGATAGAAGCCATGAAATCCGAAATGGACTCCATGAACTCCAACCAAGTTTGGACCTTGGTAGATTTGCCTGATGGGGTCAAACCTATAGGTTGCAAATGGATCTTTAAGAGAAAGCTTGGAGTTGATGGAAGCATTGCAGCCTACAAAGCAAGACTGGTTGCAAAAGGATTCATCAAAGACCCGGCGTGGACTTTGACGAAACCTTTTCACCAGTTGCAATGCAAAAGTCCATTCGAATCATGTTTGCCATTGCTGCATATTATGACTATGAGATATGGCAAATGGATGTGAAAACTGCCTTTCTCAATGGTGACATTGATAAAGACATTTATATGGAGCAACCCATAGGTTTCACATTCAGTGGGAGTGAGCAAAAGGTTTGCAAACTCCAAAGATCAATCTATAGATTGAAACAGGCTTCTAGGAATTGGAACATTCGATTTGATGAATCAGTCAAAGCGTTTGGCTTCATGCAAATTTCGAATGAATCATGTGTGTATAGAAAGGAATTGGAGACCTCAGTGCAATTCTTAGTGCTTTATGTTGATGACATCCTTCTTATTGGGAATTCGAAGGATGACATGAAAGTGACTAAGTTATGGTTATCGAACCAATTCGAGATGAAAGATCTTGGTGATGCGTCCTATATCCTTGGAATTAAAATCTATAGAGATAGATCTAGAAGGTTGATAGGACTATCACAGTCGATGTACATTGACAAAGTACTGAAGAGATTCAATATGGAGTCAGCAAAGGTTAAGAACCTTCCTATGAGTGTAGGAACATGTCTTTCAAAGAAGATGTGTCCTAAGACTAACCTTGAGAAGGAGAGAATGACTCATACACCTTATGTGTCAGCAATAGGTAGCATAATGTATGCAATGTTATGTACTCGACCGGATGTGGCTTATGCACTTAGTGTGACAAGTCGTTTCCAATCTGACCTTGGAGATGGTCACTGGGCTGCCGTGAAGAATATTCTTAAGTACTTGAAAAGTACTAAAGATTTATTCTTAGTTTACGGAGGTCAGAAAGATCTTACTGTCGAAGGATACTGCGATGCAAGCTTTGCATCTGACTTAGATGATTTTAAGTCAATGTCAGGATACATTTTCTGCCTAAACGGCGGAGCAGTGAGTTGGAAGAGTTCCAAGCAAACAACCACTGCAGATTCGACCACTGAGGCCGAGTACTTAGCTGCAAATGATGCAGCTAAGGAAGGTGTTTGGATTAGAAACTTCATTCAAGAGTTGAATGTTGTTCCTAGCATGAAAGACCCCATTACTGTGTTTTATGACAACACTGGGGCGGTAGCTCAAGCAAGAGAACCAAGATCTCACCAACGGACCAAGCACATTATGAGGAAGTATCACCTAATCCGTGATATTATCAAAAGAGGAGATGTGCAAATCGAGAGGGTCACATCAGCAGAGAACGTGGTAGATCCACTTACTAAACCCCTTAGTCGAGAAGTTTTCCAAGGTCATCTTCAGAAGATGGGACTTAGAATAGCTTTAGAATGGCTTTGACGGGCAAGTGGGAGATTGTTAGGAATAGTGCCCTAGAAAGCCGATTGTATATCCGCTTTGTGCTTTTCCTTATTGTAATCACAGACAATCTTTGAATGAAATAACGAATTAAGGCAACACTTCTTTATATGCTCTTGTTTGGTATGCGTTTACTTTAGCTGTGCATGTATGAGAACTCCCCTAATCCTGATGACTTTAGGACTCTACCATTTAGGTGAAATGGTTCATGAAACGAGCCCTATAACACATAAGTCATGATTAGTAAAGTACTCCAAGCCGATGAGTCCTACAGACAGTGGGAGTGTCAACCTGACTCCTCTAAGGCTTGCTTGTGGGATCATGCCCTTAAGAAGGACCACCTTGTTTCATGGAGGTGCAAAGTGTATAGTTGATACGTACGTGATACATGAGGGTGCTTACTTTAACAAGTAAGTTCACTGAGGTGCCCCGTGTGAGAACATTCCTAAATCGGAAAGGAAGTTTCTATTTCAAGAAATGGAAACTTCCAGATTAGGAAATATCTCACGAGTCATTGATCTGATTAATTGATCCTTAGACTTGAGGTTCCTTGTCACTTTATGAGTTAACTCTGTAGTCTTAGGTATAAGCTTTAAAGGGTGTCGCCTTAGACAACTGATTCAAGGCTTATGCTGGGGCTGCACAAGTGACTCATGAAAGTGAATGAGAATCAAGAAAGGACCTACACTTGCATTTGCAAGGTGATCTCTTATTGTGTAAGTCATTCATATGCCATATGGAGTCCTTGGCCAAGGCAGTAGATCAAGACATCAAGAAAAGGGTTTCTTGGATTGCGATCAAATGGATATGAAATGCACTTAGCTTTAAGACCGGATTATTAGGGTTCTGATTATTCCCTTGCCCTAGATCTTGGTTGAGAGATAGTAAGTAGGAGGATTGTATCTCACATGAATCAATGACTTAAAGGTTCTGTCGAATCCGAACATTCCAATTCAGCTAGGGGTTAAACACCTGTTGCTAGACTATGGTCGTTTTAATCTGTGGACTGATTAATTAATTAGTGAATTAATTAATTGGGGTCACTACTAATTGAATTGAGAACCTAGAGGGTCACACACAACAACTTGGTTACATGAGTTGAGGCTTGAAAATGATTAAACGAGTTAATCGGGCCAAGAGGGTTCCACACGTGTGAAATCACACGTGTGGCTCACGTGAGTGACACGTGTTGTAGCACCCCAACGGTGAGGCACCACACCCCCGCACTATGACCCGTCACGTGGTACGAAATGGAAAGTCCGCACACGCACCAAGTCACAGCGAACGGGTGACAAACGAAAAATCCAACCAAAGCTAGGCGGTTCCTAAACCCTGTACAAGCCAAATATGCAAAAACCCGAATGCGGAAGCGATGCAACATAAGAACTAACAAAACTTTAATCAATAAACATAAGTAAACGGGTTCAACTAATTCTACGAACCTGTCCTAACCTGTCCCGAAAATTCATAAAATCAAAGCATAAGTATCATCTTGTACAGAACATACTATATACATAGATTCATAAATAATTCAGAACAAAATACTTAACAAAATCAAACGGACCGACACAGACTCGACAGACCAGACTCAAAGCCGCCTAGCTCGAACTCCAACAACTGAACCTGCAAACTAAAACATAGGTGGGGCGAGGGTCAGTCCACTGACTGAGCGAGGGGGCTGAACTCACACACACTATACATAATAAGGAGCAGAGCACGTATCAAAAGAAAGATTATGAACCGGGAGTAGGGTTTTGCATACCAAAACCATTTTCAAATCGAACTTATACATATCATATCAAATCAAACTTATACATATCTTAACTTATTCATAACTTAACAAACTGAGCATACTCATATTTTATTAAGAGAGAAAGCTCCTATCCCGTTTCATAATCAACATAACATATCATAATCATATACCCGGCGAGTACGGGTCTCCCACCTTACTTCCATATCGAATCATACGTATCAAATCAGAAAACAAACAAATATCATAAACAATCCAACCCCAACACCATGTAGTTCGGGGAGCAAACCCTCACTACTCATACAGATACAAACACACACGGGGTAGCGAACCCACACTGTGCCTTCCCCGGTTATCCACCGAGGGCTCAAGATACTACGCCTTCCCAACCTCCCTAGGTCGCACGTAAATATCTCAAATGAGAACGTGCACAGGGGTCATAACCGGCGACCCCATGGTCGTCCCGGGTCTCCCTTACCCACGTCTCAGGGCCCAACATATCATAACAGAGCATATCAGAACAGATCATATCATAACTCGCTACATATCAAACTTATCATATCGAATCAAAATCATACTTACGTACCTTATCGGAGCATACCATACCTTGCAACTTAGCATATGCTATAAACGTACCTCTCCGTGTCATCCTAATCCGCAGCTGGTATGAAGACACACGGTTTGGAGCATAGCCTCATTGCAAAACATTTCAAGCTTACATATGCTCGTACATATACAGTTCGAAAACCTTTAATCGTATGACAAATTCATAAACATATCATATAAACACACATATCTATTATATAAATATAATAGAATAATCGCATGCAGGCTTGAAAACGAGCACAGAGGGTTGTAGGTCGCTGTAACTAAAACAAAATTCCTAAAACCTCACCTTTCACCGACGAAACGGAAAACCTGAGCCAAGAAGCCCCACTGGAACCCAAACAGCTGACAGACACTCCCAGGAAAACCCCTGAACAACTGAACGCACACAGAACACAAGACTCAGACTCCAAACACAACCACAAAGACGCACGGCCATGCTCACGAATACAAATGATGCAACATATAATCCATATCTATCCAATCAAGTCATTCAGAGCATATTATAATTCATATTCCATATCAAAAGATGCATACCTATAAAATTCATAACATTAACTACATAAAATAAAGTAGGACATTAAGAATTCAAATCATATCATGCACCAAGTCTCACGAAATTAACATGAATTATATAACAATAAATATATAAATTACACATTGGCATATTTCACGATATAATAACAATTGGCATACTTGATCAATTTATTCAAATTAAATACAACGTATCTATTCATAATTCATTTCTTATGTTTCATACAACTTCATAATCAATTAGTTTCTAAAATTACACTAACATCCCTTTAAATAATAATTATTCTCAAGTAGATAGGCGTAATACGAGGCAAATAATTTCCATAAATCACGAATCAAGCTTTCATACAACATAACATATTTTCAAGTATCATACAATTCATAATTTCAATTTATAGCACATACAGGATCGAATTGCACAATTAAAATCAATTAACGAATAAAATACAATAACTTCAAAAATTCATATAAAATCAACCGGACATCCGATTGACGAACGGAAAGTGGCAATGGACTCACCACAACGAAACGGACCTACTGTCCGAAAGTCGCCGGAAAGCCACCACCGTGGCCGGCCGAACAGCCACCGGCCGCCACCGGAACACCGCCTCCGGTGGTCGGAAAAATCCCCGGAAGGACAGAAACAAGCGCCTCGGCCTACTAAACAATAGCCCTCAATCAATTTCAGAAAATACCAAACACACGGGACTTCGTTAACGAAAAACCGAACTTAAATCCTAACACGAAAACTGAAATTAAACGCAAACCGCTAAACGAAAATAAAATCCGGACATACCGTTGGAAAGCCCGTAACGAGCCCTACCAAAGCCCCAAGTCAAATCGCCGGAAAGATCGCCGGAAAATCGGACCGCCGGTCCAGGCCGGTCCGCCACCGGTTCGCCGCCGCCGGCCGGTTCTCGGGTTGGGGCCAACGCCATCCGCTACGTTTTGATATTCTGAACAACTTCCGTGAAGGAACCACCCCCAAAAACCCACCGGAAAAGGGCCAAATCCGCCGCCAAACGTCCGCCGGTGCGCCACTCACCGGAACCGCCACCTACGCCGCAATTCGTCCCAATCTGATGCCGGAAATGGATTCAGGAGGTCGAAAACGTCCGGAAACCACCAAACCCCGTCGGAAAAAGTCGCCGGAAAGCGGCGAAACACGCCGCTACAGTAACCGCCGCCGCCGTCGCGAGCTTCGGGCGGCGCGTGCGGCCTCCTCGCCGCCCCGTTGGCGGCGCCATCTGTCCAGAAATTCACGCCAGGAGCTCCTTTACCTGGGTGGGTGGCGCGTGTCGCCGGAAGTCCGCCGGAGACCACCGCGAATGGGCGGCGAAGTGGCGGGGGTTCCACCTAGCCGCCGCTGCGTCTGAAATTCGGCGATTCCGTCGCCGTCGGTCGTCGGTTGGCCGAGATTCTTGTACCATCGTGACGGGCTCGTCGAGCTGATAAATTTCCACTAATGGTTCGTCGAATTCCGTCGAGAAACGAGGGAGAACGGACATGTGCGTGTAAACACACCTCCACTGCGTGTGAATAGTGCTGATCGCTGGAGAAGACGATGCTGGGGCTGATCTGATCTTATGGCACGCAAAACGAGGAAATCCGAGTATATATCTCGGGTTCTCGTACGCAAAACGATCAAACGAACGAGCTAACGACATCCGAATTGGGCAAACTTAGAGTCTACGGACTCGTCTCGATGCCCCGGACGCGTTGAAGGGGTCAAAGAGGTCAAAATCTCGACCGAACGAGAAGTGACCGGAAAACCCCTAAAAGAGAAAAATGCAAACAAGCCCCTAAACTCTTAAAGAGTTCAAAATAGGGCCACGAAAAATATAAAATCACACAATTAAACACATTAAAAGGTTGAAACGTAGCGTACCTTACAAATTGGACGAGCGGGATGTCACACGTGTCACACACGTGTGAATATATATATTATATATATATATATGTATTAAATAATTAAAGGTGTTAATTATTTAATAGACTTTGGTTTAATTTTGAATTAAAAAGAAAGTCTTATTTTGGAGAAAATAATCTAGTTAATTAATTATGAATTAATTAATTAGATAAAAATAAGTTATTTATTTTATAATAAATAAAGTATAAAATTGTCCAAAAATAGTTTGGATATTTTTAGCTCTCTTAAAAGTTGACTTGAATTAGAATTCAAAGTCAAAGTTGGAAAATACTTGATGATCAAGTAATAGGAGAGAGAGGAACCGAATCCTTGCCCAACAAGGATTAGGATCGGCGCCCCTCTCCCTTTCCTATATATAGGGGAGCTCATGCTCCCCTTTAGAGCTGATTGACAATTCTTTTGGTTCATGTGTTGAACACCTTCCTTTCTCCAAGATTAAATTAAACCCTAGGTTAAGTCTAAACACTAACTAGAGAACTAGCATCCTTACTAGTTAGATTGTGATCAAGTTGGTGGACTTTCTCTAGAGACTTCAAGTTAGAAGTTTGAAGATTCGAGCTTTACCAAGGAGAGGGGATCAAGCCGCTAGAAGAGCGTTCTTGGGTGGCTTGAAACGCTTCAAGAAAGAACAAAAGAAAAGTAAGTTTTCTATCTTTACGAATTTGGTTACACGATTGCGAGTTCAAGATCCTTTTGTTGGGAAATTTTTTTTTTAAATTCCGCTGCTTTCTGATTCGTGTTTTCCAACACTCCCACCTCCCATTATGGCAGCAGTATAAGGGATGAGCTAACAATGCACAGTATAAGAATGTCTTTCCAGTTCCACATGGTCCGTCAATAAAAAAATGCCTTCATTTCCTTTATTTTGTACAATCTATAATCTTCGAGAAAGCATTGTGTTGTTCTGGATTCAACTTTGTTTCTGCTTCGCAATCATCAAGGGGTACTTTTATTGACATCTCATCTTGTATTTCTTGTGGAAAATCATCTCGTATATCATCAATATCAATTGGAATGTTAGGAAGGTCATATAACAATATGCTTTTTCCCATACTCTCCAAAAAAAAACTTCACACTTTTCAAAATTTTAGCAATTAGTATTATGTTGAGCTTCCTGTTTCTCTTTTGAAATCTTCTAACATTGGTTCAAAATATATGTCCCAAAGAAGTCTCACATCTGTTGGTTCGCAAAATACCATTATGATTGTGAATAGTCTTATGTTCTTTTGCCAATTGAAAAGTGATAGCTTCATTCAAACATCCAATAATGCTTTGATAGATTCAAGTAATCCTCTTTTTTGTGCTGCTTCCTTAAAGTTACAACACAATACTCCATTTACTGTTAGTAAATTTTGAAAAGAAGTTGGTCTTTTGGTATGATTCAACAACCACCTGAGATAATATCTTTCCCCCTCAATTGGATTTGCACCATTTATACGTCCTATCACATCCCTTTGTTTTCTTTCTCGCTAACATCTACCTTTTTTGTCAAATACATAATGTTCTGGAAATTCTCTATAAAGCATTTTTTTTGCATTTTCGCTTTCCGAGCACATAGAAAAGTATTTTGTGAGCATTGTTGTAACGCCCCGTGTCTTCGTTCCAGGTACGCTCGCCACACGTGTGAGTTGAGAGTTAGAGTTGTTTGCATGCTTTAGGAATTACTTGTCTAATTGAATTATGTGGATTACTTGCGTAATTGCCTAAGTGTTTATTTTTAATTGTAATTTCATTTCATTTCATATTTTAACATATGCATAATTCATGCATTTTCATTTCATAACATATTATTTTCTTATATATATATATATATATATATATATCTTTCTACTTAAACTAAATTCCTAAGATTAATATTCTCATTATTTCATATATTCATTCATGAGACATGCAATTATATATATATATATATATACATGTATAAGTCTTCCTACACTAATACTCACATATGCATTATATATTATATATATGAGCACTAAGATAATTATATACATATTATATACTTAATATCTAACTTTATACATATGTCTTATATATCTATAGGTGTATTACATACATTGTATATACATTACATTACATATTGCAAGACATACACACTCATCACGATTCTTTCTCCATCACTCACACACACACTTTGATCTCCAAGCTAGAACAAGAAGAGAGGAGATTCAAGAAGGCATAATCACCATCATCATCTTATCATTTCCATTCCATAATTTCTTCAAGGTTGGTTACATGGGTTGGTATATATATGTAAATAGGTGTGTATATGAGGGTTTGTTGGATTATTGAGCTTTGGTTGAATTCTTGTTGGTTAAACATGATTCTTATGAACAACCTTTTGTGAATTATGAATTATTAGCCTTGTTTCATTGTAAATTGAATGGCTTGCTCATATTTGATTTTTAGATGATTTATATGAATTGTTTGGTTTGATTCTTGGCCCCAACTTGAATTATATGTGTTGTAATAGATGTATTAGTTGTATATTGGGGTTATATGATACTTTGAGGTGTTATTTGTTGATTGATTGGTGTTGGATGGTTTGGGAGCCATATTTTCGAGCCTTGCCCTGTTTTTCCCTCGTTTTTAGCTACTGGAGAAGGTCCACGGGCGTGGATTTGGATCCACGGGCGTGGATATTAGTACTTGGAAAAATCCACGGTCGTGGATCTGCCCCTATTTTCTGCCTAAGTTTGTTTTGCTTCGTTCTCCCTCATACAAACTCCGATTGACCTGATTTTTCAACCGAAGGAAACCTCTTGAAGTCTAGAAAAACCTCCAATTGGAATATTCTCAATATATTTTTCCATTTTTGAGATATAATCAATCCTTTTTGGTGTCGCCACTTCACCGACAATCTGCATTCCTTCAACTTCGGACCTACGCCATTTACTCCTCGTTTTGAACTAGAATACGAGCCATATATCATTTTAAAGTTCTACATGTCTAATTTCATATACAACAAACAAAACCCAATTCAAACTCCTATAACTTAAGACATTCCCAATTTTCCACAGCTTGCACATTTCCAAAAAATTGTCAACTTTTGCCAAACTTCGCCAAAACACCTCTTCTAGCATTTCTTTCACTCCCTTGGCTCCCTTATATGATTTATATAATGCATTAGTCATATTTGAAAATTCTCATGAATTATAATTATCATCATTTCATATCATGAGCATGCCGTTCGTCGATTACTTGGTTCATTTGTCTAGAGTCTTATGTACACTCGTGTTTCTTGGACAGAGTTCGATCCGGTTGAGGAGCAGGGTCAGTAAGCTTCTCATTTCTTCTTCCTTTTGTCTAGGTGAGATTTTGTTTTATTTAATTTGAACCCTATTATCTTGTGTGATTATTTCAAGCCAAAATGTATCAAGTATATGCATTCTTTTGAAAATGGTTTATGCACAAAAGGTTTTCAAATGTGTTCATGAAAATGTTTTGGCGAGAATCATGCACATGTTATTGGGCCCCGGGGAAATGTGTGAATGGAGATCGGTACGACATCGGGTCGTCGGATAAGCCATTGCATATAGTACCCTTTGAGATTCATGTAGTGTGGAAGGTGAGATACTCTTGAGCCGGTGGTTAACCCATCGAAGGAGCGGGAAGGAGTCATGATCCCCCGTCTCGATATTATTCATGAGGTGGCTAGGGCCTTGTAATCCCTTCCACCGCCCCGAAGGGAGAAGGATGGAAAACTTGTGTTTCTCAATTTATGATTATGATACGATTATGTTATGCATGAACGCCTATTAATGTTTTCAAACACACACTATGGGAGTAAGGTTGGAGAATTGCCCACTCGCCGGGCCACGTTAATTATGTTTATTCAAGTAATAATATGATATCCGTAATTCCAAGAAATGTCTTTCTTAAATTGCCCGCTTGGGATTTGCTAACCCTGTACTCGGGATTATGGATTGCATGCGCATGTGATATATGTATATTGCCCCTCACTCAGTCTTAGGACTAACACCCCATGTTGTTTTTAGACTTTTGCAGGTAGAGCTAGGCGGGGAGTTAAGGTCGTCTTGGAGTCTTTACTTTTGAGTCCTAGCTTGCATTACTTCTTAGCATTTCTTACTTATTTTTGGGTTATGTATTATACTATTTTGGAGTATGGATGTAATTATTTGATGGTCGGGATGGCCTATACTTGTATATTGTGAATATATGTTAATTTATGGTTTATGCTTCTGCTTTAGTTTATTGCATCGTGGATTTTAATTGGTTAAGGGTTAGCCCCGCTTAGCTAGGAAGTGTTATTTTATTTGTCACCCGTTCGCCACGTGTTTAGTTTGTGTATAGAAATTAATTTCATGCATAGATTGAACTAGTGGTGCGGGGGATGTGACGTCTTCCGATGCGGGTGTTACAATTGTTCTGGAGCAATGATCCCAAATCAAAATGTCCTTCAAGTTTTGATTTGACCAATAAGTCACACATCGTTGATTTGGAAGATATAGGTCTAAATTGATAACTGCTGGATCAATCTCATTTAAATTAAATTCAAAAATTCTCCATATTGCTTCTTGAGCTGAAACCCATCTAGCATCTTGAAATTGTTTAATCTTATCAACCGAGTTTTGTTCGTCATTGTGTGTGATATTAATTGCCACTTTATCATGCCCCTTATAAATATATTTATAAAGATATTTCACAGCTGTCACTTCAGAGCAGATCTCGAAGTTAATATGATAATTATACCTTAATATGAGATATGGATTATAAGGTACTACCCATTGGTTGTCAAGTTTTGCATTGCGAACTTGAACTAACAATCCAATTCTTCTCCTTCTATAGATCGGATATCCGTCTTTACCTTGTATTGTGCTTTCGCAATATGGATGTGGGTAATGATATTTACATTTCCCATCAACCATGAAAGAATTATTTAAGTTCTTTGATCCGCATGGTCCGTGCATCATGTGTTTTTTGACTATCTCATAAAATTCAAGATTCTTTTCTTGATCATGTAGATCGACACAAACAAATTGATCAAATTGATCAGGCGTAGCAATCTTATATTCTGACCTCAAAATTATCAAAATATGAGCATGTGGCAACCCTCTCTTCTGAAACTCGATTACATGGACATGTGCAGCCACCTTTCTAAATATCTCCTTCTTGAATAATTGATCTTTCAGATCTTCTAGCTTCCCTCGAAAAACTCTTGATGTCAAATCTGGACGATCTTCTCATTGGCCAGGATACAAATTTTCTTGTATCTCATTCCATTTGGGATTACAAGTCATTGTGATAAAAAGATCTGGTTTTCCAAATCGTTGCACTAACGCCAAAGCATCTAAATATCTGCGCCGCATATCTCTTGGACCTCCAATAAAAGATGTAGGAAGAACAATTCTTTCCCCCACTTCTCTTCCTCTAATCTCCCCTTTTTGTACACTATCCATAATTACTTGGTATAATTCAGCTCTTATATTTGATTGGTTTCGTTGATAAAAATCCAATCTTGTTGTTTCTACCTTTATATACATATCCACCGCATATTGTTGTAACAGTGTTCCAGCAAACAATAATACATATTGTCTTGGATTTCTAATTTATAATCTGTAATAACTATATTCATGACAAGAGACTTTTTTATCTGTTTGCTTGGACAAACCTACAAATTAGTATATAAAACGTTTATATAAAATATCTCTTCAAATACAGGATAAAACAATAAGTAATATTACGGTCTAAACAACCTTAAATTAAAACAAATACTAATTGTTGCTAAAGTTTGAGCTATTTCAGTCTGGTTTATATCGTAGTTAAAATTTTGTATCATATTATTTTGTCGCATCTCCTTGTTTTTTTTTGTTCATTTTCCAAGTTATATTAATGGCACAAAGTTACAAAATGAGTTAGAGGGGACAAATACGAAATGCACAAAGTGTTAGTCATATAAAGCTAAAAGTCAAGATTGCTACATGGCTCTATTGTCCCTGAGCACCAAAGCAAATCGTATTATTTTGGCTCATAAGATCACTTACTAATTTATGATATCACATCACATATTTGGTGCATCAATTCTAATTATTAGTTTCTGTAAGTTCTCGAGAGCAACTTCTCACAATCACTTTGTACCAAAACAGAAAAAAAGGCCTTCTTACATTACACTTAAATTATGATTTGATTTGTAGGAGATTTTCTCTTTGAATCATTTTGTTAAATGGGTGTCTCAAAATATGCCCTGATTTTTCTTTCAGGTTTCACAAATATTTGGCTTTGAAGAGGTTGATTTTCTAGTGCTCGAGTCGGAGGCCCTTTTTATTAGGAAAGTCGTGGAGGAGATAAGAGATCAGGTTTGTCTTTTATTTTCTTTGGTGACATATTTAATTTCAGTGTTGCTTTGGTAAATCCGGTAGATACAGTTAGAATTTCATTTGATTGTGGAATAAACAAATGGTTAGATTACATGCAACTTGATGGAAGTAATACTAAATACAAGAATATTATTGTGGTAGTCTCTTCTTTTTCAAGTTCTTTATGAGATTTCAAGTATTTGTTAGGTTACTTACAATATTCCATTTTATTTTATGTGGATAAGCTTTACTGCTTTGAGGAATTGGAATTTTAATGCATGCTTGCCTCATTAAACGAAGAACGTGCAATGTAGGAAATGAAATTTTATTAGACAAGATCTACACTATAAATTTAAAATATTCAAATAATTATGTATATATATATATATATATATATATATATATATATATATTTACAACATATTAACTCTGATGATTGAGGAAAAATCAGGTGATAAAAACAATAAATACGTACCTTCTTGTTCTTGTGAAAAAATCTCATTTGCGGATGAAAATTTTGATACTCGAGTGACATTGTTGTTGGGGGAAATTGTTGCTGAAAACACATATTTTTTCAAAATTAATTATTTAATAATGTAAGACAAAATCATATATATATATAGATAAAAATTAAATTAATTTGTATTAAAAAAAAGTTACTATTAGAGTATCAACGGAGGACAAGACAAAAGAAGGATGAGGCTGCCCTGGAGGAAATTACTTATTGAATGTACACAGAGAAGGAGCAAAGCAGTCCCAATGCCCACAGATCCGCTATTGGGTTATGGCAGTGAATCAGATGAATAGATTGTATGTAACACCCAAAACGCAAGGTGTCCCATCCCCCGCACTATAGCTCGATCCACGTATGAAACGGATAATCCATATATGAATCAAGGCTATAGTGAACGGAGACAATAAAAAAAAACGACTAAAGCTAGGCGGGACTAACCCTCGAACCACATTTAACAATGCAACAAATAAAGCGGAAGCATAATATTCAATATCAATAAACGATCTAAAACCATTAAATATGATTGCATATCAATACATTAACATCTCCAAAATAGATATACATGCCGATCAAACGATAAACATAAATAACAAGAATGTATGAAGGTGTAAGTGCTAGACCCAAAATAAAGACTCCAGACAACTCTATTTCCCGCCTAGCACTTCCTTGCAAGACCTGAAAATGTGAGGGTGTCAGTTTATGAAAGACTGAGCGAGGGGTATATAAATATAAGCGCATTTATCACACAAGTCCTAACCTCGGGTAATGAGTTATGAAAACCACAATATAAGTTCAATAAAAGAGGTAACATCGCCCGAGATTATAACTAACAAGTTTAACAATCAATCAATTACATTTCAGTCAATCAGTGGCCCGGCCAGTGAGGGTAATTCTCCAACCTTACTCCGACAGTGTACAATGATTAGGTTATCAATTATATAGGTGATCATGCAATCAATTACAGTGCACACGTAACAGTTTCAGTCCATCCTTCTTCCTCCGGGGCGATGGTGAGTTAGATAGACTCAACCATCCAATCAGTGTGAGCAGAGGGCGCATGAAACCCAAAGCCCGGAACTCCTTCCACCACTAATCTCCTAGTGGCTTCAGGGGTCATCCCAAATGGTGAGGATAGAGTCGGAGTTACCCGTCAGCCCATGTTTTCCCGATTGGCTGAAGCTACTACCCTCGGGCCCATAGTGTAATCAATATACTCGCCAAAATAGTCGGTTCAATACAATACAGTCGTTCAGTGAAAATCAATTAACATTTGTGGAAAGCTATAGATATACGCATACATTTTGGCTTAAAATCCATATAAGGGTCATATGGTTCTATATAACTAGAAATTAAACCTCACCTGTACAGACAAAAGAAAGCGAGAAAACCGCCTACGGTGCCGGCTCCTCGTCACCAGGAAGCTGGTCTGTGCAAGTAAGACACGACTCGTATGAACCAATTAAGACGAATGGAAAAATGCAACGAGACAATGTGGAATCATGAATACGGCACAAAATAATCTTGTTTTTGCATGAAATGTATCATATAATAGCAATTTGGGATCAATTAAGGCATTGGAGCAAAATGTGAAATTTGTAGGTACTAATGCAGAAAATTTTCAACATGCGCACGTTGTATTCAAATAAGCATAACTCCTTCATCGGAATGAATTTTAACGAACCGCAAAATTCCTAGAAAACTAGACAACCATATCTTTACAATGATGTAAGGCTCAAATTCTAGTTCACCCCGAGTAAATACCAGTTTTTGTTTGAATACGACACAAAGCAGAAAATTTCCTGCAGCGCTATTAGTGAAAGATGATCGTCGTTCCCTTATCAAACGAAGTCGAAACGATCTGAAAATTGGTGGAGATATCTACAACATACCCAGAAATACACCAGTAAAACAGTTTTAAAAACTTCCATCATTTAGTCTCTCTGATCAAACCATAATTCGGTTTTAAATTGGATCTGCGCAGAATCGTGACAGTTTGGCGGCACCAAATTAAAACGGCCATAACTCACAAACGAAAATAGATATTGACGAGCCGTTAAAAGGAGAGTACTCTACACTTCAAATATTTTCTACAGTAGAAAAGTCAGAGGAATTGGAACAGGGGAGCAGAGGCAGAAAAACAGAGCAAAAATCGAACCACAACAAACAATCAACCAATTCCAATTCTAATCAATCCAAATGCCATAATTCATGCAACATATATATATATACAAGTTCAATACTCACTAAAGTTCCACATATTCATGTCCATAACTCATTAATCATCAAGAATCACACATATGAGCTCAATATGTCAACTTATGCTACAAGTCCATAAACCTCAATATTTATGCATCAAATTCAAGCTAGGATCAAGTATTCACACTTCCAACAACTAAAACACAATTCACCCAATTTATATCATAACCCTAGCTATCAAATTCATCAAGAAATCAATCAAGCAAGCTCATATTCACCTTGAAATGAAGAAAGAAGAGTTGATATGCTTGAATGAGGATGATGATGCTTCAATATGAATGATCAATCCAACAAATATCTCAAAGCATGAAATTCTCCTTCTTCTTCTTCTCTTGGCAAATTTTGATCGATCAAATGGAGAAAAATGAATGTGTATGTCTTGTATGTGTCTTGTGTAATATGGCATAAAATATGATATAAATGAAGAGATATTAATCTCCCAACTTTATGAGTCATCTACCTTAATTGCAATTAAGTCCTCCCAATTATATAAGTTATGCAATCAAAGACAAGTTAGAAGAGATAAATAAATAAAAGTCCAAGCCCTCTTATGCAATTAATTACATAGTTCAATAAAATGATCAATTGATGTCACATAATCACTTAATCAATTTTAGTTAATAAATCATGAAATGAAATAATTTTCATAACTTTAGAAAATGCAATTTTATAAAATGATCATGTCACATTTAATTAATGAATGCAAGAATTAAATAATTAATATAAAATCATCAAAACACACACGTGGCGTGCTTACCCGAAATCCGGAAAAACTGGGACGTTACATTGCATGTATTTTTTCAAAAGGAGGACTGAAAATCCTTGTGTGATCAGTGGTTCAAATCCACTTCTAAGCGGGCGAAGGGTCCAAAGGACACGTAGCCTCAGAGCCGCGCTTCTTTAATATGATGAGAAGAAGGGAATGGGGGGCAACCCTCTTTTCCGCACATACAGAGCCACAGATGGAAGCTTTTTCTATTTGTTTGGTCCGTTCTAGTGACAACATTCCCTGCTCCGCCGTGGGCTTGTAGCGACATCGGAGTAAGTTTCCCCATTACCATCTTGTTCTTCCTGAACAATAAGGTTGCTAGAAGAAAACCTTGGAACAATTGATATATTATCATCTTCATACCCTAAAAATTAATGAATATTCATTATATATAACTTGCACAACATGCATGACTGGTCCATAGAGCATCACCAAATTATACGTATTAAATAGCATAAGAATGTAATGTAAGTGACTTACGGTATGATTGGTATGCATGAATGGAATGAGGTAGGAAAGGAATGAACTTTGTAATGGAAAGAACAAAGAAATGAAATGACTTTATTATGGCATTGCTATGATTGGTACGCCAAGTAATAAAGTTAGGAATGAAATAAAATTTTAAACTTATTTCATTAATAATAATAATAATAATAATAATAAAAGTATATAATTACAAATATTTTTATATTAAATATATATTTTAAATTTTTTATTTTGAGTAACTATATATCTTCATAAATAAATATATTATTTGCTATTTTATATCGAACTTGTTATATATATGACATTTACGATATGTACTATATATATGTGAGTGCGAGAGTGAGTTTGGGATATATATATATATATATATATACTATTTTTTTATTCATGCATAGATTATGTATTAATTATTTATTATATTTAATATATTTTTTGACATTTAAAAATAAATTTTAATATAAGTATCAAAATTCGTTCTTTATAAAATATTTGAATTTATAAAATTTTATAAATAAAATAATATTTTGAACATGTTTTTTAAATATATAATATATTTATATTTATATATATATATATATATATAATATAATTTATTAAATTTTCAACGTGATTAATAGTATTTAATTTTTATTTATGAAAATAATAAAATATAATATGCATTTAACAAATATGTGACGACAATATAAAAATAATAATAAATTTTAAACATTGGGAATGGCTAATACCATGGGGGACCAAAGGAATGGGTAATCCCATGCTTGTGGGAATGGGCATTACCGATGGAATGAGTATTCCTAATCATGTTTTGGTACCAATCATGGGTTTAGGAATGGACGCAGTAATGCCCATTCCATTCCCACCTCATTCCATCATATCAATCATGCCGTTAGTGTAATAGAATATACCCTTGTTCTACTTCATTGTTGATTACGGTTGACTGAATTTCCATAGTAGGTAATTTTTTAATATTTTGATGCCATCCGCTCTCACCTCTTGGAAAAAGTAATGGATATTGCAAAGGATAGTAGCATCCATAATAATGCATTACTCGGTGTCTATGTCCTGAGTGTGTGTGAACAATAATATCTCGTTCATAAGGCACATTAACATTATTTCCTTCAACCCATATGCAGCAACTTGATCGGCAGTTGGACAATTATAAACTCTTTGATCTGGTCTAACAGTTTTTGAGATATGAAGTTGAACGTCATCCATCGAGGGATAATCCTTTAGCCGTCTAAAGACGTTTGCATAGGGATTTACCTCTAAAATCTTTGTTAGTTTTTTCACTGTACCTTCAGATAAAGTTGAATTCTCCAATATTTTCATTCTGTTCCCAACCTCATTTTCAGTCTCAACAAAATACAACTGAAAAGGACCAGCACCACTGTCATTGGAAACTAACCCTGGAAGGTCATGTTACACCATTCCTTGTGCTCGAAAAGTATATACACCTTGTGGTGCACATGCAAGTTCTTTATCTAATTTCACGCTAAAAGAAGTAAAAGAAAATATGTAATTGAACAAACGAATATTTGTCCGAAAACTTACTCCTTCTGATTGTGAAGTGAATAACTCATACAAATCATCTGGAATTTCAATATTCGCTAGTTTACTTTTGCTGTTGTCGCAGCAAAATGTATGAGGCTCGTACTCAAATCTTATAGCTCCACAATATATACAATTCGATATTTTTTTTAGCTTATGTACCATCTAAGACACATCATCATAATGTATTGAACCTAAAAGAAGAAACATACATAATTACATTATATAGAATATGAAATTATTTTTGAGAATAATATTTATAGAAATAAATGAAATACTAACTTTTATATTCATCTCTCACGGTTACAGCCCTTAAAAGCCATGCAATATATTTTGACCTTTTAAAATTTCGTATTCTTTTTTGTTCCATAACTTTATTTTTGTAGTCTTGTAAGACTCATTAGATTAGAATATTTCCTTTTCATTGAATCAAGACGCCTCTGTCGATTTACATTTGCATCTGTATAATAGTATTAGAGAATCGATAATATATCATAAATAAAATTCTAGTGCATCTTAAAATATTATTAAATGTATATTATTATTACCTGGCAAGGAATTCAATGTTGGTTATTGCCCACCCGTTAACATTATTTCACCACAATAAATAAACCTTCAAAAAATCCACTAAGGACGAAATTTCAAAAATTAGAGCAGTACATCAAATAAAAATTAAAAGAATTCTTTACATTAATCCTAATATTAAAATAATTAATTCCATAGTTAATCTTGATATTCAAAATAAAATTAAGTAATCGATTGAATATTTATTTGAACATATATTGATATCCAATTAAGACATAATTAAGCTCATGCAATATCTTTTATAAATCTAGTATAAATTAGTCTATATATAATACATGATTTAATTAATGCAGATAAATTTCAATATACTTTTCTATAGTTAAATTCATCTATATTTCATATGTCTGACTGGATGTGGAATTGACCTAGGGCTGTTCAATCGGTAAACCTGTACCGAAATACCGAATTTTGGTTTGAAATTAAAATATATATATTTTTTGTATTATGTTGCCTCTGTTACAGAACGTTTTAACTTTTAAAGACTTAAAGTCTTAATTACGTAGCAAACGTTTTCTAAGAGACGTTTTTAAAGGGGAAAGAAACTATTTAAAAAAAAATGATATTATATATTGCATATATAATATTCTATTTATATATTAAACCTTAATATAAATAAAGTTAGGTATTCTGTATTTCAATACCAAACTTTCGGTTTCAGTTGGTTTAGTCGGTTTTACCAAATTGTGAACATCCCTAGGAATATTGTTGTGCGTTATAATTTTGAGGATGAAATTTAAGAAATTACCTGGAAAAGTATGAAGATAGATGGAATGCATTGATACATTGTTGAAAATATATTAAGGGAGAAAGTATTTATGATATAAATCTTAAGTGGTAAGCTAGTATTTATAGATATTAAAAGAAAGTTATTAGAAATTGATTAAAATTAGAATTTGATTAGGATGAGAGTTATTACAACTTGATTAGAATTTGATTAAGGTTATAGAAAGTTAAAAGAATTGATTAGAATTTAAAAAGATTTGATTAGAATTAAATATTTTTAAAGAATTATTATTTATTTAGGTATTTAATTAATATTTTGTTAATTAGATATTACTTGAGATCCTCGAACAGTCTTTTCACTGTTATTTCTGATCATTTGAAATCTCTCCCTTGTATTAAGATTTTAAGTTCAAGTGTGAGTTTACTCGACTAATTACAAGTTACATATCAATTTTATTCTCAAATATGGGATCCCTTAATTTTTTATTTTTTATTTTTGCTCCAACAGACAAAGGCACAAAACAGCAAAAAACAGAGACTAAACAACAGCTGCAAATTCGCCCGCCAACAGATTGCTTTCTCGTCGGATGTGCTGAACTTTACAGTTCCATGACCGTCTTATAAGACTCCGGCAGTCTTCAATGATGTGCCCAAGAGGGTGATCCTCCTTCGCCACTCCGGAAATTAAGTTTATCACATTCTACCTCAATACTTTCATTTTGCCGCTCCCAGGCCATCTGAAGTCCTTCCCTTAGACCCAGTAGTTCTGCCGTTAGGATGTCCCGCACACCAAGCTTAACAGCAAAACCAAATAACCAAGTACCCTCAGAATTTCTCACAACTCCACCCGCCGAAGAAGTTGTCGTGGTGGCGAACAGGCTACCATCAGTATTTAATTTAACCCAGCCTGCCAGAGGGGGTTGCCACTGCACCATAGGCCACATCGCTTTCTTAGCCTCTTTCAAATTAACGATAGCAGTAATGTCCAGAGTAAGAACCTTAATACCATGAATTGTGACACTAATTGGCTCATTCTTACCTTGGTATTCCAGTTTGTTTCTACTTTTCCACAAGCACCAAAGCCCAGCAGCGAAAAGAATTTTCCAATTGCAGGCAGGAAGAATGGAGTTACCGAAATGAGAATTCCAAGCTTTATCCCACCAGTTGCCATTATCATGGCTGTAGAAACGATTCCAGTCAGACTCCACTATAACTTTCTTCCACATATTTATAGCTTTCGAACAATCTCTGAAAATATGTTCGGCATTGTGGCGCCCCAATGCCACAGCCTTCCCCGCACTGAAGATTCAAGTATTGGTTAAGAACCTCCACCTGAGTACACTTCAGTAAGTGGTACAAACACATGCCCAGCAGTAGCCACCACACTACCAATAAACTCAAATCAACAATAACCAAGCATGTGTAATGCCTTCAAGGCCAAAAGATGTCATATTCACAAACCAAAAATGTAAGATTCTACAAAAGTATACAAGTACGGCATACATAACCTAACAATCTGTGCAACATCAAGTTCTAAAATACCAAGACTTATATACAAGACTTCGAACCAAAAGAAAGCTACCCGAGACAGACTGTTGCTGGACCCCACAAAGCTAGAAATCCTGTCCCTGAAGCCAAAACCAAAAGAAACGGGTTATTATTCAAAAGGACTAAGTGAGAGTAGTACAAAGACATACAATCAAAATAGATTTGATTCATTATTTTGAAAAAAAAAATGTTTTCTAGCAGTTCAAAGTTCAATTTCTTTATTTCTTAATAAATCATAAAGAATGGTATTATGAATCAAATCAATAAATATGAATTAAAACAATAACCCGGCGAGATCGGGTGGTTCTCCAACCTTAACACCTTAAATTAGACAATCAATCAATAAACAATAAACCAACCTTCTTCCTCCGGTTTGTTAATCAAGCAGCAACCCAAGATTAACACAGACAGTATGGAATTTGCATCAACGTGTGCAATTCCGGCTCATATTGCTCAAGAACATACTACCTCCGACTACTCTAAAACAATACTACATAAGTTATATATTAGGTTCAGCCTTTGGCGCATGCCATCGGGCCTCCCCTTCAATATAACCCAGGGCCCAAATCGCCCTAGGGTGTCCCCAAGGGTTCAAATCAATCAATTCTCGCATTTCAACATTTTCAAACAATAACAGTTACTCACGCATATAGAGTATATATTAGAACCCATTTTCATATATCGAAAATCAGTTTCAAAATGTAACATTTATCCCTTAACATATTTACTAATGTATAGTATCACAAGGGCAAGACATTGCAACACAAAATTCAAGTTGGTTATCGCAAACAATACGTATTTATATATATAGGTAATGACTCCAGTTAAAATCATTTTAGAACCCTCACCTGTAGCGAACCAAAGACAAGCCTCGACCACTCAAGACTCCTCCTCAAAGGTATCTCCTGTAATACACAAGGTCTAAGAGTAAAACACTACTATAATAGACAAAACAAACCACAAACGACGCACTTCTCAAAGCTAAAGCATGAAAACATATATAGGAACTAGTGCAGAAAATTTCAGCATGCGCACGTTGCAATCAAATGAGCATAACTTTTTCCTCGGAATGAATTTTAACGAACCGAAAAATTCATAGAAAACTAGACAAGCATATCTTTCCAATGATATAAGGCTCAAATCCTAGTTCTTCCCGAATAAATACCAGTTTTTGTTTGAACATGACACAAAACAGAAAATTTTCTGCAGCACTATCAGTGAAAGATGATCGTAGTTCCCTTATCAAATGAAGTCTAAATAATCTGAAATTCGGTGGTAATACTCATAACATGCACAGAAATACAACCGTAAAACAGTTTTCAAAATTTCCATCGTTTAGTCCCTCTGCTCAAGTCACAAACCGGATTATGAAAACAGGGGACAGTAGGGGCAGTTGCTATTTTTTTCGGGAGTTAAATCAAATCGGATGGGCACCAATTTTTGTAGAGAACATCTCTAATATGTCAAGAATATCCAGTTAAAACAGTTTTAAAAAATTCAAACTCAACAACCCACAATTCACTTTTCTATGTAATAGTCACAATAAGGAGAAATTGGAGGATTGGCATAAATATATATCTTTGTTTCTAAATCACTTAAGCATGCTTTGTTCAACTAATTTTCACCATTAACATAGGTATGATCATAATTCATAGCTCAATTCATAAAATACCTAGGGTTCACACACTCACATAATCAAGAATTCAAACAAACTTCAATAGAAGCAAATAATGAGTAAGAAACATGTTGAACATAGCAAAATTAGCATAATTCCCAACATACCTATAAAACGAATCTCATAATTTTTAGCCATCCCATGATCAAGACATGAAAAGAGAAATTTAAATGGTTGAACAACCTTAAGTGTAGATGAAGATGCAAGAATTCAAGCTTTTATGCACAAAATGGCGATTTGGACTCCAACTCTTGAAAATGGGTGAATGAACAATGAAGTTCCTTTTTCTTCCCTTCTTGTATGTGTTTCAAGTGTTAGAGAAGGGGGAATGGGGAAAGTTTTCTTTTAAATTACATTTGAAATGCTTAGGGGTCAATTTGCAATTAATTGGGACCAAGATATAATTTAAATGGGGTCAAAATATAATTATAACAAAGTTTGCATTAACTCTTGGTTTTGACTAATTAAAAAGTTTAGATGAGTCATTATAATGATTCATTATAATTAATAAATATCATGCATACTCATCCTACATCTTTCACACACTACACCTTCCACACACACTTGAACACATTTCTTGCACACACATTAACATATACTATACACCTTATTTGAAATTAAATAGACAAATAAAAAGCTTAAGAATGTTAAATAATTTCATAGGAATGCATAGCACATACTTGCACATAATTTTTTTTCACATTTCAATAAATTGAATCAACTAAAAGAATTCTATAACACATTTATAAAAATTACACACATATTTATATCATATGAGCACATAGGAGCAATTTATCATGCTTAACAAAATAAACACATAATTCGATCGGTCCATTTTCTTTTTAAATTTACCTGTCCCCTTAGTATTGAATTTTGGGCCGTCACAGGCACCCTCTCTAGGGGCGCGGCATCGTCGACAACTCGCATCCACTCCCATGTGACGATCTACCCTTAGAGCATTGCACATAAGACTCCTATGATTAAGTTGTCATAGGAAGCATTTTATCTTGTTCGGAACAGGACTAGACCAAATAAACTTCCAAGATTTATCCGGAGTTGGAAGCACCGGTCGGCGCATCATATGCTGATTTGCAGGTGAACTTGCCGGACCCTAATATTGCGTGTCCCTAGCTTCCTGATTGAGAGATAAAGGTATAGCTTTAATGCAGCTTTTGATATCCTCCGGAATCATAGTTCTCAACCAATCCAGCTGCCATACTCCGGCTCCATCAAGGACTTCCTAGACTATGAGATTGTCTTCCGTCTCATGAACCTGCTGCGGGATGAGGCTTCTCAACGCGCCCTTACCCAGCCAGTTGTCATCCCAAAACCGGATATCTATTCCATTCCCGAGCCTCCGGTGAATCTTCTAGTCAACACACTGTATACTATGTACCATTCCCTTCCAGAGGGGAGATGTCAACTGTTTATTCGATGCCGCCAAGATGCTTTCATCACCTAGATATTTCGCTTGGAAAAGTTAGCACCAAGCTTTGTTCTTTTCCTTCAAAACCCTCCAACCACTCTTAGCTAACATACTAATGTTACTTTTTCGAGCTTCCTTTAAACCAAGCCCCCCTTTCTCCTTTCTGTGGATCACCTTATCCCATCCCACGAGATGAACTTTTCACTTTTTCGGATCGGTGGACCAGAGAAAGTTTCGGTTAATCTGATCAAGTTTCTCACATAAGCTAGTTGGGAACCAGCTCGTATGCATTTGATATATCGGAATGGATGAGGTGACTGATTGTATAAGTGTCATCCTTCCCGCAAGGTTCATGTTCTTTGCTTTCCATTGAGACAAACGTCTTTGGACCCGCTCTAGAACCTCAGCATAAACGGTTTAATACGAGATACTAGCATCTTAGTCAAGATTTTGAGAGTAACATTAAGCAGGGCGATAGGAAGGAATTAGCTAGCATCCAGGGGACAGTCGTTCTTAGGCACTAAACATATGAATGCGGATCCCATCTCTGGCGGTATTTTATGATTATCCAAGCAGCCCTTGATATACCGGAAAACTGTACTTCCAACTGAGTTCCAGAATTTTTGGTAGAAAAAAGCCTGTAAACCATCTGGTCCCGGGGCCTTGAAAGGGCTCATAGAGAAAACCACGCCCTTAATTTCCGCCTCCGTGACAGAATTCCGAAGAGCAGTGATACCTGAAGCACTGAGTTCTCGTTGGAGGCTATTGCGCGGGAGGTCACCTTCATAAGGAGCCACTATCGGTGAGAAAAGATTGGTAAATAAACTATTTACGTGAGCCTTCAGAATTTCTTGCTCCGCACACCAGCTTTCTCCAATTTTAAGGGTATCAATTCTATTTCGCCGTCTCCTGGCAAGAGTGGAGAGATGAAAAAATCGAGTATTGCGATCCCCCAAGGCCAACCAATTTACTCTGGATTTCTGAAACTATAGGGTTTCTTCTTATTCAAGCACAGTATTAAACTCTTTGATAAGTTTAAACTCCAACTGTTGTAGTTCCTCATGTAAGCGTTCCATCGGAATTTTTTGAATTCCCCCAACACGAGCCCGCAAGAGTCTTTTTCTGTGAAAGATATTACCGAAGACGGTTTGGTTCCATTCCTGCAGATCATCTTGCATAGATCGGTAGGCTTCGTTCGAACTCTGGCCTGCATTCCAGCTTTTTTCCACCAAATTCTCACAATCCGGGTGAGAATCCATCAAAACGAAAAGGTTTCAGAAGATTTGTTCTCTGCCCCCCTTCCGTGTCAGTGAGAATCGGATTATGGTCGGAGTACTTTTTCGGTAAAACCCTCATAACACTATCCGGGAAACGCCTCATTCAATCGGATGTGGCAAGGGCCCGGTCTAAACGTTCCTTCACCCTCCTGCCTCCATGAACAATTCCCGACCATGTGAACCGGGGACCCTTTGCATCAAGATCCATAAGATAGCAACTATCCAAAGCCTCAGAGAATTTCAAACATCTGTTCCACGAAGCAGCCTTACCACCACTCTTCTCGCTTGGTCCCTTAATATCATTAAAATCCCCTGTAAGGAACCAAGCACTTGTCATATTGGTGTTAATGTTGCGGAGATCCCTCCAGATGTCATCCCGTTTTCGGGATGAAGGATTCGCGTAGATACCAGTGCAACACCAATCTGGGCCTGTGTGAGGACCAATCCGCGCATGAATAAGTTGGCTTGTAGTTTCAAGAATTTCAACATGGATATTGTCTTGATTCCATAGCATCCAAATACCTCGTTCCCGCCCCTGAATTGGAGCTCTACAAACATTGGTAAAACCAAAAGATCTCAAAACTTCCTCTGCCCGGACAGCAGAAACCCTCGTCTCGAGAAGGTAAACAATATCAGGGTTGTACTCTCGTATTAGGTCACGAAGAGTTTGCCTAAAAATTTCATTACCAGTTCTATTACAATTCCATGATAAGATCTTCATCGGACTAATTTTGAGGTTGTAAATGGTGATCGGATTAACAATCCGACGACAGGAAATCCCCCTTAGATCCTGTGATACCAATGCTCTTATCAATAGGCAGTGTCGATTTGTCTCGCTCTCTGGCAGTTCCACGTCTATTCTCCCAAGAAACCCCTGATTTGCTAGACGAGTGAAGGTCGCCTGTATCTCCACTATATGGAAATTCGGGCTCAAGTACATTAGACTCGTGAATAGCCGATTCATGTTGTAGAGGGAAGCCAAGTCCGGTTGGGTTATGTGCTTCTCTGAGAGTATCAAGTTCTCGATGACTTCCTCGTTTGCTAGATCCATTTTGACTTCTCAGTTCAGAGACAGGCGCCAGTTTTCTTTGGGGTGTTTTCTGACTCCACTGAGGGATAAAGCTGATGGATATATCAATCACGGAACTGCTCCCAAGTTCATTCGGTTTAGTGACTAACTTACATTGGTTTTGTTGAGACCCCGGTTTACGTTGGGAGACCGATTTATGTATGGCTCGTTTGGGCCGCAGATGAATCTTTTTTGAGTTATCCTTTCTAGACTTGTCGAAAGTCGTGGTGTAGCACCCCAACCGTAGGGACCACATCCCCCGTACCAAGATCCAAAACCGGTTACGAAATGGGAAGTCCGTACCCGAATCCGAATCTTAGCAAACGTGAGACCAACTCACCCACTAAGCCAGGCAGAGCTAACTAAACTGACTAAAAGTGCACGGAAGCAAGAAAATAATCCAAAGCAAGTAATTATATGCATATCATGGATACTTATAGGTACCAACACATATACACATATCATATCTACATATAGGTACCGACAAATAACAACCTGTACAATGGCCCACACGGCCTCATCAAAACTAGATATTTAAATCCTTCAAGTATTCAAGACATAATTACACATAATAGAAAGTGTAGGCAGACATATGCAACCTCACAAGACCTATATCGACAAGTGTGACTCGGAAGACACAACTCTCCGCCTAGCGCACGCCAAAAGTACCTGAAACTAAAAGATAAAATGAGGGGTCAGTCAACTGACTGAGTGAGGGGGCTAACGCACACCCACACCCTACATATATAAAACATAGCACATAACCAAAAGTGGACTCATGAACCGGGAATAGGTTTTGCAATCCAAAACATTTCAAAGCAAACTTACATATATAATTACACATCATTTTCATAAACACTATTCCGATTTATAATTCCTATATCAAATCATAACACATGCTCGGCGAGTACGAGCTTCCAACCTTACTCCTTAGGTCAGAATAAAATAGAAAATTCATAAACACGTCCAACCATCTCACCTTTGATGGAAGAGCCACGCACAGCCCTAACCATCTATAACTTTAACAAACTCACGTGGGGTAGCTAACCCATAACGTGTCCTCCCCGACTTTTACACCAAAGGCATCAAAATATCACGCCTTCCTGAGCTCCCGAGGTCGCACGTGATACTCCGGATGGAGACTATGCACAGGCTTTACCTCGACAGCCCAATACCGTCCCGAGGGCTCCTTACCCAAAGCTCCTTGGATCCACACACACATATCATTCATATAACCTTTCATTCATAACTCGCTAACGAACTTAAACATAACCAAACTTTGCAAAATAGCTTTCATATGCCTTCATGATTAACTTTTCAAAACAAAGTTGTTTCATAAGATCATAAACATATCATATTCAACACTTATTTAGCTATATAAATAAAATATAATCACATACGAGGCTCGAAAACATCACATAGAGGCTTTAGGTCGATAACTATACAAAATCCTAAACCTCACCTTGTGCTTGAAAAGAAAAGGAGTGAAAGCAGACAAAGCTAGGCCTCGGGCTCGACACCTGCAACCTCGTCTAAAAAGAAAACACGAAAACCCAAGACTTATACTCTATATGGACCAAATATGACGCACGACAAATATATAATATGCATAACATATGATGGAATGCACTCATATAGTCAATCAAATAATTCATAACCCATGTTCATGCATAAACAAGTCTTACGGCACATTACGAGTCATAAAACGTTAAGTTATTATGCATATAAGCCATATAAAAGCAATTATGAAGCATGGAGTGTCACATAAGAGCATAATTATCAATTAAGTAAGCATAAAACTCATATAATTCACATACGGGAGTTAAAAGGGTGAAAGGAACGCAAGAAGAAAGGTTTTGGCGAAGTTTAGCAAAAGTTGATAATTTTCGAAAATGTATAGGCTGTGGAAAAACGAGAACATCTTGAGTTCTAGAAGTTGGAATTGAGTGTTGTTTATTGGATATGAAATTAGACAAATATACCTTTCCGATGATATATGGCTCGTATTCTAGTTCAAAACGAGGAGGAAATGGCGTAGGGCCGAAGTTGTATGAATGCAGATTTTTGGTAAAGTGGCGACACCAAAATTAATCGATTATATCTCAAAAATGAGAAAAGATATTGAGGTGATTCCAATTGGAGAATATTTTAGACTTCAAGAGGTTTCCGTAGGTTTAAAATTCAAGTCCATCCAAACTCGTTTGAGGGGTAAACGGGTATTTTCAAAATGGCCTGGAAACCCAAACGGGCGTTTGGAAAGGCTAGGGTAAGGCAGTAGGTTTGTAAACGGGCGTTTGTGATTGAACCGGGAGGCCACACTGGTGTTTCGAAAGTAGCTAGGCGAAAAAACAGGGGAAAAACAGGGTATACACACGGGAATGGTTTCAAATCATTCCCACTCCCATACCAATGCTTGGAAAGGCTAGGGTAAGGCAGTAGGTTTGTAAACGGGCGTTTGTGATTGAACCGGGAGGCCACACTGGTGTTTCGAAAGTAGCTAGGCGAAAAAACAGGGGAAAAACAGGGTATACACACGGGAATGGTTTCAAATCATTCCCACTCCCATACCAATGCAAGAAATCAACTTAAAACTAACACATAACATGTATAAGACTTAAATACATCAATTAGGCATCATATAAACCAAAGAAACATGCTTTGATCCAATCAAATATGCCAAGGAAACCCTTATATATGGGAAGTGATCATACATGCTTCAAGATCATTGAATTCATGATATATATGCATCTATATGTTCATACTCATCACCAAAACTTCATATAAATGTATGAATTCACTTAGATGCTAAAACCCTAAATAATACTCAAGTTTCGTCAAATATATATTCACCATCTTACCTTGGAAGAAATAAGAGATGAAGGGGAAGGAGAGAAGAAAGGATCTTGAGCTTAATTTCTTGAAGAAAATGGAAGAAAATACTTGGCCCCTTGCTTCCTCACTTGGACCGAAATTGAAAGGGAAAGAAATGGAGGTTCTTGCTTTATGTTTGTGTTCATGAAATGAAGAAAAGGAAGAGATGTATGTGTATATACATATGTCTCGTGAAAGCAAGGAAGAAAAGGAGGAAAAATTACCACAGAGTCCTTTGAGAATTTAAGTGATTCGAATAGGCCCTCAAGGTTTGTTAGGTGAGAAATTGGGTCCAAATCAAAGTCTAATTGAGTCCAAGGATTTCATAAAATTTCAAATAAGTACATGAACGAAATAAAACACTTAATTAGCAAGTAAGCATATTATAAACGAATTTAAATAACATAGTTGATTAAATCATATAAGTCATATAATAAAAATTGAAATTAAATATACATACAAAGGAAAAGAAAGTTCCTAACCCTAAAACTCTCACGAGTGGCACGCGTACCTGAGTAACTTGAAAATCGGGGCGTCGCACGTGGCCACAGAGTCCTTATGTTGATCAACTTTCGTAGCCACAAAGTCCCTAAGCTTAGCAACTTCTGTATTTAGTGACTCCTGGATAGGACTCGCAGTGGGGTCCATAGGTAACACAGACTCAACCACCCCGGTCTTCGTGGCTCCAGTTTCAATTACAGTTTCTTCGATATTCATTGCTCCATCATCCAAGGACATTTCCCATGGAAATTTATCTTTCGTAAAATCCACTCTAATTTTGCGTCTCGGTTGGAACTGTTTCCTCCATCAGCGGGTTTTCAAAAATTTCAAAACGATTGGCGGGCTTAGGGTTCGGCCCCTTGTCTCCTATGGTCCTTGTAGGACTGACGGCGCCGGCTGCAACCTCTTCGTCGCCAGGTGATATCCAGCGTGATCCGGTCGCCTGATTCTTGCCTTGTCATCCCCGTTTTACCATCATCCAAGGTCCGTAATGCGGAGCATCAGCATCTCCACTCGGTTTCAAAGCTTCTTGATGCTTGGGTTGAACCTTGGGTTGGCTCTCCGTCTCCAGGGGTTTGTTCAGGCAGTTCCCAATATGATGTCCCACCCTACCGCAGTGGAAGCATATAGAGGGTAAATTTTCGTATTCAACTGCAAGAAGGCGCCCCTCCATATCTACTCCGTTACGAAGTGGCTTGTCAAGATTACACAAACTCTGGCGTATTTGCCCTTGTCTCCCTAATAGGTATTCTTGTTGATCTTAATCAGCGAACCGATGGCGGTGGCTATCCCATAAAGAATAGGCTCCTTATAGTACTATGTGGCTAAGCCCCTGATCCTAACCCATGAAATGGTTATCGTAATTCGATTTGTGGCCGCGTTGAATTGAGGGATCCACTCACGTACAACCAGGTAGTTTCCACCGATAACCCATGGGCCCCCCGCAAGTATAGCCTTAATTTTTTCCTTATCATGAATCTTCAGTGTGTAGCAGCAGTTGTCGAGTTCGATCAGATCATACTCCCCCTGGAGTTGCCACATCTTATCAATCCTGGCGGAGAGGAGGTGGATGTTCATGTTCCTCCCCAATATTCATAGAATAATAGCGTTGCGCCGCGGTCTCCTGATTTCTTCCCTGTAGTTCTCTTCCAATGTTATTTTTAGATACGGATATCCCTCCATCGGCTCTACTATATGGATCCTGTTCAGATCGATAAGGCGATCCTCGTCGAACCTCTCATGCTCCTCTGGTTGCCTTCCCAAGAGAGTAGCTAAGTATGAACCTCTTTTCGGTGAGGTCCCCTAAAATTGATCGTTGCCGGATGATTCAATTCCGTCCATTGCTACATGAAAGGATTCAGGATTTGCTTTAGATTCTTCGTACTTCTTCTCATTTGGTCGGTTTCTTCAGCAGAGAGAGGCAGGACGTTCTCTCTCATTTTTCCTCACTCGGAAGTCAAGTGAACGACGGTAAATTACTTTGAAAACTCCAAATCCACCTTTCCCCAATTTATTGTCATCCAAGAAGTTTGTTGTTGCAGCTTTAATAGTGCTAAATGTATATTGAAGAAATTCAGGTGCGTTAATCTCGTTGACAACTTCATCAGCGGTAAGAAAAATAATTAGACAAATCGAAGACCATAAATTGATAAGACAAGATCAAATACTTACTCATCTATTTTGTTTAATTCTCTTCCTCCATGAGAAGTCAAGTACGAGGCATGCAGCAATTGAGATAATGATCACCGTTTTTGACATTTTGTACTTTCGTTCCTCTTTCCTGCAGAAGTTCAAGCAAGTTTTTACTTAAAACTCCCCCTCTCGACTCTTCACACCACCAGGGTATATTTGCAGACTACAGTAAATTAAGCAGCTATTTTTCCCAATGCTCGGCGTTTTTCATGATGCCATGCTCATTTCTAGGTAATTCTTTCCACCGTCGATCCTCATGCAGATGATGGATAACATCACGTCACTACACTTTCTACTATCGATCCTCATGCAGATGATGGATAACATCTTTAAATCACGCGTCGATTGTTGATGATCATATATTAAATAATAATAGAGAGAGAAAGAGAGAGTTATCACTTATCCGTGGTAAATAACAGATGGAGGAGTTAGAAAAATAACAATAAAGATCGTAAGAATAAAAGAATTGAAAGAGCGGATTAATTTAACTTACCATATTCCTGATTTGTTACTTTAAAACTGCTTTTAAAAATGAGAGTAGCTTAGACAATTTTCATAATTTATTTCGAGCCATCTGAATAATTAATTAAAAAGAATTGAATCTAATCCTGATCTCATTTGAATACTTGGCAGGTGGTTTTGTCTTCAATAGATACGTGTGAGAACTATGGTGATCTCATAGAAAGACTAATGTCTCTCACTATAAATACCAATTATGATTTATTATATATATATTTACATAATTATCTCCAACTAATAAATATCGATAAAATTATTATGAGGGTATTTGCGGCGATCAATATTTTGTATAAAATAAGATGACTCCTATTATAAGTGAATAAGAAATTTTTTAAAATTTTTGAACTTTTACATAATTATTCCCGATTAATACTTATTAACATAATTATTATGATGGTATTTTAGACGATTTGTATTAGAACCTTTTAAAAAAATTTGAACTTTTACATAATCATCCCCTATTAATACTTATTAACATAATTATAACGAGGGTATTTTAGGCGATCTGTATTTTGTTAGAAACCAAAAACTCAATTAGTGCTTTTATAAGATATATATATATATATATATATATAGATTATAGTATAGATAAGCGTTCATTTGAAGATATGGTGCGAAAGCTTCCTACCAAACTAACGATGTAAATATATAATTGTTGCATGGTAATTTTAGATCGAATATAATTCTTTTAAATTAATATAACGAGAGTGAAACATTTTATATTTGTCGTGTGATCGATTAGTATAGAGTTTAAGCGGGGTTTGAGCCTATATGAGTATCTTAAGATCCTTCCTTATCTTACATATTGCTTGATATATATATATTAGTTATTACCATCCCAATTTAATCGCCAAGTACTGACATTTAAACTAATTTAATAAAAAAATTGAGTTTTTAAGAACAGAATCATATAACTATGTTAGTAAGAAAAACTTTACATTTAAATAATACAACCCAACTCGAACCAGTCAAATTAATAAACACATAAATTAATATAGATGAGAGGTGCATTTAAATTTGGAAATTGAATACTTACAAGGAAATTCACTGCAAAATCCCTATAAAATATAAATAAATAAATTTTTTATTATATAATTCTTTTTAATTGGGTCAAATTAGGTCTAAATTACAATTTTCTCATGTTACCGTGTTCACTTCCCAAATCCACCAAATTATTTGCTCAAAACCCCCGCCGCCTTGCACGAAAATGTTACCAAAATACATATCAATATATTTTTCAAATAAGATTTTTTTTTTTAATTTTCGAGATAGAAATCATTCTATTACGTCAATAGTAGTCAATGAAGCCAAGAGCATAAGACAGCACACGATTAGCTAGAATAATACCAATGTTCGCCACAACTCAAACCATTGGTATCAAAGTTACGGCTTCGACCTGCAATAATTTTCTTGTTATTCCTTGTATTTTTGTTATTGTTCCTCTTGATGTTGAATAATATTCCCCTTTGAGGGTTTGAGTTTCAAAAAAAGTTGCGGGACCTTCATCTTACCGTTGAAACAAGACTTCATCCACGACAATAAAAGTATTTTTACGATTTAACGGTCTCCAAGTGTCACAACCCACCGAATTACTATAAATTGGCCCATGGTCCTCCTATAGAAATTTCATAAAACGAGAGAAAAATGTCGAAACCCTTGAAGGTTTCCAAATACTGTCCTGTTGAGAGAGAACCTTGTATAGGATGGATCGAAGAAGTGTTCAAAGACCTTCTCTGTAACCTTAAAGATGAAATCTCGTTTGCCTTCGGAATTGCAAGCTTAGTTTGCTCGGCTGTTGCAGAAATTCCTCAGATTATTACAAACTTCACCAATAAGTTCGCAGCTGGTGTGTCTCTAGCATTTCTCTCCACTTGGATAATCGGGTAAGAGTAATACTGTGTATATGTATGTATTTGTGAGCCATTACCGATCTTTAGTCTTTGCACACACATAAGTGTATATGTATGTATGTATGTTTGTACCCAACATTGCCATTTGTGATCTTCACGTACACATGTAGAGGGGCATTAACTTTCCTATCTCAATTATGCTTGTCAATCCTTGTTTCACTCGTCATTCGAGCTGTGTGTATTGGTAGACAGCCGAAATCAAAATAGAATATAGAGTGAATTACATTGGAGTACCTTCAGGTTTGGCCTAATTAGAACGTAATCCCTATTTTTTCGATTATTACCATATAGTCCATGAGGTATAGTTTCCGTCTAAGGTCCGTAAACGTTGTTAGGGTTGCGTTAGCCTTAAATTTATATTTCCAAAATTACCCCTGATTTTTTAATTTTTTATTTGATTTGACCAAACTACGTAATTTCAACTTAATATAGGGATCTTTTTGTAACATAATAAAATAATAAGGGATGCTTTTGTAGTTTCTAGCTAAAATTAAATTAGGTGGTTTGTGGTCTTCTTATATAAGTGTTTTCATGACTTTTCATCATCCAATACTTCAAAATACATGCCAAGTTCATATAGAATACATGCCAACAATGCATTCGATTGCTTGGAAGATAGCAATCACCATTCGTTGAAAATGGATTCTAAACCTGTCATGCATTCGCCCACGACAACCATTCGGTAAGTTCTAGCGGTCTATCAAACATTTCCAATGAGATCCATGTAGCTTGTGTACCTGTTTGTCGCTATTGTTGTGTTAATGGTTTGTGTTTTGTTGGCACTAGTACCATATTAACTTAAACTGATTTTGGTATATGTATGTAAACAATGGGTAGTCTATCCATAATCTCATTACTTAGGTAAATTGAAATGTTCTTACAAATATTTGTTACCTGTATTTTAATAGTGTATTGCGTGTATAGTTGAAGCTATATGAATTTGGCATGTATTTTGGAGTGTTTGATGATGCAAAGTCATGAAAACACTTATATAAACAAACCACCAATGGCTATAAACGACCTAATTTAAATTTAGTTAGAAATTAGAAATGCACCCCTCTTATTTTATTATGTGACAAAACGATCCATATATTAAGTTGAAATTACATGTTATTCTCTGAGGGCAGTTTGGTCAAATAAAAAAAATCATAGGTAATTTTGGGAAAAAAAATTTAAGGCTAACGAAACTCTAATGACGTTTAGGGACCTCGGACGGAAACCATACCTCAGGTACATTATGGTAATAATCGAAAAAATAGAAACTGCATTGTAATTAGGTCAAATTTCAGGGTATACTAAGATGTAATTCGTCCTAAAAAAATAATATTTTGCTTATTGTTTTCATATCTCAATTGTTATTCTCTCATAATCTCAACCGTATACGAATACGAGGGATGCGTGTAAAATGAACTTGGAAATAAAGTACAAAAGTGGAACAAGAGATTCAAAACTTATGTACATGTATGTATGCTTGATACCTAAAAATACTGTCAAATTTCTTGCAAATTACTATGATTTTCTTGGCGGTATATTGTGTATTGGTTTTCAATGCTAATTAGGCAAAAAAAAAAAAAAATTTGTTTTGGGTACAAAAGATTCTAAATATATTAATATGGAGAAAATTGTAATTTTGGTATACCAACTCGCTCTAATTCGCAATTTTGGTATAAAATAATTTCTGGTGAAAAAACTAGCCCATAACTCTAAAAGTTCACAATTTCATGAACTATTTGACCTGAATATGTATGATTCGCCGAAAACCCACCCGAAGCTTGCAAAACCTGTTTCAAGGCAAATTCTCCGATAGACACGTGAAAGTTCGCAATTTCATATACTATTTGATCCGAATGGATATGACCCGCCAGAAACTTGCAAAACCCGCTTCGTGGCAAATTCTCCAACGGACACATGGAGATCTGGGTGAGTTTTCGGTGAATCATATATATTCAGGTCAAATAGTGCATGAAATTGTGAACTTTTAGGATTATCAATTAATTTTTTCACCGGAAACAAAATTGCGAATTAGGGTGAAGGGAAAATTGTAAATTTGGGACTCTAAAATATCCCAATTTACATTTTTGGACTTTAATTTGGCGATTCTGATTTTTGGGACAATAACGATAAAAATTTTGCAATTTTAACCCAACCCCCACCGGAACCCTAAATTTTGCACGGAATACCGCTTATATGGTCACGTGATTGCCGGAATACTGCCTGAAAACTGAGTATGTGGCATTGAATGCCTAAGTGGCATATCAAATTTAGCCAACTCATTTAAAAAATTACATGTTGGATATTTATATATTTGTAGCACCCTTAACGCAAAGGCACCACATCCCCCGCATTATAGTTCAATCCACATATGGAACGAGTACCCATACATGAATCAAGCTTATAGCGAACGAGAGACAATAAAAAAAAACACAACACTAGCTAGGTGGGCAACCCTCAATTAATACAACAACGCATAAAGAGAATAGAGCTTAAACATTTATATACATTCCAAAAGCAATATTATTCCTTGTTTCCATAACAAGCATTTGAAGTTCTTATCATGAAACCATAATGTGCACAAGCTTTCACATATTACAAAATTATGTAAATACCAAAATATGACTGAGATGCTAGACTTGACCAGAAGACTCAAACCCGCCTAGCACTCCACCTGCAGAACCTGAAAGTGTGAGGTGTCAGTCTACCACAGACTGAGTGAAGGGTGTAAATAAATAGATGCGCATGTATCATGCAAGTTATAATCTCGGGTAAGATTTTATAAGAGACACGTTATAAGTTCAAGAAAAGAAGGAATTCTCGCCCTAGATTACAACTGAACCAATTTAACAATTCGTTTAATTATCAATTCAATACGTGGCCCAGCGAGTGAGGGCAATCTCCAACCTTACTCCAAAAGTGTACAATCATGAACATCTCAATTTCTCAAGTGAGCATGCAAGTTATTCAAGTGCAATCAAATAGCAGTTTCATGAACCCTTTTTCCTCCGGGTGATGGCGGGCTTGCAAGACCCAACCATCCAATCATGGTGTACGTCGGGAACTTGACTCCCATGCACGGGATTTCTTCCTCCACCAAACCTCCTGGTGGATTCAGAGGTGATCCCAAAATGGTGAGGATAGCGCAAGAGTTACCCGTCAGCCCGTGCTTTCCCGATTGGCTCAATACACTACCATCGGGCCCCACGTGAACATGCTTTACTCGCCCAATCAATCAGTCCGTTCAATCATTTCATGAAATCATTTGAAATTCATAAAGTTTGAAAACTATAGATATATAGATACTTTTGGTCGAAAAACTCACAAAGGGTTATACGGGTTCTATATAGCTAGAATTAAACCTCACCTTTACCAACCAACCAAAAAGTGGAAAGAAAGCTCTAAGGAGCATGCTCCTCATCTCCTGGACCGTAATCTGTGTAACAAGGGCAAGTGTACGTGAGACTCGACTCGCATGAACCAATACGAACAACATGTTCACTTGATGTCAAGCATGCAATTGAAATCAATAATATCATAAACTTACTCAAGTAAGCAAATGAGGTAACAAAGATCAAGTATTCAAGGTTCAATCAAAGTATGCAAATTATTACACAAACCTCCCCTATGAAACTCAATTTATGATATAACATGAGACGTACAATACACATAATATAATGCACTATGAGGCATGTTAATGAAGCATTTATGCCGGAAATGAACTAATAAAACCATCCATGAAAAGTTTGAAATTCAATTTTTTTATGCAGAAAAGGCAGGGTCGAGGTCGCGACCAAAACCTTCACAAAATGGGTCGCGGTCGCGCCAAGTATTTTCCCGAATTTTTTGTCCAATTTTTTTCAAAATCTCGAAACATGCCCAAATATTGGTCGTGGTCGTGACTAATTTTGTTCATAAAAGGGTCGCGGGCGCAACCACCTATTTTTGGCCGAATTTTTCTTTCATTTTTCAAAATCTCGAAAGTGGGCCAAAAACGGGTAGCGGCCGTGACCATTTTTTACATGTAATCAGGTCACGGTCGCGACCACATACGCAGCAGCAACAAAACAGGGCAAAACAAGGCAAATCCGGACCAAAATCAACCAAAACAACTACAAATGCAAGATCACTCCATAACAAATATTGAAACACATCAATTACACACTATACTTCCATTATTCATCATTCCAACAAAGATATATACATCAAAGCACCTAGAATCAAGCTTGAAAACCCCAAATATGATCATGCTTCTAACTTTCATGAAATTCAATATTTCCATACAATTTCAATTCCTTTTCACTCCTAAGCATGCATCTAGCTCCCAACATGCAAGAATTCAACAATTATTTCATAACCCTACTCAATCATATAATTCAAGAATTTTCAAATCTTCATACTATACCTTGAATCCAAGAAATAATTGATGAGATGAAGATATGATGATGTTGATGCTCCTAACTTCACAATTCCTCAATATCTAGCTTGAATTTGAGATGAAATCTTCTTCCTTTCTTGAGGTGTAAATGTCGGTTTTAAGTGTGTGAATGTGTGTGTGATTTTTGCTCTCTTGGATGAATGGAATATGGTGGAAGAAATGGAAGAATTCATGATATATCCTAAGTCTAGCATGAAAATATGTGATTCACTCCAATTTGCACCTAAGTCCTCCATTTATTTGAATTCATGCAAGTAAGTCCATCTCTAACCATAAGAGCAATTAAGTCCAATTCATGATACACAATTAAGTCCCTAATTTACCCAAAGGAACAATTAAGACATATTTTACAATTAGAGCAATTATATCACTTAGTTCATATAATCCTCATTAATAACAATTCATATAAATGCATAGAGATGTGATGCATATAATAGGATGAAAGTTATAAATAAACAATGAAATAATTAAATTTAAACCTCCCAACTCCCGAAGACCCGCTCGTGGCGTGGTTACCTGAACTTCCGGAAATTGGGGCGTTACAACTCTCCCCCCCTTAGAAGAATCTGGTCCCCAGATCCACTGATCGGAATTAAATAACTCAGGATGAAATCTCTTCATCTTCTCTTCCGGCTCCTAAGTCATGTCTTCAGTCTTATCACTTCTCCATAATACCTTGACCATAGGAATTCGTCGATCCCTCAATTCTTGATACTTCCTGTCCAAAATTCCAACCGGTATCTGAACAAAGGATAGATTTGGTTCCAACTCAACCTCTTCAACGGGGATAATTTCTGTTTCATCCGGATAATATTTTCTGAGTTAAGAAACATGAAAAACATTGTGAATTCCGGTAAGATTAGGAGGTAGGTCCAATCAGTAAGCTACTTCCCCAATTCTCTCAAGAATTTCAAACGGACCCAAATAACGGGGATTAAGTTTTCCTCCCTTTCCAATACGAGAAAATCCCTTTCTTGGAGACACTTTTAAGAAAACCCGATCTCCAACTTCAAACTTAAGATCTCTTCGGCGAATGTCGGTGTAACTTTTCTGCCTATCTTATGCAGCCTTCATCCGTTGTTGTATAAGCTGAACTTTCTCAATCATGATTCTCACAGCCTTAGAAGATTTCTCAAGTTTCTCTCCTTTCTTTACCCCTTCTTGTTTCGTCCATTTCCACTCCTCTAGATCAAAGAATAACGGGGACCGGCACTTACGACCATAAAGTAACTCATAAGGAGCCATGCCGATAGAGGATTGGTCACTATTGTTATACACAAACTCAATTAATGGAAGTTGATCACACCACGAGTTTTGAAAATCCAAAGCACAAGACCGGAGCAAATCTTCCGAATATCGTATCACCCTTTCAGATTGGCTGTCGGTTTGAGGATGAAAAGTCGTGCTAAACTGAAGCTTCGTTCCCAAAATACCTTGTAATTCTTGCCATAACTTAGAAGTAAAACAGGGATCTCTATCCGAAACAATACTCACCGGAATTCCATGAAGGCAAACAATCTCCCTATTATAAATTTCAGTCAACTTTCGAATCTTAAAAGATATTCGAACCGGTTAGAAATGAGCAGACTTCATTAATCTGCCTACGATCACCCAAATACCATCATACCCGTCTTTCACCTTGGGTAACCCGGATATAAAATCCATTGTCACCTGTTCCCACTTCCACTCGGGGATAGGCAACGGCTGTAAAAGACCTCCCGGCTTTTGATGTTCGGCCTTAACCTTCTGACATGTTAAACAACATCTTACAAACTCGCCCACATCTTTCTTTAATCCACGCCACCAATAAAATTGCTTCAAGTCCTTATACATTTTGTTTCCTCCCGGATGCACCGAATATGTCGACTTATGAGCTTCCTCAAGTAATACCCTTTTCAAATCATCGGGTACCACTAATCGGTTCTTGAAGCGAAGAAAACCAGCTTCATCAAACCCAAATGGACTTTCCGGATCCTCTCTTGCTTTAGTAACCAACTTTTGAACTTCCGGATCCTTACCTTGATCCTCGAACAATCTCTGTTTCAATTCCAGTTGAATCGAGATATTAAACACCCGGGCTTTTATCACAATAGGCTCGATCCTACTACCTTCTCCAACCTCTAAATTCGAAACACCAACTTTCCGGCTTAAAGCATCGGCAAACATTAGCTTTCCCCGGGATGATACTTAATCACACAATCATAATCTTCTAACCGTTCCATCCATTTCCGTTGCCTCAAATTAAGATCTTTCTGTGTAAATAAATATTGGAGACTCTTATGATCCGTGAAAACCTCAAATGTAACTCCATACAAATAATGTCTCCATTTTCCAAGTGCAAATATTATCGCGGCAAGCTCTAAATCATGTGTCGGATAATTCCTCTCATAATCCTTTAACATCCGGGAAGCATAATCAATAACTTTACCATTTTGAGTTAAAACACACCCCAAACCTTCTCTAGATGCATCCGTATAGACTGCATATCCTTCTAAACCCTCTGGAAGACTTAAAATCGGGGCCGAAACCAATTTCTCTTTCAAAACACTAAAGCTCTTCTCACAACTTTCATTACATTCATACTTAACATCTTTCTTTGTTAACCGAGTCAAAGGAGCGGCAATTTTAGAAAAATCCTGCACAAACCTCCGACAATAACCCGCCAATCCCAAGAAGCTTTTAATCTCGGAGGCGTTCTTTGGTCTCTCCCACTTCAAAACCGCCTCAATTTTAGAAGGATCCACTTCTAACCCATTCCCCGAAATAATATAGCCTAAGAAAGAAACTCGGTCGATCCAAAACTCGCATTTACTAAATTTTGCAAACAATTGGTGTTCCTTCAATGTTTTCAACACAAGCCCAAGATGTCTTGCACGTTCCTCGGCCGACTTGGAGAAGACCAGAATATCATCGATAAAGATCACAACAAACTTATCAAGAAAAGGCCGGAAAATTCTATGCATCATATCCATGAAAGCGGCGGGAGCATTAGTCAAACCAAAAGGCATAACCACGAATTCATAATGTCCATATCTCGTATTGAAGCCCGTTTTCGGAATATCCTCAGCCCGGATCCGTAATTGATAATAACCTTGTCTCAAATCAAGCTTCGAATAAACTTTAGATCCTTGGAGTATATCAAACAACTCCTCAATATGGGGTAGAGGATATTTATTCTTAATTGTCATCCGATTCAACTCTCGGTAATCAATACACATCCTCAAAGTACCATCTTTCTTCTTCACAAATAATACCGGCGCACCCCACAGTGACGTACTTGATCTAATATACCCGACTTCCAAAAGACCCTCAAGTTGCACCTTTAATTCCTTCAACTTTGCCGGAGCCATCCGATATAGAGTTTTAGAATACGGCTCGGCATTCGGATACAGATCAATCACAAATTCTATTTCCCTTTCCGGCGGTAACGAATCTAAATTTTCCGAAAACACTTCAGGAAACCCCTTAACAACCTTCGTTTCTTCTAACTTCATTTGATCTTTGGGTTGATTAAGAATATAAGCTACAAATCCCTTAGCCCCATCACAAACCAATTTCCGAGCTTCCGAGAAATATAATAAAGACATCGTTTTAGAGCTTCGACCCGTATAATTTCTGAACTCAACTGAACTCTCTTAGTCTAACAATCAACGGTCGCACAGTGCTTGTAAAGCCAATCCATTCCCAAGATAGATCCATACCGAGACATAGATAATTCAATGAAATCCGTAGAGAAAACCCCGACCCTCAATACTCACCGGCACCTCTCTAAAAACCCGGTTAGTTTTTATACTATCACCAAAAGGAGTACTCACAACATAATAAGCAGAAGAAAAAGTAACACATAGAGGCAATTTCACAGAAATATCACAAGAGATGAAAGAGTGGGTAGCTCCAGGATCAAACAAGGTATGTATGTCCATGCCATGAATGCAAATGGTACCTTCAACAACGGCGGCGGGATCTATATCTTCATCCATTTCTTCGCCCTCCAAGGCATATGCACGAGCTCTAATAAGCGGCCTCTGACCCCCAGGCGGTGGATCCCGTCTATCCGGACACGTATCAACTTTATGATCAACATTCCCACAAATCAGACAAAGATTCAGATGACGCCGGCAATTCTCATAGGTATGGGTAGGCAACCCACAATAAGAACATCCCGGCTTCCCGGTAGAGGGTGGTGAGGCAGGAATAACCCGGGGAGCTTTCTGAACCGGCACTGGTGGCATTTGTGGCTTAAATTTATTCATCGGGCCCTTAGACTGTGGGGAAGTGGCATCATAATTAATTGGCCTCTTTCCGGGATTATAATTCGGCCTCAATCCTGAACAAGAACCCTGACTTGATCTATATGTGGATCTCCGAGCATTAACTAAATCTTCCACCTTAAGAGCTTTGGTAGTAGCCTTCTTCCACGTACTCGTATTAACGGCCTCTATTGCAGCCTGAAAGTCCGGCCTCAAACCTTGCACAAATTGCATAGCCTTATGAAAATCATCACCCGCAATGTTGGGTGCATATTTGGATAATCTCTCGAACTCGGCTATATACTCGGCAACTGATCTATTCCCTTGCTTGAGCTCCGTGAACTCCCTGAGTCTTCTAGTGCGAGATGAAGGAGGAATAAACTTGTTCTTGAATTCCCTTATGAAAACCTCCCATGTAACTTCTTCTTCAACGGCATCTAAAACAATCTTGGTGCTTTCCCACCAAGAATAAGCTTCTCTTTGTATCAAGGTGAGGGTACACCTAGCCCTCTCTCGAGTCTCGCAAGGAATAAGCTCCCAAATTCGCTCAACCTCTTTGAGCCTCTGTTCAGCGTGCATATCGTTCCCTTTGAAGAATCGAGGTGAATGTTGATTTTGAAATTCCCTCAAAATAGCCGAAATTGGGGCCGGTGGTGCTGGTGGAGGAGCTAGTGGTGCAGGAGGCACATAATCCCGCAATCTCTGATCAATTAACTGAACCATAGAGTTTAAGAAGTCCTAAGGTTGTGCTTGAGGGGGTGGAGATGGAGTTCGGTCACGATGGTAATGTCGATGACCGGGAGAATGCTCTCTACGAGGACTTCCACAAGGTATCCTGAAATACAAACACTGTACATGCATGTTTGATTAACAAGTATGAATAAATGTAATTAAGTTCATAGGACACATATTTCACACAATTCAAGTAAGATCAAATAGTTTCAAATAAAATACAAGACTCTCAAATAATCAAATAATCCTATGCCGTACGACCTAGACTCACAAGACAGGACACTAGAACAGCGGTTTTGCAACTGGGCTCTGATACCACCTTAGGATGTAGCACCCTTAACGCAAAGGCACCACATCCCCCGCACTATAGTTCAATCCACATATGGAACGAGCACCCATAAATGAATCAAGCTTATAGCGAACGGTAGACAATAAAAAAAACACAACACTAGCTAGGCGGGCAACCCTCAATTAATACAACAACGCATAAAGAGAAGAGAGCTTAAACATTTATATACATTCCAAAAGCAATATTATTCCTTGTTTCCATAACAAGCATTTCAAGTTCTTATCATGAAACCATAACGTACACAAGCTTTCACATATTACAAAATTATGTAAATACCAAAATATGACTAAGATACTAGACTTGACCAAAAGACTAAAACCCGCCTAGCACTCCACCTGCAGAACCTGAAAGTGTGAGATGCCAGTCTACCATAGACTGAGTAAGGGGTGTAAATAAATATATGCGCACGTATCATGCAAGCTATAATCTCGGGTAAGATTTTATAAGAGACACGTTATAAGTTCAAGAATAGAAGGAATTCTCGCCCGAGATTACAACTGAACCAATTTAACAATTCGTTTAATTATCCATTCAATACGTGGCCCGGCGAGTAAGGGAAATCTCCAACCTTACTCCAAAAGTGTACAATCATGAACATTTCCATTTCTCAAGTGAGCATGCAAGTTATTCAAGTGCAATCAAATAGCAGTTTCATGAATCCTTTTTCCTTCGGGTGATGGCGGACTTGCAACACCCAACCATCCAATCATGGTGTACGTTGGGAACATGACTCCCACGCACGGGATTTCTTCCTCCACCAAACCTCCTGGTGGATTCAGAGGTGATCCCAAAATGGTGAGGATAGCGCACGAGTTACCCGTCAGCTCGTGCTTTCCCAGTTGGTTCAATACACTACCCTCGGGCCCCACGTGAACATGCTTTACTCGCCCAATCAATCAATCCGTTCAATCATTTCATGAAATCATTTGAAATTCATAAAGTTTGAAAACTATAGATTTATAGATACTTTTGGTCGAAAAAGTCACATAGGGTTATACGGGTTCTATATAGCTAGAATTAAACCTCACCTTTACCAACCAACCAAAAAGTGGAAAGAAAGCTCTAAGGAGCGTGCTCCTCGTCTCCTGGACCGTGATCTGTGTAACAAGGGCAAGTGTACGTGAGACTCGACTCGCATGAACTAATTAAGACGAACGGCATGTTCACTTGATGTCAAGCATGCAATTGAAATCAATAATATCATAAACTTACTCAAGTTAGCAAATGAGGTAACAAAGATCAAGTATTCAAGGTTCAATCAAAGTATGCAAATTATTACACAAACCTCCCCTATGAAACTCAATTTATGATATAACATGATACATACAATACATATAATATAATGCACTATGAGGCATGTTAATGAAGCATTTATTCAGGAAATGAACTAATAAAACCATACATGAGAAGTTTGAAATTCAATTTTTTTATGCCGAAAAGGCAGGGTCGTGGTCGCGACCAAAACCTTCACAAAAGGGGTCGCGGTCACGACCAAGTATTTTCCCCGAATTTTTTGTCCAATTTTTTTCAAAATCTCGAAACATGCCCAAATATTGGTCGCGGTCATGACTAATTTTGTTCATAAAAGGGTCGCGGGCGCGACCACCTATTTTTGGCCGAATTTTTCATCCATTTTTCAAAATCTCAAAAGTGGGCCAAAAACGGGTAGCGGTCGCGACCACCATTTTTTACATGTAATCAGGTTGCGGTCACAACCACATACGCAGCAGCAACAAAACAGGGCAAATCCGGACCAAAATCAACCAAAACAACTACAAATGCAAGATCACTCCAAAACAAATATTGAAACACATCAATTACACACTATACTTCCATTATTCATCATTCCAACCAAGATATATACATCAAAGCACCTAGAATCAAGCTTGAAAACCCCAAATATGATCATGCTTCTAACTTTCATGAAATTCAATATTTCCATACAATTTCAATTCCTTTTCACTCCTAAGCATGCATCTAGCTCCCAACATGCAAGAATTCAACAATTATTTCATAACCCTACTCAATCATATAATTCAAGAATTTTCAAATCTCCATACTATACCTTGAATCCAAGAAATAATTGATGAGATGAAGATATGATGATGTTGATGCTCCTAACTTCACAATTCCTCAATATCTAGCTTGAATTTGAGATGAAATCTTCTTCCTTTCTTGAGGTGTAAATGTCGGTTTTAAGTGTGTGAATGTGTGTGTGATTTTTGCTCTCTTGGATGAATGGAATATGGTGGAAGAAATGGAAGAATTCATGATATATCCTAAGTCTAGCATGAAAATATGTGATTCACTCCAATTTGAACCTAAGTCCTCCATTTATTTGAATTCAAGCAAGTAAGTCCATCTCTAACCATAAGAGCAATTAAGTCCAATTCATGATACACAATTAAGTCCCTAATTTACCCAAAGGAACAATTAAGACATATTTTACAATTAGAGCAATTATATCACTTAGTTCTTATAATCCTCATTAATAACAATTCAGATAAATGCATAGAGATGTGATGCATATAATAGGATGAAAGTTATAAATAAACAATGAAATAATTAAATTTAAACCTCCCAACTCCAAAGACCCGCTCGTGGCGTGGTTACCTGAACTTCCGGAAATTGGGGCGTTACAATATTTATTTGGAAATTTAAATTAATTAAAAAAAATTATATTCTTAAAATAATAATAATAATAATAATAATAATAATAATAATAATAAAACTTTACCCTCCACCACCATCTTCTTCGCACCACCACCACCGCCGCCGCCATCTCCTTCTCACCACTACCACCACCGCCATGTCTCTCACCACCACCGCCCCTAGTGTCGTTTTTGCACCGCCACCATCACCCTTACCAAATCCCGCCACCACCATCGCCGAAATCGTCGCCTTCTTCTCATCAATACCGCAGCTCGCAACAAATCCCGCCATAGCTGCCAAAATCATGGGACCAAAAGTGATAATGGCCCATTAGTATGGGACTAAAAATGCAATTTGCTCTAAATATTTTATGACAATTGCATGTTTTTGTTGGAATTTTATTTTATTTTAAAATAATATAAGTTTAATAAACCGTCTACTTGGCATGGTTGTTTTGCCACGCGGATAAATATTGTCATGTAATCATTTTCAGGTAAGAAACTAGGGTTCCGGTGGGGCTTGGGTTAAAATTGCAAAATTTTTGTCGTTATTGTCCCGAAAATCAGAATCGCCAAATTAAAGTCCAAAAATACGATTTGGAGTATGTTGGAGTCCCAAATTTACAATTTTCCTAGGGTGAATTGGTATACAGAATTACAATTTTATCATTATATATATGTGTATGCAGGTACTTTAGCTAGGTCTTTATGCATGTATGTGTGAGGGTGTGTATGCAATATATATATATACACTTATGTATGTATATATGTGTGTACATGAGTTGAAAGGTTTGATGATGTTATATGCAGAGATGCATTCAATCTTGTGGGCTGCATACTTGAACCAGCTACTGTAAGTGTTCCTTCTCGTGTTCTCTTTTGTTGTGTACAGTTTAATTATTACATTTGTCAATATGGAGAAGATGATTGGTACACCAGTCATCATCTTCCTCCAACATACGGTCTGATTGTTGCCTTTTCTTTTGTTTTCATTTTTTCCCCCTTCAAACGTAAGTTATATGCCTTTAGCACGAGATGTTCACCCGTTGTATTACAAGTGTAGTAAGTTCAAAAAATTTTGGAAAATTTATAAAATTGAAACTATAACTGTACCTCAATTCAACTAGTTTGTACAGTTGCAACTTGCAAGTTTGAGCTTCTAAGCAGGAAAAAGTGGTAATTTAAACATAATTTTGTCCCCAATTTCTGTTTGACCCTTGCCGTGGATCGTTCGAGTAAAATCCAAATTAGAAAGTGGTCCAAAATTCTAACACAATGGTCCCATGGATATATTTAAGAACAAAAAACATTGACTACGTTGTCTGAAAGCGGGTTCTAGTCACCGCATATAATTAATTAGGGCTTTTTACAAACATAAACATACCTAATTTTCTTCATTATATATTTCTGGACTATTCATGAAAATTACTGTATAATTTGATTCTTACAGCTGTGTTTTTTTTGTTTGATTTCCATATGTGCAGTTGCCCACTCAATTCTACACGGCCTTGGTAAGTCTTCCAAAATTTACACTTTGATTCACGAACATTTTAAAAAATTAAATGCATGGCATCAGATACGTATTGAATATTGTGTTGGATATAATATTTTTGAACACCAAATAAATTACATAGTAAAAGTTGTCTTTTAGTCACCAAAATTAAGTTTCTCTAAATTTCTTAAAGATTGTAACTTTTTTTTTTTTCCTCAGAAATGCAAATGAATCAAATTTTGAATAAGATTGATTAATACAAGCCCCTCTTTCTAACTAATACATATATTCTTATAAATTTTTGTTAATTACATATAGAAACATTTGAGTATATATATATTCATGTTACTACTAAAATAATAGATAATAGCATAAAGAACCATATTGAGTCCTAAGTTTTAAAAAAAAATTGGGTAATTGCATCCGTATTGTACGGTATTTCTATTCTTGTATCTCTGTCTATACATCATAACCACAAATACTGCATGGAGAATGCATACACATATCTATATTATGATAAATTGTTTTATTTAAAATGATACGATAATATTAAATTATTATTTTCCTTTTCTTGGTTGGTTGTAGCTCTATACAACTGTTGACTATCGTGTTAGCTCTGCAATGCATATACTACAACCATTTTTTACAATGGTGGAAGAACCGCAGCCATAAACAAGGAACCGAGGTAACTCCACCAAATCAGAGTTACATGAAAGCTAAGAGTGGCCTGTGGCCCTCCTGCATTGGAGCACAACTCAGACTCATCTGAAGAAGAAGAAGATAATGGATCGGTTTCAAACAGAACCCAGCCTCTTAATATTCCTCGTCGGGTAGGTATAAATTTTATATTAATTCGATTCTCTCCACATGATTCGAAATTCTATAAATATCCCTACAACTGATTTAAAGTTATGGTCGATCAAGAAACGAAATTAATTTTATTATTTGGGAAGCAGAAAAATGGCAATATACAAAAAATGAAATCATTCCGTAACATACTAAAATATAATGTGAAAAAAGTTCGCGAATTTGTGATAATAATTTTATTTAATTTGTCACCATTAAAGACTAATGTTAGAAACTCCCTTTTAGTTATAATCTAGGGTAAAAGATGAATTGTCACAAAAACTTTATTTTTTCCGTATAAAGGTTTGAGGGAGAAACAACTTACCCCCTTGTACTATGACCCTTTTTTAACTTATTGTCTGATTAAAAACTTTCGGATTGCTATCTTGGTCATCTGAGTGTTAACATGTTCCTCATTTCCAGCAAAAAATCAACAATTTCCGGCAAAAAATATGACATATGTTAACAGTTAAATGACCAAGACAACAATCTAAAAGTTTTTACAAAATGCAGATGACAATTTGAAACGTTTGAAAGTTCAGATAAAATATTGAGAAAACGGACATAAAACAGGGGATTTGTTGTTGTTTCCCCTAAAAGTTTTAATAGTGACAAATGAATCGTCATTAATATGAACGAAGTATTAAATTAATTGGGGATTTTGATAAGCAAGTGAGGCATGGTGCATTTTTAGCTGCTGCAGCTAATCTTCCACATTTAAGCAGTGCCTTGAGAAGGGGTCATGGCATAGACTTCTCTGGAATAAAACTATTACAGGCATGATTTGTTCAATCTTTTTAATCAATATCGGTGATGTACTGATACTTTTAAAATATTATTTTATTATATCATATCTTATTAGACACTTTTATCGGAGACCTAACTATTATTTGATAATTGAATCTTTAAAAAAGGTTGGTGTCAATGTATCTATGTCGTATTATATCTGTTTCCCCATATCTATGTTTGTACATTATAGGCTCAGGTGAAAAATTAAATATTTTTGTATAAACAGGAACAAGAAGTGCATGAAAATCCATTTGGACAATGGTTGGGATGGTTGATGGCAGCTATTTATGTAATGTCCCAAATTCCGGAAGTTCAGGTAAGCACGCCACGTGCGGGTCTTCGGGAGTTGGGGGTTATTTTAATTATTTCATTTGCTCATCTTTAATTCTCGTTACATTATTAGGTGCATTATACATTCTTATGTACTTATATGAATTTGTTTTAATGTGAATTTATAAATAATAAGTGATAATGTGCCTAATTGTATTATATGACTTTAATTGATCATTTCATAAATATGTGGACTTAATTGCATAATATGAATTGAAGTTAATTGCTCATACCTTATGGAATGATACTTGTGTGCATTCATTTAAATAACTTAGGGACTTAAGTGCAATTAGTGTTGTTTCATGCACTTAGTGGGAGATATAATTAGGGGTGAACAAAAAACCCGAACCGAACCGAACCGAACCGAACCGAACCGAACCGAAACCGAACCGAACCGAAGCTAACCGAACCGAACCGAAATGGTTCGGTTTCGGTTTCGGTTAGTATTATTTTGGAACTTCGGTTTCGGTTCGGTTTCGGTAAAAACCGATCGGTTTTTCGGTTTTTACCGAAACCGAAAATTGCTGCCTTTAAGTATAACGTTTATATGTTTGCCCTCAAGTATAACATAACGTTTATAGGTTTTAGTTTCACGATTTTAGGCTTTTAGTGTTTGATTTCTCACCTTTGCTGATTTAGGAAAATAATTCTGTGATTTTAGTTTGAAAATTAGGCAGCCCCCTTTATCGTCTCGTCTCCGCCACTGCCCTGCGAGGCTGCCGGCGCCGGCTCCGTTGCTCTGCGCACCCAGCCCACCCATTGGCCTCCACCAATCGACGCCATCGTCAAGTGCTATTGCCTCCACGAGCAGCCAATAGTTAGATCGGAAACTCTCGGTTCTTTTTCCTTTAATTATGCACAGAAAGAAGACTTGGATTTATTTCTTATTTCTCTTTAGAGGTTCGGAAACTCTTGGTTCTTTTTCCTTTAATTATGCACAGAAGGAAGAAGAGTTGGATGGATTTTGTTTACTTATTCTCTTCATAGGTTGGGATTTTGAGTGATGTTATGGTTTTGGTTCTTAATTAACATGATCACCATGTGTTCGATTAAATGCCTAACTAGATTTGGATTTTTTTTTTTTTTTTTTTTTTGGAATTTCGGTGTTTCGGTTTTTAACCGAAACCGAACCGAAAAAAATCGGTTTTTACCGAACCGAAATCGAACCCTTTCGGTTCGGTAAACGGTTAGCATTTTTGCTAACCGAATTTTCGGTTAACCGAAACCGAAAAACCGAAATGTCGGTTTTTTACCGATTGAACACCCCTAGATATAATATATCTTATATGCATCTCTCCTCTCACATTTCATACATTACAATTTCAAGAGAGAAACACACACTTGCACACACTAAAAATCGGTATTTACACCTCAAGAAGGGAAGGAGAATTTCACCATAATTAAGTCATATTTTGAAGGAATTGAGGAGCTAGCATCATCATCTTCATCATATTGCCATTTCATCCCATTTCTCGCTCATCTCAAGGTATAACATGAATTTGTATGAATCTCTTGATTGGTGTAGAAGTAGGGTTCATGAATTAGATGTTGGATTCTTGCAATATTTGAGTTAGGAGCATGATTAGGATGATGAGAGTGGAAGTTTGCATGAATATCTTGAAGTATATGGAAGTTGGAAGCATGTGTATATTTATGGGGTTTTCATGAGAAATTTTTGATGCTTTGATGTGTAATTCTTGGCTTGATTGTTGTATAATTGAAGTATAATGTGTATGTGATGTGTTGAAGTAATTGTTATGGAGTGACCTTGCCACGACCGAAAACAGAAAAAATTTGTCGCGCCCGCGACCCGATTTTAGCCAAGTTTCGAGATTTTGAAAAAAATTGGATGAAAATTCGGCAAAAAATACTTGGTCGCGACCACGACCGCGACCCTTTTATGAACAAAATTAGTCACGACCGCGACCAAAATTTGGGCATGTTTCGAGATTTTGAAAAATTGGAGGAAAATTCGGGTAAAATGCTTGGTCGCGGTTGCGCGCCGACCCTGCTTCTTTCTGCATGAAAATTGTTTTTTTAACTTTTCATGCATGGTTTTATTAGTTCATTCCGGTATGAATGCTTCAGTAATATATCTCATAGTGCATTATATTATGTGTATTGTATGTATCATGTTATTTCATAAATTAAGTTTCATAGGGGATGTTTGTTTAATAATTTGTATACTTTGATTGAACCTTGAATACTTGATCTTTGTTACCTCATTTGCTAACTTGAATAAGTTTATGATATTTATTGATTTCAATTGCATGCTTGACATCAAGTGCACATGCCGTTTGTCTTAATTAGTTCATACGAGTCGAGTCTCACGTACACTTGTCCTTGTTACACAGATCACGGTCCAGGAGACGAGGAGCACTCTCCTTAGAGTTTTCTTTCCACTTTTTGGTTGGTTAGTAAAGGTGAGGTTTCTTTCTACCTATATAGAACCCGTATAACCCTATGTGACATTTTCGACCAAAATTATCTATATATCTATAGTTTTCAAACTTTATAAATTTCAAATGATTTCATGAAATGATTGAACGGATTGATTGATTGGGCGAGTAAAGCATGTTCACGTGGGGCCCGAGGGTAGTGTACTGAGCCAACCAGGAAAGTACGGTCTGACGGGTAACTCTTGCACTATCCTCACCATTTTGGGATCACCTCTGAATCCACCAGGAGGTTTGATGAAGGAATAAATCCCGTGCGTGGGAGTCATGTTCCTGACGTACACCATGATTGGATGGTTGGGTCTTGCAAGCCCACCATCACCCGGAGGAAAAAGGGTTCATGAAACTGCTATTTGATTACACTTGAATAACTTGCATGCTCACTTGAGAAATGGAAACGTTCATGATTGTACACTTTTGGAGTAAGGTTGGAGATTACCCTCACTCGTCGGGCCACGTATTGAATTGATAATTAATTGAATTGTTAAATTGGTTCAGTTGGAATCTCGGGCAAGAATTCCTTCTATTCTTGAACTTATATCGTGTTTCTTATAAAATCTTACCCGAGATTATAGCTTGCATGATACGTGCGCATATATTTATTTATACCCCTCACTTAGTCTGTGGTAGACTGACACCTCACATTTTCAGGTTCTGCAGGTGGAGTGCTAAGCGGGTTTGAGTCTTTTGGTCAAGTCTAGCATCTCAGTCATATTGTGGTATTTACATAATTTTGTAACATGTGAAAGCTTGTGTACATTATGGTTTCATGATAAGAACTTGAAATGCATGTTATGGAAACAATGAATAATATTGCTTTTGGAATGTATGTAAATGTTTAAGCTCTCATATCTTTATACGTCGTTGTATTACTTGAGGGTTTGCCCGCCTAGCTAGTGCTGTGTTTTTTTATTGTCTCCCGTTCGCTATAGGCTTGATTCATGTATGGGTGCTCATTCCATATGTGGATTGAATTATAGTGCGGGGGATGTGGTGCCTTTGCGTTAAGGGTGCTACAATTTATATGGGTGGTAGAATCCCACAAATCTGGTTAAATGCGAGTATTTTCTCAGCTCTTTTTTTTTTTAATATTTTTAATAATGTACTTTATTTTCAAATAATTAAAAGAAAATAATGAACTAAAATGGGATTTTGTAGTTTGAGGGTTGATTCTCGAAGGCAATGACTCGGGTTCAAATCCCTCTGGTCACTTGGGGTGTGTGTGTAAAAAAGAAAAACTAAAATGGGATTTTGTCTTTACAATTGCAGATCAAAAAAGGAACCGTGGAGGTACATATTTAATACATATATATACTGAATTATTAAATTTATAATTTCTTGAAAAGTTTATTGCACCAAAAACCCTGTAATATACCTAATTAGCACTCAAAACCCTGTGATTTGAAAATTCTTAAAACGAACCCTGTGATTGTAATAAATTAACACTCAATTAGAATTTCAAACCCTACGGCCGTGATTGTAGGGTTTTGAGTGCTAACTTTAATACAATCACAGGGTTTTCAGTGCTAATTTATATAATCACAGGGTTCTCTTTGAAAATTTTCAAATCACAGGATTCAGAGTGCTAATTAGGCATAACACAGGGGGTATCCAAGCAAAAAAACTCATTTCTTGAATTAGAAAATTATCGATTTTTTTATATATAAATATATATGGTTTTAATGATGCAAGGCTTGAACCCCTTTATGTTTGTCTTCGCACTCGTAGCAAATGCCACATATGTGGCAAGGTATTCATTTTTTTTTATAACAATTTGTTACTCAAATTAAATATGACTGCAACTATATCTATTACATCAAAAATTTTACTTTTTTTTTGGTGAACACATCATAAATATTACTACAACTGCGAAATAATCCTCATAATTGAAAAAATACAAAAAAGAATTCGCATTTATATGTTCGAAGGTTACGGTAGATCAGGGTATTTTACCTAATTTCTCGAGATGTTTTTCGTAGCTGTTATTCAAACTATATATGCCTCGTCTAATACTTTGTAAAATGACCACGTTAAAATAAAAAATGTTATATTAACAAAATGGAATTACTGTGATATTTTGAATGCAGCATATTGGTGAGAACTACAGAATTCGGTAAGATCAAGGCAAACATGCCTTGGTTGCTGGATGCAATAGTGTGTGTTTTGTTGGATCTTTTTGTATCCTTTTTCGAATGAACCAAGACATACGCGAGCAAGAGCACGAGCATGCACACATACACATACATACATCATAGTGTTTGCAGACTCCAAAAGGAGAAAGCACCTTTACGTACACGATTTTTAAGCACTTTGAGAGAATTCAAGAAAAAAATTTCCATTTAGTTAATTAAACAAAAATAAGTTCTGATGGAGTTAGAAGAATCTAAGGACCAACATCTGGCTTCTGCTTCTAACTTTTAAGTTGATTTTATAAATAAGTTGAAGTTTATTTCGTCTGATAATAAAAATGTTTTTCGACCTTTTCTACCGAGCACTCAATTTTTTTCTTATTAAAAGTTTTTCTTTAAAAAAAAGGGGTTTACTTTTGCTATTCGGACTTTTTATAACTTTAACTTCAACTTTGATACGGTTTCGTATTATAAGAGACTTTAGAGCAGTCACGAGCTCGTAAGAAAAAGGGATAAGGGAGAGGGATAATCCGATAAAGACCGACCGCCCGGTAAAACTAAGGAGGGAAAGAGATTTGAGAGAGAGAAACTTGGGGAGGAAGGAATATAGAGAGAGATTAGGAAAATTGTAATGTTATTGTTAATTAGGGGTGTCAATTCGGATGGGTCGAGTGGGTTCGGGTCGGGTTGAGACAGGGGTATAACATTGAAAATTTCAACCCGAACCTAACCCGACCCGAAATTAAACCCGATATCCCCAACCCTAACCTGACCTTATAAGGTTCGGGTTGGGTTCGGGTTGACCTGATTTATTTTCAGGTCACCCGACAATCCGAACCCACCCGGTAACCTGACCCGACCCGAAATAAATTCAGCCATATTCAAACATATTCATATGTATTTCAAGGCAAAATCTTGGTTGTTCTTCCCAATTGAATTCATACAAAGCAAAAATAAAAGAAACCAATCAACCTTAGGAGCCTTGCAGCATGAGTAAGAAACTTGGAAATTAGTTTCGCATTTCTTCATAATAATAAAAAGGAAAAAGATAAAAAGCAAACTACGAATCTCTACAGTTTAGGCATGATGGAGAGAAGACTGGCAGGAGAAACGACAACAACGAAAATTTGAAGCGACATTGAATAAATGGGAAGATCGGTGGTGACGGCTGCGGCGGAAAAAGATGGTGACGAAGGGAGGTGATGACCATTTTTATGTTTCTTCCATCTTTGAGATTCTACAAAAATTTTCTATCTACTCCAAAATTGCAAAATTAGGCATACCAAACGAATAAAAGAAAAAATAGGGGAGATGATGGGTCTAACGACCGATTATGATTTGAGAATCTGAGATGGTGAAAGCAAAAGGCAGCATTCTCCTCTTTCGTATACCTGGTGCCGCCACCGACGACTCAAACATCACACCCAGCTCTCTTCGCCTCCATCCCCTCCGCCCTCGGCTTCTAGTAATTCTCTACTGTCTTCTTCTCCGCCAATCTCTCCGCCACCACTCCCATGGAGCCAAGGAGCCAAAGATCTATATTTTAGGTTAGGCATGGGAGGAAGGAAACGGCGCAGCTTATGCCAAAGTTAGGGTTTCTTTTTAATAGATAGAAGCTGCATTTGTTATGGGCTCATTGGGAATGAATATTTACTTGTAATTATTGAAATGGGCCTTTTAATGCCTAGTATAGGTTATTGCAAAACTTTCATTTTTCATTTTTTATTTAAACGGGTCAATTCGGGTTATTTCGGGTTGGGCCCGAACCCAACCTGATTTTCTCTCTCTTCTTCGGGTTGTTATCGGGTCCGACCCGATTTGACCCGAACCCGAAATCCCTCAACCCTAACCTGATATTTTATGGAGTGGGTCGTGTCGGGTTATCGGATCAGGTTCGAAATTGACACCCCTATTGCTAATAATCAAAACAAGGTAATGCCAACTATATATAATTAAAAGATACCCTAAACTACTTGACTCTTAAAGGAAAGATTATGTAAATAATAAATACGTTAATCTACCACCAAACAGAATCCTATTTCTAATGCATATCTTAAATATCTTCTACTCTTATACTCATCTAAAGTAGAAGTTTTTGCAAACGCGTTTTAATTCCGATTGTTTTCTACCTAACATGATGCCCTACATAGATAATTCTACAATATGTCTTCTACAAGTGGGTAATTCTAGCCCGAGCCTGGCTCGGCCAAACTAGTGTAACGAGGGGGCGAGTGTTTTACACTTGTCGTGTGGTTGGTGGAAAGTTTGGGGAGAGTGACCAATCAAATGGCAAGTATAATACACTTGCCTTTTTAATTGGTTGGGTCCTGCCAAACCGAGTCTGGGCTAGAATTTTCCTCTACAAGTACATCAAGAGAAAGAAGACTGAGCATGCTGGGGACCATTACTACGGCGACTATTTCGAAGCAAATAAACCCCTTCTCAAATTAGTATTGACATATAGTTATGTCTGTTTTTATTTTTATTAAATTGTAATTGAATAAAGTTTCATTATTTGCATAATTCGATATGATATTATAGCTTCGGTTGGAAATTAGGGTATTAAATTGTCAATGATCAACAAGGGGAATGAATTGTTTTTACCGAAAATTACCTATTTATAGGATAAATTTACTAAACTATTAATAAATTTGTTATTATTATTATTATTATTTTCATTTTAATTAGAGCATAATTAAACATAGATGTGGAAATTAATGATAATAATCACTAATCTCTACAATGTCCATTGCCCTTCTTGTCTTCATATACTCTTCGGCATCGCTTACTCCGTCTAACTCATGCATTCTGCTCTCATTCAAGTAACGGAAGTTACTGGGATGGCCTAGCTTCGACGTCTCTGCATCCTGAATAACAGAATAGCATCTTGAAATACAAAACCTGGAAACTAAGATTCCAATGAAAATAATACAACAACAAAGCCAAACATATGGTTTATAAATGTACATAATCAAATATATCAATCTCGATGAATTTAGGACAAAGCTTAGGAAGCAACAATAACCATCATGATGTAGGTTAGTCACTCAGCCATAAATCATAAACCAAGTTGCCTGCCACTGCAGAGGTGGGTAAACAAAACTATCAGTAGTGTGAGATGTTTTTTTTTTTTTTTTTTTTTATGTGAGATGTTTTAGCTCACTAGTCAAAGACAATCAGCCACGGAACGCTGGTGCAGGAAGGATCACAAATATTACTAGCAGTGAACACATTCTAACAAATATATCAAAGCTGTATAAACATCTACTTTTATGTAACATAAATTGGTTGTTACCCTGCCAGATGCAGTGATGCACACAACTGATAGAAACAGTGGAAATTTCTCTAGGGGTTTGTTATTTTAACACAACGAGAGCACTCCAGAAGGTGGGTTTGTTATTTGAACACAATGAGAGCACTCCAGAAGGTATGTTCTAATGCAGCTCCTGAGATTCTACCATTTGAATCAAACTGAATCTCAACAAACTTGCCAAAGCGACTGCAGCGGAAGCACAAGAAGTATCTATAGATCACTAGAATGAAATTTGACAGCTTTTTACTGTATTACAAGGAATCATTTGAAATTATATAGGCATATCAAGACAGTAAAATACCTTGAATTGTCATTCCTGATGTTTCTTGCATTGCCAAATGCCTCCAAAAGTGGGATTGACCAACACAAATAAAGGATAGATGGTTAGCACTTCCATCAGGCAGCTCAGATTTTTAAAATAAGAAAGGAGCATCTGTTGTGATTCAAGAACCAATTTTACAACACAAGCCAACAGTGGTTGATCCAAGCGGTTAAGGGTTCTTTCTTCATGACAATGATCCTGGTTTCGAATGCCTCTAGCCACTTTGGGGGTGTCTTCAGTCTAGGCAGTTCCTCAAATTGTTTAGTCTTTGAAAAGCAAGCCGCAAGTCAACTAACAATCCATAACTAAATGAATAAAATAATAAATATAAGATCAAATAGAGTCAAAAGCATACCCCTCCAGAACTTGTTGTTCAACTGTTCTGTCATCAGTGGCAGCATGTCCACCAACATAAGTGAGATATTGCATTATCAATTTCCTTGGCTCGGTATTCTGATACGTATTCGTATCCCAAGAGACTTTAGAGCAGTCTCGAACTCATAAGAATAAGGGCGTGAGAAGAGAAGATAATCTGGAGGACCGTCCAACTCGTCTCTCTTGATATCGTGTATATCTGTCAAGATATCCATCCATATCACTCCTGTGCCCATCAAAAACCACCTTGTCCTCAAGGTGTAACTCAGGCACAACCCGTCGAACATTGTCAACCGGTTCCCATGAGGCGTCATCATTTGCAACCGTGTCCTTGGAGACAGAAAGGGGTTCCTCCGAATTTTCATGTTCAATTACTTCTTTGGTGTTTAAGGACGTAGCCATACCAGAAGTACTGCGAGGTTCAGGATTCGGTGTAGGAGCAGGAAGATTGTTCATGCCATCAGGATCGACCACAACATTCTTTTTTATTTGTATATCGAAAATCCGAAGAATGTCATTCAAAACAAAGAAGCCTCTCTCTTGTTTGGCCAAGAAGAAAGTCTGATTGAAATTCTTCTCCACATTGTATTTGTCAATAAAAGAACCAATTACTACAACAATAACCCCACCATCTAGAGATTCTTGGGCATCTAAAGTTTTGATCTCAGCAGAACTGCTCTTGTAATCAGAGGACATGATCTTGTCATTAATTCCAGATAAGCCTGTGACAGTTGTCACAATACCATCGGCCCCTGGCCATCCAAGTAGGCTTAGCTCCTGGTAGAACTTATGGAGATTTTCAGGACTTCTGTTGAGGATCACATAATATTGCTTCACAAAAGCTGCAGCAACATCTCGAGGATGCATCGTAACTGCCATATCTCTCCGAGGACTTGGAGACTCCGATTCGGCACACCGAATCACACTGGACGATTCCGAATCTGCTCGCGATTCCTCTATTCGCGAAAGGTAGACTGTCAAGTCGTGTTGCAATTTCTGCATTGTTTGATTGAGTTGTTGCAACGCCGCGGTGTGGGAAATCATTTGTCCAACCACTCGTTGTTGGAATTGTTGAAAACTTTTCAGGCTTACGAATTCAGCCATGATCGAAATTCAATGAAAGCACCAATTATACGTATTCGTATCCCAAGAGACTTTAGAGCAGTCTCGAGCTCGTAAGAATAAGGGGGTGAGAAGAAAAGAGAAGATAATCCGGAGGACCGTCCGGCCGGTGGAAAAATTGAGGAGAGAAGAGAGTTTGAAATAATTAGAGAGATTGAGAAAATTGTAATGTTATTGCTGAAAATCAAAACAACTTAATTTAATGCCAACTATATATAATTAAAAGATACCCTAAACTACTTGACTCTTAAATGAAAGATTACGTAAATAATAAAGACACTAATGTACTACTAAACAGAATCCTATTTCTAATGCACATCTTAAATATGAATTATATCGATCTATCAAATCCCTATTCTTATTCTCTCTTGATCTTCGTCCATATCATTTTCCCTGCCCTGCTTTCTTCGCTAACCAGAATTGAGTGGCTACGACCCTCACTCATCATGGCTCTATTCAACAAAAATCGGCCCAACACTCAGTAGATTATGAATGAGTATACCTGATTCACGCGTGGAACATAAAGTTTCAAACTATACAAACCTGTATGACGCATCAGCCACAGCAAACACATGAAGGGCTCAATTCACCGAATGGAGCCCCCTTATACTGCTCCACCATGTGCATATTATAGAGATGAGGAGCTTGGTAAATGGGTTGACTGCAATCAAAATACTTCATGTGTATGTCTGTCGAGGATGTAAAAGCATATATCAGCTTGAACAATAAAAAAAAAATATAATATCAGGAAATGAAAAATAAGTTGAGATAAAGGACTCTTCTACATTGAAAATTAAACCGATTAAATAAAGTTTTGAAAAATTTTAAAGTAACAAAGTATTGGATTAAAAAATGTTCACTAAACAAGTAAGAAAGTAAGATTCAGAAAAATATTTCAAACAAAATACAAACAGGGAAAGCGCAAATCTCAATAAATCATTCATAAGAGTAAAACATCAGTATATAAATGGGTTTGTGAAAGAAGAAGGAGAAAAGGTCGTGCCTAGACAATTTTCTAAAGAAGAAGAAGAAAATAATTCATGACCATCGTAGAAGGCTAAAATTTATGGTCAATTAAAAAACGACACGTGTAAATAAATATATATTAAATATCAAAAATAAAATATTTTCTATTTTAGTTTTAAGAATTAAAACAAATAATATTCCTAGAATTAAATAGTTAATTAATTGATATTTTAATATATATTAAATGTGTCAAAATTTCTATTTGGCAATAAAATCAAATCAAATCAAATAAAGAAAGTCAAATGTAATATTTTAGAAATCAAATCATATCTTTTGGTTTATAGAAGATATTACGAAATCGACGAGAACCAATTAGAATAGGTCTTCTCTCGATGATTATGGAAAGGATTCACCTCCTACACCTATAAATAGAGGCCCTCTACAAGCCAAAGAAACACCAACACAACTCACACAACTCGGAGATACGAAGGAACAAGCCACAAAGCAAGGAAAAAGAAGTTCTTCGGCGTTCTTCAATATCCTCGGCGTTCTTCGGCATCTTCAACGGCGTTCTTCGCGGAAGTCAGCATCTTCGGCGTTCAATCCGGCATCGAAGCATCGAAGTAATGTTTCAGTGTTACTCTCCTCAACGAACTCAAATCAAAGTCAAACTCATCAAAGCGAGATTCAAGGCGTTCTTCGTGTTCTTCGTGGAAGTCAACAAAATCAAAGCGTCCGATCCGCAACAAGGCGTCAAGTCCGCGAATCCGGCGTTCTTCTCAAATCAACTTCGAAGGTGCTCCGAGCATGTTCTTCGGTGTTCTTCAGGAAAGTCAACAAATCAAGGTGTTCAATCCATAATCGAAGCATCAAATCCAGATTTCGGTGTTGCTCCTTAACAAATCCAAGTCAAACTCAAATCGATCAAGACGAGATTCAAGGCGTTCTTCGCAAAGATCAACAAATTGAGGCGTTTGATCCGCAACAAGGCGTCAAGCCCACGAGTTCTTCTTCAAGTCAACCTCAACGGTGTTCATCGGCGTTCCTCGACGTTCACCAAAATCAAGGCGTTTAATTCGCGATTAAGTCGAACGACCCGCAATTAACGTTTTCAGAGGGCAAACGTCTTCCGAGAAAGATTGATCTCTCCAAAATGATGGGAAAAACACGTTGTTTCACACCTACGAAAGTGAAGGCAAAGAAAACTACTCAACATCATCCACTCCTCGTTCAACTTCAAGTTCTTCAAGTTTTGCGCCCGCCATGGCGACAAGTGCAACAACTTTAGAAGAACAACTTGGGATCTGACAAAGACCATCGAGGGACTTACAAAACGCGTTCAAGAGCAAGACTCTCGACTCGCGAAGTTAATGAAGAAAATGGAAAATGAGGACCCTAGCCACACGATGGAAAAGCATTCTAAGGATCGAGAGGAATGTGAAACCTCTACAAAAGGACAATCAAGTGGAGTCGAGAAGTCTTTGGTCAAGGAACTTCAAGTCTCATCCAATGTGCTAATCTCAGTGGATCAACTACAAGAGTTCGTCATGGGGATAATCGAAGATAAATCGAAGGAGGCTCTAAGTCGTCCTTAGGCTACTCCAAACCCTATACCCAAAGAATCGATAACTTGAAGATGCCGATGGGCTACCAACCTCCAAAATTTCAGCAATTCGATGGCAAGGGCAACCCCAAGCAACACGTGGCTCCCTTCATCGAGACGTGCAATGACGCTGGAACTTACGGGGATCAACTAGTTAAATAGTTTGTTCGATCACTAAAAGGAAATGCTTTTGATTGGTATGCCGACTTGGGGGCAAACTTAATTGATAATTAGGGGCAACTAGAGTATGAATTCCTCACTCGTTTTTATAGTACCCAAAGAACGATCAGCATGGTTGAACTCACCAATTCTCGTCAGCGCGAAGAAGAGTCAGTCATAGACTACATCAACCGTTGGAGAAATTTGAGTCTCAATTGCAAAGATCGCTTATCGGAGGCTTCATCCATCGAAATGTGCATTCAAGGAATGCAATGGAGTCTTGCTTATATCCTTCAAGGAATCAAACCAAGAACCTTTGAAGAATTAGCAACTCGTGCCTATAACCTTGAGATAAGTTTAAAGTCAGACGAATAAACAAGTGATCACAGTGATGGTGAAAGCGGAGAAGTTGCCACAAATGTCATAACAACTGATTTTGACTCTCAAGTGCTCCTAGATAAGAGTATAAAATATCTGAACTCTTCAAATTAAATTATCACCAAATTCTCCTTGATAAGAGAATATACTGTCATCAAAGCTCCTTGACATGAGCATAAACTATTTACAAGTTCAAATGAAGGCTCCTTGATACGAGCATGAACTATCTACAAATTCAAATCAAAGCTCCTTTATATGACCATAAACTATCTACAAATTCAAATCAAGACTCCCTGATACGAGCATAAACTATCTACAAACTCAAATCAAGGCTCCCTGATATGAATATAAACTATCCATCAAGTTTCAAATCAAGGCTCCTCGATACGAGCATAAACTATCCATCAAGTCCCAATCAAGACTCCTTGATACGAGTTTAAACTATCTATCTTTTTTATGATTAATTTCGAGACTCATTCACTTACTCAAAGTAATTAAACGTGAACAAGTCTCGAGGGGGCATTTGTAGAAGGCTAAAGTTTATGGCCAATTAAAACACGACACGTGGAAATAAATATATATTAAATATCAAAAATAAAAGATTTTCTATTTTAATTTTAGGAATTAAAACAAATAATATTCCTAGAATTAAATAGTTAATTAATTGATATTTTAATATATTTTAAATGTGTCAAAATTTCATATTTGGCAATAAAATCAAATCAAGTCAAATAAAGAAAGTCAAATGTAATATTCTAGAAATCACATCATATCTTTTGATTTATAGAAGATATTACGAAATCGACGAGGACCAATTAGAATAGATCTTCTCTCGATGATTGTGGAAAGGATTTACCTCCTACACCTATAAATAGAGTCCCTCTACAAGCCAAAGACACACACCAACACAACTTACACAACTCGGAGATACGAAGGAGCAAGCCACAGAGTAAGGAAAAAGAAGTTCTTCGGTGTTCTTCGAGGAAGTCAGCATCTTCGGTGTTCAATCCGGCATCGAAGCATCGAAGTAGTGTTTCGGCGTTACTCTCCTCAATGAACTCAAATCAAATTCAAACTGATCGAAGCGAGATTCAAGGCGTTCTTCGTGTTCTTCGTGGAAGTCAACAAAATCAAAGCTTCCGATCCGCAACAAGGCATCAAGTCCGCAAATCCGGCGTTCTTCTCAAATCAACTTTGAAGGTGCTCCGAGCATGTTCTTCGGTGTTCTTCAGGAAAGTTAACAAATCGAGGTGTTTAATCCACAATCGAAGTATCAAATCCAGATTTCGGTGTTGCTCCTTAACAAATCCAAGTCAAACTCAAATCGATCATCGATCAAGACGAGATTCAAGGCGTTCTTCGCGAAGATCAACAAATTGAGGCATTTGATCCGCAACAAGGTCTCAAGCCCGTGAGTTCTTATCCAATTCAACCTCAACGGTGTTCATCGTCGTTCCTCGACGTTCACCAAAATCAAGGCGTTTAATTCGCGATTAAGTCGAAAGATCCGCAATTAACGTTTTCAGAAGCAAACGGAAGATCGAAGCTCCAAAGTCAATAAAGGTGTTTCAAACCTTCCAAATTTTAGCAAATTCTTGTAGGAAGAATCAGAGGAATCAAATTAGAGATTGTACCGCATATTGAATAAAACAATAAAATTCATTTGTGATCATTTTTCGTGTTTAATTATTTAATTATTCACGAAAATTGCGTTACAACCACATAGCATAGAGAACTCTCTGTCAATGACCATGACCATCACACATAAGATAAGGAGAGGGAAACTACCTCGAAATAACACTTCCTAGACCAGAAGTTAGGCAAACATTACGACAACACTTATGCCAACCTGAACCAGTTGTATATTGTAGTTCATAAACGTGACCATCAAGGCCAGCCAGAAATATATGACCAAAGGAAAGGAGCAAAGGTGAGTTGAGCCAAGAAGAGTTTTGTTAGAAGTAATCAACACAAAGGAAGCTTGATAAAAGAGTTGGAGGAGTTTAAGTTTATAAGATGTGTTTTCCCACTTAACCATGTTCGACAACACAGACTGGAATAAACCTCAAACAATAAGTCAACAAAAATTTAAAATATCAGGCAATTGCCAATTTCCTTTGTTGATGAGATACAATTCTCCAATTAACTGTAGTAGTTATAAGCGATGAACTAATAAAGATAAGAAAAAAAACTCATGTTTTGAACGCCATAGGGTTAGAAAATTAATCAATGATAATTTCCTCCCACCCTTGTTAGGACCACAGTGTGTTGAACACCAATAAGAAGCATCAAAGTTATCAAAGAACAGAAAACATATAAAAGACAAGTGCATAGCAACACACCTTTAGATTGCTCAACATCTTCACTGTTGCACGGTTGAAATATAGCTGGAGAAAAACATTACAAAACACACCGATTAGTTACTAAAAGGAGGAAAAACTGTAGTACAACGTATTCAGTAACAATAAGGGGAAAGGAAACAACCAGTATTAAAAAAAGGTCCTAAAGAAGATCCATCATAAGAAAGCAAAATGTTGTAGTGCTTTTATACCCTTGATTATAGCCTATTTCCTATCAATTATGTTCCACATTGTAGGCTTAACTAGCCTTTTTAGAGTGAAAAGTAGAAAAACTGAAAAAGGCAAAAAAGAACTAAGTGTTCACTGACACGACCCCGTTGATTTCCACACGTGGTGATTTCTCGGCACGGCCGTGGATATTTAGTGATTTCAAATAGTTATTTATAGCATAAAGAATGGCCGAAACAGCAAAAAGTTTATTGCTGTGTAGCACCCGGAACGCTAGGCACCACATCCCCCGCACTATAGCCCCAATCCACATACGAAACGGTCAATCCATACATGAACCAAAGCTATAGCGAACGGGAGACAATAAAAAAAACGACACAAGGCTAGGCGGTTACCCTTAATTAAAACCAAACCAACAATCCAGAGTAGGTAAAAGCGGAAGCAATAACATTCATTCGATAATTATAGGTACCATATTTATTTATTTACTAATAGGTACCAACAATTACACTATCAATACAATATCATCTCCAAAAAAAAAGTAACAAGGCATGATACAAAATATCCCAAGCAGCTATACATGAACAAAATGTGGGAATGAAGTGTGCTAGACCCAAATTTAAAGACAACTAGACTCTAAATTCCCGCCTAGCACGCCCTGCAAAACAACTGAAAAGTTGAGGTGTCAGTCCAACACGGACTGACCGAGGGGTATAAATAATTATAAGCGCATATACATGCAAGTTATAATCTCGGGTAACAATTTTGGAAAAACAATACAACTTAGTAATATAAGAGATTCTATCGCCCGAGGTTACAACCAATTCAATTTGTCAGTTAAATCAATTCAATACAATCAATTTGTGGCCCGGCGAGTGGGGCAATTCTCCAACCTTACACCGACTGTGTACAATCAATCAATCAATCAATTATTAGGTGACTAGGTGATCAAGCAATTTATTACTGTGCACAATTAGCAAGTTCAATAACGCTTTTTTCCTCCGGGTGATGGTGGGATTGCAAGGCCCCACCATCCAATCAATCTGGGCAGAGGGTACATGAATCCCTAAGCCCGGAACTCCTTCCTCCCCTAATCTCCTAGGGGGTTTAGGGGTCATCCCAATTGGTAAGGATAGCTCTCGAGTTACCCATCAGCCCATGCTTTCCCGGTTGGCTCGAGTCACTACCCTCGGGCCCACAGTGCAATACAATACTCGCCAAATCAATCAATCAATCAATCAATTCCTTCCAGTTTGATAAATCATTTGAAAACCAATCTCCTTTGAAAACTATAAATATATAGATAAGTTTTTGGCTTAAAACTTCACATAGGGTTATACGGGTTCTATGTAGCTAGAATTAAACCTCACCTGAACGACCCAAAACAAACAAAGAAACAGCTCACGGGGCCTGCTCCTCGACACCAGGAAGCTGGTATGTGCAAGAAAGATAAATGTCCGTGAGACACGACTTAAAATGCACCACATAGGACGAACGGCGAAAATGCAACAAGATGACGAGTATGATAAAATGTACCAAGAAAATATCTCGTTTTGACATGTATGCAACCATATAATCAAGTCATTCGAACTCACAATTCCACATTTTCAATCAAATTAATTCAAGGATTCAAATAGGAGCATAGCACGTACAGTAGCATGCAACCAAAATATGCATGAAAACAGAATGTGACACGCCCGTGTCACCAATATACACTAAGCCGTGACACCCCCGTGTCTGGGTACAGCGGACAATATGCATGAAAACAGTAGGTGACACGCCCGTGTCACAAATACAAAGCAAACCGTGACACCCCCCGTGTCACGGTACAGCAAAACCAGACCAACATGCACCCCCGTGTCTCGCTGAAGAGGGAAAAGTTGACACGCCCGTGTCAACAGTACGTAGCAGAAAAAACAGGGCAGTAGCAGCAGCAACAATGATCCAACAATACTATCAACAAAAATGGCTCAAACTTAAGATGAAATGCATAAATTTGATGCAATACATATACTAGCATACAAATAAATCAATAACAATTCTTAAAACACATAATTCCAAGGTAGATCATCAATAATCCATCATATGAAACCCATATCATCAATCATGCTCCAAGTCCATAAAACTCAAGATAAATGCATCCAACTTAAGCTCAAAGTTCATAAACAAGTTTCCAACAACCAATACACAATTTAACCAATTCAATACAAAGCCCTATCTATACCATATCTCCAAGAAAATCATTTATTCTCCAAAGTTACCTCAAATGAAAGAAATGGAAGATGAGATGAAGATATGATGTTGATGATGCTTCTATGATCCCAAAACCCACAAAAACTAGCTTGAATGGATGAAATCTCCTTACTCCTTCACAAGGTTGGTTTGGTTAAGCAAGGAAGAAATGGAGCAATGTGTATGAATGTTTGTATGAGAATGAGAAGCAAGGTACGTGATATGCTGCTAATTGAAGGAAAGAAATGGCCAAATTTGCAATTAAATCCTCCCATTTATTAAGTTATGCAATGAGGTTCAATTCCATAACAAATTATCAATTAGGTCCAAGGAAATATTAATGCAATTGAGTCCCCAAGGTCATGAAAATGAGCAAGTAAGGACATAGAAGAAATTAACTCATGTTCGAGAAAATAATTCACGTTGCAATCACATTCAATTTATACAACAATTATAATATGATATGAATTTCAATAAAAATACTAAGGATATAATTTTATAAAATTATGTCATGACAATGAAAATCAAAGAAATGATCAAATAATAATTAAAATCTAACTCTCAAACTCACACGTGTCGTTCATACCTGAAATGCCGAAAGCTGGGGCGTTACAATTCTCCCTCCTTAAAAGAATCTGGTCCCCAGATTCACTGATCGGAAGGGAACAACTCTGGGTGGAACCGTCTCATTTTGTCTTCGGTCTCCCACGTGGCTTCTTCGGTCTTGTCACTTCTCCAAAGAACCTTAACCATGGGAATCTTTCGGTTTCTTAATTCCTGAAACTTCTAACCTAATATCTTAACCGGTTTCTGAACAAAGGTTAGATTCGGTTCCAATTCCACTTCTTCAACGGAAATGATCTCGGTTTCATCGGGGTAGTATTTCCTCAGCTGAGAGACGTGAAATACATTATGAATCCCCGTGAGGTTCGGTGGTAGGTCCAATCTGTAAGCAACTTCTCCAATTCTTTCCAAAATCTCATAAGGACCTAAATAACGAGGCTTAAGCTTACCTCCTTTCCCAATCCGAGCAAATCCTTTACGTGGAGAAGCCTTCAAGAATACCCGGTCTCCAACTTCAAACTCGAGATTCCTTCTACGACGATCGGCGTAGCTCTTCTGTCTGTCCTGAGCTGATTTCATCCGTTGTTTTATTAGTTGGACTTTCTCAATCATAGCTTCAACGGCCTTAGAAGGTTTTTCCAATTTCTCACCTTTCTTAACACCTTCCTGCTTAGTCCATTTCCACTCTTCCAAGTCAAAGAACAACGGAGAACGACACTTCCGACCATAAAGTAGCTCATACTGTGTCATTCCAATCGAAGCCTGAAAACTGTTCTTGTACGCAAACTCAATCAGAGGTAGCTGATCGTACCAAGAAGACTGAAAATCCAAAGAGCAAGCTCGAAGTAAATCCTCGAGATATCTTATTAATCTCTCGGACTGACCATCTGTCTGAGGATGAAATGTCGTACTAAACTGAAGCTTCGTACCCAAAACCTCCTGCAATTCACCCCACAACTTCGAAGTGAACCGTGGATCTCTGTCCGAAACAATACTAACCGGAATCCCATGAAGTCTAACAATCTCCCGGTTATAAAGGTCGGCTAGCTTACGAATCTTATACAACATTCGAACCAGCAGAAAATGTGCAGACTTCGTCAAACGGTCCACAATCACCCAAATTCCATCGAATCCATCTTTCACTTTAGGTAATCCGGACACGAAATCCATCGTCACCTGTTCCCACTTCCACTCAGGAATAGGTAACGGCTGAAGAAGACCTCCCAGTTTCTGGTGCTCGGCCTTCACTTTCTGATAAGTGAGACAATGCTTCACAAACTCGACCACATCTTTCTTCAATCCACGCCACCAATAATATTGCCTTAAATCCTTATACATCTTGTTTCCTCCGGGGTGGATAGAATAAGCCGATCTGTAAGCTTCCTCGAGCAATACCCGTTTCAACTCTTCGGGTACAACCACTCGGTCCTTGAAACGAAGAAGACCGGTTTCATCGAACCCGAATGGACACTCCGGATCAGCTCTTGCCTTAGCTACCAAGCTCTGAACTTCCACATCCATACTCTGAGCCTCAAACAACCTGTGCTTCAAATCCGGCTGAATTGAAATATTAGAAACTCGAGCCCTTAAAACAATTGGCTCGATTCCGCTACTTTCACCCACTTCCAAGCTCGACACACTAGCCTTCCTACTAAGTGCATCGGCGACCACGTTGGCTTTGCCGGGATGGTACTTGATCATGCAATCATAATCTTCCAATCTTTCCATCCAACGCCGTTGCCTCATATTCAAATCCTTCTGAGTGAATAAATACTGGAGGCTTTTGTGGTCGGTGAAAATCTCGAAAGACACCCCATACAAATAATGTCTCCACTTTCCAAGTGCAAAGACTACAGCGGCGAACTCAAGATCATGTGTCGGATAATTCTTCTCATGCTCTTTCAACTTCCGAGATGCATAAGCAATTACCTTACCCTTCTGAGTCAGCACACATCCCAAGCCGTCCTTAGAAGCATCCATATAAACAGCATATCCTTCAGAACCTTCCGGAAGGGCTAACAATGGAGCAGAAACTAACTTCTCTATCAAGAAAGTGAAACTCCTCTCACAACCTTCATCCCAATCGAATTTCACATTCTTCTTCGTCAACCGGGTTAAAGGAGCCGCTAACTTGGAGAAATCCTTAACAAACCTCCGGTAATAACCTGCCAATCCCAAGAAACTCCTGATCTCTGAGGAATTCCTAGGTTTCTCCCACTTAAAAACCGACTCAATCTTAGAAGGGTCCACTTCCAAACCATTACCTGAAATCACGTGACCCAAGAATGACACCCTGTCAATCCAGAACTCACACTTACTAAATTTGGCAAATAACTGATGCTCCTTCAAAGTACACAATACCAACTGAAGATGCCTCGCATGCTCCTCGGCGGACTTAGAGAAAACCAAAATATCATCAATAAAGATAACCACAAACTTATCCAGAAAAGGCCTAAAAATCCTGTGCATCATGTCCATAAAAGCTGCTGGGGCATTAGTCAAACCAAACGGCATCACTACGAACTCATAATTCTCGTACCGAGTATTAAATCCTGTCTTAGAAATATCCTCTGCTCAGATTCGCAGCTGATAATATCCTTGTCTCAAATCCAATTTCGAGTAAACTTTAGATCCCTGAAGTATGTCAAACAACTCCTCGATATGTGGAAGAGGATACTTGTTCTTGATCGTCATCCGGTTCAACTCCCTATAGTCTATACACATTCTCAAAGTCCCATCCTTCTTCTTTACGAACAAAACCGGTGCACCCCAGGGAGAAGAACTCGGTCTAATGTACCCAATCTCCAACAACGCATCAAGTTGAGTCTTCAACTCTTTCAACTCGGCCGGAGCCATACGATACGGAGTCTTGGAGTACGGCTCTGCATTAGGGTACAAGTCGATCACAAACTCAATTTCCCATTCTGGAGGTAACGAATCCAATTCCTCAGGAAAGACCTCGGGAAACTCCTTCACCACTTCCGCTTCTTCCAGCTTACTTTGATCCTTAGGTTTGTTAAGAATGTAAGCAATGAAACCCGTGGCTCCCTCTCGAACCAACCTATGAGCTTCTGAGAAAGAAAGTAGAGGAACAGTCTTGGAACTCCAACCCACTACTAAATCGGATCCCAACTGAACCTTCTTCGCCCTGCAATCGACGGTGGCAGAATGTCTGTACAACCAATCCATGCCCAAAATGGATCCATAGCAAGTCATCGGCAGCTCAATGAAGTCTGATAAGAAAACTCGACCCTCGATGCTCACCGGAACCTCTCTAAACACCCGATCAGATTCTAAACTACCACCAAACGGAGTACTAACCACATAACATGCAGAAGAGCGAGTAACAGGCAAAGGCAAAGAAACAGATATAGCACTCGAAAGAAAGGAGTGAGTAGCTCCCGAATCAAACAAGGAATGAATGTTCGTGCCATGTATGCAAATGGTACCTTCAACTACCGCGGCTGGATCAATATCAGCATCCTGCTGCTCAACCTCCAAAGCATAAGCACGAGCCCTGATCAGTGGTCTCTGTGCACCCGGTGGTGGCATCCTGCGATCCGGACATCCGTCTACCATATGCTCGTCGCTCCCACAAAGTAGGCATAAACCCAGACGCCTCCTGCAGTTATCATAGATATGCGTCCTCTGACCACAGAAAGTACAAGCAGGCCTCTCGGGTGGTGGTGGCAAAGCTGGAGCAACTGGACCTCTAATCACTGGTCCTGCTGGTCGGGGCTTCTTCCCTGGGCCCTGCGGAGCTGGTGGTGGAGAAGAATAAACCATCGGCCTCTTGCCTGAAGCAGAACCCGAACCTGAACCCTTATACCCTGATCCGGAACCTCTGAAACCCGATCCGGAACCTCTAAAACCCGATCCGGACCCTGAGCCGGAACCTGAACCTGAACGGTAAGTAGACCGCCTCGCATTCACTGAATCCTCAACAAACAATGCCTTCTTGGTAGCCTTCACCCATGTGCTCGTGTTGACCGCCTCAATCGCTGCCTGAATATCCAGTCTAAGGCCCTGAACAAACTGCATCGCCTTATGGAAATCGTCACTCGCTATATTAGGAGCATAGCGGGACAATCTCTCAAACTCGGCGATATACTCTGAGACCGACCTGCTTCCTTGCTTAAGTTCTGTAAATTCCTTCAATCTTCGAGTGCGAGAAGATGGAGGAATAAACTTGTTTCTGAACTCTCTGACAAAGACTTCCCAGTTCACTTCCTCGCCTGCAGCCTCTAACACAATCCGGGCACTCTCCCACCAAGAATAGGCCTCGCCCTGAATCAAAGAAATGGTACAACGGGCCTTTTCCTGGGACTCACAAGGAATGAGCTCCCAAACTCTCTCAATCTCCCTTAGCCACTGCTCGGCCTGAATGTCATTTCCTTTATAAAACTTGGGAGGATGCTGGTTCTGGAACTCCCTAAAAACCGCTGAGATCTGAGCTCCTGGCTGTGGTGGTGGAACTGGTGGTGGTGGAAGAACATAATCCCGGACTCTCTGATCAATAAGACCCACCACTGCGTTCATAAAGTCCTGTGGCTGAGCCTGAGGAGGTGGAGGAGGAGGTGGTGATCTCTCCCGGCGATGATGACGACGATGTCGATGTCTAGGAGAACGATCACGGTGATGTCTATCGCGAACCATCCTGAAATCAAGTCACTATTATGCATGTTCAATTAGTAGATGCCAATATGTGCAAATAGTTCACAAAATGCACAAAAGTCATAAAATTCAAACAATTCACCAAATTCAAGTAAATTCAAATAAGTCAAGTAGGTTCAAATATGTCAAATAACGATGCAAGACTCTCAAATTGACAATTAGTTCCTATGCCGTGCGACCTAGACTCACAAGACACGACACTAGAGACCCGGTTTTGCAACCGGGCTCTGATACCACCGTAGAATGTAGCACCCGAAACGCCAGGCACCACATCCCCCGCACTATAGCCCCAATCCACATGCAAAACGGTCAATCCATACATGAACCAAAGCTATAGCGAACGGGAGGCAATAAAAAAAAAACGACACAAGGCTAGGCGGGTACCCTTAATTAAAACCAAACCAACAATCCAGAGTAGGTAAAAGCGGAAGCAATAACATTCATTCGGTAATTATAGGTACCATATTTATTTATTTACTAATAGGTACCAACAATTACACTATCAATACAATATCATCTCCAAAAAAAAAGTAACAAGGCATGATACAAAATATCCCAAGCAGCTATACATGAACAAAATGTGGGAATGAAGTGTGCTAGACCCAAATTTAAAGACAACTAGACTCTAAATTCCCGCCTAGCACGCCCTGCAAAACAACTGAAAAGTTGAGGTGTCAGTCCAACACGGACTGACCGAGGGGTATAAATAATTATAAGCGCACATACATGCAAGTTATAATCTCGGGTAACAATTTTGGAAAAACAATACAACTTAGTAATATAAGAGATTCTATCGCCCGAGGTTACAACCAATTCAATTTGTCAGTTAAATCAATTCAATACAATCAATTTGTGGCCCGGCGAGTGGGGCAATTCTCCAACCTTACAACGACTGTGTACAATCAATCAATCAATCAATTATTAGGTGATTAGGTGATCAAGCAATTTATTACTGTGCACAATTAGCAAGTTCAATAACGCCTTCCTCCGGGTGATGGTGGGATTGCAAGGCCCCACCATCCAATCAATTTGGGCAGAGGGTACATGAAGTCCTAAGCCCGGAACTCCTTCCTCCCCTAATCTCCTAGGGGGTTCAGGGGTCATCCCAATTGGTGAGGATAGCTCTCGAGTTACCCGTCAGCCCATGCTTTCCCGGTTGGCTCGAGTCACTACCATCGGGCCCACAGTGCAATACAATACTCGCCAAATCAATCAACCAATTCCTTCCAAGTTGATAAAGCATTTGAAAACCAAACTCCTTTGAAAACTATAAATATATAGATAAGTTTTTGGCTTAAAACTTCACATAGGGTTATACGGGTTCTATGTAGCTAGAATTAAACCTCACCTGAACGACCCAAAACAAACAAGGAAACAGCTCACGGGGCCTGCTCCTCGACACCAGGAAGCTGGTCTGTGCAAGAAAGATAAATGTCCGTGAGACACGACTCAAAATGCACCACATAGGACGAACGACGAAAATGCAACGAGTTGACGAGTATGATAAAATGTACCAAGAAAATATCTCGTTTTGACATGTATGCAATCATATAATCAAGTCATTTGAACTCACAATTCAACATTTTCAATCAAATTAATTCAAGGATTCACATAGGAGCATAACACGTACAGTAGCATGCAACCAAAATATGAATGAAAACAGAATGTGACACGCCTGTGTCACCAATATACACTAAGCCGTGACACCCCCGTGTCTGGGTACAGCGGACAATATGCATGAAAACAGTAGGTGACACGCCCGTGTCACAAATACAAAGCAAACCGTGACACCCCCGTATCACGGTACAGCAAAACCAGACCAACATGCACCCCCGTGTCTCGCTGAATAGGGAAAAGTTGACACGCCCGTGTCAACAGTACGTAGCAGAAAAAACAGGGCAGTAGCAGCAGCAACAACGATCCAACAATACTATCAACAAAAATGGCTCAAACTTAAGATGAAATGCATAAATTTGATGCAATACATATACTAGCATACATATAAATCAATAACAATTCTTAAAACACATAATTCCAAGGTAGATCATCAATAATCCATCATATGAAATCCATATCATCAATCATGCTCCAAGTCCATAAACCTCAAGATAAATGCATCCAACTTAAGCTCAAAGTTCATAAACAAGTTTCCAACAACCAATACACAATTTAACCAATTCAATACAAAGCCCTATCTATACCATATCTCCAAGAAAATCATCTATTCTCCAAAGTTACCTCAAATGAAAGAAATGGAAGATGAGATGAAGATATGATGTTGATGATGCTTCTATGATCCCAAAACCCACAAAAACTAGCTTGAATGGATGAAATCTCCCTACTCCTTCACAAGGGTTTGGTTCGGTTGAGCAAGGAAGAAATGGAGCAATGTGTATGAATGTTTGTATGCGAATGAGGAGCAAGGTACGTGATATGCTGCTAATTGAAGGAAAGAAATGGCCAAATTTGCAATTAAATCCTCCCATTTATTAAGTTATGCAATGAGGTTCAATTCCATAACAAATTATCAATTAGGTCCAAGGAAATATTAATGCAATTGAGTCCCCAAGGTCATGAAAATGAGCAAGTAAGGACATAGAAGAAATTAACTCATGTTCGAGAAAATAATTCACGTTGCAATCACATTCAATTTATACAACAATTATAATATGATATGAATTTCAATAAAAATACTAAGGATATAATTTTATAAAATTATGTCATGACAAGGAAAATCAAAGAAATGATCAAATAATAATTAAAATCTAACTCTCAAACTCACACGTGTCGTTCATACCTGAAATGCCGAAAGCTGGGGCGTTACATGCTGCGAACAGCCTGCATTTACTCAATCAATACCATTAGCCTAGATTGTCCTTACCGATAACAACACATATTTCCAAATGAACATTAACATTTAAGAAAACAGAATTCAAAGAACTGGCTATTATGATTCTTAGCAGTATAATGATCTCAGAGCATGCTTCACAAGAAAATTCATGTGAACCAAATTCCGGTAAGCATCATCTCATATTGAGCAAAAAAACTTTTGTTGGCAAGACCATCTATAAGCTCAAAGTATTAAAAACAGATGGGATAATTACAGTTTTGGTCATCCAACCATGCTACTTATTCTCTTTTGGTCCCCCACTTTTTAATTTTACAAGAATGGTCACTGAACTACCACTTTTTTTACACATTTGGTCCCGCCGTCAGCCTTGTCGTTAAATGTAATGGAAATTACAGTTTCAGGCCAATTTTGGCACCGTTTTCTATGTTTTCCCTCATTTCTTCCCCTTCTTGCGACTGTGAAGTTCTCCATGGTGAGTATGTCAAGCGGATCCACTGCATGGAGTACACATAGGCAAAATTTCCCTATTGAGCGAGTTTTTTACAAATGTAGCTCCGAACCAGCACCCAATGAGGTTCATAAGTCCAACAGTTATGGAAACGGACATGGCCGAAACATCCTTATCCAGGAAAAGGCCAGTTCACAGCTTACAAACAGCTATAACAGAGTTGACGATTGATAAAGGCAGTTGTAGGATAGTTCCCTTGATAAATCCTTCTTTCCATGCATGTTTGGAGATTTTGATGGTTTCGATTGACTCCGGCCCGAATCGAAAACCTTTGACAGCATTAGGCCCTCTTATGATGGATACAACCAATCCCACCAAAAAGACTATGAAAGCAGAGGGAAGTGAGCAGATCACTTTCTTGACTTTCCTCCATTTTTGATCCCTCATCTCTAAATCATCAACCTCACAGTTAGCTTCGTTTTCGGCTTCTTCTTGCCCTAGCCCTTTAACTATTATGATAAAACAGGCACAAATGAGGGCCAAAATCAATCCATCCGATCCGAGCTATGGCCTCTCTCCTAAAGATTTCGACTTTGAGAAATTTTGAACCTTTATAATGTACTTAACAACCGTCATTGCAAAATTCAAGCCCTGAGCAAGCTGAATGCCTCTACCAACGGATAATGAAATCAATTTAAGTCGTCATTGCGAAATTCAAGCCCTAAGCAAGCTGAATGCCTTTGAGAAATTAGGCATTGCTCCGAACCCGCACCCAATGAGGTTCATAAGTCCAACAGTGATGTAAATGGACGTGACCGAAACATCCTTATGCGGGAAAAGGTCAGTTGACACCTTGGAGAACTTCACAGTCACAACAAGGGGAAGAAATGAGGGAAAACGTAGAAAACGGCGCCAAAATTTGCCTGAAACTGTAATTTCCGTTAAATTTAACACCAAGGTTGACGGCGGGACCAAATGTGTAAAAAAAGTGGTAGTTCAGTGACCATTCTTGTAAAATTGAAAAGTGGGGGACCAAAAAAGGATAAGTGGCATAGTTGGATGACCAAAACTGTAATTATCCCAAAAACAGATAAAGAGAAACATTTGATTTATCACATTAAAAGTCACAGATATCATCTCAAGGATCATTCAGATATATTATGATAGTTATTATATGCAGTGACGAGGATGAATAATTTGAAACCAAGTATGCCTGGATTTATGCGCTTACAATGGAATGTATTGCTCCCTCATAGTCCATTTAGTGAGTAACTGAGTATATTCTATATACTTTCTCCTATTTCAACAAAAAAAAAAAAGGATATATTATCCCAAACATGAACTTGTACCCCATACACATTTCAAGCATATCATGAGCATAAAGGATCACAAAAAAGGAACACTAAAAATAAGGTAGATCAGAAAGAGAAAGATAACATGATGCAATACAGGATGATAGGTGAATAGAAAATTTAGGATATCAATCAAATTTGTCATTGATGAATATGTCCTAAGAATTGCGCTTACAATGCCCACCAGGATAATGCCACTACTTATAATCATCTGCTAAGGAAAATAATTTAGAAACTTTATAATGATCTAATCAGGAAAAGGCATCACAACAACAGCATGTCCGATAAAACCAAACCAAGGGAGAAAAATTACGGTTTTAAGAACAATTATCATGTTGACACTTACACAATGATATAAAAATAAACAGACAATCACCTGTGTTCTCGTCGCTTTCTTGACAAAATCTTTATGAAACATAAAGCCGGGCATTATAACTGCTTGAAAAGAACAGAACCATGTGTTACTGACATGAGATGCCTGGAGTTTTGCTTTACATTATCAGTATTTGTAATCCAACATTTTTAAAAACAAGAACGAAAACGGAACAAGAAAAATAAAGGGAAAAGACTTGGTCTCTTTAGTGATATGGGAAAAAACCCAACACTCAGGCAAAGCATACAAATGAAGGAAATTTGTGAAGCATCAAAAAAAAAAAAAAAATTCATGGTCGCAGTGAAGCATCAAATTACTACAATTGACGCTTACTCTAAAATTGAATATGGCAGGTGTAATTGAATATGCAATCACTCTAGATGTTGGTGAGGCAAACCAAAGAAAGGAAGAAGAAATGGAATACAGAGTAGAGACCACGAGGGATGTTCTCAAAAGAATGTAGAACCAGAAACTACTAGATATTCTGGAGGGCACCAATTCCTCTATGCTCCTCGCCAAAGGATTCATCAATAAAGCATATTTGCACAGTATTAAGGAAATCAACGAGATAATTTGAATTGTACCAAAAAAAAAAAACGAGAGAATTTGAACAATTGGATTTAAAACTTAGAAAACTTCAAAAGGATATTTAGTGAATGGATTTATAACCTGCAGAAAAATTAAGATATATAGAAGTATGTATTTTAAGTATAAAATAGTTGTTAAGAAATACTGTTCGAAAGGAAAACAAAAATAAACTCCACAAGTGTATACCATTGTCCACAGTGCAACATCTGAAACAATTGAACCATATAACATATTGAGAGTTATTTGGGAAAGTGTACCCTGCCCAAACATGAGAAAGCCAACAATTGCAACACCTCAATATATGAGAACACAAGAGAAAACTGCACGAGAAACAGATGTCTGAGGATTTAATAGACTAGAGCTGTGAATTTATGATGATATTGTAAGTATTACTAAATAAATAATGTATATCAAAAAACATAAGTAGATGATATAAATTCAGCCACAGAAGGTCCTGATTCCAAATCTCACCACCACCCCATTATGGAAAGGAATTCTGTCTACAAGGCTTCAAAGGAGAAGATTGTTCATATATGAAGAGCATCATAGATATTATATGTCTAAAAGTATTAAACATCTCAATGACCTTCTGTATATCAGCTGACACTTTTACTAGATGAGACAAGTAACTCAATTGGTAGAAAGCATGCTTACCATGTTACAAGTGCTCTACTGAACTTTGTTTTATCAGCCATTGATTGATATATAGGGAACACTGAATGCCCAAAATATCAAAATCCATAGACACCAATTGCAAATGGAACTCGATTCCAGTTCACCAGTGTGATGAAATCTAACACCACCTGTCGTCCCAAGTGAAACTAAGCCAACAACAATAACAACAGTTGCGAGAACACCACCAGCTGCAAAATGAAACAATGAATTAATGGATGCTAATAAGAGGAATACTTTACAGCGCGCTAGCACTGTTGCTATCACCTGAAAGATATGATGATAATGATATCAGTTCGAGATCCCTCAACCAAACAGTTAGTAGAACAATAACAGCTGTGATAATACCAAAAAAGAGGATGGAATCGAGCTTAAGACCTGTCCACTCAAAACTTGCTCCAGGAAATATCCTCGTGAGATTATCACCTTCTAAGATGATAAACTCCACACAATATGACTGCAGTAATGGAAAATGAGTTCAGGAATATGCTTAGATAACTAAACATGGATGAGCTGAAGCTGGAAATGTTATCATGCTCCTCGTACATATAATTCTGCATACAGAATGATCTGCACAACAACAAATGTATCAATTGGTTGGGGTTTCTACAGTGAATGAAAAGAAAAACATACATTTTTTTTAATTAAAAATAAGAATATTTTCAAATGAAATGTCATGGAAAGTTGCAAGGAAACCTTGATGTTAGCTATTTAGTATATCTCAAATACAGATATGGCAAGTCGTCCGCATCTTCCAAATGCAGCTTGTCTGATATCTGGTTAAGTTGTGATGCCTTCCCTGCTATCAAAAGGGTATCTCATAAGAGAAGCAGATAACTGCAAAGAGAATCAGAATGACCAAGCTAATCCAGCCAGCTTCTTTCAGTGTATACGGTGTCAAGAGCAATCCAACTCCAGTCATCACGTATATCCCTGTACCAGACATAGGTAAGAAAGAGCATATAAATGGAATTCATTACTATATAAGCCAGTTCCTGCGTACCATTGAATATTGTCTGGAAAAAGCTGCAACCGTGGCCGACAGGGAGTTCTCCAGCAAGTTGATCGTACGAGGAAGTTTTCTCTGATAGGGAAGACCGAGCTATACTGATGCCTTCTGTGCCATCTAGCTCCTCCTCGACTGTCTCTTCTTTTGAGAGCAAACTTGTTTTGAATCGTTCCTACTTAATTCAGAACTTGTTTCGATTTTGGTCCTATTAGGTAATCTCCCATTTTTTAAAGTTTGGTTAATTTCTCAACTCCAAGCTCGATAATTCAACTTTAATAAGAAAATAATAAACTTATTGCCACACAAGAAAACTACTCCAACTACAGATACTTATAAATCGATAGTCGATAAATATATGCTAAAATCCAATACAATTCAGATCAGAAATCACCCCCAATTGACGCATAAGAGATTATAATGCCCCACAAACTCCTGGTTGACATGAAAGTAAACATGCTGAATTGGATATAGATTATACTCTAATGTATTTGTAAATTGGGATTGTAGACACTAGCTTACAACCTTGCAAAACCAAGAAATGCATCAATATAGATTAAAGCCATCATCGAATTTAATAGTGCATGAGGCGATTCATTAGTGTAAGTTATCACAAGATCAACCTCATTTACATAGGCGGGGAGCTCCTCCGTGCTCCCTCAATTTGTTTTATCCTCCATGCTGCATGCCAAGTCAACGAGCTCTATTAACCAGTATGCATCTTCTTAATGTTTGTGGGCGATTCCATCATCTATAGAAGCTGACAAAACTATCAAAACAGAAATTACGCAATAGAAACATAACACGTGAAATTTTCAGAAATATTGATTCTAAAACTAATGCTAACCTTTCACCAGCGACACATTTCGTTGCCAAAACAGTGAAGGCTGAAAAGGGTGAATCTTGAGTTCCATGAACTTCTAGAAACAACTCTCTATGACATCTAGCATGTATCCATGCTCACGTAAACATGCAGTTAGTGAATCTAATCCATCATAAACAAGGTTTTCTTCCGTATGAGTGTGATCACCATTAAGAAACACATGCACACCATCACTAAGTTCAACCCAGCTGCAACCAGGCGATTTCTTCACATCCTGTTGTCTCATAGTGTGTCTCAACTCCGCCACTTGCTCATATTTCCCAATTGCTCCATAAATATTAGACATCAAGACATAATTTCCACAATAATCTGGTTCAAGCTCAAGCACATGCTGAACAGCGACCTCAGCCAGGTCAGCATTCCCATGCAGCCAACATGCAGACAGGAATGCCCTCCACACAACTTGATTAGGTTTAATTGACATAGATGACATCAAATCAAAGGCTTCCTCGAGTTGCCCTATTCGTCCAAGCATGTCGATTACACATGCATAATGTTCAATAGCTGGAATGACACTGTATCTTGGTTGCATTTCTTCAAGAATTTCTCGCCCTCGGCTTACAAATCCTGCATGATTGTAGGTTGCTAATACTCCAATAAACGATACCTCATCAGGCATCAAGCCATCCTCACACATGCCAGAGAATAAATCCAATGCCTCATTGCCAAACCCAGGCATACCATATCCCATTACCATAATGTTCCATGAAGCCACATCCCTGATTTTCATCTTATCAAAGACTAAACGGGCTTCCCTCATGCTCCCACATTTGGCATACATATCCATAATTGCATTATGAGTGTATGTTGTCCCTACCCTGTCCAACCCATTAATAATCATGTAGCAGTGAACCTCTCTACCATGCATCAGTGCCGCCAAATATGAGCAAGCAGGAAGTGCAGCAGTAACTGTCACTAAATCAGGCTGAAACCCTGAATTTAACATACATTTGAAAAGCCTTAAAGTCCCATAATGATCACCACATTGCTGATGAACACAAATAATCGAGTTCCATGAATATATGTCCTTCTCAATCATGTTTTCGAAAACCACTAGTGCATCCACAAGTTGCTGGCATTTTCCATACATATCAATTAGTGCATTCAGCACCGCAACTCCCAAGTCATAGCCCATTTTTATTGCAAATACATGGGCTAGCTTACCATTGTAAACCTCTGCAGCCAATGCCAAAGCTGATAATACGCCAGTAACCGTGAATCTGTTAGGAATGAGTCCAGCTTTAGCCATCCTCCTAAAAATAACCAAGGTCTTATCAAATTCCCCAATCTGCACATGGCCATTAATCATAGCATTCCAAAGCACAATATCATCTTTTTTAGGCAATTCCTCAAACACTTCAAGTGCATCATTCATCAGCTCAAACTTTAGATAACAATGCACCAGTGCACTACCTATGAACAGATCAAAATCCAGCCCCAGTTTAAACAACAACCCATGAATTCGTCTCAAATCCACAATATTAGGACAAGCCTTAATAACACAAGGGAAAGTAAATTTATCAGGAGTTACACCAAACAACCGCATTTTCTAGTAGAACTCCAGCGCTTCGAATGGCAAGTTATTAGTGGTTAGTCCAGCTATAATATAATTATACAAAAAGACGTTGTCAACATGGGTGGACCCATGAAAAATAGATAAAGCATTGACAATAGTGTTGCATTTTAAATAGGAGAAGCATGAAGACCACTAACGAGCATGTGAGCATGGACTATTCTGCCTTTGGAAAGATGTTGATTATTTGCACAAGATTGAAGTAGAGCAATGCAAGTTTGGAGATTAATAAATGGAGATGGCTTGGAAGAGAGCTTGTGGAAGAACTGTGTGTGGGTTTTGCGCAACTGCATTGCCAACAACATTCTTTTGTTCATGGTAATGAAGATTGCCGAGAACTTAGAATTGATTGAGTAATGCCTGAGATGGCTGGCTGAAGCACATGAAAGCGGTGGCTCCGCCGTGTCGGAGAGGGAGAGAGAGCGCCTGGCTGAAAATGTCTTGAAAACTATTATTTGGGCTTAATTGTGGGCAAATATAATGAATTCAAATACAAATATTATTATAAATCGGGCTACATTTATGGGCTGGGATTGGGCCAGATTTACAAGGACCCAATTATTATTATCCCTTTGCAGCAAGCAATAAAAGAAGACACATTTTTTTAAAATAAATTGTGCAGATTTTATTACTAAATATAGTGTACATATGATAAAATTTTAATTTCAAATTTTTTATTGGTGATATTATACTAATCAAATAATTAATTTAATTATTAAAACCGGATTGAAATCTTTAAGGGACTTGATTCCTTAACTTCGTATTCGATTCATTTATTTTGAATAACGACTATTTATAATCGAATACTGATGAGTACCAACAAGAGCGCTTTCTCTCTCTCTTTTTCTATATTTCTCTTTATTCTGTTCTATCTCTATCTGCGTCTATTCGCCTCATTTATATAGGCGAATACAAAGAGTCCGGTTAGGGTTTACTAATCAGTTACATTAGAGTCCTTTCCGAGTGTTTCTTCTATTCGTTCCTATCCGCAATCCATTATTCTATTCGTATATGCATAGATTCGCATGGATTCATTTTTATCCGCAGACCTTCTTGTACTTGTATATCTATAAAGTCGTTCGTATCGTATATTTATAGATTCATTCTTATCCGCAGAGTCCTTCTATTCGTCATGTTTGAGTTGTTGCCACGTGCCCTGTATGGTGGGTCCCCTTCACTACTCCCCCCCTCAAGACCATTTCAGCTCGTCAGATGGGGAATGGTGTGTGTAATCGTGGAAACTACGAAAAGAAAAAACAAATAACTTCTGGTAGCACTCGCAAACCTAGCCATCCCGCTGCTGTCGTTGGCACCCGCTGCTGCTCGCGGAAGTGTGCCCAATCGCCGGTGCAACCATGAACTCGGGACAGCTCGTACAGAGCTGTGTTAAAGCCATTCCCAAAGCTAATACAGAAATTGGAAAAAAAAAAATCTAACATGTCAAAAATTAATCCATACTTTCACTGTTACACCAATAAATTTCATTAAATACTGAAAGTGTACTTTATTTGTGACGTAGCTATTAAATAGAAAAAGTTGGAACTTGGGCCTGAAGATCTATCCAAGAAACAAACTTTTAACAAATTTTTGTAGTATCTAGCTGTTGTATTTGTAAATTGTAGTTTAGTTGGTTAAAGTTTGAACTTTAGGTGGAAGGCCCATCATTATTAATAAGGCTGGTTTATTAGAAGAAACAAAAACCTATGCCCTTGAAATTCAAATTCGGTTTTCCACCCAAAACCCAAGATATTCGAAATTTGAAATCCCAAATAAAATGGCAACAAATATCCTACGCCAAAAACCAAGGAATTTGAATTTCAAAAAGACCTCCCAAGCTATGGGTAATGTTATGCTTGCTCACTAGAACTCTCCACCACCATCTTAGAAGGCACGCACAACAACATCTCCATTACTCAAGATGGCCGATTTTCCTTCGCACAAACCAAGTAAATGAGATTTATCCTCTGCACTGACTATTAGATCGATTGAAGTACTCAGACTATGGTTGCATCTTCCTCCTCTCCGTTAGGTATAGAACAATCGGAACCGCTAAATGAAAGCTACCCTCTTGATATCAATATTTTAGAGATTCGCCTGCGCAAGTTGTTGAGAATACCTCTAGGATATCACATTCGATTCCCGACGGTGGACGATTCATTTCCGAATCCACCCTCTTCGTACCTTGCATTTTATTATGAACAACTTGTCGCTGGTTTGAGATTTCCAATTGCTCCCGAATTGACTAAGATATGTTGTTATTATGGCATTCCTCCAAATCAGATTCATCCCAACTCCATTAGGTATATTCTCGGTTTTTTCGCCGCGTGTCGTGAACATAATATTGAGCCCTCGCCTTGTTTCTTTGATGTATGTTTCAAAATTAAGCTACAACTTGGCCTTTTTTACATTTCTGTTCGGGAAAAACCAACAATTGTGGATATTGGTTTGTGCATAAATAGCCATTGGGTACGAGATTTCTTCTTTATTAAGGGCCCGACACCGTGGGAATTTCCATGTAATTATCTAAATAAGAACCCCTATGCTGTTTCATCCGATTCCAAAACCCGTGCGGAGCCCTTTGCCCACGAGCTCCGCCAACTTCGATCCAACCCATTTGCATATTCTACACTTGTGGCATCCGGTGCTTTTGCCCGGTATCAATTGGGAATTGCTTCTGATCAACTTCTAACGCCAACCGGTAAGCTAAACTTTGAGATTATGGTAGATATGAGGCGATAGTATGATATTTGCTGTATGTTTGTCCGAATTGCGATGACCTTTATATTTTTATCTTGCAGAGGGATCACAACTATCAGAGACCCGGCGCATGCTACTTGCTCAGAATAGAGCAGCTCGCCCATTTCAGGCGCAAAAACGCAAAGGGTCACGGGCACAATCCTCCACCGAGCACACTATATCCGAGCAGCAATCGCGTGGAGTCGTCCAAGAGAATCCACCTACTACAGAAGATACGGACATATCCAGCGAATCACCCAACTCTAAAAGAATCCGTACGCATCAAACAGAGAATACAGAAAACATTCCAAGGCTTGTGTTACCTACCGTGAGAACCGGCACGACAACACATCCGACCTCGACTGCAGTCGATTCCATATTGAAAACAGAGGATGCAGGAATCTGTAGACAATATCTGCATTGCATTGTTCCTCAACAAGATGCCCTCCTGGTGCAAAGGATGACCCAGAAGGGTCGAGCTACCTGGTATGCAAAACTCATGTCAAAGGTAATAATAATATCAATGTTATATATTCTCTAGGTATGTTATCTGTAATCTATCTTTGAATGTACTCATAAGTATATGTGCAATCGCAGATGGCCACTTTAAGTGGTGCTATTGTGGAGGATATGTGGCGGAATGTCCAACTGGAGTAAGATGTTGTAGAGTTGAAAGAGAAAACGACACGAGGGGCTGAAATGTTTGACACGTTACAAGAGGAAGTTATTCGACTAAAATCCCAAGTTTCGCAGATATCAAGCGAGCTAGCAGAAGCGAAGGCTCGCGAGCAGGCCCTTATCCAACAAGAATCTATCCTACTAAATGAGCGTGATCAGGTGTCAAAGCAACTAGATGTCCTCCAAGCTAATATTGATCAAAGGGTGGTAGACGTTCGTGAAGAAGAGCGAAGCAAATTAGAGAAAATGGCTCAAGAAACCATATGTTACTACCACCAAGGGTTTGTTATCTATCGAACCCAAGTAGCTACTACTTTGGTGGATGTCATATTTTGAATCCAGAAAACCTCAACAATTACTTAAACCGTGACGAAGGCCTTGAGGTGCTTCCTGACCCCATTGTTATGCCTCCAGATACTCCAATTGAGTCAGGTGAAGGTGGTGAGAGTGAGTCGCAAATGCAGGATATTGCAGCTGATGCCAACATTTAGCGAGTGGAGGAGCTCAAGTTAGCTTCGCAAATTATGCTTCGAAACAAAAAAAAAAAAAAAAAAAAACCATTTGATTTTAAGATGAATCTTAGTATCTTCTTTTGTCTTTGTGGAATATCTTATTCGCTAATATTGTTAACCTTCTATCACGAAACACCTGTAGTGAATTATAGTACTTGAAAATGGTATTTACTAGATAGATGAGTTTGCTATCTTGAGTTGGCGTAGGCAATGCATGTACAGATTGATTGCCATCAATATATTTTTCGTTCGCTAGCCCCTATGAATCCTCAAACAGGGCAATATCATGTATCACTCGACCTATTTGAATCCTCAAATAGGATCGTAATTTGCTAGTCGGCAAATATCCCGACCACCTGAACCTCCGCAGGCTTTCCATAAGTCTTTTGAAAATATCTCAAGCACAAATAGATAATGTGCAAAACATAGGCAATTCTTTGCAAAACAGAAGTAATTCATAAAGCATGTGATAATCCAACGAAACATAAAGCTGTCTGAAATAAATAATAACTAACTAGTGCCCATATGTTGCCTCATTAAAAACCTTAAGAAGGAAAAACCCAGTGGGAAAAAGCCTCCATAAGGAAAAGAGTGCAACGGCAATGCCTTAAGCGTAAAACTTCTTCAAATGTTGCAATTCAATGCGTTTTCCTTGGTCATCCTCCATAGCTATCTTGTACGCTCCTCCTAGCAGAATTCGGGTGACGATGTACGGACCATCCCATCCTCGTTCTAGTTTGCCCACCGGATGAGAAACCAGCTCGTTTCAAGACAAGGTCCCCTGGGTGGAATTGTCTAGGTCGCACAGTCTTGTCAAACGAACTTCGTACTCTGGCCTTGTATCGCGTCTCACGAAGATGAGCTAACTCTCTATGTTCATCGATTAGATCCAAAGCTTCTGCAAGAAGTAGCTCATTCTCACTTCTGGTATATACTTCTATCCTGTGCGAGTTGCCCATAATATCAACTGGAATCACTGCTTCAGTCCCATAGACCATACTAAACGGGGATTCTCCTATTGCTCGGCGTGGCGAAGTTCTACACGCCCAAAGTACATGAAGTAATTCATCCGCCCACTTTCCACCGTGTTGCTCCAATCTTGTCTTAATTCCTCGCAGTATGGTGCGATTTGTGACCTCTACTTGTCCATTCGTTTGTGGATGTGCGACTGATGCAGGGTGCTGTTGGATGCCCTTTTCTTCGCACCATGCTCGAACTCTGCTGCCGACAAACTACGTGCCATTATCAGAAATTAGTACTCTAGGTATACCAAATCGACAACAAATATTTTTCCAAAGAAATTTTATGATATCAGATTCAGTTATTCGTGCAAGTGCAAGTGCTTCTACCCATTTTGTGAAGTAGTCTATCACCACAATAATAAAACGTTTTTGATTAGTGGAACGTGGCATTGGTCCCACCAAATCAATGCCCCACATTGCAAATGGACATGGTGAACTCATAGTTTGTAAGTATCCGGCCGGTTGCCGTATTGCAGGACTATGCACTTGGCATGCTCGACATTCCCTAGCAACTTGAAATGAATCTTTCTTCATGGTCGGCCAATAATACCCAGCTCTAAGAGCTTTATTTGCTAGTAGTCGTCCTCCTTCATGACTGCCACAAGATCCTTCATGGATCTCTCCAAGCAATTGAATTCCTTCCTCCCTGGTAACACACTTTAGCCAAATCTGTGAGTGTGAGTATCCTTTTCTATACAGTTTTCCGTTTAATTCACCATAGCGAGCCGCTTGCTTGATTGTTATCCCGTCGACTGTTTGCCCCTGCAAGAAGTGTAAGTATGGTATTCTCCAGTCATTATTATCTGTGACTATACTGATTTCATTGCATCCATGCTCGCCTCGATCTAGTATCGTAATCTTTTTTATGGTGTATTCATCCAACGAGCTGGCGAGGCGGGCTAATGCATCTGCCTTCCCGTTTGCTTCCCTATCAATACGTTCTAGTTGGAAAGTCGCAAAGCGAGTTTTTAAATCTCCAATTTGCTCCACATATGCCCTCATCCGCTCATCCTTGATCTCATATGTGGAGCAAATGTTAAATCTCCAATTTGCTCCACCTGATACTTGATTCACCACTAATTTGGAATCAGAATATGCTTTAACATTGTGTGCTCCTGCGCCTACTGCCAATTTCATTCCCGCTATTAGAGCCTCATATTCAGATTCATTGTTGGAAGCTTGAAAATGTATGCGCATTGCATATTCCATGTCTTCTCCCTCTGGACTCCTCAAGACAATTCCTGCACCACATCCACTCGGTCCTAATGATCCATCGACATATATAGACCACCATCTCTCATCTCCTTGTCTCTCTGTTGATTCTACAATAAAGTCAGCCAAAGCTTGTGCCTTTATTGCCTTTCGTGGTTCATAATCTATATCATACTCACTGAGCTCTATAACCCATTTCACCAGGCGTCCTGCATACTCTGCCTTATTCAGCACCCGTTTCATTTCCAGGTCACTCCGCACTAGTACCCGGTGGGAAAGAAAGTATGGTTTTAACCGCCGTGCAGTTGTCACCAGAGCTAACACCGCCTTTTCTAAATAAGTATATCGTCCTTCCACTTCACTTAGAATCTTACTGACGTAGTATATCGGATACTGTTCACCTTTTTCTTCTCTAATCAATACCGAGCTAACCGCTTCCTTATCCACTGCTATGTAGAGTATTAGTGTTTCGCCCTCCCTTGGTTTTGCCAACAAGGGCAACCGTGTTAGGTGCCTTTTAAGCTCGTCGAAAGCTACATCCGCTTCTTCATCCCATTCAAATCTTTTCTTTTTCAAGATCTTCAGGAATGGTGTGCTTCTTTTCCCTGATTTTGCCAAGAACCTGCTTATCGCAGCCACTATTCCTGCTAATTGTTGGACCTCATGTATACTTTTTGGTGCTTGCATGCTTGTGATGGCCTGAATCTTTTCTGGATTCGCTTCAATTCCTCTTTCTGTCACCAAGTACCCTAGGAACTTTCCCCCTTGTACTCCAAACACGCATTTAGCTGGATTTAACTTCAACCTATATTTTCTCAATGTTTAGAATGTTTCCTTTAGGTCTCGTACATGGTCTTTTCGCTCTTCGCTCCTTACCAGCATATCATCCACATAAATTTCAATATTCCTTCCCAATTGATGTTTGAAAATTTTATCTATCATGCGTTGATATGTGGCACCTGCATTTTTCAAACCAAAGGGCATAACAACATAGCAATACGTTCCGTGCGAAGTAATAAAACTTACTCGTTTCTAGTCGTCCCTAGCCAATGGGATTTGGTGGTATCCTTCCGAAGCATCCATCATGCTTAACATTTCGCAGCCAGCTGTTAAGTCCACCAGTTGATCTATTCTAGGGAGCGGGTAGTAGTCTTTGGGACATGCTTTATTTAGATCACGAAAATCTATACATGCCCGCCATTTTCCGCCCGGCTTTGGTACCAGTACAACATTTAGATAACCACTCTGGGAATTGTATCTCCATCACCTGTTTTGCTGCTATTAGCTTATCCAATTCTTTTTTGATGATAGCATCTTTCTCTGGTCCAAAGTGTCTCTTTTTTTGCTTGACCGGCTTTGCTCCTGTAAAAATATTTAACCTGTGTTCAGCTATTCGCGGATCGATACCGACTAGCTCATCTGGATTAAACGCGAATACATCTATATTAGCTCGCAAGGTATTCATCAGTTCCTGTCTGGTGTGCTTCGATAAGTGCTTGCCGATTAGTGTTATTTTATCTGGCTCCCCTGGCACGAGCTCAACATTCATGAGCTCTCCTTCCGGCTGCACCGTTGGATCTTCCCCTGCCTTTCGTTTGTTCGGATTTCCTTCTCCTGTTCGTGTTTTGGTTTTCTGTATTATGTCATCCTTTGTTCGCTCTTTTCTAATTGCCTCCACATAGCACCTTCGAGCTATTATTTGATCCCCTCGCACTTCACCCACGTCATTGCCTACTGGATATTTCAACTTCAAATGATACGGGGATGTTATTGCTTCAAACATGCTCAGGCCTGGCCGCCCTAGGATAGCGTTGTAGGAGGATGGGGAATCCACCACTAGGAACCGTATTTGTCGCGTTTTCAACTGCTGCCCCCTTCCTAAGCCCATTGGGAGCACAACTTGCCCCATTGGTCCAACTCTCTCTCCGCCAAAACCATATAAGGCTGTATTTACCGGTTGTAGTTCTATAGATCCTATGTCCATCTGTCGAAAGGCATTTAAGAATAGGATATCCACTGAGCTGCCGCCATCAACGAAGACTCGGGACACTTGGTGGTGCGCAATAAGCGCTGTGATTACCAAAGCATCATTATGTGGGGTTTGAACGCCTATCAAGTCATCTGGTCCAAATAGGATAGTTGGTCGCATCTGGGTTTGAATAGCATATACCTCATTCGTCGATCTTGCGTATGCTTTTCTGGCCTTTTGAGTGTCTCCATCTGTGGGGCCTCCAACTATCATCTGAATCACACCTCGTACCTGCACTTCTTCTGGGTTTGTTTCAACATTCAACTCATTCCTTCTGTCCACGATCTCTTCTTCGTCCCCTCTTTGGTTCTTTTTTGCCACTAATTCGAGAATTTTTCCTTCTCTGACGAACCTTTCTATCTCATCTTTGAGGTGACCACAACGAATGGTTTGATGTCCATACTCGTTGTGATATTCGCAAAAGGCATCAGAGGGAGGTCTCCTGGGTGTTTGTGCTCGAGTTCGAGGCCATCGAAACCCTTCCATACGTTTAATTGTCTGCAATATTACCTCCGCCGATTCTTTCATCTCAGTGCAGTTATTATATTTAGCAAACTTCCTCGGCGGTTGTCCATCCTTTCTACCTGATTCCTTCACTTTGAACATGCCTGTCTCCCCCGTCTTCTTGGTAACTTCTCCGACAGCCGCTCTTTTAGCGGCTAGGGCTTCTTCCAAATTTATATAACGCCCAGCTCGCCGTAATAATTCATCAAAATCTGTGATCGGATCCAACGCGAGAGATTGAAAGAAATTTCCTGCTTGTAATCCTTGCGCGAAGGTGCTAGCTTTGAGTTCACTAGAGGCAAATGGTACTTCCAATGCTTCGCGACTGAACCGTTGAACATACGCTCGTAGGGGCTCCCCAACCCCCTGCCTTATTGTGAACAAGCTGATAGAGTTCCTTCTGTATTACAGTGAACTAGAGAATTGGTTTTGAAATAACCTGCAAAAATCATCGAAGCAACGTATAGCATTGGGGGGTAATAAGGTAAACCACCGTTTTGCCTGCCCTCTCAGGGTTGTAACAAACACCCTACATTTTATCTTGTCAGACAGTTTGTGTAGCATGGCCATATGCTCGAACTCGCTGATGTGCTCCAATGGATCCCCCGTTCCGTCATAATTAGTCACTTGCATGGATCGAAAGTTGTATGGGAGATCTTCTTCCAATACATCCTCTGAAAAAGGGCTTCCTTTCTTCTCTTGGGTGGTTATGAGAGACCAAAAGAGCCTTTTGATACTTGATTTGGGAAAGTCGGTGACTTCTCACAGACGGCGCCAGTGATGAGTACCAACAAGAGCGCTTTCTCTCTCTCTCTTTCTATATTTCTCTTTATTCTGTTCTATCTCTATCTGCGTTTATTCGCCTCCTTTATATAGGCGAATACAAAGAGTCCGATTAGGGTTTACTAATCTGTTACATTAGAGTCCTTTCCGAGTGTTTCTTCTATTCGTTCCTATCCGCAATCCATTATTCTATTCGTATATGCATAGATTCGCATGGATTCATTTTTATCCGCAGACCTTCTTGTACTTGTATATCTATAAAGTCGTTCGTATCGTATATTTATAGATTCGTTCTTATCCGCAGAGTCCTTCTATTCGTCATGTTTGAGTTGTTGCCACGTGTCCTATATGGTGGATCCCCATCAAATACGATCCATCAAATTTAAAGTTCGAATTGGTTTTTGATTAAAATCCGATCCATTGACAGTCAATAATTTGTACAAAAGTGTTGTAGCTCAAAAATATGCAAGCAAGCAAGTCAGAAATATGGGCATATGGGGACAGTCGCCCCTCCCGATGCTGACTCCTAAGTCCCAACTAACATTTTTATGTATAAATTTTGAAAAAATAAAATTTGTTCCTCCGAACTTATTTATTTTTTCTTTTACCCCCTTAAAACTTTAGGTTCATTTTACGGATATTAAAATTCTGGTTCTATCTCTACAGGTGCTCTAACTACTTGTTTCTCCATTTAAAATACAAAATTCTTGGCTTCTTTTGCTGGCCTTTTAGACAAAGTGCAGCAATAAGAATGTTTGACATTATATAATTTTCAGAAATTTGTGGGTATTTCGGCGGTCCTTGCTCACAATAAGCATTCACTAATAATATGTCAATTGGAGAGATCTTGAGACTGAGAGTCGCCATCATACTTTACCAATAACCCACCACTTTTGAGCTTTGATCTACTTGAAAATTCATTTGGAAAAATTCTTAGGCCAGCAGAAATACTCTTTCATATGTGAGATATTACATCAGATACACTCATCTAATAAATATCGTATTCAATACTCTCAACTAGTAAATTTAGATAATATTGTCGTATATTTAGACAATGTATATGGCTATAGGGAAAATTACATCCACCTACCCTGTAGTTAGGCGTAATTACAATCCAGTCCATCATTATCGTGAAATTACAAATAAGTCCCTATATTTCAAGTTCCGTTTGAGGTCCCTCGGACCCGTTAGGGTTCCGTTAGATTTAGGTCTGTAATGCCGAAAATACCCTTAGGGACTGCAATGTTATTATCATATTATTTAGGGATCGTTTTGTTAAAAAATATAAACTATTAGTATCTTTTTGTCAGAATTATATTAATATCATATTTCCTTAAAAATCCAAAAAAAGAAATATATATAATTAGTAAACCTTATTTTTCTTGTGTATATTTAATTAGTAAACCTTATTATTATTATTATTATTATTATTATTATTATTATTATTATTATTATTATTATTATTATTATTATTATTATTATTATTATTATTATTATTATTAATGTATAATATGTAACATATTATATGTATATGTGCGTATATCCCTTCTCCCCCAAATTACAGAGGTCGCCGACAAGAGAAATTGCAAGGATCGCCAGCTCACCGACGACCAAATCTGCCTCCTCTTCCCACCCACTCAGCATAACCATTCCACCACGCGCCTCACCTTCTCCTCCGTCATTCCATTACCGCGCGACGGTCCTTCTTCCCCACCACTCCCTCCACTGACAAACAAAAAGAAATACTCCCTCCCTCTGCAAATTTCTATCCGCCATCGAAGAAATTTCTATCTGCAAATTTGTCTCTCTCTCATGGAAGAATCTTCGAAACGGTGGTGATGGCGGATCTGGTTTGGAGGGCCACTGAAAGTGATTGATGGTGGTGGTGCGGCACCGGATCTGGACACGATCGGTCGATTCGGTGGTTTTGGTCATGGGTGGAGGTGTTGATTTAGCGGATCTAGTGATGGTGGTGGTGGTGGGTGATGTTGAGTGGAATTGGTGGCGGTGAAGAATAGGCCGCGGCGGCCATGAAGCTTTTGCATCGCCTCTATGTGTGTAGCCCTGTGTGTGTATGTTGCAGATCTTGGGGTTGTCTTGGGGTTGTAGGCGGCGGCTGTAGTGAAGGAGGTTGATGGTGCTGGTCTTGGGGTTGTAGGCGTCCTCTGAGAGTGTATTTCTGAAATTTGTGAGTGCGAGTGATTGTGTATGTGGAGAAGAAGAACGGGTGGTGTGTTGGTCATGGTTGTTGACGGAGATGGAGACACATGAGGGAGGATCTCGTGGTGGTTGGCGCCTTGACGGTGATGGTGGTTGACGGTGATCTCACAAGAAAGCCGCAACTTTGATCCTTCACGCAGCCACCATTGCTAAATATCGGGCCACGAAATTCGTATCAATGCAATCCTCATGTTACGGTGATCGAAAAGCACTATCCGTACGTCAAATTCAGCGAAGAAACGAGAATTCCCCAATTCATGCGCCATTCATTTTCTTCACAGTGGGGTGGCGGGGGATTTTTTCTTTCTCTTTTTTCTTTTGAGTTTTGATTTTAATTTAATTTTATTAATAATATATTATGTAAAATAAAATATAATTTTCATTAATAAAATTATTAGAAATATATTAATTTTCTTCAAAATACAAAAATATGATTTTTTTTTTGATTTTTTTAAATATGATTATATAAAAGAATATATATTTAATAACTAATTCCAAAATATAAATATACACAAGAAAAATAAGGTTTACTAATTATATATATTTCTTTTTTTGGATTTTTGAGGAAATATGATATTAATATAATTCTGACAAAAAGATACTAATAGTTTATATTTTTTAACAAAACGATCCCTGAATAATATGATAATAACATTGCAGTCCCTAAGGGTATTTTCGGCATTACAGACCTAAATCTAACGGAACCCTAACGGTTCCGAGGGACCTCAAACGAAACTTGAAATATAGGGACTTATTTGTAATTTCGCGATAATGATGGACTGGATTGTAATTACGCCTAACTACAGGGTAGGTGGATGTAATTTTCCCTATGGCTATATATATACTCGTGCGGTTTAGGATTCACTGTCTTTTTCCTTTTTTACTTCAATATGACATGATGTCACGTACCTGGCTAACCCACAATAATAAAAAATTGAGTTTTATTGTGGTTAGCATTCAAAATTCAATGAAACTTAAGTTTTGTAACTGTGAGTTGAAGCACGTGACATCGATCTAAAATAGTAAATTGAAATTGAATTATTAAAGTGGGAAAAAGAGCATGAGATCAACAGGAGATTGAATAACTGAAGCGGCAAAATCTCCGATATTGATGCATCATAAGCAATTATCAAACTATTAGAAGCGAGAACAATTGGCCTTTATAACTCGTACAATAGATGATCATTGATCACTGGTATAATATATGATAAATACAATTAGTATCAATGAATATATATATATATGGTAAATTACATTTACACTCCTTGTAGTTGCGCTACAAAAGAAAGTCAATATAATAAGCATTTTGCTTAAAGAGTACTTTTACATCTGCACTCCTACGAAATTGGATAATTACCACTCGTATTTTTTTAGATGAAAATATTACATAACCTACCCTTCTATGTTTGAAAAATTACAAACAAACTCATTCCAATAGGATTTTCCATAAAAATTTCTTAAATTGATTATATTTCATTACTGATTAGTTTCTCACAACAATCAATACATCATTCTCAGGTGACAAACAATGAATTTATAAATTTGTTTGAAGGATCAACACATTATTAATTTGTAAATAGATATTCATGATAACCTTTTTTTCCTCACCATTCGGGCATTCTTGTCTTGGCTGCGATCAAAAGGTCGCCTTATTTTAATTTGACATAAAGGATGCCTTTAATTTCATTCTTTCAACAACATAAGGGAAGGGGGATCGACGAGAATTTCTATTCAGCCTCCTCCAACTCCAATCTTTTCTTCTCCTAGGAATCCTAACTTGGTATGCAAGCTCAAGAATTAGTGGTGAGATATAATTAATTTAATAATTATTTTGTAAAAAATTCAATCGAAATGGATTCATTTGTAATTTTTTAAACTTAGATGGATAGATTTTGTAATATCTTTATTTAAGGGGTTACGAGTTGTAACTATCCAATCTCATAAAGGTAATAAGGTAAACAACCTTATTTAAATTCTTTAAGTACATATACATCACATGATCAGGGGTAATTCTAGCCCGAGCCTGACTCGGCCGAACCGGTGTAACGAGGGGGCGAGTGTTTTACACTTGCCGTGTGGTTGGTGGAAAATTTAGGGAGAGTGATCAATCAAATAGCAAGTGTAATTCACTTGCCTTTTTAATTGGTTGGGTTCGGCCAAGGCGGATCTGGGCTAGAATTTTCCCATGATCAGACCTGTCACAATTATGCTACTCTCCTTGTTATGTACTAACTAAATTAAATAAATACGCATAGGAATCATCATTTGACGTAGCTAAGATATCATATTATAAATCTAATAAATTGAAAAGTTAAATATAATAGTCGGCATTCCGTAACTCTCATTTGTGACCCGTTAAAATTTGAGAATCGCCTTCGTATTAGATTAAATACACGAGAGGTTCAAAGGCAGAGGAATGGTTTCAAAGTCGGCACCCAGATATTTTCTTTTTCATTTATCTAATAATTAATATTAATAAATCTCACAAAAAGATTACAATCTATTATACAAATTTATTTAGAACGCGTTATTGAGATTTGGCCCAATTACATTATTTAGAACGCGTTATTGAAAATTTTCATTTCGGCTTTCATGAGATCTACAAAAACGTAAAGTTTATAAGGTGGTAGCATGCATTGTTTATTAAATAATTGGGACGAAAGGCATGCCAATATTAGGTTTTATCTTTAATATATCGAAACTTCTAAATTCTAATAATATTATTTTGTTATATTATATCGTATCGCATATTTTTATTAGTTATCATGTTCGATATTTTTTACGGTGAAAAAAAAAAATTATAATATCGTATTCATATTGTATCGTATTCTTCGTATTGTCGTGTTCATACTCATACATGATAGGTTTCGATACACTATTTTTGCAATATATATTTATAGATAGATTTTATTCGTATCGGATTTTTATTTTATTCACATCGAATTTGTGATGAAGACTTTTGGAGATTGGTACGTATGCTTACCAGGTCAAAATCTATTGGCCTGCCTCGAATTTCTGACATTTCTTATTTTAATTTCAGTGAACAGCTAGAAATTGTTATTTATATAGATCCTTCAATTATTAACAAGAAAAAATCAAAATAGTTGTTTGGCTAAAATATTATAGACAAAAGAAAGTCAATATAATAACTTAATGAGCATTTTATTTAAATTCTTGAGGCCAGGAAGCTGTAAAAAAAAAAAAAAAAATTAATCGTATTTGGCTAGTAGGAAAATTATTGTAGAATTTTCATTATTTTCCTTTTTTGTTTTTTCTTGAATTGGATAGAGAGAATTAATTGTGGAATAGAAGCGTGCAACTTCCTGAGAATGAGAAGAACATTTTCCTCAAATTTTCCTCAATAAGTTGCATTATGAACGATTAGTAGATTACTTTTAAAAATATTATATAAACAAATTAGAGAGCGTTTGATATATGAGATTAATCTCATTTGACCCACTTAATTTTAGTTAATTTTTTGTTTGATATCGCATATTAAATCTCGTCGACCCGGAAGAGTTAATCTTTGACCCGGTGTAATCTGCCTACTTTAGAGAGATTAATTTCTCAAATGAATCCTAGGGGAGGGGGTGTCTTTATCGCAGATTAACTCTTATCTATTATAGATAAGTTTAAAAAGTTAGTTTGATTTTCTGGCTAAACATGAAAATTACTATTTATTTCACAAAAAAAAATAAAAATTACTATTTTAAATGATATTTCAGTTTATGAGATATATCAAACACGATAATAAGTGAAATTAGATGCAACTAAATTTATCAATTGAATGTATCAAACACAAAATTAATTTCTTATACGAGTACTTAATTTCACTTAATTCTCCACAAATAGATTAAGTGAAATAGGATAATCTACATTATCAAACGCTCTCTTATATTTTTGGTCTTATATGATTAAATTTTTTTGCAATTTTAGTCTTATATCTTAGAAAGTAAATATATTAATCTCATTATTTTCAAAAAGTTACAATTGTAATCCCATCCATCAAATAATTGATCGAAAAATGCATTTTTTTTTTTTCCGTTAAGTGCATTTTGGGGAAAAAATTATTATTCATTAGGTTGTTTTTTGCAAGGGTCTGCTACTCTGCTTAATACCCTATTTTGGCATCCTGAATCAATTTCCAAGCATTACTCTGAATCACTCTCATGTAGGTAATGTAGTGCTAAAATGAGGTATTAATAAGCGAACTTCCACAAAAAACAACCTAATGAACAATAATTTTTTCCCCAAATTGCAATTAACGGCAAAAAAATATATTTTCATCGATTATTTGATGGATGGAACTAAAATTGTAACTTTTTGAAAATAATGGGACTAAATGTGTCTAATTTCAAAAAAATGAGATTAAAATTGCAAAAGGCCTAATCTTATAGGACCAAAAATGTAAACTGCTCATATTATTTTGTTCTGTCGTGTCGTGTCGTGTCGTATAATGTCGGATATCGCATCCTCACGTAAAATTTTCAAAAAAATTCATATGATCATACCTATATCATGTCATGTTTATATTTCACCGTATCCGTATCAATATATCATAAGTGTATCGACATTTGAGATTACAATTGATTTTCTATTTATACACCCGACCTTCTTTTCTTTTTCCTACCAAAATTTTCAAGCAAAGAGAGAGCTGATAGTATTCTTTATTCCTTACTTTAATCCAACAAGTTCACAAAATCCCAAGTCCGGGTTGGGTTGGGTTTAAAAAAAAAAAAAAAAAACACCAAAAAGATCGGGTATCCTACCCCGATTAATTCGAAACCAACCCAAAAATCCGGCGTGGTGCACACCCTAGTCATCTCATATATATTCCTTCTTATTAATTACTATCAGAATCAAGATAGATAGACATCCTTTTCCAATCTAAGCTTCAATTTCATCAATTTCATTTAATACTAGAAAGAAACACACTAAATATGTGTTTGTTTCCTAAGAATCTAGCATATTATATTTCTTCGTATAATAATTGCCCAGTTTCCTTAAGAGAATTAGAGAAGAGGATATCCGACAACAAAGGAGTAACCAAAAGTAAATGCATGTGAGTGGGGACAAAACTGCACTCAAATCATAATTCAACATTATACATACATTCCTATTTTTCAAATTTTATGATAATATTATCTTTTTCGGGAAAATTCCATTTTATAGTTACAATGAAATTTAATTGGTTCATGTTAACTGGATAATTTTAATCCGAGTCTGACTCTATCAAATTAATATAATAACATAACGAATATCTTACACATATCGTGTGATTAGTTGAATTCGAACGAATCGAATTTGAATCAAAATCTTTCACGTTAATAAGGTAATGTTAGCTCTCCGATTGAAAAAGATCTATAATTCTCATCTCAATGAAGGAATCAGACACGTTTCATGCTTGTAACAGTCATTAATTAACCAAACCAATTGATAAAAAAGACATTCTAACTACAAAATTTTTTAGTTTAAACACAACTCAACCAAACTCTAATCAATTTTACAAAAAACATTTTATATTTGTTATTTAATTAATTTTTTTATTTAAAATTTTTAATAACTATAATATAAAGTAAAATATTTACATTTGATTGTGTGGGTATAGTTTAATTGAATTAGATTCAAATTAAAATTTGGGAAGATATAAGTATTTATTTCACTCTACGTAACTGCAATAATTGAGAAGAATGTAAGAATAAATATTTAAAGTGAAGTAGATGTATTCATTAATTTTTGGCAGAGCGCGTTAAAGGATATATAAAAGAGAGACAGAGAATATGAAGGTAGCCGCCCACAAAAAAGGCATTTTTTTTTATTTTTTATCAATCTTTAAAATTCAAGTAAAATTAATTAACCATATTTCTTATAGTTAAGTTTGTTATGCTGCTTTCCTCATTTTGTTCTGATTACGCGTTTATGCATGCGACCCACCGTATACATGAGATCATATCTATATATATATATATATATATATATATTCTAGGTATACATCAATAATATACGAATACAGATACAAATATAAATACAACATAATATGGATATGATATTATAAAAAAAAAAATTTTAAAAATTCTACGTAAAAAATATTGAATATGGTATTCGACACGATATAATATAATAAAATAATATTTTTAAAAATATACGTACATCATAACTATACAAATAGGTTTTTTTTACATATTTTACTCATGACCTGGGGGGGATCTGTGTTACAAAAATTAACACAAAAAACTTTGTGTTTTCAAAATATTTGCATGACGAATCATAAAATTTTTTGGTGCTGGGCACGTACTAAAAGCACGACTAGAACATTGATTTTCTTTATTTATTGAATGCGAAATGATTAATCTACATTTTTATATATTAATATACATTATCTCACATTTCGAAATAAGTTTATAATGATTTAAATAATTAAAGTTATAATATAAGTTTATCCAAATCAAGAAAATAAATAAAATAATGATATATATTTGAGTCAAATATAGGGGTAAGTAGTTTGAAGAATGGCGTCGACTAATAAATGGAAGATGTTGACTTGAAGAATCCATGTGCTTGCTTTCCTATTGCCACCGACACAACACATCTTCCCTCTCAAAACATTGTTTTTCATGCTTTTCTCTCTATTTCATAATTTAAATTTATAGATTGAAAATAATATTATTTAGCATATATATTTTCTTATAAATAATAATAATAAGAGTATTATTATTATTATTATTATTATTATGATTTCTCTATATATTTTTTTTTCAAACACGATTCCTCTCTATTTGAATTTCGAAAGTAACATGTCGGGAAATGGCATTTGAAATTTAGAAAACAAACATTCTGGTTAAATTAATGTATTAAAAGTTGTGTATTCAAAAACTCTGATTAAGAAATTTGGGTTCATCGTTCAATTGCTAAATTATATTATTTAGTTACGTTATATTTAACGATTTGATTAACAAAAACAAATTTGTATGTTCTTTTTTTTTTTTTCCCCAATTAACATAGTCAAGATTTTAACTGAAAATAACTAAATACCCTCAATTTGTATTTCTTTTTTTTAATACACACCCCAAATAGAATTCGAATTTAAAATATTGTCCTTAAGAATGAATCCATTAACTCAATTAGTATTTGTTTGGCGGTGGAAATTGTACATTAATTTCGATTAAATTGTTTTATCTCAATTGTATAGTTTGATATGAAAATGACCTGCGGCTCTCCTTCACATCTTCCATTTTAAAATATTATTAATTAAGAATTTTCTGTTTTTTCACACCCCAAAAATTGAAATTTTCAAGAAACCAAAAAAATAATAAATATTAAAATTAAGATATATAAAAAATGACATTTTCGCGCACTCTACACCTCGAATGCATGGATATTTTTTAAAATATTATCTTGTCTTGTCGTGTCGTGTCGTGTCATGTCGTGTCGGACTACAACACTCCTCACTTAAAAACTTTAAGAAAAAGTTTGAATTATTGTATTCATATGGTCGTGTTCTTATCACATAAGCTAGCTACGCATACTGAATTAAAGAATGTAACTGCGTCTAACCAATTGTAACAAAATTAGTAACCCGCGGATTAAAGAACCATAATAACGTCAATGCATAGAGAATCCAATCTAATACAAAAATAACCTAAAGTCAAAGCACACTAAAAAATAATAAATCATCACCTCAAATATATTAATTAAATACAAGAAATCAATATTTAAATAATTGCATTACAACCAATATTAGTTGTCCCATGTTGGACATAATTACAAGGACAGCCTGTAGAGTGACTTGTAACACCTCCTTTATTCCGTCATCAAAATCCAAAATTAACAATTCTTTAAAAAAATTATTTTTCAATGAAAATATTTTTAATTTTTCTATATGTTCTTTTACTTAAATTCTATTTATTTCTCATTTGATTCTTCCTCTAAATTATTTTCACCTCATATATTCTCATTAACGGAAATATGAGATTTTTAATTTATTTAGCGAATTATAATTACCATCAAATCATTAATTATATCATTTGGTAATTTATAGAAAAAATAAATTCAGAAAATTCAATATAAGTTGGAAAATAGCAAACATAATTATTTTGGCCCCAACATAAAATGAGATTCTAGATAATCAAAAAATGGAAAAAAACTCAATAGACAAAAAATTAAAATAAAATAAAATTAGTCGAAAAAAAATTCAAGAAATCTTATTTTGGAAGAAGTAATTATTGTTACAAACAGAAATTATGAATGTTGAAGAAGATCTCTAACTATACCATTGATCATCGTCATGGAGAGGCCAATTAAGGACAAAATTTACAAACAGGAAAAATTCCCCTCCTTGATCTGTTTATATCCATGATTTATACGTATATATGTTTCAGGTGTATCTAAAGGTGTAAGTATTTCCACATATAGATACACCCCATCCGTCTCTGTACACTAACATGAATATCCCGCCATTGATGGACCTTCAAACTCATCTCTGCGACCCCAAAATCGAAATCAAGAAGAAAAACTGCAACTCGTAATCTTGATGATTTTCTTTTTTTCAAGAATCGAATGAATATGGAGGTTTTAGCAGATCATAAGGCGCCCATAATGCATCCAATGGGCAAGGTCTACTAGCATCAAGCCTCGCCCATGGCTTCCCTTTTCCACTCCAATGTAACAAGCTAACAGGGCCAGGATGCAAATCCCGGCAAAGTCCCCGGAAATTATCGCCTCCGAGGCCGTGCTGGTTCCAGCGGTGGTCGACGGGGGCGATTTTGCCGGCGAAGACGAGCAAGAACGGCGGCAGAGAACCCAATTCGTAGATCCTCATCCGCTTCTGCAACTCCATCCATTCCTCGATCTTCGCCGTGTAATCGCCTGCGCGCCACCGGCCCAGATCGATCACCATCACTCCGGTGTTGAAATAGCAGGCTTTCCGGTCGGCGAAGGTGAGCGAGAGGGAAGGGTTCGCCCAGAAAGTGGGCGTGAAGTAGGAGGTGAAGTTGGCGTTGCAGTACTCCGGCGCGGCGAGGACCGTATCGCCGTCGAGCGGAGTGGCGGCGAGTTTGGCTATGTCGTCGACGAGTACCAGGTCGGAGTCGAGGTACACGACACGGCGGACGCACGGCGGCAGAAGGGCGGCGAGGTAGCTCCGGGCGTAGTTGAGCGGGCAGTCGAGGGCGGAGCGGATGGAGGTGGAGATCAGCCCCGCCACGTGCCCGTCGTGGAAGGGGTAGATTCGGAACTTCAGGTAGGGAAAGGAGGCGGCGATGGTGGCGCGTAGGAGGGACGCGTCGGCGGAGGCGGAGGCGACGAAGTGGAAGAAGACGTTCTGCGGGCACGACGTGTGTTGGAGGATGGAGAGGATCGCGGCCATGGAGCCGCGTATGTAGGCGGTGTCGAGCGTCATTGCGACGTGGACGCCGCCGTCGGAGCAGATGAACTCGCCGCCTTTGACGGCGGAGGCGGGGCGGCAATCGGGGGCATTGTAGAATTTAGGGGCTTCTCTGAACTGTTGTGGGGTTGTAGAGAGAGAAGTTGTGAGGAGTGAGAGGAAGAGGAGAGAGAAGAGGTGTAGTTTGGACTTCATGTGGAGGGCTTCTAGATTTTGGGATTGAGAGAAGGAGTGGGATTTATTTCCTTAAGTGGGGTGGGTTGGTGTCTTGGTTTGTGGATTGAGTTTGAAGTAAAATAAATAAATAAATAGAGAAAGACGAACACGGTTTGGTACTTTAAGAAAATGGAGGGTTTTATCCTCGCAGCATGCCGTAACTCAATTAGTTTTGATGGGATAGACTTATTATAAGGCGTAAATTTTAATTTTTATGATGTGCAATGTGTGAATATCATTTTTAAATTCTTTATAGATTTTGAAAGTGAGTTCCTTATATGTTTGTAGGAGATACGTTTCTCTCTTAGTAAGTCGCTGAGTACCTGATTTACTTTTTTCCAATTATTTTATTGGATTGGAATGTGAGGAGTCCTTAAAGTTGAGGATTTAATCGTTTGTGAAAGAAAATGGAGGTTTTGTATTTTGTGGGGGTGGGGATGGGATGGGGGCATGGTTTTTTTTTTTTATGCTTGATTTAAGGGCCTAATAATTGAGATTATGGTACGTGTATATGGCTATGTAATTGAAATTAATTTACATAATTTAGTGTTAAATATATGAAATATTGTTTAATATGGATACGTGTTGAAAATTGTTGTGATACAGTAAAAACAGGGTCTCGTATTAAAAATTATTGAGAGGTGCTTGATACATGAAAATTTAAAGTTAAACAATGAATTAAAAAAATTAATTGTTTTAGAAGTTTATGGAACTCTTCGCGATGGTTGGGTTTGGTTAATACTTAATACTTAATAAATGAATATTTTGGCTGGATACTAAAGATAATGTTTTTAGTTTAGTGAAGTTTAATTGCACCCCTCAAAATTGAGCATAATCTTGTCAATAGTAGTAAATAGTGTTAGCCAATAGATTAAGTGGTTCAAGAATTTTAATCTTGTCTATCTAAACTAATATATTAAAGCTGGTTAACAACAGGCTTAATCAAACTTAATCATGCATATTAAACGCTTTCCAACTACTAGATCACTTGGCTAAAGAACCATGCAATTAGCCCAATTATCATACTGTTAATTTAATCAAGAGTTTTACATTTTATTGATTTATGCTCCATCGTAATTTATGATGCACGAACACTTTTAAAAATATTATTTTGTCGTGTTATGTCATGTCCGACAATCTTTATATAAAAAATTCAAGAAAAAAAATGTATCTTCATATCTGTATCGTGTCATATCATGTCCGTATCGCTATATTATATCCCTACATCATAAGATCCAAACTATGTCACTATGTATGAAGGTATGGGAATGAGAATGGCTGAATGGGCATAGTCAAAATTATCAAGTAATATTTGAAATTCTTACTTTACAGTTTACACATACTTTTTTGTGGGAATTCCATTATTCATGATTTGAAATTTTGAATTGCATGATTTTCCCCTTTGAAATGGGACCCTTAATTTGTTCTCCTTTTTTATTTTTTATTTTTTATCGAGCTTCATTCATGTGGAAAAAATTGAATAGAAACAAGGAAGATAACATGGGAACAGTGTACGGATTTGTGAAAATAGGGTTTTCTCTAATTTTAGTGACTTTTTTTTTTTATATTGCAATTTTGGTGTACTTTTTTTTTATATTACAACTTTGGTGTAATCCTCTTTTTAAAAAAGCGGATTCAATACAAAATTTTATGAGTCTGCCAACACACTCATAAAATTTTGTATTGAATCCTCTTTTTGAAAAAACGGATTCACTGTTCACTACAGTGATTCCGCTTTTTCAAAAAGAGGATTACACCAAAGTTGTAATATAAAAAAAAAAATACACCAAAATTGCAATATAAAAAAAAAAACACTAAAATTAGAAATTCTCCTTGAAAATTCCTACCCTTGTTGCATGGTGGTAAGAGTTTAGGGACCCAAAAAGTAAATAATGTTTTTCAACTTTTTAGCTTTTGAGATGGTGGCCACTAGCAAATATTTAGTAGAGGGATATTTGGTGGTAATTATTTGAGGGACCCATCCCATTCCATCCGAACTCCATCGGTTTTTCAGGTAAAATTCTAATTTACACTCGATTTAATCGAACACAATTATTATAATTGTTGGGACCATACCTACCTAATCCAAGGTTCAGCCCAACATATGGATAAGGTTGGGAGCCCAAATCACTAGAGAACAGGCGAACAGAAGAGGTCGTTAGGCGAACAAGCGAACAGATGAGTTTGATAAGAGCATGAGTGAATAGGCGAGCTGATGCAAAGATCGTGGAAGAAGGAAACCTGGAAGTGTTGTGCAAGAAACAATAGCTAAGGAAGATATCGGATAGTCTGGTAAAATCGTAACAAATCTAATAGAGGATCTCAGATTATATCAAGAAAAGGTAACGTGCATAGCTAAAACCCTAAGTCCCGAGATTCTATAAATACAACCCTTGAGATATGACGATCTAAAAAGAGTTTTTTGGTCTGATATCTTGATTAGTCTCTCTGAAACTCTAACGCATCAATAATGATAATTGTATTATACTTATGATTTAATTGTTTACTCTTTTTAAACTTTTCACCAACCACACGACAAGTAAAATACATTCACCCACACATTATATTGATTTGATCAAACCAAATTCAAAAAATTACTCGACTTTTAGTCTTCCTATGTTTAAATGGGATAGCTTTTGGGTCCGGTCGAAACCATATTAGATCTAATTTATTATTGTTCATAAGTTGGTACATAATTCTCCTTCATTCTGACACATTGTTATTCTTCGATTCTTTGTATGAGTTGTCGATACGATTTTCTGATCAATTATTTTCCGAGTTCGCAGACCATGAAGGTCTATACCCAACCTAAATGATTTGGTAATAGGGTTTTGTACTCGGTCAATATAGAGCAACCATCCCTAAAATTGCTTCATCAATAAGGATTGATTTTAAAACTTATATGTTATTTAAAAATTTTAATATTTCATTCCATTAGATCGATGATACAAGTACCGTTAATGTATCGTAATAAAATGTGGTGAAGAATGAGAAAAAGTTTAACAAAACCAAAATGAAAGTTTTGCATTTTTCTTTTACACATATCTAAATGATTAGAGGTATTCAAACTCGAATTATTATTTTGATGAAAAACTCTTTAACTATTATAACAAATCATTATTGTTTAAAGTTTTGCGTCTTCTTTTTCTTCGTCGATATCTTAACGTCATAATTAACACACATATTCGTATATCTATATTTAGAGAAATTTATGGGTTCAAGTACGTACGACTTTCCAATGTTAAAGAATAAAATATGTCAATTTTAATGTGTTCAAACTAATATAAATTTGGTACGAAAGGTAGATGTACGGTGATATAGAACTTAATTAGAACTTAGAAGTATCGTGGAAAGTTCTCCACAAATAGAATTCAAAGCCCACATTTTCAAACTATTAAGGACAAAACTTCACTCGTTTTTCAACTTTGGCCCCACAAATTCATAAATCTTGAAAGCTAATGAACCGAAAGGCGAAAACTTGAATACTGTGTGTTTGTTGAGGTCTCTTCGTCAAAAATGATATGTCTCCTATACATACGTTGACATATAAACGATGGGTAGATCCAACAATGTTCTAGGCTACGTTTTAAAACCCGAATCGGAATAGTCGATCGATTAATTCGATCGATGATCAGAAGTCTGCCCGATCAGATATGGGGTCTAAAACCGAAGAACAATTTGTCATATCAAAAAAAGAAAAGTAAATATATTATGATTAGTTTGTGATTGATACACGTGTCGTAAAAAGTATTCTAATTGAAAAGTAAGTATTTACCCTTCTTATTCAATAATTAATTGGATTGAGTCGAAACAAATTCGAATTAAGATATTTTCATACTTTTCGAGGATACCAATATAAAAAAAGGTAAATATTTTATAATTATTTGGTGATTGGTAGATATATTATAAAAAATTAATTAGATTGGATCGAATCGATTTAGAATTAAAATATTCTCATGTTTTACTCGATGGAAAATGATTTGAAGAATTTGTCAATAAATAATTTCGTAATGCCGAAGAATACTAAAAAAAACTTGTGTGGTGGTTACCAAATTGAAGGTAGAAAATAGTGTGACTTGTAAAATGTCCAAAAATGACACCACGCCATAAATTTACTTCACATCTCAACACTATTACTATATACTCTTTGTTCGCTAAATTATAAGCATATCAGTATCTCACGAGGTCAGAGACCGACCTGAGAACTTTAATTTGCTCCATACTTTTTTTTTTAATATTTGAAAATATAGACCTAAATATCTTTGTCTTTCATAAGTAAATAAAATACTTAGGTAAGTACAAACCTACATTTCATTTATTTATTGCGCAGTCACTGGACTTTGATTATTTACGAAAGTATATTATATAATCGGAATGTTTATTATGGATTATTTATTATTTAAAACAATTATTATGCTAAGTTAGTTTTTTCTCTTTTTTTTTTTTTTTTTTCTTCTCAAAAAGGAAAACATAAGCCCTATTTTAAAATTGTCGGAGTAATTAACAAAATACATTAATAATCAAATTAGTCTGACGAGGCCAATAGTGGTTGGTCAAGTGGTCTGAGGGTCTTCCTCGAAGGCAAAGTCCCGGATTCGAATCCGTTATGGACCACTTGGGGTGTATGTGATTAAAAAAAAAAAAAAAAAAATTTAGTCTGACGAGAAACTCATTTAATTTCATCGAAGAAATATTTTTAGGTGTAAAGTTGTAAATACAAATTAAAAATGTTAAAAGAAAATCGCATCATTTTTAGAGTTAATAAAAAATACCCAAAAAATAGAAGGAAATACATGCAATTGTGCCTAAAAAATAACTCAGAAATATATTATTAGGAAATTATAAATTTATAGTATAAGGCTATAAGTTACAAGGTGGATAAATAATTAGGTGCACCTCTTTATTTTTCCTACTTTGAATAGTCTTTTTCACCTTTTCATGATAGTGATGTCTGTTTTGCCCATCCTAATAATAATGCTGCTTTTGAATTTTTCATTTCAATATTACATGCATCTTTTCTTTTTATTAATTTATAAAAAAAGTAGTCACAAATATCCTCAATTCGGATTGAATCATTTAGATATAAAACTCTTCCTACTAATGATTAATTGCATTTCTAGGGACTTAAATACGAAACTTTTGATTAAACCACCATAACGTCGAATCGCTATGTTATATCACTCGAAGATAAGAAGATGATATATATATATGCTGTCAAGCCTGTCATGATAATGGATTAATAATATTTCAGATTAAAATAATGAAAAATAGAACAAAGATTTAATCAAATTTAAGTTATATATGTAAATTGTAACCCTACCCCTCTGTAATAGTCGGTACATATATTAAATATTAATATAGATTCTGCCACTTTTTGTTGAAAGATATTTTATTGTCTTTAATATACAATTCAGCCTGACCATGGAAAATTCTGGCAATGAATTAAAAACTTGTGGTTGCCTCCACGTTTTTCAGTCTTTTCAAAATTGTGTACTAAAATAATTGTTTGTTTTTTATCTATTAGTCACCAGGACCAGGTCATCCATTCGTATGTATATAAATAAATTTAGTAACAGAAATTAATACTAAAAACCCTAACACTCTCGCAACCTTCGGCCCATGGCCACCAGCATCCTGCCGCCGCCGGGCTTGCCGGCGACAGAACCCCAACCTCCAGCTTCCTTGGCTGGATCACGCTCATACGCTGCTGCTCTCCATCAAGGCAAGGCTACTTTAAGACAGACATCTTCCGCTACCACGGAAAGTAGGAAAACGATGGCTTCGGGAAAAGTCTTCGTCTTTAATAGGAAAGATCAGAGGAGGAAGTATGGGACAGTCTTTGAGCGTAATGGCATCATCAATATTGATTATACGAATGAGGAGATTGAGGCCCTCTCCGTTCCGTTTAAGTACGCTCTAGTAGGCAAATTCTCACACGGATACCCCTCCATGGCGCGCCTCCACGAACTTTTTATAGGGTTGGAACTCAAGGGTGAATTCAAGATTGGACTTCTGAATGTAAAACATGTCCTCATTCGGCTTAACTTTGAAGAAGATTACTCAAAACTTTGGTTGAGAAAGATAATAATCTTCGACAAATTCCGATGAGAGTATTTAAGTGTACACCATCCTTCAATCCACAGATTGAATATTCAATTGTTCTGGTTTGGATCAAGTTCCCGGACATCTCCCCTCAATTCTTTGATACGAATGCTATCTATGACGTGGCCAGAGTGATTGGAGAGCCTCTGTTCATGGATGAGGGAGCAAAAGATGCAAACAGACCAACTTATGCTAGGGTTTGTGTTGAACTAGATCTGATGAAACCCCTCATCACTAAAATCACTCAGGCATACAACGGAGTCACGTATATTCGACAAATTCTGTACGAACGACTGCCGCCATACTGTAGAAACTGCTTCTGGCTCGGGCATAGAGCCTCAGAATGTCATGATAAGGTCGCAGATGCCTCCGTTCACGAGAGTAAGGAAACTAACAATGCCAAAAATCTTCCTGACCTCAGACAAACTCTAGAGGAAACGCGAGCGCGCATTGCACAGAAACCAACACAAGGGACACAGACATCCAATAAAGTGGACCAAGGAGAACAAATTACAACAAAAGTTTGGGTTGAGAAGATGTTTGGTCACTACAAGAAATTCTGCGTTTTCCGACAGGGTAATCCGACGGAATTCCCTCGGAAATCACTGTTTCCGAGGGAATTCCGACGGGAAACAGTCCATAGGAAAACCCTCCTTCGGAAACCGAATTCCGACGGAATCCTGACGGACATCCGAGGGACCAAAACAAATAAAAAATAAATAAATCCAACGGGATTTCCCTCGGAATCCCGTCGGAGTTTGCTTAAAAATTAAAAAAAAAAAACAATTAATTTTGATGGGATTTCCCTTGGAATTTGCATAAAAATAAAAAAAAATCAATTAATTCCAACGAGATTTCCCTCGGAATCCCGTCGGAATTTGCTTAAAAAAAAAAAAAAAACAATGAATTCCGACGGGGTTTCCCTCGGAATCCCGTCAGAATTTGCTTAAAAATAAAAAAAAAACAATTAATTCCGACGGAGTTTCCCTCGGAATCCCGTCGGAATATTTTTAAAAATTTTAAAAAAACAATTAATTACGGGATTTCCCTCGGAATCCCGTCGGAATATGTAAAATAAAAATCAAATTAATTTGTTCCGACGGGTTTTCCTTCGGAATCCCGTCGGATTTTTTTTTTAAAAAAATTATATTTCTTTTAAATTTGTTTTTTTCCGGTTTTTTTTTTTTGGTACCTGCTATTAGTGATTCAACAAACATACAATTTTTCCCAACAATTCATCAAATATACAATTCGTCCACACGATCAATCCAAATATTCATTTCCAACAATTGTACTTGAAATCCAAACATTCATCCTTCACATGCTACAAATTCATCCATGACATCATAAATTTATATACTAATTCATCCCACAAAAGTATTTATCCTTACGTACACTAACTAATCTTCACCTACATTTTCATCGTCCTCCTCCCCCTCATCATCATCATGAGCAACAGGTCAAAAGTAATCAGCCGGAGAATTCTAAGGACATGGAAACTCCTGAGGACGATCGGAGTGATGGGGACGACACGGATGAGGAGAAGGACAATCATTCTGATGACTCAGAAGATAATAGAGATGATGAGGTTAATACCAAGGCGTGGGACACAACCATCATGGGGACTTAATCGCATAACGATCCGAAAGTCCTACAAACTGTAGGAACTACTGACCTCAATGCAGCTTGGGAAAATCTTGTCAGAAGAAATGAGAAAGAATTGGGACCATTTCCTAAGGAAAATATCCTGGCACTTGTTGAGATACAAGAGGTTGAAGATCATGCAGATCCAAGAGAAGATGACCCCGAGACACAAAAACAAATGGCAATGTATAAGGGGTCTAATTCCTTGGAGAAGGAAAACACTCAACCAGAGTTCCAACTGGTTGAAAAGAAGAAAAAGAAAACGAAACAAACATCCCCCACACAGGCCTCTAAAAGGACGTTGAGATCGTCGGCCTTAACCAATGTTCGTAAATGATGTTAAGAGGCCTTATCTGGAACATTAGGGGAATACAAGACAGTGGCCGGCAACGTATCCTCAAGGATTACCGGCGACGACACAAATTAGATTTTATGGCTATTTTAGAACCTATGATTCAATTAAATGCCAGTTACATCACTACAAAAAAAAAATCCCCGAAAACCGACGGGCAAATTCCGACAGGATTTTCTAAAAACCCGTCGGTTTTCCGTTGGAAAAGCTGATTTCCGACGGAAAACCGACGGGATGGTGCCCATTGGAAAATACATCGTCGGAATTGTGTCCCGACTAGTCCGTTCCGTTGGTTTTCCGTTGCAAATATATTTCCAACGGAATTCCGGCAGGAAATTATTTTTTCCAACAAAATAATTTCCAACGGCATTTTCCGTCGGAATTTTTTTCCAACGGAAAACTAACGGATTTCCAATGGAACAAAAATAATTTAATTTTTAAGTTAACCGACGGATTTCCAACGGAATTTTCCGTCGATATTCAGTCGGAAATAGAATAAAAATAAAAAAATAAAAAAAATTCATTTGTGAGACCCGAACCACCCCGGAAACGAGCCACACCAACACCTCAAATGAGCCATGGGCAGAGCTTGAGCCAACCGAGCCAACCAATGCGAGAATTAATTCTCGCGATAATTGGGCATGCAGGTCGATCTCGGGTCTTCAAGGAAGAATGGTGACTCCCTTACCAACTTGGATAACTTACTTCTTATTAATATCATGTCTTTAAATATATTTATACACTTATTTCAATTAATTATTCAAATACTTTTTGTTATTAATTTTAAATATAAAATTTTAAATATAAGATTATTTGAGTTAAATATAATCATATTTATTGAAAATTTTTAAAAATACTTATTCGAATGAAAATAAAACTCATTAGAATTAAGAGTTCTCCGATCTATAGAAAATATATAGAGTATCATAATAAGAACTCTTTCTAAAATTAATATATTAATTATAAGTTACATTATAAAATATTTGTACATGTAAAAATAAAATTAGTAATATAAAAATAATATTTACATCGTTTCACTTAAATCATTAATTCAAAATTATAATAAAATTATTTTTCTGTATAAATATAAAATCATTGCTAATAACTATTACATAACAACTAATTATATTATAAACCTTCAATTATATATATATATATATATATATATATATATATATATATATATATATATATATATATAAAGATACATAATTAATAAAAAATTTCGTAGTTTTCATATTTTAAACTTAGTTCAAATATTATTAACACTATATACTTATTATCAAGTATTAAATTTATTAAAAATACTTATTATGTAAATTACGATTGATAACTAATAGAATAGTATATTAACACTATATATATATATATGTTTTTTTTTGTGTGTGTGTGTGGAAACACTATATATTTGTATGTATGTATATAAGTGAGTGTTTATAATGCATGGATACAAATACAATACAACATAAATTAGTTTTTAAATTTAACAAGTGAAAGACGTTTGTCACGATGTCCAACCTTAATATGATACAACACCATACGATACAATAATATTTAGAATTGTTTGAGTATCATAAGAGTGGTAATTTAAAATTATAAACTTTTTTTATATATGTGAGAGTGTCTATTAGAAAATTAAATTCCAATTGAGGTTTCCTCACTATATTTAAAGTTAAAAGATTGATATTCTAAATATTTTTATTTTAATAATTCAATTATTTAAAATATTTAGATAAATAGTATACTTAATGTGCAATGCACATTGTTTTTACTAGTAATATAAAAATTGTTAGTTTATATACTTTTGTGTTTTAATTAATAATGTATATACTTAAAATTATATAAAATATCATATTAATAATTTATAATTTGTATATTATATAATTTTTAAATATATAATTATTGTTATTAACTATAATCATATTTTTCTAATTAAATTTCAAAGGAAAACCAACGGAAAGGATTCCGTTGTTTTTTTTTTAATGAAGAATTAAAAAATCGATGGGATTTTCCGTTGGAATTTTTTTTCCTTTGAAAATTCCAACGGAAAAAATTCCGTTGGTTTTTTTTTAATGAAGAATTAAAAAACCGACGGGATTTTCTGTCGGAATTTTTTTTTTTTGTAAATTCCAACGGAAAAAATTTCTGTAGGTTTTTTTTTAATCAAGAACAAAAAAAATTGAAGGAATTTTCCGTCGGTTTTCAGTTGAAAATTTCAACGGAAAAAATTCCGTCGTTTTTTTTTTTAATCAAGAACAAAAAAACCGACAGGATTTTCCGTTGGAAATTTTTTTCTTTGCAAAATTCCAACGGAAAAAATTCCGTTGGTTTTTTTTTTAAAAGAAGAATAAAAATACTGACGAGATTTTCCGTTGGAATTTTCATTGAAAGAAAAATTCCCACCGAAAACCGACGAAAAATCCCCGTCGGTATTTTTGGCATTTTTTTTTAGAATTGCACCAAAATTTTCGACGGGGTTCCAACGGAAAACCGACGGAATTCTGTTGGAATTTTTGGCACATTTTTTTTAAAAAAATTCCATCAATTTTTTCGCTTTTCCGTTGGAATGCAATTTTGCTTGGCTGTTGGAATTCCGTCGGAAATTCCAACGGAAAACCGACGGAATTTTCCGTCGGTTTTTTCCTGTCGGTTTTCGGCTGTTTTCTTGTAGTGCATGTATTATAAATACAATTTCTCTTAGGTTGTCTCTAACTCTTCTAATCACATTTGGTTCTTTACCACTGCAGATGTCAACGTGGAGATACTTCACAATGAATGTCAATTTCTACACCTTAGGCTTACAGGCCCGAAATGGAAGGTCCCGATAAACACCACCATTGTATATGCAGCCTGTAATACAGTGGCGAGGCCGTCTCTTTGGGAATCGTTTAGAGACACTGAAGATTCTCAGAGTGTATGGTTGATGGGAGGTGATTTTAACATTATTCGTACGCTGGAAAAGCGTAAAGGAGGTATGCAACCGGATGTCCTCGGGATGACTGAATTTGGAGACTTCATTCAGGACAGTATGTTGGTCGAACCAAATTTTCAGGGCTCCCCTTACACTTGGAAATGAGCCGATTTAATGCAGAGGTTAGATAGAGTGCTTGTCTCTGGACAATGGGCTGGCATCTTCCCTTCAACAATCATCAAACATTTAGCGAGAAGCACTTCCGACCAATGCCCGCTATAGATTGAATGTAATGATGCTTATGAACAACGGCCATCTACCTTCAGATTTCAAAACATGTGGCTTAGACATGGTGATATAGACAATGTGGTCACCACCAACTAGAAAGAACCCATTGATGCTATTGGTATATGGTGCCTTCACAAAAAATTAACGAGACTGAAAAAACGACTTCAGAGCTGGAATAAAGAGACTTTTGGGAATGTTTTTGATAAAGTTAAAAAGATGGAAAGAGCTGTTCTTGATAGGGAAAAGAAATACGATGAGAACCTATCAGCCAAAAACCTAGAAGAACTTAATCGCTTAACTTCGCAACGACACATGATTCTTCGCATGGAAGAGGATTTTTGGCGGCAAAGGGCGGCTTGTAAATGGATGGTTGAGGGCGAAAGGAACACTAAGTACTTTCACTCGTTGATGAAAAAGAAGCTATTTAAAGCTCACATTAGAGCCATAAGAGTGGGTAACAAGGAGATTACTGAACCTAACGCTTTAAGAGCCTCAACAGACTTATTCTTCAAAGATGCCTTAACCTCTGCTAAAGTCTCGACTCCCCTTAGTGGAGTTCACAAGGTCCTGGATGACGCTGATGGTGACATGTTCTGTGGGGATATATCCGAAAGCAAGATCAAAGAGGCAGTTTTTAGTATCGGCGCCAATAGTTCAGCCGGTCCGGATGGCTTCGGGGCAAGTTTCTATCAACACTTTTGGGAGGTTATTAAAGAGGACATATGCAACTTTGTGAATGAGTTCACTAATGTTGCGACACTGCCTCGTGCATATACCGCCACTTCTATCGTGCTTATTCCTAAAAAGGAAAACCCGACACACTGGAGTGACTTTAGGCCGATAAGTCTCTATAACATATCAAACAAGATCGTGACCAAGATACTCAACAACAGATTAGCAAGAATTCTCCCAAAAACTGTGTCCTCGAACCAGAGCGATTTTATAAAAGACAGACTCATTGGGGAAAATATCTTGCTCGCTCAAGAGTTGATTCATCACCTAGATACTAAAAGCCAGGCTAAAAATGTGGTGCTTAAATTAGACATGCCCAAAGCCTATGACCATCTTGAATGGAGATTCATAAATGAGATCTTGGAGAAAAAAGGTGTCACGCCCCGTAAATTACCATAGTCGGATATTATACATATAATTGTATTTGTTAAATATTAAAATATTACTAATTATATTATTGGGCCTAGATAAATAAAGTTAGAAGTTTTGGGTGTAAAAATAGAATTTAGAAAAACCTTAAAAAAAAAAAAAAAAAAAAAAGGGAAAGGAGAAATCAGACGCATTATGTGTCTGATATAACCCCATACACACCACACACATTATTCACTTTAAACTTAAAACATAACTCACACACATTGAACACATCAAAACACACACAGAAAACCCACAAACGAAAAAGACGCGACGGCGATTCTCAAGCTCTTACGATTCGTAAACAAACCTAAAAAATTTATAGAGTTTTTCAATCGCCTCATCGAGAAGAACATCATGGTGAAATCAAATTCGAGTTTCGTTCAAAGATGAAGGAGAAATCGCATCGTAAAGCTGATCGAGAAACTTTGCCGACTGAGACGATCTCACCGGAGTTTTGACCGACGACCATAGGGTTAGTGAAGAGCTCGACAAAACGAGTCTATAACTGATAACTGGTTGTCGAGAATCACGCCGGTGGAGACGCGGTGATGTCGCGACCGTGAATGAATGGCGGCAACAACGCCTGACTTTTTCCAATGACTTTTTCGACGAATTAAAGGTGGGTCTTAAAGGGTTTGATTTGAGAAATACATATCTGTGATCAGATTAAATTAATTCCGACTAGATCATGTTTAATTTGAGTTTCAATTTCTAGGGTTTAGGGTTAGGATTGAAAAGGAAATTCCTAATTAAACTCTAACGTGAATTCGTATTGTGAAATTGATTGGAAATTGTTAACGAGCATAAGAAGGTGATCGTTCTGGTTATTTTTGAAAAATTTTCCGGTGACATTTAATGGCTGCGGCATATGGCGGTTGGGCGGTGGTTCGGCGATGGTGACTCGCCGGAAAATAGACAGGATGTTGCTCTCACCTTTCTGAACTCACCCGTAATGTAATTTGAGAATCTGATGGACGATTGATATAATTTGGACCTTAATTATGCTTAAATTGAATAATAACAACAACAACAACAACAACAACAATAATAATAATAATAATAATAATAATAATAATAATAATAATAACAACAACAACAACAACAACAATAGCTCGTAATAATGAGATTGATTAATCCTGATTTATTTTATTAATTGATTAATTTTGATTAATTCTTATTAATTCTAAATGTAATTATAAGAAATAATTAATGTTTAACTTTGATTATGAAATTTATTTTAACCTTTATTTTGAAAGATTGATTAATTCTTATTAATTATAATTGTTATTATAATGAACAATTAAAGCTGATTTTGATTTTAAAATTTGTTTTAACCTTGGCTTTGATGTGGGCCTTATATATTGGACTGTACTGGATAATTCAAGCTGTTTCGAGGACAACCTGATATCTGATAATACGGTGTAAATATTTATCAAAATTTATATAATTGTTAGTAATAATAAATACTTGAAATTGATTTTGACCATTACTTTGACTTTGGACTGGACACCAATAAATTACAAGTATACTGGATATTTAGACTATTTCAACAATACTGATATACAATAATACTGATTAAATATATATTGGGATTTGTATAATTGTTAATAAAATATAACGATAATTCTATATACTTGCTTATTAACTGAATTATTATTAACTGTGTTAAGATTAAGTTATTAATTGTCAAACTTATTATTAACTACACTAAGATTAATTAACTGATGTCGGCATGTCATAGAAGTCGGTAACTTAGAAATTGTTAATAACGAATGATAGAATATGAGCTTAGCCAATCACCTATTCTTGTCAGGTAATATAGAGCAACAACAAGCAAACAAGGAAATGTAACAGCCCTGATGGATATGTGGGAATAACCCTTTCTTGCTGGAGACAAAACATAATCCTCGTATCATGATTCTTTCTCTTTACTTCTTTTATTCTATCTGCTTCTATTCTTTCTGTCTGCTTCTATTATTCTTAAACTGTTCCTTGACTTATTTTTGGCACTGCTCTTTAAATTGTCTGAATTACATTTTGAACTGTTTACTGATCCATTCTCTGAAACTGTTGGTTAATCTGTTACTGTCTGTTGATCTGTTCATTGAACTGTTACTGTACTGTCTACTGCATGTTCACTGCCTTGTGTTCTGAGCCTTTGATTGATAGCCATTTTTGAACTGCTTTGTAAGCCTACCCTAAGCCTGATTTTGTAACCGATTCTGTAAACCGATTTGAAGGAGAATAACGACTACGGGGACCCCAAAGTTCGTTAATTCCTTGGGTCGCGCCCTTGGAATGATCATGCGTGCGTCGCTGGTCTCTGTACTGCCACTGTCCACTGACTACTCCCTGAACTGATCATCTGGGAAGGCGATACAAGGCGGGACCTATAACACTTGACCCTCAATGAACATTATCTGTTTATCCTATTCTTCATTTCTGTTATCGTTGTTACCATTATTCTTCTGATGTGCTCTGCTACCTTTCTGTTCATTATTCTTCTGATTTATTCTACTATCTTTCTGTTCTTGATTATTATGATAATTCCCACTGAGTCATTTGACTCACCCTATATTTCCCTCTGTTTCGTTTTAATCTCCAGAATGTATAGATAGAGGATGCTACCTGAAAATGGAAAGTGAGCTAAGGGAGACTTTACGCATAGTGCCCATAGACTGGTTTGGATAAAGTAGCGTACTAAATCTCAGGTGAGAATATGCTAGCTGAGATGAGCTAGCCAATCCGGAGTATCGAATAGTGTTATTATACTTTTGAACTTAGACAAGGGTGTTCTATATAAGTGTGTTATCTTTGGATATCCTTAGTATTTTATATTCGTAAATCAGATATGACTTTTGAATTAGTGTTTACACAGGTTTCGAGGAGTGACTGGTATCACCTAACGCCCGAGCCCGTGGGCATACGGAGGCCCGAGTCTGGGCGTTACAAAAAGGTTCCCGAACAAATGGATTAACTGGATCCAGATGTGTATTAGTAACTGTAGGTTCTCTATTTTGGTTAATGGTGGATCGGACGGGGATCTTTCTCTCATACTGCGGTCTAAGACAAGGTGATCCTCTTTCTCCGTCCCTATTTGTCCTAGCTGCTGATTACCTATCTATTTTTCTCAACAGGTTGATGGAGACGAAGAAAGAATGCAGATTTCGGACTAGCTCAAGAATTAACATCTTGCATTTATCTTATGCTGATGATATGATGGTCTTCACTAACAGTAGGGGTAGTAGTCTGGAGCAAATCAAACTTATTCTTGAGAACTATGAACTTTGTTCCGGGCAGAAAGTCAGCGTACAAAAATGTTCCTTTCTCGTCGGGAATAACAACCCTATTGCTGCTGTGATGGTCAAGGAAGTGTTAGGCTATTCGCAAGGATCCTTACCACTTACTTATTTGGGAGCTCCTCTCTACAAAGGAAGAAGGAAAAAGAGCTTGTTTGATGGTATCTTAGATAAAATCAGATAAAAAATAACTAGTTGGGAAACAGTCTTTCACACGGGGGACGCCTTCAACTCATCAAGTCCACCCTATATTCAATCCCCATGCACACCCTTCATATATTAGAACCTCCTAAGGGGGTTGTCCGGAACATTGAAATAGCTATGAACAGGTTCTTCTGGGGATCTTCGTCTGAGAAAAAAAGTATACACTGGTGTACCTGGGATAACATCTGTTTTCCTACTTATGAGGATGGCTTACGGGTTTGTAAAATTGAAGACATTATAGAAGCCTTCAGCTGCAAACTATGGTGGCGTTTCCATACAGGGAATTAGCTATGGCCCAAATTTCTTTGGAGTCATTACTGCGTGAACTCTCACCCCTTGTAGGCAGTTTGCTCGAGGAGGCACTCCCACATTTGGAAGCGTCTATGCAGATGCCGAGTGGTAGCGGAGCAGAACATTAGCTGGGAGATTGGCGATGGTTAGATATCCTTTTGGTGGGACCGTTAGAAGAGTGATCAACCTCTCACGACTGAACTGGAACAGGCAAGTCAAGAGAAAGTCATGGATTTTTGGGTTGATAATAAGTGGAACGAGGAATCTCTTACAACTAGAGTTGGGGCACATTATGGATGTTCCAATAGTTAGGGAAAACGAGACGCCCCAAGATGGATATGGAGTGTGGATGGCAACTTCTCCACTAAAGGAACGTGGAACGAGATCAGACAACATAGGGATCAATCAGCTTTGCTTAAACGCATATGGGAGACCAAGCTCACTCCAACAATTGTAATATTCATTTAGAGATTGATACACAATTGGCTTCCGGTAGAGGAGAGAATCAAAAGTAAGGGAATCTCATTGGCTTCTAAATGTTCGTGTTGTTCTAATCTGGAGACTAGCAACCATCTTTTTTTAGAGTGTATGAAGACAACGGACATATGGGCTTTCTTCGAGGAGAAGTTCAGAATAAGAAGGCTGAACACAGCGTCCCCAGCAGATACTTTACATCACTGGGTGACGTCCTCACGGTATAGTTATGGTAAACACATTAGAATGGTAATACCTATTCTCATTCTCTGGTATATATGATTTGAGCGTAATCTTTATAAATTTGAAAATAAAAGTTCTTGGTTTATAATATCATCCGGAGAGTTCTGGTGGGTGTCGAGGCCACCAATAATAAATCCCAATTATTGCACACAATTAAATTGTAAAATAGTGGCAACGGGTATCGATCCACGAGGATTGGGAGAATTTGTGACTTTCAATATGCTAAGGAAACGAAACAAATAATTAAAAATAGGGGGGTTTTGAGATATTTGATTAAACTAATAACGAAATAAACAAAACGAGACTAAATAAACAAATAATTAATAACTAAACTCAGTTGACACTTAAATTAATTCAGTAAATAACAAGTAGCTGGGATTTTCCTACGCATGCATCAGGCTATGATCACAGATAGGGTGATTAATTCCTTGTTAGGCTAGCTATAGTCGCCAAGTCCTCTCTGGCTCCCTCATTTCTTCTTACTGTTTATAACGACTAAAAGAAACTCCTAATAATCGTTTTCTAGTTAACCAATAACCTTAGCAGAAACTCCTTTTAAGATTCAATTGGGCAATTGCATTACACCCTAAAGAAACACTAACCCTAACCGACTAGGTAGAAACTCCTACTTCGCCTAGTTAGACCGTCTATCCCACAACACGAAATCAGTCGAACTTAACGGCCTAGTGATTGTTTGCTACTTCGTTAATTATCCGGCTAGACTCCACCAAATAAGTTAACTAGCTATATGTGAATTGCCTATTCTAAGATTTGAGCTCTTAATATAATCAAAGAATAAGAACAAACACAATGTCGTAAAAATAGAGATAAAACGGATAACTTGATAAAATCACCAATAAATTCATCTCACACAACCCTAATGCATACTAGGAAAATCCCTACTAAAACGAAACTAGAAATTCACCAACAAAGGAAATTAACAAATCTAAAAATAAAATTAAAAGAGTAAAACTAATAGGAAAGGGATAGACTCTTTCTGCCCCCCAAGCGTCTCGTTTCTGCCGTGCTTATGTAGTGCCAAAGATCATCAATTCTTCCTCCACTTTCTCCACGTTCGTGCATCCATGTTCTCTCTTCAATATGGCCACTAATTCCCTTGGTATCGCCACTAACGTGTTGCCCCCTTTTTTTGGATGAATTAACTCCCCCAAGAATAGTCAGTTACCAACCAAATAAAGCTGAGGGTGTTGTGGGCTCATCTAACCGTGACACTTCAGGTTGGATCTCAAGAAAAGAGTTGGAATTAATGGGCCAATCTTTGCAAATTGGGCCTGGAGACTTTGACCGTGACCTTAGGCAGGCTTCCTTACAGTGGCTCTGAAATCAGTTTTTACCCACTCCATGTGTATCAGTGCTGTCACCTCCTCCACCACGTTATCTCATCAATATGACCATTAATCTTCAAGTAACGTTCCCCCCACCATAGACTCCACTTCCAGCCAAATAAATGTGGTGACAAGCTTGGGCTCTTCTTGCAAATCTGAAATAATTGGAACTAATAGGCCTGCTGCTATGAATAAAGAATATGGGCCCACCTGACTCAAAACACAAATATACTAATTGGACTTCCCATGTTTCCCCTTAGAAGCCCAAATTGGCTCCCAACTTGAAATTTCTCTTCCTTTGCAAATTAACAAAATGCAGCAACGCCTAGGAGCTTAAATAAACATTGGATCCTCCAAATCTCTAATTGGCATGATTCTTTCGGATTTCATCAAATTCCTTGCAAATGGGTAATTCCTACAAGAAGTCGTTAAATCAATTAATCGTTCACCATTAGACCAAATCATGGAATAAAATATCACAATTGTAAGCTCAATAATTGGTAAATAAACGACTTATCAAATCCCCCCACATATTTTTTATTTGCATCGATGCCGCGTCTTGGAGAGGAAGTGGTGGCGCGGAGACATGGAGATAGCAGCCACATTTGGTATAAAACTTGGAAGAGAGCCAGCTCCAATTGTTAAGATTGTGAGATGGATCAAACCTTAGGTTGGTTGAAGCTAAATACTGATGGCGCTGCTAGAGGAAACCCAGGACCAGGGGGGATTGGGGGTCTGATAAGAGATGAAACAGGTATGGTGGTTAACGCTTTCAGCAAAGGTGTTGGAGAGGTGACTAATACTGAGGCGGAGCTGAGAGCTATCGTGAAGGGAACTAGCAGAGCTTTGGAGCTTGGATGCCAAGGATTATGGATTGAGATAGATGCAAGAGCTGTCCTTGACATCTTAAAAAGGGGACAGGCAGGCTCCAGGAAACTCAATAGAATGCTCACCGTGTTCAAAAATGCAATCCGGCATATGGAAGTGAGGATGACACATATATACAGAGAAGGTAATGGTGCAGCTGATTGACTTGCTTCAAGGGCAGCTGAGACTCAAGGAAATTGGTCCTTTCAGGAGGAACCTTTACATCATACTCTTAGGGGATTTATCATAACTGACAAATAGAATTTACCCTCTTTCCACATAAGATGAAGAAATGGTTGAAAGAATGGAGCTACGAATGGAATAAGTATGCCTGGGCCACATTGGAGATATTTCACGATAAGGGCCAATATTGGATGCAAGATCAGAAGGACAACGGGGACTACGAGGTGAATTCCTTGTCTCAGTACCTTACTTCCTTCCATTCTCATTACGAATTGGAGTTATGCTTTTATAATTTTTTATTTTATGCTTTTGATCTTTGCTTGGTCGAGAGGTATTGGCTAATGTAGGAATTCAAGGAGAACAGGAGGATTCTTTTGCGTGGCTACGACCGGAACAATTAGCCAGAATACAACTATGAAATTGACGGATATTTGCTTCATTTTGTCTGACACCAATCTTACAGTAATTTTGAGAGCCCAGTGGACGCACACTACAAAAAAAAAAAAAAACTTTTTTGTGACAAAATAATTTATCGCAATACATGATAATTTTGTCACAATAGATCTATTGTGACGATTATTTTTGTCACAGTCGCCGTTGCAACAGGCCCGTCGTATAAAGTCCCAGACGATAATTTCTACGTTCATCACAATAGGTTTGTGACAAACATACTTTTGTCACGAGAAACTTCATTCTTGTGACAAACTTATTGTCATAACAATATATATGTATTGTCACTGCAATTCGATTTAGTCACTAAAGGCCCGGTCAAATGATCACTTATTATGACAAATGTTTTTGTCACAATATCATGTTCTATTGTGATAAATTTTTTGTCACATATTTGACACTTATCGATATCATAGTCATATATTTGTCACTACAGTCATGTCACTTGGGCACCTCGTGTGACAAACATATTTGTCACGACATCATATTTTGTCGCAAAATAATTAAATAAAAAATATTAAAAATTTCATTTGTGTGAGACCCGAACCACCCCCTGGCACGAACCACACCCATCCCTCAGACGAGCCAACACCGAACCCATCGAGCCAAGTACGAGCTAACACGAGAATAAATTCTTTTTATTAATTGCGCTAGTTGGGAATCGAACTCGGGTCTCCAATATAGAATATTGACTCCTAAACCAATTTGGACAACTTCTTTCATGTTAATATTATGTCTTTTAATATATTTATTAAAAATGGAATATATTCATACACTAATTTCAATTAATTATTTAAATATCTTTGTGTTATTGTTTTAAAATATAAAATATATAATTATTTAAATTAAATATAATCATATTTATGGAGATATTGTATTAAAATTATTAGCTTATATACTTTTAGGTTTTAATTAATAATTTACATACTTAAAGTTATATAAAATATCGTATTGATAATAAATATATTATCATATAACATATTTCTATTATGACAATATGAATATATCATAACAAAATATTTTTTAAAATAAATTTTTATATGACAAAATTAATTATTGTGACGGCCAATCATTTATCATAACATTATATTTCTATGGTAACGATAAGAACTTGACACAATTAAAAATTTATATAAAACAAAAATATTTCACATGACAATAATTAATTTTGTCACCACAAATGACCTATTGTGACAATAAAAAATTTATCATGATACCATAATTTTGTATTGACTATTATTAGTTGTCACATTCAAATAATTTATAAAATAACAATACTTTATATGATGATATTATTTTTTGTCGCGACAAAATAATTTCTTGTGACAAACCTAAAATTTGTCATATATATGATTCATAAGTGGCAAAGTATTTCATCACAAAAGGTTAAATAATTTATCACCGTACATTGTACCATTTACGAATATTAAATTTTGTCATATATATGATACATAAGTGGCAAAACATTTCGTCACAAAAGGTTAAATAATTTGTCACCGTACATTGTACCATTTAGCGTGACAAATGTCTGAATATTTTGTGACGAATATTAAATTTTGTCATATAAAATAAAGTCTTTCGTGACATATAAGAATTTGTCTCTTAAAGTTTATTTTGTGGCGACAAACTTATATATCGTCGCTATAGTGTAATCTATTAGGATGCTATTATTTTTCGTCACAACAAATTGTCACGAAAAATAGTTTTTTTTTATAGTGGCAAGCGCAGAGTATGAGATTCGCTGTTGCCAGATGAGGGTCACCTTGACACTCATCACTACTGTCCAGAAGTCTGGGCGTGTAGCACCCCGCACGTGAGGCACCACATCCCCCGCACTATGGCTCAACACGAGTAACGAAACAGTAAATCCGCACCCGTATCAAACCATAGCGAACGGGAGACAAACATAAAAACCTTCGTAAGCCAGGCGGAGCTAGACCCTGCAATGATAACCAATCCACAAAGTATAATGCATCGTAAAGCTAAAGTTCAAACATATCACCCATAACCAGAATTGGGCTCTTCAGGCCTCTTTTAATTCATAGCAAAACCCAGTAAAAGCAGTTCCATAACAATAACATAAATGTTCAAGTCCATGATACTGAAGAATCGAATCAGACATAATTCCAATACATGAGTGAGTGCAGAGACTCTCCTAACCTAACTCGACCCACTTAAGGACTCCAAACACCTCCGCCTAGCTCGAAACTCCAAAGCCAAACCTGCACACTAAAGTATTGGGGAGGGATAGGGTCAGTCTCTAGAAGACTGAGTGAGCAGGAGCGATATATATATATATAAACATGCACATGCAAGTCATAAATTCTGAACAAGGTTTTATTTGAAATTAGTTCCCTAAAAGGGCAAGAGAATGACTAATCAGTGCTCGGATTTTATGACTAATCAGTGTTCGGATTTTATGACTAATCATATTAATTCATTACATTCATAAATCATACATAAACATAAGGCTCGGCGAGTGAGCGTGCACAATCTCCAACCAAACTCCGACCGTGTACGACAAATATCATTAATATGTTGATTAGGTGATCATGTAATATATCATAATACACGCATACCATAAATCATAACATAAATATATTCGTTTGGGCAATTCGTGTCCCGGCTTTCCCGTACGGTGCATAATCATATCATAAACATATTCATAAGCATAAGCATAAATCATAACCAACCTTCTTCCTCCGGGTGGTGGACGGGCTTGCAAGACCCGGCCACCGGTTCATACGTAGGCCAATGGGGGTACATGAATCCCCCAAGGGCACTCAGCTCCCATTCCCCGCTAAACCTCCAAGCGAGGGCCGGTATCACCGTAGTTTGGTTGGGACTAGTATATGGGATCCCCGTCAGCCCTTGCTTCCTCGGTTAGCCACATATACTAAGTCCCGGGGCCCGAACAAACATAAATATAAATGTGTCTCGCCAAACATATCAATTCATACATAGGATACATACTAATGGAAATCATACTTTACCGTGTAACTCGGCATATGCTATATACGTACCTTTCCGTGTCATCCGAATCCGTAGTTAGCATGAAGACACACGGTTTGGAGCATAGCCTCATTACAAAACCATTTTTAAGCTTATATACGCTCATACGTATAATTCAGAAGAATTTACTCGATAACTTCATTTGAAAACCATATATATATAATCATAAGGTTTTGGCCAAAGCTTTTCACATAAGGGTTGTAGGGTTTGTTACATAGCTAAAACAAAATCAACCTCACCTGAACCGTGACGAAACAAGGAACGAGTTACCAAGTGCCCGAAGGATCAAGATCTCTCCACCCTGGAGATAAACTGTACAAAAGACAACATGACGTGATCGTGAGACTCAAGACTCTAAATGAACCACATTTGACGCACGACAATGCTCAAGCATGATATGAATGCACAAAGATGATATTATGTCATGAAAGTGTTCATGTGCACTATTAAGGCATTTAAATCGTATAACCAAGTCATTCACTCATTCATTCATTTTCATTCAAATTCATCAATTCATATCTCCAATCAAATTAATTCAAGAATTCAAATAGGAGCATAGAACATATTCAAGCTCTCCCATAATGCTACCACATACTTCATATTACATAAGATAGCATATTTCCAAGGTTTGACAACAAGAAGGAATCATATGATATAGAAAATGAGTTACGCGATTCATAAACGACATATAAACACACATAAACGGCATTAAGCAAAAGCATGCCTACAACTCATCCAAATGCCATGAAATTACACCATAATGCTCCCAACATATAGCAAAACAAGTTCATATGATCATGTATAAGCAAGAAAATCAGCTACACAAGCAAATAGGTCACAAGAGCAAAAATCCCTAGAAGTTCATACCAAACTCATCACCCAAACCCTAATCAAATCTGATCCAAATCATGATGTAAGTAGATAAAATCAAGCATAATAGAGTAGAGAAGACATAAATATTCATACCTTGAAGATTAGAAGAAGAAGGGAGGTGATTTGAGCTCCATAATCACAAGAATGGCCAAGGGTTTTCTCTCCTTTCTTCTCTCTTTCTCTCTCGATCAGTTCCAGCTGAAAAGGGGCAAGTTTGGATCGGTTTTTGCTGCTAAAAGGGATAGAAAGAGGTTAACTCAAGGTACAAAAGTCATGGTTAAGCTTTGGTTAGGTTAGAGGAGTGTTAAGGGTCCCACCATGAAGACTAGTCAACAAAAGGAGCTCTTCTTGCACGAGTTGCTCATTACGGTTGAATTTCGAAGGTCGTAATGATTTCAAAAAGGTATGAGGCTTGTTCCATTGTCTCCGAATCGTCGATACGAAGGCAACGGAGGTGTCGGAATTCGAATCCGAATTCCCGAGCTCAAGATATCACGTACGGAACCAAGGGTGCGCTAATTGCTCGTTAGCCCCCGATTTGGTTCCACAATCAAAATTAAATTCGTTAACACGTCAAATGAAACCGAAAACATAAACCGAGCATATAGGCATGTTCATAACACACATATTTACGACATACTAAATTTCCATACCATTCCGATATCATTACATATATGAACGAAGTACAAATAGAACACTCAGGCGCATGAATGAATTCATATCGTTATAAATTAATTACTAAAACTTAAATCCCATTTTAAATAAATTTAAAGCCAACTTATAATATGTTGAAATTAATTAACGAAATTACCGAAATAGTTAAGGTAACATGAAACATTAATTAAGAAATTAAACACTAAATATCAAAGTAAAATAAAATGAATTAAATTAAAATAGCAATAGTTTATAGTTTAAATCAAATATAAACATTTATAAACAATTAATCATATAAATAAATAATTAAATCGCGCCATTTATAAACAAATACGCCACATTATTTTAAACTGAAAAACTGGGGCGTTACAGGGCGCCTCGCGAAGAGGCCAACGGCTAATCCGATAAGAACGCTTTGCAAGAGGGGCTGGAACTCTAGCTTTGTTCAGGAACCGATTCATTACCTGTTCAAAGGGACTAATTTGATTGAGAGGCATTTCAACATTTTTGCCCTTTGGTTCTTATTGTTGTTTGTTTTTTGTGGGCACCCTTGTATCTTGAGTCTTAACGATTCTTGGATCATGAACAGTTGTATCTTCTTCTGCGTTTTGGTTGACTATATATGAGGTGGGGGTCTCGGTAACCTTACGGCTCTTTGCCGGTTCCAAAAAACAAATAAATAAATAAATTTAGTATAATTTATATCGATTTTAATGATATTTTTGGAATAAAAAAACGGAAGACCTGGGATTTATACGTGGAAAATGTGGTATTCTTGATTCCTTATTATTGTCTTTCTTTCAAAAAATTTCGAATTAATGTTGAAGGTGTTATTAACAAACCAAAAAACTAATATTATGTTGTCACAAATTATCATTTGTGAAAGAAAATTCTCCTCCCTTTTCATGTAGTTTAGCTTCTTTAGGCTATGCGGGCTATTCCTAAATTTTTGAAATGAGAAAAAAATAATGATTTATTGAGGTTGGAAAAAGAATTTTCCAAAAAAAAAAAAGAGGAAGAAGTTGAAAAATAGTGTTTTAATTACTTTACTACTTTTATTTATACTAAAATGAAATATATCAGAAATTAAATGTATTTTGATGAGTTCTCTTTTTTTTTTTTTCCCCTTTCATTATATAATTTTTTTTTGACATTATTTATTTAATTATTTTTTCATAGAACTCATTACGTTGAATATAATAGATTTAAGTGAGAGTCAGAGGGTTATTTTCTGCAGGTTACAAAAAATAGGCTGCAAATGGACGTTGGCATGAAAGATGAGCTCATGCAATTGGGGCTACGACCTGACCAGTTGGTAACTACAATGCCCTAATATACATGCTGACAGATGTCAATCGAATTAGATGAATTGTCCTAAGGATGCCATCGACGTATGTGGAAGAGTTTATTTGTTGCAAGCAAAGGGCCACATTGGCAACCCCTGCTGCTGCCCGGAAGGCTGGGCACCGATTACAACCAATGAATAACCCAATAGATTTGATGTGTAATAGGGACTCGAAGTCTAGCATTATTAAAATCGTCCCTTTGATTTTGAACGTTATCACTAGAATGATGGGGCACTTTTGTTTAAATAGAGTGATTGGCATTTGAATTATGTTGCTTTGTATGTATACTAATTTTTAGTTAGTCTATATATGAGGTGGGGGTTTCAGAAATTTCCACGATTACTCTGACCAATTTTAAAAAGATGTGAGAGCCAGAGGCCACCACAGGTCCACAGCCCCAATTTCTATTGCGCCCCAAGTAGCATGCAATAAGGGAAAATTACAAAAATGGTATACCAACTCGGACCATTTTGCAATTTTAGTACAAAATGTTTTCCGGTTACATCAAAACCCCACAACTCCAAAAATTTTGCAAAACCATGCAAAATTTCGCCGGAGCTGGAAAAACCGGCCGGAAATCTGACATGTCATCCTACGTGGCCAATATGTTGAGTATGTGGTGAAACCACTATGCACACATCATAAACCACTATACATATTCCTTGAGAAAATTACAAAAATGGTATACCAACTTGGGCCATTTTGCAATTTTGGTACAAAAATGTAATTCACCCTAATAAATATATATAATATTATAATAAAAATATATTGTACTTAACTATAATTATAATTTACAGTTTATATGCTATAATTTACAGTAGTAAAATAAACATTTTAGAGATGTTTTAACTATTTTAATTAAATATAACATATATAATAGAGTAATAGACACAAGAATCTCGAGAAGAGGTGTCACCACCAAAACATAACTATTTGCAATAAAAATAAAATTGTAGCTAAAAAAATGATTGCGAATTTGATAATTTGTTGTAGTGTATTTGTACACTTGTTTATGTCGAAGCCATGCATAGATATATATAGAAATGTATAATATGAAATATATATTACTTTATAAAGTTATAATCTAAAAAATAAAAAAAAAGAAATTTAAGCCTCTTCACTATGTATTTATCTCATGCATGTAATATATATGTGTAATATATTACATATACCAGAAATGATATTACTAAATACTCAATATAATCGTATACTTAATTATATGTATACGTACATCAATGACCCCGTAGACAGTATACATAACGAAAAAATTAAGAAGATACAACGTGCATGTACCCAGACAACCCGAGAGCAGCAACATTTGTCTGTAAAATAAAATTTGATGATTCCTAAACCATCCATCTCTTATGCCTCTATAGTATTATAAGCTATAATATAATCGTAATATATATTCATTCAACCACAATATTAACATTATGGGATCCTTCAATGCTAGGGCTCCTCATAATCTTCTCCAAACTTATCTGTCTAATCATCTTCAGGTCGGGGACCTTGAATTGGGACAGCGAGGCGGGTTCGTGGACAGACTCCGCGATCTTGACTGTGCAGGAAATGACCTCGATCAACAACGAGGCGACTGTGATTGCAGGGACGATCTCAAGGAGATTGGTTTCGGCCCACAAGCCCTTTTCTAGCAATGCTTTTAGCTTTTTGGCTGAAGCTTTAGCGTTGATGAGATGAGAGTCTGCTGAGAATGAGCATCCCATATATATCACTGCTGAGAGTCTGTTGATCAAATTACATCCCATATATATCACTAAAAATTTTAATAAATCTCAAAAAATTATACCTTCCAAGAAAGTTCCAAGCTTTTCAATATTACCAGCAGTTATGTATATTTATTAGGGCGAATTACATTTTTGTACCAAAATTGCAAAATGACCCAAGTTGGTATACCATTTTTGTAATTTTCCCAAGGAATATGTATAGTGGTTTATGATGTGTGCATAGTGGTTTCGCCACATACTCAAGATATTGGCCACGTAGGATGACATGTCAGATTTCCGGCCGGTTTTTCCAACTCCGGCGAAATTTTGCATGGTTTTGCAAAATTTTTGGAGTTGTGGGGTTTTGATGTAACCGGAAAACATTTTGTACTAAAATTGCAAAATGGCCCGAGTTGGTATACCATTTTTGTAATTTTCCCCATGCAATAATTAAGACATATCATATGAAGATTTTTATAAATGATTAATGTTATCAACTCAGAAAGTTGGTAAGGATGAAATTTTAATTTGAATGAAATCAGACGTGGGCATATTTATTTCGTTAAGTTAAACATAAACGTTTTTGTGTTACCATTAGAAAAACGTTGCCAAAATCTGGCGACACAAACTAATAATTGTCTCTACATTTCCAGGAAATTTGCAACTTTTACAACACTCGCAACAACCTCAATTAGTTGTATTTCATCCCATATCATGTGTAACATATTATGCAATTTCAATTATAAACTATGATTATACAACATATAAAATTGACAATTTGTCAAACTCCCTTCTACTGCAACCACCAGCTTCATTTGTATATAATTTCTATTATCACTAATATATGTTACAATTTTGTTGTTCGGTACTATCCTGGGTTAATCAAATATATTGTATTCACGTTGTTGATTACAATATTGTAGATAGGATTAAGGATTAAAATGTAATTTTTCGATCTAAATGAATTGTATTACGAATAGACATTAATGGCGGATAGACACATATAAAATTTTCCTATATATATTGGTTTTTATATATAGATAGACAAGATAATGTTAAAGTCCAGACTCCAGAGCACATACAAGTCAAAGCGGATACGTAACCTTGCACATGGACATGGTGTTGAACCTTGTCCCCATTCCACAAGCACCTTCGACGTAAGTACAGTAATTAATATTGCACATGTGGCTCAAATTTATAGAGTCCAAAAGTATCTAAGAAACTTAGAATTTTTCTTCAACTGTCAGAACACAATGAAGGCATGCATCATCAATACTAGAAAGAACCCATTAAATTATACGTGGGTCACGACTCATTAACTCAAATGACTAGAACCTGCTCTAACAAACAAGAAGTCACTCTTATCAAAAAAAAAAAAAAAAAACAAGAATTCACTCATTTACATATACATTGTTCCATTACCTAAGATATGGTAAGGCATCATCACCATTTAATTCCCAGAAAATATAAATAAACCCCTTATTCATGATGCATATGGGCTATTCCGCCATATACGGATACGGACACACACCCGGTGATACAAATACAATACAACAATATTGATTTATTTTTTTTTTTAATTTTCCAAGTAGAAAGTGTTCGACAAGAATGTTTCATATGGCATAATACGATACAGGAAAAATGATATCATTAGAAATATATGTGCATTAGATGTGTTATTCAAGCGGGCATTTGAAAATCTTACAAACTCCCCACTCGGAAGACAATCGATCACGGATAAGATAAGCCAACATGTTCAGCTAATGCATCATGATCAGTTCTCCAAAGCTGAACTGATGTTTATAACATATTAGAGTTCATATATGATACACCACAGTAGGTTGGCACAAAAAGAAGTTGTCTTAAAAATTCAACACCGAATACGCAAACAAACGAGAAGGTCTCTCCGACGTGCATTATGAACCTTGCGCTCTAAATTAAAGTTCCCAGATCAAGAAATGTAGATTCAAAACGAGCCTTGTGATCAACAACCTTGTTTACAATCCAATTGGATTCACAAGAGCATGATGCAAAGTTCACAGTATTTAATAAGAAATCTCTTGAAACTTGTATGTAATTTGATGACAAACAGTTACCACGATACGAACCTATTTAAGTAACCGTCGTGCAACTATACCATCTCAGGTTTACTGGAATAGAAAGTAATCAGTGAGTTTACAACGACAATTTAAACGATGATGGGAAACTTAAAGAGGATGAAAATCATAAGGCGAGAGAAAGAAGGAGTGAACTAGCCAGGAAAATTATAGAAAGGCGAGATTGGCTAAATAGCGCAAAACATAAGTTTGATCACATAAACATATGCACACAAAGAGCGAACAGTAGTACATTACTCATCATTTTGGGAGGAACTATGGTATATCTTAAGACCGTTTTGTCATCAATCAATTCCCAAAATACTTCATGCACATATACATAATCGAATCCAGCCATTTATGTGTAGAACTCTTATTATCGATGATATGCTGTATTTTCAGGGACTCGAGCACGAGAACATCTAGTTAAGCTTAACTACTTTAATTAAGCTAACCTAACCTCTAACCGCAAAATTATACCGATTTGTTGTCCATAAGGTAGGACAGGGCTGTCAATGGGTCGGATTTTAATCCGAATCCGATTCGATTCCGATTCGAATTTTAGCATATTCGTTCGATAAAAATATCCGATGGATCATATCCGATTATAAATATTCGTTATCCGAAATAAATGGAGCGAATATGGATTTAAGGAATCCGATCCGTTAAGAATCCGAATCCGATATTATATATAATATTTAATTAAATAAATTATTTACTAGCACATAATATTAAGTAAAATGATTAAAATTAAAATTTTCACATATTTATCATTTTAAATAATAATAAAATTTAATTTTTTTACTCTCAAAGTATATATTTTCTTTTATTAATAAGTTTAAATTAATTTATTTTAAATAAATATAAACAAAACTATTAAATAATAATTATTTATTAAATATTATGTAATTACATTTATTTTTTTATATCAAATTTGTTATTTTAAAAAAATAGATTTTATTGCTAATTGGAGATCCGACCCGATTATATATGGATTCAAAAACAATGAATCCGAATCCTATAGGATTCGGATTCGGATCCGATATTCGGATTCTCTTATCGGATTCGGATCCGGAATCCCCTGATTCGGCCCGAATCCGACCCGTTGACAGCGCTAAGTAGGATTGGTCCACTTATGTGGGTGCTAAGCCACGGTTACGGGCCCACTTACTTGGTTACTATTTTGGGCTGTTTGCAATGCTTGCTTATTGGGCCATCAACAAATTATCAAAAGAAGTAAATATTATAACCCTGGCCAGGCCTTACCCAATTTGAGATAAATGGAAAAAAAAAAAACATTTTTATTAAAAAAGAGATTATGTTCTTGAGTGATTCAAATTTTACAACTTTTTGTTCAGATTTTTTTTTTTTTTCCCCTTTCTGAGATCTACCCGCCACCACCAGCAACTCCGTCTGCACGCCGCGCCGCCACCCCTCCGCCTCGTTTTTTTTTTTTTTTTTTTTGCCCCTTTTTTGTCTAAAATTTCTTACATGAAGTTCGAGCCGGACTCGAGCCACATTATCTGAGCCTGTTCCAGGAAACTACTAGCTAGAATTTCGAGCTCCAGTCTGAGACATTTCCTTCATAACCCTTTCGGAAAACCAGAAAATCATGTTTTGTCAAAAAATGTCGCTCTCTCCAACCTCTTATCTACCCTCCAAAGCTTCTCGCAGGTACATCGTCTTAGTCTTTATCTTAGTCTGTATTTTAAAGATTTTTTGGGGGAATTCTATGAACCTTAATTTCTCAATTTGTTAACGTTTGCAGCTGTGCGGGGATAAGAGCTCAATCGCCAAGTTTGTGTCGTTTCATTTAAATTTTACATCTTTTCGTTTAAATTTTACTTCAAGTTAATGGTAGTTTTGAACCCTTTTGTTGATTTTGCAATTGCTACAGATTGTTTAGGTGCGAAGCCCAGTTCGAATGTGGAATTTTTCAGTAGGGCTTACAAAAGCATCGACTGTAGGTAAAAAGAATTATGCTATTATTGTTTATGGACAACTTCTCATTTGAAATTGTGCTTTTCAATGTCTTCCTTAAGATATAAGTACGATAAACTGTAATGATAGCATTTGAATGAATGGGAGGTTTCTTGTTTCTCAATTTGAGTTGCATTTTTTGCTCAATTTATTTGTGATCTGGTTTTCTGAGTCTTACTGAATTTGAAAGTCATGTGCATTCATTTCAAGTGAGATTTGAGAATGACGAAGTTGTTGGACAAATTTCCTTAAATCTTTCGTGATTATTGGTGATAATCAAGTGGACTGATTAGAATTAAATTGTTGCTCCTCCTCTGCAGCATGCATTTCTGAATTGAATATTTTGACTTGAATTCATTTCTAAGGATATTCATGTTCTTGATTATTGTCAATTATGGATACTGTTATGTTTTCCCTTCCAGAGCTAGAAACAATTATCCCACACGGAGCCGTATTACAATGATGCCTCTTGGAACGCCTAGAGTTCCTTACAGAAACAATGTTGAGGGAACTTGGCAGTTGATCGATTTGTGGAATGCTCTTGTAAGTATTTCTTGAATATTATTGCATTAAACGAAAATCGATCAATGTTTGAATTACAGTTACAGCTGGGGAGGAGCCAGGGACTTTGATTGGGTGGGTGGGGGTGGGGTGGGGGTTTAATTGTTAGTTTTATTAGGTCATGCATATGTTTGTTGGGGCACATAAAAGTTGAGGAAGGGGGTGGCTGCCTCAACCCCCTTCCTCCGCCACTAATTGCCACCCCCAAAATTACATTAGTGGAAGTACGTGTTCCAATATATTTTCTTGAAGTTTGGTGAGTTGACTGAACAGTTCTAAATGCAGTACCGCGAACGTGTTATCTATATGGGGAAATATGTTAATGAAGAGTACAGCAACACAGTACTTGCGACGATGTTGTACTTGGATACTATTTCTTCATCAGAAAAAATATTTATTTACCTCAGTTCCCCCGGAGGAGATGTGAGTTCTTTATCTTTTACAAACTTTTACCTAAATTTATTTCTCCTTTTAACATTCTTAGATCCTTATTTTATTGTAATAGAAGTTTCGATATTGTTGCAGCTTACTCCTTGCATGTCTATCTATGATACAATGCAAAGCTTGCAAACTCCTGTTGGTACTGTCAATTTGGCGTTTGCTTACGATATGGCAGGTTTTATCCTTGCAGCAGGGCAAAAGGTATATATCCTGGATATAGTAGCATAGTAAGGAAACTTCCATCTCAACTTGAAAAAAAATTTCTAATTCACCTATTGAACTCATAATCCTTTGTTGTGAAGGGTATTCGTGGCGGGATGCCTCTTTCAAGAGTTGGATTGCAGTCTCCTGCAGGAGCAGCTCGTGGTCAGGTTTGTTAAATTCTTCTAGTCTTTAAAAGACCCTTTTCTTTCGTCTGTTTGTTTTGGGATAATTACACCGGCGTACCATGAGGCATTACCTAATTACATCCCCTGATGTTTGGAAAATTATGAAAACTCCTGTGTGAGAGATTTTATATTACATTGGTTAAGGGGATGAGCGTAATCTGCAATGTCACCTCAATTTTTCTTCGAAAACCCTACTTTTCTTGGTGGTTATTTGTTAAAGTTACTTTTTAACAGAAATAACTGGCGAGTTTTTTGCTGGGGTTTTCTAACTGGAGGTGGTTATAGTCCCTTTCTGTAATATCTCAAACCTCAGGGTAAATTTGTGCAATTAGGTCATACCTGAGGGCATGTAGCCTGTAGGTGTAATAATCCTTTATCATTTTTTTTGATATCTTTGACATCTCTCTGGTATCCTTTTACAGGCTGATCACATTCGTAACGAGGCTGATGAGCTGCTAAGGATAAGAGATTATCTTTTCAATGAATTGGCTAAGAAAACCGGGCAGCCCGTTGAAAAGGTAATCCCTTATTACGCTTGTGCTAAATAGCAATCGTCACCTTTAATTGTTAAAATGTTGGGACTTTATCTTAATGCAGATTCACAGAGACTTAAGTCGCGCGAAGCATTTTACATCCCAGGAGGCCCTTGATTATGGCATAATCGACAAAATTTTAAGGCCGCCTGCTTTAGAGCAAAATGTCAGTTATGATACTAACAAAGGTCTTGGTTAAAACCTTGTTCGGTTTCGATCAGAATGCCGAAGTTAGTGTCTTTGTTTAGGAATGATAACAAGTTTGCATTTTGAGGGGAAAAGGGCTCAGAGAAGTTCTCTTTACATCAATTTATGCATTGGAAACAACTCTGGCCTTGGACTGTATTGTATTATTCTAATGATCTGAGTTTAAGGCAGTTCTGTTTCATCATTTAAGTAAATGCAAGAGGTGTGGGGTTGATTGCAATCTATGACGTCGAATCGTTTCTAATAATATTATTTTTCTGTGTCTTAACTAAGTATGTGGTAAATTTTAATAAATATTTATGTCACTATGTCCTATCGTGTTGTTTCTGTATCGTTGTATGATAGAAAATCTCGCCTATGACTTTGAAGATCTCTTATGCAAGGATGTTAAATACATCATTTTATCATATTCGTATTGTTGTCCGTATTTGTATTGTGTTGTGTTTGTATTGTTGTTCGGACAAAACTATAATGGAAATTAAAATTAATCGAGTTATTCTTCAATGAAAATTGAGACAAAAATGGTTTGTGCACTTTTAATGAAAAATGGAAGAGTAATTCAGACAATAAGATATTTACTTTAGGTTAATTTATTGATTAAACTAGTCACCGAAAGAAAGTATTCTAACAAAACCCTAAAGGCCTCTGAAACGAGTGCAGTATGAATCTTGCCCTCTAGAGTTTCCAGGAGGAATGTAGATTAAAAAACGAGCCTTGTCAACAACCTTGTAAACAAAACAATTGGATTCACAATAGCAATATAGCATAATGCCAAGTTTTCAGTAATACGAAATCTCTCGAGACTTGTATGTAATTTAACGACAGACACATACCACGATACAAACCTATACATGTAACCATTGTACATCATCTCAAGTTTGTTGAACTAGAAGGTAAATCAGTGAGTTTACAACCACGCATGGCACAAACACAAGTACGGAGACTTCAATTTAAACGAAGTGTGGGAGAGAGGATGAAAATCATCAGCCGACAGAAAGGCACCACAGACATGAAAACGAAAAAAGGAAAGGAAGAAGAGTAAACCCCACAAAGCTAATCACAAGTAGGATAACAATGGTCCAAATAATCACAAAAAAAACCTTCTAATCCCAAAAAAACAAAAAATCAAGTAATAAATACAAACCATAACTAGCATGCAGCTAGCACACTAAAATGCACAAAGCAACCAATACATTCTCAAATATTGGTCAGCATATCAAGATCCTAAGCCAGATTTCTTTTTACCTCAACTCCAAATTAGAGTCAGAATCACACTAACCCCAATCAACATCAGGAGAAACTTCAATGTAGAATCCGCTTCCTGCTGCTGATTTCCACGATGAGGGAATCCATGTGCAGGCCCACCATGAAACGTGTTAGGATATCCATAGTGAAAGCCGGGAACCGGTCCATACATGTTAGGATCAGGAACCCCATGCAAATGAATGTTAAAGATTGACGGGAACAATCCCCCAAGTGCTGTAGACAATGTAAAGTTCCCGAACCTAGCAGTTGCAGTAGGTGCAAAACCCCCAAAGGGCCCAAAACCCCCCATGAACCCAAATCCTTGCTGTGCAAAAGCATTAGCATTTGGATCGGGCGGAGGAGCTGTTTCGGGTCGTTGCCCTGTCGGGCGATGCGGGATTTCCATACCCGGAATGGATTTAGAACGAGGGTCGGTTGAATTCTTTCCCCTGCCATATAAAGGAACCAACTTCTCTTCCTCAATAAGGGCTTTACATACAGGACATTCATGGGAACGGGAGTGAATATGTAGCCATTTGTAAAGACAAGGCCAGCAGAAGAGATGACCACAAAGTGTCACAATTGGGTCTTGAGCCAATTCAAAGCAAATATTACACTCAAAATCTCCAGCATCAGCGTTGCCATTGTTGCTGCTTGAACAAGAAGGGCTTGGGGGCTGCCTGCTAGTTGATTCCCCTAACCCACTCGCCATTTCACAACCCTAGAAACCAAACTATCTGCAAAAATTTCATTAAACCCCAATAACTAAGGATGGTCGGCAAGAAAAGACATAAAAATTTACACACAATCTAATAACAAGAATCAAAAATCACCAAAGACGCAGGATGACGAAAGGAGATTTGTAATTGAACCCAGTTCAGACAAACAAAACAATCGCTACAATTAGAAATAATCCCATCAAAGAAACGCCAGAATCGTCCTCAAAGTAGAAAATTTGCATTCGCCCAAATTCCCCAATAATCAGCCATCTAATTTTGACTAATTTAATTCAAACCTTCAAAATTCAACCATCAAACACCCTACGCATCAGTTCCAAAGACGTAACAGCGTCTAACCGGACCTATAACCAAAACTAAGCCAAAAAACCTCAAGAGAGACAGAGAGATAACCTGTCGATTGAATTGAAGGAGACCAGAGACCAGAAGATTGAAGAATCGAGAGAGAGGGTCAACGCAGGAAGAGGCAATACGGCTGAGAATCTGATTCCATGAGGACGCCACGCGAAGAAGAAGAAGAAGAAGAAGGCGTCATGAAGCTTCGCGATTATACTTGGCAAATGGGTATTGGCTGCAATGGCGTTTCTGTTTGTTGACAAATCTCGTGACTGGTTGGTGAGGAGAGTATACTTGGTAATATTGCAACTCTTGATTTTGTCGGATAATACTTCACAGATTTTAGAGTCTATTCGGATTTCGGATTTAGTGTAAGTTGATTGATCTATAGCTCTAAATATGTATAGAGAGTGTTTGATCGGTGAGATTAGTTTTTATAAGTTAACTTGAGTTAATTTAATTTAGGTTTTTTTAACTCAAATTAAACACGATTAGGTTATCTTACTGTTTGATATATGCAATTAGCTATAAATTATTTCAGCAATTTTCTGATTCAATCGAAATAGAAAATAAAAAAATATATCATAACACTGATTTATTCATAGTGAAGGATAATATTATCTTTAGCGAGATACCACAGAAAAATCTCAGAATGGAGAATTCTGAAAAATCTCAGCACAAATCTTGAAATAATATCTAAAAAAAGAATTGATATATATACGATTCAATCAAAACGGAAAATAAAAAATTTATAAATTTATCATAACAACGATTTGTTCTGAGGATAATACATTATCTTTAGAGAGAGAATGAATAATCTCACCACAGAATGGAGAATTCTCAAAAATCTCACTACAGAAAATCTTAGATATAAAGAAATAATACCTAACACACACACCCGAAGTGGCCAGAGGGACTTGAACTCGGGTCTTTGTCTACGAAAATCAACCCTCAGACCACTTGGTCAACCCCTGTTGGCACCTAAAAAAAACAAAAACAAAAACGAATTGTTTATTGTAAAGAGCAAATAGTGAGAATAAAATTGAGAAATAAAAATAAGAATAATGCGTTAAAATACTAATCTTTGTTAATCGCACCCCCCTTGTGGCGATTAAAAAATGAACTTAATCAGTGAAAAAGAGGGGTTACGTGCGGGCCAGAGATTCACGCGCTTAGCCCGAAATCTGTAATCTTTTGTAACTAATAGAAAATTAAGTCATATTAAAACCTATAAAATAGTTTAATCTCACCTATCTAACACTTTCATACTATATTATTAAGCGCGAGAGGCAAAGATGGCCTCTTGATGTCTTTTTTTTTTTTTTTTTTTTTTCTATTTATTTATTTTTTATCCTGTCAGTTTTCTTGTCTTACGATTTTCTATCTTCTTTTCTATTTATTTATTTTTATGTGTTTTCTTCTCTTACATTTTTTTTATCTTTTCTCTCATCTTATTTCAATTTTTTTTTTCCTTTTGTATTTTTTTTAAAGATAGTGTTAGTTTGATATTTTATGCTTTTATGTTATTTTTATATTAGTTCAATAATTATATTAAAAATACTGATAAAATATATATTAATATAAAAATTAATTTAAATATATTTTAAACAAAAGAATTTTATAATTTGCACACGCAACGAGTGTGCCAAAATTACTAGTATAGATTAAGGGATCGGTCCGAGTTTGAGTTCTATTAGAATGTATATACGAAAAATAATAATAGTTTAGAGTCAATTTCAATTTTATCTAAATTTTTTTAACTTAAACTAGTTTTGATTATATTGATGTAGGGTTGAGATAAATAATTTAGAGTTAGATTCCAATTTTATTTAAAATTTTTGAGTTTATTGTAACAAAAATTTTGAATTATTTCGAAGTAGTTAGGAGAATCCCATGAATCAACAATTCTCATAAAAAATCCTATGATAATATTAATTGGTTCATGGCCCCTTTAACCTTTTGGTTGCATTTCTAATTGAAAAATACCAAATTTATCTTTACGTATACTAATTTTAGCAATTTCTTAATTTTCTTATTTAGTTGATTTTTAAAAAATATAATTTCCTTTTTATTTTCCCTTCACTTTCTCCTACACGACTACAGCATCCACGACCAAATATATTCACCGGCGCAACCCCCATTGTCGCCGGGACCACCTTATTACCATCCTCTGCAAATCACCAAAAAAATACACACAAGAAAAAGCACACAAACACACACACAAGAGAAAAACGCAAACCATTGTCATCGTCGCCGCTGTTGAAGAGTAAAGTAATGAGAGAAAAGGTTTTCGTGTTTCATTATTCTGGAATGATCTCTAGCTATTACAGAGGAATCAAGATAAATAGAAATAAATCCCTAATCAAGGGAGGCTGAAGATCCCGTAATACAAGGGATTAGCAAATCTCCAAAACTTTCCTAAATACCAAGGTCAACACTCCCCCTCAAGTTGGGTCGGGGGGATGTCCCACGCCTAACTTGTGTAAAGCTCCATGGAATACCTTCCCTGTAACAGCCTTAGTAAGAATATCTGCCAGTTGGTCCTCTGATCGCACGAATGGGAGTGATACAATCCCTTCTTCCAACTTTTCTTTTATAAAATGACGATCAATCTCCACGTGTTTTGTTCTATCATGCTGTACTGGATTCTTGGATATGTGGACAGCTGCTTTGTTATCACACTTCAGCGGACATGCACCTATTGGTGGAAAACCCAACTCAGCCATTAACTTTCTCAACCATAGGACTTCTGACAACCCTTTGGCGATTCCTCGAAACTCTGCCTCAGCACTCGAAAGCGCTACTACCTTTTGCTTCTTGCTCTTCCAAGTGACTAAGTTTCCTCCAATAAATGTAAAGTAACCTGATGTCGATCTTCTGTCAATCGGATTTCCTGCCCAATCTGCATCTGTATATGCTTCGATCTGTAAATGACCATTTCTTCTAAACAGAATCCCCGTGTCCGAGGATCCCTTCAAGTACCTCAATATCCGCAGTGCTGCGTCCATGTGTTCCTTTTGAGGATTGTGCATAAACTGACTTACGACCCCAACTGCATATACAATGTCTGGTCTGGTATGTGAGAGGTATATGAGTTTCCCAACAAGGTGTTGGTACCTCGCTCGGTCTGCTGATTCAGCCCCTTCTGTGATTCTTAACCCGTGATTGCTAACCATAGGTGTGTCGCTGGGTTTACAATCCAACAATCCCGCCTCTGCTAGTAGATCGAGAATGTACTTCCTTTGTGACAGATAAATTCCTTGATTAGATCGCATGACCTCGATCCCTAGGAAATACTTTAGGTGACCCAGGTCCTTCATCTCAAATTCTCCGAACAGGTTCTTCCGAAGACCCCTTATTTCCTCACTGTCATCCCCGGTGATGATCATGTCATCAACATATATGATCAGACATGTGATTTTCTCGCCTCTCCTTTTCAAAAACAGAGTATGATCAGAGTTACTCTGTATGTACCCATATCGCCTCATTGCAATGGTGAATCTTCCAAACCATGCTCTCGGAGACTGTTTGAGGCCGTACAACGCCTTTCTAAGCTTACATACCTCCTGTGTCCCAAACTCATGAGAGAACCCTGGTGGGACCTCCATATACACTTCCTCATTCAAATCACCATGAAGGAAGGCGTTCTTGACGTCAAACTGATGAAGAGGCCAGTTTTGGTTAACGGCAATGGAGAATAGAACCCGGATTGTGTCGATCTTCGCTACCGGAGAGAACGTTTCTGCATAATCCACACCATAGGTCTGAGTGTACCCCTTGGCAACCAGACGAGCTTTGTATCGCTCAATAGACCCATCAGCTTTTCTCTTGATCGTATACACCCACCGACATCCAACTGGTTTCTTGTCAGCCGGTTGTTGGCACTTCTCCCAAGTATTATTTTTTTTCAGCGCGTTCATTTCCTCATCCATTGCCTGTCTCCACTCAGGCACCTCCATTGCCTCTTCCACACTTCTTGGAACACTATCCGTATAAATGGCCGCAGCAAAGGCTTTGGCTGTTTCAGTTAGGCTCCCCCTGACCAAATTAGCCACTGGGTATCTCTGCGTTCTGGGCACATGTTCTGGAAGATACCGTCTAGGAGGAACCCCTCGTGTACTCCGAGCAGGGAGTACGTACCTGTCCGTCTCGCTCACACCTGCAGTGTTAGAAGTAGCTGAAATGGAACTGGAAGAAGCCATATGATCCGTACTAACCTCAGGGATATCGGTCGATGAGGGAATTGGGACAGTGGCAATCTCTTGAATGGGGTGAACTGGGGTCGGATTGCTTTTGGATGACAGAGGTGTTGCACAAAGCCAATCTAGTGGGTCTTTATGCTGTTCAGACTCCCCCTGACAGCTAGATTGGCTTGAAGCCAGATAGAAGTATTCAGTTTCAACAAAGTCACAATCCATCGTGATAAACATCCGACGAGTTTTAGGGTGAAAGCAACGGTACCCCTTTTGGTTATTCCCATATCCCACAAAGACACATTTTTCAGCACAGGGATCAAGTTTGGTTCTTTGAGAAGCCGGAATATGGATAAATACGGACCACCCAAATACCCGGGGTGTAAGAGTGAGAGGTAGTGGTACTTTAGTGTATTCGCTCAGGGTATGTATGGGAGTGCGGAAGTAGGGATGCAAACGAGCCGAGCCGAGCCGAGCTTTAATGTTTTTTCATGGTTCGGGCTCGAGCTCGCCCATCAAATTATCGGCTCGGGCTTGGCTCGCAAGCCAGCGAGCCTCGGGGAGGGGGGTTCGGGCTTGGCTCGCAGTGGGGTTCGGCTCGGTTCGCGAGCCTAACGAACCCATTAAAGCTTCAACCAGAAAAGAAAAACCAAAAAAATCGTCAATCACAAGTCACAACACAAAGCAAGAAAATGTGAAAGGCATGAATCCATCCGCTTCAGAGAAAGAATATGTGCAAAGCTAGAATCCATCAACTACAAAGTAAGAAAATTGAGTAAAGAATCTAACACACGGATCTAAGTTCCTAAACAATTAGGAAAATGGAAAGAAAAATAAAAAATAACATAGATCCAAGTCAGATCTGATTTTCAAGAAAGGAGGAAAGAAAAGAAAAAAATTCCTAAGTCAGATCTGGTCTTCGGCAGGTCGCCGGACACTGGAGGCGTCTTTTGAAGGCTTCTACGGCGGACGGCGGTGGTGTCTTTTGAAGGCACAAAAGATGCTCCAAACAGTCTTCTTTCTTCTTTCAAAGGAATTGGACGGTGGTGGCGTCTTGAAGAAGGCGTGGTGGTGGCGCCTTGAAGGAGTGGTGGTGGCAATTGAAGAAAGGGTGGTGGTGGCGTCTTGAAGAAGGGGGCCTAATGGCGTCTTTGAGGGCAAAGCAACCGTGGTTTTAAAATGGGTGAGAGAACTTGATTTTTCTGGGATGAGTGACACGGCTAATACATCTGTTAATACATTAGGGTTTGTATATATATATATATATATATATATATATATATATATGGTGCATATAATATATAATATATAATTTATTTATTTTTATTATTAAGTTCGCGAGACGGCTCGCGAGCTTCGAGCAACAAGCAAAAGGGCTCGGGCTTGGCTCGTACAACATGCAAGCCGAGCCATGGCTCGGCTCGGCTCGTCGACTTCGAACCCAAGCCCGAGCTTCGACCGAGCTGGCTTGTTAAGCTCGTGAGCCAGCTCGGCTCATTTGCACCCCTATGCGGAAGCGAAGTATTTTTGTGGGCAGGCGATTAGCCAAGTAGGTAGCAGTGGCTATGGCTTCGGGCCAAAAAATTGAGGGAACACACGACTCAATCATTAAGGCCCTGGTGATTTCCAAGAGGAATCGGTTTTTTCGTTCAGCGACTCCATTTTGCTGAGGGGTGTATGGACAAGTGGTTTGGTGAATAAGTCCATTTTCGGAGAAGAAAGATTGTATTTTTTGGTTAACAAATTCCCCCCCGTTATCAGATCTGAGTATTTGGACCTGTGCATTAAACTGAGTTCGAATCATCTGGTAAAAGTGAGTGAATTTATCAAAGACATCAGATTTGTGCTTCAGAAAATAAACCCAACTCATCCGTGTGCAATCATCAATAAAAGTTACAAAATAGTGAAATCCTCCCCCACCAGTGACCGGGGCCGGACCCCAAACATCAGAATGAATCAATGAAAACGGAATTTCAACCCGAGTATTATTCAAAGGAAAAGATTGTCTATGACTTTTTGATAACACACATGTTTCACATGATAAATTTGTGCTAGAGAAATTGGGAAAAAGTTTTTTAAGATAACCATCAGAAGGGTGCCCCAAACGCCGATGCCACAACCAGCTCTGTCTGTCATCCGACCCCTGGGCCAAGTTAATCCGCCCCCCCCCCCCCCCCCCCCCCCGCGCGCGCGCCCCGTGGTCACTTCATCAACAAAATATAAACCGCCTCGTTCAGTGCCACGCCCAATTATCCTCCTCGAACGGATATCCTGCAAGACACAAAACGAGGGATACATCACAACCGTGCAATTCAGTTCCTTGGTAACATGACTGATGGAAAGCAGTTTATTAGACAATGATGGAACTAATAAGCAATTTGACAATCGTAACGTAGGGGTAAGTTCAACCACTCCTCCCGCCTTAACGGGGACAATTTCCCCACTAGCAGTTTGAATTGTTTGTTTTCTCGGACTTTGAACAGAAATAATATCCCCCGGGTCATAAGTAACTGTATCAGTCGCTCCACAATCAAATATCCAATTCGAGTTCTTAGTATCAGACTTAGAAACTGAATTAATGTCACACATATCACTTTCATACACGGTATTAATATCACAAGACTTATGCTTATTTGATAAAGGACAAAAAGGGAAATTCACCCCCTTTTGCCCTATACCTGTTACGCCTGAGTTTGCTCCTCCATTTGTGATTTGAGAAGGTCCGCCGCTAGGGTTACGGCTCTGTGCAAAACTCGCCGCCACCACAGCCATTTCCCCCTTGTCTTCTCCGGCACCGGTCCCGTTGGCGACCGCTGCTGTGCCGCACGTCCGCCCGCGACCATTATCAGCCGTCTTCTCCCTTGGCACCCACCAATCCGGAAATCCGATAAGTTCAAAGCATCCTTTCTTCTCGTGCCCCGTTTTCCCGCACTGTTCACATACCAGCTCGGATTTATTCCGTGATGGCGCCACTGAATTGCGCGGCGGATCTGACCGGCGCGGGGGCCTCTGGTTCTGTGGCCGGCTTCGTCCTCCTTGTCCCTGTACCACCAGACCCATTCCAAGGCCCGATGATGGATTCGCTTCGTTGGAGGCAGCCGGCGGCCCTAAAATGGTTTTCCGGGCTACTTCCCGGCGAACGGTCGCGTACGCGGCATCAACTGAGGGTAACTCTGTTTCTCTTAAGATTTCCCTAGTAATGGTGTCGTATTCTGGATTTAGTCCTGAGAGAAATTTGAAAAGCCGATGTTCTTGCTGAATCTGATTGTATTTGGTGATGTCTTTTGGGGATTCCATTGGATTGGGTCGTCTCCGATCAATTTCAGCCCATAAACTTTTACTTGGGCTAAAATAATCTTCAAGGGTGGTTTGTCCTTGTTTTATTCGATCCGCTCTTGTCATGAGATCAAAAATCTGGAGACTATCTTCTCCGGATTGGTATGTGATTGACAGCCCTTTCCATAATTCTCTAGTAGTGGGATAATAGATGAATTGGGTCACTAGGGACGGTTCAATGGCTTGTGTGATCCAACTGAATACCTGGAGGTCACGTTGTTTCCATGTTGGATACGCTTCCTCGTTTTCCAGCGGTGGTAGGGGCTGTCCGGTTAAGTGGCTGAGCCGCCCACGTGCTCCGATGGCAATCTCGAGCATTCTTGCCCATAAAACATAGTTTTCATTATTTAATTTCAGATCAATCGATACTTGACTGTCTGAGTTTGATTGGGGTTGTGGTTTATGTTGTTGCAGGAGTATGGCTATTTGTTGAGACAAGGCGGTGGCAGCCTCTGACAGTGCTGGTGACGATTCCCCAGTGTCGTTGCCCATTGTCTTGTTGTGTCCTTTGGCAGATGATGATGCCGATTAATGATCCTCAGGATCGTATGGCTCTGATGCCATGTTGAAGAGTAAAGTAATGAGAGAAAAGGTTTTCGTGTTTCATTATTCTGGAATGATCTCTAGCTATTACAGAGGAATCAAGATAAATAGAAATAAATCCCTAATCAAGGGAGGCTGAAGATCCCGTAATACAAGGGATTAGCAAATCTCCAAAACTTTCCTAAATACCAAGGTCAACAGCCGCACCATCGCCTACGACCGCTCAAAGCACATCAATGGTATACATACACATTCATCTGCAACTCACGCACATGCAAATCTGCAACTGACCACACGCAAATCTGCAAAACTCGAGAAAAAATAAACGCAAATGCACTCAAAGGTATAGATCTAAAAATTGGTGGAGCTGGCCGTGGTAGTGGTTGCGTTGTCAGTGGTAATGGTGTGAGATAGGTGGTGGTGGTGGTTGTGCAATGTCGATGGTTGTGGCGTGCGGTGGTGGTGGTGCGCCAGCGGTTGCGACGATGGCGGTGGTTGTGTGAGCGAGGTCGTTCTGGTGGTACACCAGTGGCAGCGGGGCGCCAGCAGTTGCGGTGGTGGCGGCGGTTTTATAAGTGGGGTGGTGGTGGTTCGCTGTTCGTGGAGGTACGGTGGATCTGCAAGGCAGTTGGTGGGCAAGAAAGGAGAAGTCGAAAGGAGGGAAGAGAATTTTTTAAAAAAAGAAAGAAAAATATAAAGGGAAAGAAATTGAAATAGAACTTGTTAATTACTTTTAATATATTTTTTAAAAGAAGAAAAATAAAAATAAATAAATAATACTATGTAATTACTTTTATTTTTTAATGTTTAAACATATCTCAACCGTTAATTTTAATTGACTAGATCTAACGGTCAAGATTTAAATAGAATTATTGTATTTATATATTGATATATGGTTGAGATTAATCGAGAAAACCTTTCAAGCATTTACACTGGTACACGTCGAGATAAGTAAAGAAAACCTTTCAACTTTTTTTATATTTCAATCATTTATTTTTTTAATATTAAATATTTGTTGATATATGCGGTATCAAATATATATTTATATTTTAAATAAATAAAATAAAGGGAAAAAAAAAATTAAAACATGAGATTTAAATTCGAATATAAGTGCAGCAGGTATTTATTATTAGTACTTTCCATCGATGCTGATACTATTTTTTTTTTAATATTATTATTAATAACGCTACTATTATTTTTAGAATATATTATGATATGGTGTTCTTCCATCCAACATAAGATTTGATTGCATACATGAATAAGGCTAATGGCTAGGAGTATCATTTTAGTGAGGTGATGCAAATAGATGAGTTTGGGGGATTAGTTCGGCTTGCTGCCAATTGATGTGGAGTCCTAGGATGATTGGAAAAAGAGATACATAATCCAATGAAGAATGGGGATCATAATAATAGTAATACGTGGAGACATAGGACCCCTAAATTCACAGTCACGTTATTAAACTCTATAAATATGATTCTTGATATATGAAGATTTAAGTTATTAATCCGATCTCTATCCACGAGTCTTTCTTACATTTCATTGTAATAGCTTAAGAAAAGAAGGGTTAATCCTATTTTATCCGTGCATTTCGGGGAGAATGCATCATATTATAAATTATTAAATATAGAAAAAAAAAAAAAGGTTCATAAATGTGCTTACTATTTTATAAATAAGTGTTCTTGAGTAGAAGACGCTAGAACTCAAATAATTAAGAAATCGTTTACTTCTGTAAAAAAAAGTTAGATGAACTATTTAATAAGTCATAAAAAATTGTTTACTTTAAAGGGAGTAGGGCCTATGGGATAAAAATAAGGCCTTGTAGATAAGTTTGGAAAGAATGTAGTATATTGCAATTTCCAAAAGTTATTGCTAAATAATCAGTTTATAAATAATGAAAGTAAACAAGTTTATTTTTTTTTTTTTTTTTTTTTTCTGTTAAACGATTTTATTAAATTTATCATATTAATAACCCAAATTCAATAGATCGAGAACAATCAAAGTAAATAACTTCTAAGTCACTTAGCTAAACTTTCGTATAAAATTTGTGGCTACCATTTTAAATATGGACAATTAATTACTAGAAACTAGGTTTAATAGTCAAATATGAACACGGACGATACTTACAAGCTCATCCATAAATGGAGACAAGTAAAAGGATGTTTGTACCATAATGCCACATAATTTTGAAAATCTCATCCACCAAATTCGAATGGTCAATGTCACAAATTTTAATCCAACAAGAATTTAAACCAAGAATCAAGAGAGTCAAACATGGAAAATTAATGATGTTGATCGGATAAACTCTTTTTGAAAACTCAAATCCTTCCTCAATAATGACATGCATAATTAATCAAAGCTTCATTAAATTAATGCCTAATTCTCCGATACGAAGTACCAACACGATACGACAGTACTGATATATATATGTATATTTTTTAAAATTTTTTACATGAAAAGCAAGTATTTAATATGATTATCGATACAAATATTGATCAGCATGATATAATAATAATTTTGAAAGTGCTCGTGAATTCTCCGATACGAAGTACCAACACGATACGACAGTACTGATATATATATATGTATATTTTTTAAATTTTTTACATGAAAAGCAAGTATTTAATATGATTATCGATACAAATATTGATCAGCATGATATAATAATAATTTTGAAAGTGCTCGTGAATTAAAATTTATATATATATAACACCTGATGAAGCTTCCATTTAATTCCTCACTAGTGACATATACAAGTCGTCAAACTTCATAAAATCAAACACAAATCATTATATATCAACTACTTACTACCCTAATATAATATATCTCTCAAGACAACTCTTAACATTTTGACCCAAGAAATGCTGCTCAAATTCATCCAAGACTTGAACTTCCGGCTGTCGGAGCACCCATCGGTGGTCTACTTCCGGTGGAGCACCACCCACTCATGGTTCTCCACATGGCTATTCCTCATCGCCGCCATCGCTGCCTACAATGCCACCGCCACCACCCTCCACCTCCTCCTCCGCCTCCTCCGCCGCTCCAAGCCCATCCCTCTCGGCCGCATCCCCGCTCTCCACAGCCTCGCCATGTCCCTTCTCTCCGCCGCTATCTTCGTCGGAATCCTCTCCTCCGCCGCCGCCGAAATCCGCGACACGCGGTGGTTCTGGCGGCGGTCGAAGACCCCATTCCAGTGGCTCCTCTGCTTCCCACTCGGCACCCGCCCCTCCGGCAGGGTTTTCTTCTGGTCATACATTTTCTATCTCTCTAGATTCCTCCATATTTTACGAACCTTCTTCAAAATCCTTGAAAACCCACGAAAATTCCCAGCTTTTCAGCTCTTCAACCACTCGATTCTCATCTGCATGTCCTTCTTGTGGCTCGAATTCTCGCAGTCCTTCCAAGTTCTCGCGATTCTATCGATGACCCTGATTTTTTCCTTGGTCTACGGCTACAGATTCGCTGCGGAGATCGGCGGACTGCGGCGGAGCACCTCCCAATTCGTGATGTTCTGTCAGATTATCTTGATGGTGACGAACCTCGCGTGGCATATTGGCGTTCTCGTTCTTCATTTCTCTAAAGGGGGCTGCAATGGAATGAGGGCCTGGGTTTTCAACTCCGTGCTTAACAGCTTCGTGCTTCTGCTTTTCCTCAACTTTTATGTGAAAAAGTGCTTAAGTGAGAGGGATCCTTCTGCTGGCGTTGAATTAAGCTATAAGCTGCTGAGTTCTGAAGAGTTTACCAGGCCCAGAAGTGATTCTTGAGAAAGAATAATAGCTTTTGCTTTTACATATATACATGGATTTCTATTTCACATTTCTGTTTCTGATCGAGAAGTTGTGTAAATACAAGCAGAAGCTGCGGCTTTTCGATTAATACAGATTAATTTGTTAATTATAGAAGCCTGATTAAGATTAACATATAATCTGGGGAGGATTAATCATTTCGTTCCCATGTATAGTTTCATCCTCTGTGTTTCTCATGAGTGATAAAATTTCCTTGAAATGCAGATAATAATTAAATTATATTTGTGTTATTTTCTACTTCGTAAATTGTTTATTTAAAAAAATCGTTTATTAATTATTAAATAAGGTATACGGATGATAAATGTTGGAATCTGACCATAAGTTCTGTAGAATCCCAATTTTAATTCATGAATGCCTAAAAGGGTACAATAATTATAAAAAAAGGATATTATTTAATGAATTGTACATTAGGTTAAAAAATTGTATGTAATTGATCTAGAGAATGGTTAAAAGTTAAAACTTTTAGGAAATAATGGTAAGTGAACTATTTAAAAATATTCTCGCAAATATTACAACAAATTACCTTTCTTGATGCTAAATATATGTATACTTAGTAATTCAATAAAGAATATTTAATCAAGATTTTAATGGAGTGGGAGTGAGACTAAATTTTGCAAAAGTTTTAAAGTTTCGGGTTTTATCAGTTATATTATAATTGTTTCCCTTTTTTAAATTTAACCGACTATCAAAATTGTTTAATGCATGTAATTTAACAAAACAGAATATGAAATATGTAATTAAAATCGGAAATCCCATACCGAATTACGGAACAACATATTTGCTAGGCCTTAAACTATAGATTTCATTTGTCCAAACACGTTTACAATCTGAACACATTTATATTCAGGAATTTTCTTGGTGAAATATGTTTGTTTCGGAGTAACATAAATGCATTAATGAGTACTTCTATAAGTTCTAAGTATAAAATATCACGTTTTCAAATCTAACCTATAGGCCCCAACTTAATGGATTGAAAAGCAATGCATTACTTGAATACGGAGATTGTAGCTCGTCCAGCTGAACTCGATCAATTATATAAATATGTGTTTTATGTTTGTTATTTGTTGATTATTTTTCTTAAAATTCATATATATCACATATTAAGTATAAAACACTTTATATCGTTATACGAATTTAACCAAATCAGATTTAAACATTTTGTTAAATTTATTAAAATATTCTCTCGTTACACTGATTTCTGAAGTGCGTTAAATGAAGCATGTATAGGCTTAATAGATGAAAGATTTTGAAGAGATGTGAATACATAAACTTGTGAAGCTCTATCAAGGAACAAATACCATTTAAACATGCCTACCTATGATTGCACTACGAACATTGTTAAGCATCAAAAGAACTTAGAAATAAGGCATGGAGAAGTGGAGGTTGGGAACGATTGCCATCCCTATTAGACATGTAAATTATTTGAGTTGAATGGGACAACTTTGGTAAATTTTCATGTTCGATTTTACTAGATTTGGGGTAAGTTGGAAGCAATTAATATTATGCAACCGGCCGGTGACTACAGTTTGAACTCGATTTCAATAAATTAATATAATGAGAGGATAAATGTTTTTGAGTTTATTATTTGAAAAAAAAATAGATTATCACTATAATAACAAGTGCAATATATTTATTATATAATTAATTGAGTTCCATCAAACTGTCACAATTGCGTGGGGTTAGAATTCTCCTAAAGAAACTATACCTTGGACAAGCAACAACATAAGTATTGAAGTTGGGGCAAATTAATTTTACTATCCCTAATATTCGATAAAGTTACAATTTTATTCCTTTTGTCTGAGAAATTACAGCACATTCCATAACATTTTGTAATAAATACGTAGAGCATATCCCTTTAAAAGTTCCTCTTATTTATTAAAATTATACAGTAATTGTTAAATAGAATAAATTAGCATAATTTCACCTAATTTTAACAGAATAATAAATATAATTCGTCATTCAAGTCAATATGAAATTTGGATGCAATTGGTTGTTGTCTTGGCTAGCCGCCGCTTATTTTTCCATGTATAAATGTCAATGTCAACTATAGTCTTGAATTTGATTGTTAATTTATTCAAAAATAATATAATTATAATTATAATATAACCAAGTTTGATTTTGTTTGGAAGCTTCCAAAATGCCTGGAAGAAGTCATGGCCTTGCATATGGTGATATGGTCGTCGAAATTATTTAGACCATATGGTTCTTTTCTTTCTAGAACAACATTATATAAGGAAGTCATGTTTGGTCTATTGGAAAAAAGAAATCCAATAATTTGAACTATATTGATCGAGCCAAAACTCAGATTGAAAAACTCGAGCTGTAGGTTGGCGTGATCACTTGTTTGTAGAATTAAAAAGGTTACTTATTTAGTTGATATCTGAAAGGGTGAAGAAAAACATGAGTTCGACCCAATCCGATACAAGATGAGGTTTTATTCAAAGGTTGACATTTCGACGCTCAAATTAGTCTAAGGTCGAATGAATGAAGTTGAGTATGAGTATAACAAATAAAGTTTACTTACCGAAATAAACGTAGAAGTATTTATACCTTAGTCTTAATGTAGGTGGTGTCCCTCATGACGGCACTCCAACTGCCAATTGCCCCATGACTAAACGGCATTTAATGCTTGGTCGAAGTGACCACGCGGCCTTTCGAGAACAATGAGAGATTAAGAAGTATTGTCGAGTGCACTCTATCAAATTGAGCATAAAAGTGAGAATTTCCCATCTTAGGGTGGTGAAAGCCGCCTCCTCGAATTGTAGCTCGGAGAAGGTGTCGGTCGAGGTGAGTGAAGAATCCACTTATCCGTTGAAAATTATGCCAATGGATTCTGATCGAGCCTAAATCTCTGCTTGATGACTGATCGAGAGATCCGACGCGGTCACTCTATTTGTTGATGGGGGAAACGGCCGTCTGACTGCTCGAATTCTGCAAAGGTCGACAAACGTGAGCTCCGAGGCCAACTCGGGGAAGGTGGGTGTGATACCCGGGTTGGCACTCCGACGCTCAAGTCAGGATCGGTGGAAACGATCGAAGAGATTGAGTGGTGAAAAGTGTTAGGTGGGAAAACTTACCGTGCAATAAATGAGGAGGGGGTATTTATATGGAGAGGACAGAGAAGTTACCGCATCGACGTGGTGGCGTGGGGGGCTGACAGGTGCCCCATTAAGGCCTTGCATTAAATGCTCGGTCGGCCACTACGCTAGTGGAATAATGCGCTGGTCAGTCGGAGATCGTGGGTCGATCTCGACAGATGCGATTAGTCCGAGCATTTGGGTCGATACTCTTGTGAGGTAATTCTCGCAGGGTAAATGGGCCTCTGAGTAGGAGGGTCGAGAGGTAATCTTTGAGCGAGATTTGACCGCCGATCATCCACGTGGGGCAAGGTGATTGGCTTAGATCGACAGCGGGTACGTGCCACGTCATAAGCCCCCCGAAACGTCACTGCTAGGGCTGACGTGGCAGAGGCGTTTCAAATCTCAAGAGTGGGACCCGCTGTAATCATTACGCCGTTTCACCTTCTCGATTCCCGCCCATTTTTATCCTTATAAATAGTTCCCTCTGTAAATCCATTTGTTACTTTTGCGACAGAGAATTGAAGAGAGTTCCGAGCCATTTTCGATCGATAAAGAGTCCTTTGTGTGTTGAATTTCGGGGTCGATTGCTTTATAAGAGGACCGTTCGGATTTTCAGAAAACAAAAGTTAACATCTCCGATCTTTTGTTCGATTTTCTTTCTCTGTGCCTTTTATTTTTCTTTTCGCTTGCCTCGAGGGAGAGGTGTACCACTTCCCTCTTCGAAGGCTTCCTCTCCCTCGATTTGTCTGTATCCGAGCTACACCATGAAAATGAGGTTTTTGTCCTGTAGGATGTCAACAAATCGAGTGGAGACTGGCCCCGGAGTGGAGGAAGTGGTGACCGCGAGTGATAGGTCGAGTTCGGATACATCAGGGTCGAGTTCGACGTCAGATTCCGGTGAGACCATGGAGACGAGGTCGACGAATCCTCAGGGGAGGGATGAGTTCGTTGAAGTTGTAGAGGTTTCAGAGCCTTTGTCCGAGGATGAGACAACAGTGGTGTCAGTACCTCGGGAGTCTGGAGAGGAGACGTCGACTTCAGGTCGGCTAGAGGAGGAGGAAGATGAGGAGATGGAGAATTTAGAGCCAGAAGGTTGGCTACAAAACGACCCTCGAGCCATTACCTGCTCGATATCCGAGGACAAACTTGGAGAGGTTCAGAATTGGTTGTTTGGGGGGGCTCCGGAGTATGGGGGTTATCGAGTGATTAAACCCCAATCAGGAGATCGCATGACCGACCCACCGCCCAACTGTATTGCGGTCAACTATTTGGCGGTCAAAAATGGGTTTAGGGTGCCCATTCTCGAGGAGATGGTCGGTTTCTTGAATACCCTTAGGATTAGCCCATTGCAGTTGATGCCCAATTCCTACGCCATGGTAAACGGATTGAGGGCTTTGTTGAAATGCTTGGGAATGAAGGTCAACATCTATTGCATTTCCGAGATCTTCCAAGCCGGCTTAACGACTGAGACCTCGAAGTCTGGCCCGGGATACATTCAACTGCAATCGAAGAGTAATTATCGGATTGTTAGGTCGCCTACCTCATCAAATGGCAAGGGATGGAAGCAAAGATTTGTTTTCATCGAGAGTGAAAAGGGGTGGCCCGGTCTGAAATATCCCGGATGGAGCTGGGTTGCTCGATCGGACCTTCCGAGGGGGCATCCGGGTTGGCCCAACACTTTGATGGCGGCCTTGAGGAAGATGGGAAGTGTGGAGTCGGAGGACATGGTGGCTCCACAGTCATTAATCGAGCTGGGGCTCGCGCCAGGAGTTAGAAAACATTTCGACCCTGGTATTCCGAACGAATCCCTCGAGACATTTCGACAATTTGTTTGTTGTTGTTTTCCTCTATGCTTGCTTTTGTTGTTGTTGTTTTGTTTTGTTTTTTTAATCGAGTGTCTTTTTGTGCAGAGCAATACATTATGTCGGCTGCATTGAATGCCAGGAGGAAGGAGATGGCCGAGCTAAAGAAGGCGGCCGAGAAGAAGAAGATGCCCCCTCCTACCCAAGCCGAGACGTCTGCATCGACCGATGCGACGGTCGAGGCTCTTCCGGACGTTCTGGCGTTGAGGACCAAGGACGCTCCCGAGAAGAGAGGTCGGGGCTCTTCCACTGACAAGGACCATGGAGCCCCCCAATCAAAAAAGCAAAAAACAAAAGGCCAGGCCAAGTCTGGGGCCGGGGCCGATAAAAACACGGGTCGAGAGAAGAGCCCCCTGCTTCCCATGCCACCGGCGCTTGGGCCGATCGTTGAGGTCCAGGTAGGGGCCTATTCGACCCCTCCGAACCAAGGTCGAGGGGCAATAGTGCCTCGAAATGTGGCCAGCATTCTGGCGGGGGTGAGAAGGCCTGGCCCGGGACCCTCGAGCGCGGTTCAATGGAAGTCGAGCGAAGAAGAGAAGAAGCTATTCTTCGACTATCCAATCCTCGAGGAGCCACATTTCCCATGCGGCCTAGCAAGCGTCAATGAGAGAGGCGAGCCCAGACGGGTCGGGACAGCCCCCAAAGACTACCAGGCGCTCGGAGCCCTATACAGCTCGATCCAAACAACGGTTGATCACAAGGAGAGGATGGCGCTCTCTGACGACGAGATCGAGGCGTCCTGGGTCCAGAAGTACTTTGCGGTAAGCGTCGGTAGAAATTATAATTGTAGAAATTATTTTATGGTCGGAGTTTTTTTAACGGTCGATGATGTTTTGCAGATGGGCCAGGACTTCTTTCAGGTGGCTCGAAGGGGGTGGGTGCATCGGCAGTTGAGGGCGAAGGCCGAGCGGCAGGTGGAGATGATGAGGGTTAAGCTGGAGGAGAAAGATAAGAAGCTGGCCGAGGCCACCAAGGACAAGGAGAAACTCGACCATGAGCTTTTGGATGCCATAACGAATCTCTCGGAGGTCGAGAAAAAGCTGAAGGTGGCCGAGGACCGGGTGGCTAGGTCGATCCAAGAGGAGGCTGAAGCGCGAAACCGCGGCCTGATCGAGGGGGAGAGGAAGGGTGCCAAGCTAGCTCTGGAGCGATGCAAGAGGGGCTTGGCTGAATCCGTGAACGACCTCGAGCGTCGAGGCGTTTATAGATTCATGAAGTCCAAGGCTTACGAGAAGGCCGTGTCGATCGCAAGCTTCAAAGATGTCGAGGAGGGCTTCAACTTGTGCTTGGCTCAGGTGCAGGCGGCCAAGTATCTTCCGCTCGACTATGATCAAGAGAAGGTCGGCCTATTCCAAGATGACCCTCGTCCAGTTGATCCGGTCACCCGACCCCCTACTCCCGAGCCAAACTGGGACACCGATGAATTTGGCTTTGCTGTGAAGTTGGCTCGGTCTAGAGCGGCGGGGGAACCGGATAACATAGCCACGGAAGAGCTCGACCTTGACGCTTCCTTCGACCCCAAGGATATGTGCCCGGAGTACTTTGGGGAGAGCGCCATTGTTCCCATCGAGGAAGGGACCGGACCATGAGCGGTCGAGGATTGAGTCGGAGAGAATGGACTAGCCCTATCTTCGTACTCGGAGGACTGGTGAAAGGGAACCCAATTTTTCGAAGTTCCGACTGTTGGGGTCGGACTTTAGTAGTTGTTGGCTCGGGATTCATGTGTAAATAGGTAGGAATCCGAGCGTTTGTTGCTCCCGTTGTAAAATCCAAATTTGTAAGGTCATGATCGAAGAGTTGTGATCGATGTAAACTTCCTTATTTTAAATATATTATGCAAGTTCTCTTCTTTTTTGTTTTATGTGTTCTCTCGAGCTTTTTGGCGTTTACCTTTTTTTATGTTAATCGAAGATAGCGATCGAGAAGATGTCAAGGCAAGTCGCTTTTAATCTTTCGAAGTATACAAGAAATTAGTACGGGCATCGTATAATTACAAGTATGTGATCGAATAACATGGTTGCTAAAAGACAAGAGAACGCGTTATCGATTAATCGACCATGGAGTTTACATATGGTACTTAATTGACCGAAAGAAATCACAACGATTAATTACAAGTAATATTTCTTCAAGTTGTGAGCATTCCATGATCGAGGAAGCGGGAGTCCATCTAGGTCCTCGAGATGATACGCCCGATTTTTACCTATTTCGCTGACACGGTAGGGTCCTTCCCAATTAGCATCGAGCTTTCCTACGTGTTTGGTAACTTCGACCCTTTTGAGGACCAGATCCCCGACTTGAAAGTGGAGAGGCCTCAGGTTTTTATTGTAGGCCCGAGCAGTCGTGGCTCGATACTGTTGCATCTTCATGTTTCCCTTTCTTCGAGTTTCATCTATGGTGTCAAGATCGAAAGCCCTTAGTTCATTATTCTGACCATGCTGGAAGTGAGCCACCCGGGGAGACTGATACATGACCTCAGCCGGAATCATGGCCTCCGAGCCATACACCATGGCGAAAGGTGTTTGTCCCGTGGGGACTCGAGGGGTGGTTCGATACGCCCAAAGGACGCCTTCAAGTTCGTCGACCCAATGGCTCTTCTTCGCTTCGAGTCGCGTACACAAATTCTGTATGATGGTCCGATTGGTAACCTCGACCTGACCGTTGGCTTGGGGGTGTCCGACCGAGGTGAATCTTTGATCGATCTTAAAGTCGGAGCAATAAGCTCTAAATCTTGAACTTCGGAACTGTGGTCCGTTATCGCATATTATGATTCGAGGTACTCCAAATCTAGTGATGATATGTTTCCAGAGGAAGTCCTGTAAGGAGTAGAAAGTGATCTTTGCTACTGCCAACGCCTCGACCCATTTAGAAAAGTAATCGATCGCCACAATGACGAATTGCCTTTGTCGGGTTGCTATCGGAAAAGGTCCAATTATGTCGATTCCCCATTGCTCAAAGGGCCAGCATGACTCGATCGGAATCATGTGTGAGGGGTGCTGATGGGTCAAATTGGCATGCCTCTGGCAACGATCACACTTCCTCACAAAGTCGAGTGCATCCTTGCGTAGGTTAGGCCAGAAGAATCCAGATCGTGATACCTTTAGGGCTAGAGATCGCCCCCCAGTATGATTTCCACAGGATCCCTCATGGATTTCGGCTAGAACTTCTCGACCCTGTGATGGTCGAAGACACCGTTTAGTTGGACCGATGAATGAACGCTTGTACAGACGACCCTCCTGGTCCAGCATATAGCTCAACGCGCGTTGCTTGAGTCTCCTTGCTTCGGTCAAATCCTCGGGTAGGGTGCCATCTTGAAGATATAAGACGATGTTATCAAGCCAACACGGCTCAGTCGCATCGATAGAGTTGACTTCGGATGGAATGTGATCTATCGACCGAGTTGATGAGGTCATGAAGGTGATGGTCCGATCTTGGGTGCCGAGCGAACCACTGGCAAATCTAGAAAGGGCGTCGGCTCGACTGTTTTCCTCTCGAGGGATTTGGGAGATTTCGAACTCCTCAAACTCAGTGATTGCCTTTCTGGCCAAGGCGAGATATTTGATCATGGACTCCTCTCGAGCCTCGTATTCGCCCTTGACTTGGCTAGCAACCAATTGGGAATCGGTTAAAGCTCGAAGTTTTTTTATGTTCTGCATCTTTGCAATTTTCAGACCCGCTAAAAGAGCTTCGTACTCAGCCTCATTGTTTGTTGCAGGATACTCGAGGGCGATGGCGTATTCGACCTGCTGGCCGTTTGTACCAATGATGGATATCCCGGCACCCCCCCCAGAAGAGGTTGAGGAGCCATCGACCGAGAGGGTCCAAACGGTTGGGTCACCCTTTACTGTGGAGTGCGGGTCTTTCTCAACCAAGAAATCGGCTAAGATCTGGGCCTGGTACGCCACCCGGGGTCGATATGTAACCTCGAATTGTCCGAGCTCGATTGTCCACTTTGTGAGTCGACCTGAAACTTCTGGTTTGTCCATAACGGTTCTTAATGGCTGATCGGTGAGGACTACGATCGGATGCGCCTGGAAGTACGGTCGGAGTTTACGGGAAGCATGAACTACGGCTAGAGCAAACTTTTCGATCTCGAGGTATCGTATCTCCGGTCCATGGAGGACCTTACTGACGTAATACACGGGGAGATGCTTGCGATCTCGAATGGTGACAAGTACCGAGCTGATGGTCTCGTTTGACACAGCTAGATACAGATATAAGGTCTCCCCGTCGATGGGCTTCGCAAGCAGAGGGGGGGAGGTGAGGTACTTTTTTAGGTCTTCAAGAGCTTGGTTGCACTCTGGAGTCCATTCGAAATTCTTGATGTCGCGCAAGATTTTGAAGAACGGCAAGTTCTTTTCCGACGATCGGGCTATGAAGCGGTTAAGGGATATTATCCGACCCACCAGTCTCTGTACGTCGCGGATCGAGTTGGGGACTGGCAAAAATTGGATGGCATTTATCTTTGCGGGGTTGGCCTCGATCCCTCTTTGGCTGACCATGTATCCGAGGAACTTACCACCGTCGACCCCAAAGGTGCATTTGGCGGGGTTAAGTTTCAAGTTGTACTTTCGAAGGAGGTTGAAAGCTCTCTTCAAGTGGTCCAGGTGGTGGGCGGCTTTTTCACTCTTGACCAGCATATCGTCGACGTATACTTCGATGGTATCCCCGATTTCAGACTCGAAAACTTTGTTCATCATCCTCTGGTACGTAGCACCCGCATTTTTGAGCCCGAACGGCATAACTTTGAAGCAGTAAATGCCATTGAATACTATGAAAGCGGTTTTGGGTTGATCCTCTAGGGCCATGAAGATTTGGTAGTACCCTTGAAAGGCGTCCATCATGCTCAATCGTTCGCATCCGGCCGTGGAGTCGACCAGTTGGTCGATTCGAGGTAACGGGTAGGGATCCATCGGGCACGCCTTGTTCAAGTCAGTGAAGTCATTACACATTCGCCATTTTCCTCCTGGTTTGGGAACGAGGACGACATTGCACAGCCATTCGACGTATTGGATCGGCAGGATGTACTGGGCGTCTAGGAGTTTGTTGACTTCCGCCTCGATGATGGCATTTCGGGAGTCGCTTTGTGAGCGTAGCTTTTGCTTGACTGGTTTATAGGAGGGATCGACATTCAAGTGGTGTTCGATCACTTTCCTGTCCACTCCCACTAGATCAGAAGCACTCCACGCGAAAACGTCGGGATTGTCACGCAGGAACTGAATGAGCATGCACTGTTCTTTTCCTTTCCGACCAGCTCCAATATGAGTGATTTTTTCAGTTTGCCCTGGAATTAGTTGAATTTCTTCGAGTTCTTCTGTGGGCTCGAGCTTTTTGTCTTCTTGCTTCTTTCTTTTTGCCGCATGGGAAGAACTCATCTTCCGTGAATTTTCAGGGTCGATGGCCCCCGGGTCCTCGAACTCATCCTCGATGAAAGGATCGTCGATCGACAGAGGGACGTGCTTCTCCGAAGAAGGCTTGGGTTTGTCCAACGAGATAGAATAGCAACTCCAGGCGGTCGGTATGTCACACCTCAATTCGCCGACTCCGGCTGGAGTGGGTAACTTGACCATTTGATGATAGGTGGATATGGCCGCTCGGAAATCGATGAGTCCTGGTCGACCAAAGATAATGTTATATGCAGAGGGCATTTCGACGACAAGATATTCGATCTCGCGAGTTGCCCGTCGGGGCAAAGTGCCCATGGATGTGATTAGCCGTACTCGACCTTTGGTGTATACTTCTGCACCTCCGAATCCTGTGAGAGGGGTTCGAATGGGATCTAGGAGCAATTTATCGTGTAAATTCATACGAACAAGAGTCGAATAAAGGATAATATTGCTCGAGCTTCCATTATCGATTAAAGTGCGGGATACAGCAAAGTTGGCGACGTCGAGCGTGACAACCATAGGACAGCTAGGTGTTTCGCTCGAGCGTCCCGGTAGGTCTATTACATCATTCTCGTTAAACACTATATCTTTGTTGATCCAGGCGTCCTCCGGCCGAATATTCATCACTTCTCGGGGACTACAGAATCCTTGAGCAGCGGCTCACCGCGTCTTTTTCCGAGCGGACCTCGAATCTCCACCGGAAGGTCCTCCTGCAATCATGTCAATCCGACTGAGGCATGGCCGGTTGTGAGGGTCTCTCTCTGTTGGTGGCTTAGCCTGCCGTTGTTTGGGAGGCGACCGGTCGGGGTGATCTCGGTTTCGAGCATGGTCATCCATTTTTTTCACGAACTCCTGGAGGAGGCCCCCTTTGATCAGTCGTTCGACCTCATCTCGCAAAGCATTACACTCAGAAGTGTTGTGGCCTTTCTGCTGGTGGAAGTTACAAAATTTGCTGCTCTCTCGATTCTTGGGAGTGTCCCGCATCGGCTTAGGCTTCTTCAGCAGGGAAGGATCGATAACATTGTAGATTTCATCGAGCGGGCGCGTCAGCTGGGTGTAATGTTTTCGAGCGGTAGGCCCAGTCGGACCCTCTGGCTTAGGTCGGACATCCTGCTTAACAGGTCGATGGATATCTGTCTTTCGATTGGGTACTGGGCTCCTTTGAGAACTCTCCAATTCTTCGAGTTGCATCCAGTCGCAGGCAGCGGCCTGGATGTCTGCCAAATTCTTTGGTTTCTGTAGGAAGATGTATCGAGCAGCTTCGATGTTGACCAGGGCCTTGTGGACAATGGGTCTCAAAAGATCGATGCTTGGTTCTTCCGTTTTGACCACAGCTTGCGAGAAACGAGTGAAGAAATCTCGCAGCGGGTACGAGGCACGTACCCGCTGTCGATCTAAGCCAATCACCTTGCCCCACGTGGATGATCGGCGGTCAAATCTCGCTCAAAGATTACCTCTCGACCCTCCTACTCAGAGGCCCATTTACCCCGCGAGAATTACCTCACAAGAGTATCGACCCAAATGCTCGGACTAATCGTATCTGTCGAGATCGACCCACGATCTCCGACTGACCAGCGCATTATTCCACTAGCGTAGTGGCCGACCGAGCATTTAATGCAAGGCCTTAATGGGGCACCTGTCAACCCCCCACGCCACCACGTCGATGCGGTAACTTCTCTGTCCTCTCCATATAAATACCCCCTCCTCATTTATTGCACGGTAAGTTTTCCCACCTAACACTTTTCACCACTCAATCTCTTCGATCGTTTCCACCGATCCTGACTTGAGCGTCGGAGTGCCAACCCGGGTATCACACCCACCTTCCCCGAGTTGGCCTCGGAGCTCACGTTTGTCGACCTTTGCAGAATTCGAGCAGTCAGACGGCCGTTTCCCCCATCAACAAATAGAGTGACCGCGTCGGATCTCTCGATCAGTCATCAAGCAGAGATTTAGGCTCGATCATTTGGCGCCGTCTGTGGGAAGCGCAACAGGAAGCCATCGAACATGACTACTCGAAACGTTGTAAGCAACCGCCTATTTGACGAAAACGGTCGGGAGGTCATTCCTCAAGTTCCCCTACAAGTCGTTATCCCCCCCTCCCTTCCGACACAGCTAGTCTACTCGACGCCCGAGATAGAAAAATATTTGAAAGCTTGTCGCGATGAGGCTGTTGCAGCAGCTGCGGAGGGGAGAGAACCTCGTATGCCAGAGTGCCCGGAGGCTCGACCGATGGAAGTCCTTCAACCCCCGATCAGTCATCCGGGATACCTGCAACCAGTTCAGTACCCTCCGCCCGGAACGTATTGGGCTGGAATTGGGCAGAATGTACAGCCTCAGCTTCCCCGACAACAACCATTACCCTCTCAAGGAAATGTACGCAAGTCAGTTCAGGACAGGTTATCATTTCGACCCGAGGAAGAGGTCGACTCTAGAACTCCAACTGACACCAGAATACATCGGGGCGGCAATCGTCGGGAGGAGGATGAATCGCAGCAAAAAACTCGATTGTCTCATCCCAGTGGGAGACATGGCGATCGTAGATTGTCTGGATCCCAGAGAGATCGAAGCCCCACTCAACGCAACTCACCCCCGCATGGATCGAACGGCGTCTTTAACCGACTCGGACCACACGGTCGGGTTAATCAGATCAGAAGATCGAACAGGGGTCGCATCGTGAGGTCGAACGACCTTCGAAACCAAATACCCCCACGTTCCGATCGACCGGATAACCGACAGAGGAATGACAGCCAGGGATCCTTCAGCCGATCGCCCCGCCGATCACACTCCGTCAGGCGTGAACGTTCTAGATCACCCCGACGCACACCGTCGGACCCAAGGCGTGTCCGCCCATGGAGGTATCGCAGTGAGAGAGAGGCTCAGTCCCCATTTTGTGACTCGATCATTGAGTCCACTACTGATGAGAAAATCCCTACCGGACTACCCGTATACAACGGATCGACTGACCCAGAAAAGCATGTGTCGCGCCTCGAAATGCAGCTCAGCATGTTTGGACACTCGCCTAATATCTGGGCTAAGATCTTTGTTACCACTCTGGATGGCCCCGCTCTTGAATGGTTTTCGAGGCTCCCCCCTCGATCGATAACCTCCTACAAGATACTCGTCGATCGATTCAAGGCTCAATTCTACCATGTCATATACTATAATTATTAAAATTAACATTTTCTTCTCCAATTACCATAGTTTACGAGATATGCAACTCTACCCATCATACAGTAGTTTTGGGTTGTGCTATCAATTATCTTTTTGGCCCAATAGTTTAATTGCTTTAGCCTAATGTACATGTTTCCCATTATTTTTTACTAGCCCATCAGATAGCATGCAAATTTGGTATGAATAAATCCGAATCCGTATTATGTTTTCTAATTTTACTGTCGAATTTGAATTCGAAATGTTCAAACTCGGATCCGAATTATGTTTTCTAATTTTATTGTCGAATTTAAACTCAAAATGTTCAAATCTGATCTGAATCTGACTCATTGCCAGCCCTAGTAAGTGCTAATCACGAAAATGTACATATTAAATGTGCATGCTTATCTCTACTATTTATTGTATATTTTTTAAAGAGCAAAATACATATTTGGTCCCATAGTAATGGGTTATTATCACTTTTGGTCCCATATTTTTCAGATCTGTTTTTTTTGGTCCCGTAGTAATTTTTTTTTTATCAATTTGAGGACTTCCGTCAATTATTAGACGGAAGTGATATTTCTGCCGTTAAAATTCATTTTGGTGGGAAAAATACTGTTCATCAGCTTATGTTTGGGCGGGAAATGGGCTCTATATGTACCCAACTTACACTCTTTCCTCCTTGACCTAAATTTACAGCCTCTTCTTCTTCTTTTTTTTTGAAGGCATGGATTATTCCTCTTCTTGTGGTGGCAATAGGATGATATGTGATTGTGGGCACCCACCACGTGTGGTGACGTCATGGAGGGACACCAACCCGGGAAGAAGGTTTGCAACATGCTCGGTTGGTGGTTGCCATTTTTGGCGGTGGGTGGACGACGACGTCGGCCCACGAGCAAAAGCAATTATTCCCGGACTTCTCAGAAAACTGAACAATCGGGAAGCCGAAATCAACAAATTGGAGGCTGAGTTGAAAAGGGTCAAGAGGGCAAGAAATATTTTAGCACTTGTGTTGGCCATGTCTTGGATCACCTTTGTGTTTGGGAAGTTTTTTTAGATCAGTTAGTCACTAAATATTAGTGTATTTTGTAGTCCTTCAAGGACATTTCGGATGTAAGTTGTCTAAGCCCTTTAAATTCCAATCAATGCAGTAATATTAACAAAAAAATAGGCATTTTCATTTCCATTATAAATCATTTGCATACGAGGTTCATAAGTACATGTTGAAAGCATAAACTAAACCTGATACTCTAGTGCATATATGCTGTACAGTATCTAAAAAGAGACAGCATTACAGATAACCAAAATGAACTACACTCCTAACCTTACAATATGCAAAGTACCTTATAATCTCCAAAAAAAAGTGCAACTTACAAACCATCACCGACAACAAAGAACCAGAAATAGCTTTCCATACTAACAAGGCCATGCACCAGACAAATTTGACCCTTGAATCAGTGGCTATTCATCTGCAAACCTGACCTTTTTTTTGCCCTTTCTCCTTGCTTCCATAGTTTGCATAGTAGCAGAGATAGCAGCTCTTAGGTTGGGCATTGTTACATATTGTCTTCCAGCCCTATGAAACAATGGCAAATCCTCATTTGTGCTTCCAACCACATCTTGTACAGGCCTTGGCTGATTGAATGTTCTTTTCCTGGCCTGAACAATTAATACAAACGATCACCATTAATGCATGTATAAAAGGGCAATTAAAAACCATATAAAAGAACTTACGATCATTTTGAGGATTGGCTGTGGAGTTTGGCTTTGTGAACCCCCAACATCCGTCACCTGGCTACTTTGTGAGTCAACAATAGGAACTTGATGTTGATCAGCTTGTTTATTAAATTAACAAGTCCTTGGATTATGATTTTGTCCACCACAGAACTTGCAATGTACCTTCCATTTCTGCTTTGGGATTGTGGTGATCTTTTTCTTCCCTGTTTTGTTTTTAATGGACTGCTGTTCATCTTGGTCCATTCTTCGAGCCCTCTTTGGCCTTCTAGGTCTTCTACCAAAGTTTGGTGGAAGCGGAGGGATGTATCCTATCTCTGTCCACAAATCTGGACCATCCATTGGAATCAATGCATGCTGATACACATTATTGTATGTCTCAACCGAGTAGTATTTATGGACAAAGTCTTCAACATCCAATCCTTGTGCCATAATAGCTGAGATGCCATGTATGCAAGGTATCCCACATAATTGCCATTGTCTGCAAGTGCAGGTTTCTGACTTCAAGTTTACAAAATATTTACTTCCATCATAGCACTCCAACTCATACAACTAATCATTACTTTTAATTGGTATGCATATGTTGGATTTAGCTTTCCTTTTCTCAATTAATTTTTTGATTTTAGGTGGGACCTTCTTTCCTTCCCATTTTCTTTCACAAGTGTCTCTCCACTCTTGTATTCTTTCCATTGTGTCTTTCCTAATCCACTCTAACATGGTAATTATAGGCATCTCCCTAGCCTCAAGAATTACTGCATTCCAGGACTCGCACAGATTATTTAAAAGTAGGTCACATTTAGTAGAAACTTGAAAACCTGACCTTGACCATTGAGCAGCAGGTTTGTCCTCAAACCACTTCAAACATTCTGGATCCAAAGCTCCAAAAGCATTCAGCCTCTGCTTAAATTGGACTTCAGTTGTTGCCTTAGCAGCCTTCCATAAGGCTAATTTGAAGGTTAATCCTTTCCACCCTGTCAAAAAAAGTAGAGCACATGTAAAATATGACAGTGAAATGCAATATTACTCACAACATAATAGATAAACATACCTGCACTCTTCATGTTGCCCAAAAGATGCCTCACACAGAATCTTTTTTGTGCAGTTGGAAACACCTGATCCAAAACAGGCATTAAACCCTTTTGTTTATCTGACATAAACACATATGATTAATCTCTTATGATGCCCAAATCCTCCTTCAACAGGTTCAGAAACCATATCCGTGCCTCCTTATTCTCAATTCCAACTACAACCCATGCTATAGGAAACAAATTGTTGCTAGGATCAATACCAACTGTAGTCAACAGAATGCTCCCATATGGCCCCCTTAAGTGGCAACCATCTATCCCAATTAACCTTCTACAACCATCAATAAACCCCCTTTTCAAAACCTCAAAACATATGTAAAATTTATCAAACCTGTGACTACCATTTGAATCTCCATCCTTAGAAACCTTCATGATTATAGTTGATCCAGGATTTCTTGATCTCAAGGCATTGGCATAATCCCATAGCTTAGAGTACTGATCATCAACCTTACCTTCAATCACCTTTATTGCTTTCCTCTTAGCTCTGTAGGCCTGTTTGTTACTAACATTCATGCCTAACTCTCTCTGTGCATTTTTTTTTCCAGCCCTTCACCTTTCTACCTGGATCACTCCTAAACAGATTTTCATACTTTTTGGCTAATCAATTGGACTTCAGGTTTTTATAATGGTAATCAGTTGCACACTTATGTTTTGATCTGTACTGTACTCTCTTATTACAAACTCATTCTTCACATTTGATTTTATTAAATTAATTCTACAATAACAGTTTGCACCAAGACATCTTGCATAAACTCTTCTGCCATCATTCTTTGTAATCTTCAGATTTCTTTTAGTAAGGATAGCATGTGAATATACAGATTATCTGAAGAGCTTTTTGTTTGCAAAAACTTGTTCAAGGTAAAATGTAGGATTCATCACATCCTCTTCATTAAAATAATTAACTGTTTTCTCCCTATTCTCATCATCAGAGTCTTTTTCACTGTCAAACAAAGCATCAGAATCACTGTCGTCTGAGTCATTTTCACTATCACTAGAAGATGAGGTGTCTTTTTTGGAAATAACATCTTCAAATTCCTCATCATCATCAGCCCCTTCATCACCATTTATGTCACTATTGACATGATAATCAGAATCATCTAGGTCACTATCATCACCCATCTCTAAATCACTATCATGCATGGCATTAACAACCCAATCATCAAACCCAATATTATCTTGCATAACATCATCTACCACAGATTCAACAGCCTCATTTTTTTTTTTAGACTACATTCTCAACTTGCACTAGGTTTTCATCCTGCACCAAAGTTTCAACTTCCATAGAAACCTCAACAACTTCTTTTTTAAGTGGTACGACAGTCCTATCCACCACTGCAATTTCATTTTCGACTAAAGTTTCTTCTTCCACAGCAGTTTCAGCATATATGTCAGCTATAACATCTGATGTTATCTTCCCCATCAATTCATCCACTACCAGGTTTTTTAAAATTTTATCAAAATCAACTTCACTTTCATCTTCAAAAACAACATACACATGCAGTTCAACACTCGAAGCTGTAAGAAATGTAAGCATGTCAGTCTCCCAGATCAATTCCCCAAATTTGCGAAAGGGATCTATCATAAAGATCCTAGTGTTGCCCTTTAACCCTATCGTAAGCATCAATACACTAAGAAACTCCAATGACATATCATCCAAAGGAACCCCAGTCAGTACATACTTATACCCCCAACATAGCGGGCCTTAGGAGATTCAACAAACTTACCCCCATAGTGGAAAATTACCTTAACCTTGTCCCCCGTAGTTAAATATTCACAAAGACAAGAAAACAAAACAAAAATCATTACTTTACTCACAGAAACGGGACCACAGCCATTGTATACAATAAATTTGACATGTTGCTCCCATAAGAACAAGAAAGGCCCGACAAAAACAAAAATTGGGACCATAAATACACATAAAATACATCAACAACTTCAAATCTAACAAAAAAGGCAAGAAAGCATTACGATACCTTTATAATTCGCGCATTTGCCCATAGTGCGCACCATCTTCACACTGGGTTCACTGATTTCTGCTTGGTATCTCTCGCAATCAAGGCTGCTTGCAACCTACAATCAACAATGCTTGACTCTTAGCTTAGTCTTCAGATGAATCTTGGTGATTTCGCAAAGGGATTTGTTGGGTGAGAAACCCTAGTGCTTCCAACGGTTCTGATTGAAATGAAGAACAAAAATTAAAGAATTTGGGATAAAGGCCAAAGTTAACGCACACGTGCACCGCACGATTCCGTCTAATAATTGACAGAAGTCCTCAAATTGATAAAAAAGAATTACTACGAGACTAAAAAAACCAGATCTGAAAAACATGGGACCAAAAGTGATAATGACCCATTACTATGGGACCAAAAATGCATTTTGCTCTTTTTTAAAATGTTATTTTATTGTGCTATGCCATATCATATATTTGTGTTAGACCACCATTAATTAATTTTTTTAAGAAAAAATCATATTATTATTATTTTTTTACAGTATCATAATGCAATATTTTTTTTATCAATCATAATGCAATATATTAGTATTTACTTTGCATGTGGCCATGTGCATGTACATTTATATGGACACTTTTGAAATAGAAATGAAAAGATTGACCGAATATTAAACATTAAGATAATTAAATACATTTGTATCACACCTTCTGTCACGTATGAGTATCTCACATTTTTTATCTCACATTTTTTTATGTACTCGAAATAATAAAATTATGTACATAAATAAACGTGAATGTGCTGAACAATAATTAATAATCATCTATATTTAATGCCTCATATGTTAACAAATAATATAGTAGTGGTCCGCCCTACATTTTTGTTAAATATTCCACGATTGTTTCCTTAATCAATTAATATAAAGTTTTGTCCAAGAAATATCTATTTTTAGTGTCCCATTCATTCGTTAACCTATAGTCAATTTATAGTCCAATTATCTGGTGTATGAAAGAAATTACTATAATTTAAAATGATGTTGTTGAATTCACAGAAAAAATCAGAGTTAAAATCTAGAGAAAAAATAACTTTTTTTTTTTAACGACCAGCCAAACCGGCTAAACTAAACTAAATCCGACTCAACAAAGCAAAACACAAAAACAGGAATGTCAAAGGACCCAACGCAGGTCGAAGCCGCATTTCTAGCTAACATGTGGGCTACATAATTAGCACCACGTCTGATAGTATTGAAGCGAACGTTAGTAAAGACTGAGCACACCCGCTTCGAATCTGCTATGATGTTGCCGATGTCTGAGAGGTCTTCATCATGCTGCTGAAGGAGATTAATAATGGTGGCGTTGTCTCCCTCCACGATGATCCTGCTCCAGCCAAAGTCTTTTCCCATGATTAACGCAGAACGGGCAGCCATAGCTTCAGTTACAAGAGGGTCTGAAGTATGCTGCAAGAGATCTGCTTCCCATCCTACAACCATGGCATTCTTATCACGAGCAACAACGCCAATGCTAATGGAGTTAGAGGTGCGGAAGACGGCAACATCAAAATTGATCTTCACCCAGCATTCCTCGGGTTTCGACCATCTGTCAGTGGCCTGAGTAGGCACCAGTGGGGTATGTTCATCCTCCAACGCAGCAGCTGGGGCGGATTGCGTAAGAGCATGTCTGACCAGATCATGCGAAAATTTGGTAAGACCCTCAGTTCTTCTCAGGTTTCGGTAATCCCAAATGGGCTAGAGAATTTTGGCCAGTAAACCTTCTCCTTATCGAGAGTACCCAGCGCCTTTCCTAAACCGGCTACAAAATTAGTAGCCATCTCTTGGAGAAATGAGTGGGGCACCTGTGAAATTGCCCACGTCTGCCTGGCGAAGGGGCAAAGAAAAAGTGCATGGGACCTGTCTTTATCGTCAGAGTTGCAGTGGATGCAACGAAAATCAGACCCGTAGTGACGGCGATAGAAGTTCACCCCTGTTGGTAGTATATCTTGGCAGCTTCTCCAAAGGAAATTCCTAACCTTTCGCTTGATGTTAAGTTTTCAAATCCGGTCCCAAGTTTCACCATAATCTGTGGTAGGCGAGGATCCATTCTTAGCATCAGTCAAATGAATCGCGAGGTGGTGTGCACTACGAACAGAAAAGCGGCCATTCTTATTAAAGTGCTAAATCATGGTGTCTGCATTACCAAATTGACTAAGGGGGATGCTCAAGATCCGACTAGCATCATCCTCGTGGAAATTATTACAAATCAGCTCTTCATTCCATTTTCTAACTCCCGGAATAAAGAGATCCGAGACCCATTTAGGGGCTAAAAAATCCCCTTTCTTATATTTGGGTCGGAAAACCGGGGGGTTGGGCAGCCACCTGTCGCGCTAAATATGGATCCGATTACCATTACCAACACGCCACCTAGTACCTGCAGCAAGAAAAAACCGAGATTCGTAGAGGCTTCTCTAAGTGAAGGAAAGAGAATGCCTAACCGCCGGTTCCAAACATCCGTGGTCGGGAACTATTTTGCCTTGAGAACTCTAGCAATGAGACTATCCAGGTGTTTAACGATCTGCCAAAGCTGCTTGGAAAGCATTGCAAGATTAAAAAGCTTAATATCTCGGAAACCCAGCCCTCCAACTGACTTTCTATCACAAAGTTTCCTCCACGTAAGCCAGTGAATCTTCTTTTTATTCCCATCACCCCCACCAAAACTGTGAGATGGTCGACTCCATAAGATGAATGAGGTTATCGGGGAGTAAGAAACAGTTCAGAGTGGAGGAGGGAATAACTTGAATAAAAGATTTAATGTGGACCTCTTTCCCTGCTTTAGAGAGGAACTTCTTCGAATACCCCTGACAACGGCACCTGATACGATGCACAAGATTAGAAAAAACCTCTTTCTTAGAGCAACCCATCACCGAAGGCAAACCTAAGTGTAAGTCCAGCTTCTCCACGCTTTTGACCTCAAGATGCCAGCCAGATTCAGCTGATCATCAATCTGAATGTTCTTGCTAAAGACCACTGACGATTTCTGTCCGTTCATAATTTAGCCTGAGATTCTGCTATAAGTATCCAGCACTTCTTCAATACAATTGAAAGAATCTGGCGAAGCTGTTCCACAGATCATGGTGTCGTCTACAAAAAGCAAGTGCGAAATCCGGGGAGCTTCCTTGCAAACTGCTATCCCTATAAGGTTGTCAAGACATTCTTGCTCCAAAATAAGTGCTGAAAGAACCTTTGCACGAAGAAGAAAGAGATAAGGGGAGAAGGGATCCCCCTGACAATCCTCCCTCTCCGGGACCAGATAGCCAAATTCATTCCCATCAAGCAAGAATGAATAAGCAACAGTAGAAATGCAAGTCATGATGCGGTTTATGAAGAGGGAAGGGAAACCTAACCTGATCATTACCCATTCAAGAAACCGCCATTCAACTCAATCATAGGCCTTACTCATATCGAGTTTCAGATTAAATAAACCTTCCTTTCCTGTAGACGTGCGCTTAATACAGTGGTTAATCTCAAATGCAACTAGAACATTGTTACTAATGAGCCTGTTGGAGACAAAAGCAGATTGAGTAGGGGAAATAATCTTGTTAAGATGGGGTTTAAGCCGGTTAGCTAATGTTTTGGAGGCAATTTTATAGATCACGTTACACAGGCTAATGGGACAGAATTACGTTATCAACTCAGGGGATTTACATTTAGGGATAAGCACAATATGCATGTAATTCATGCGATTATCAAATCTACCCACATTCAGAAAATTACACACCCAATTGATAATATCAGCACCCACTATCGACCAATAACGTTGAAAGAAGTAAGGGGAGAAAACCCATCCGGGCTGGGGGATTATTTAAGGGGTTACATGTGTTTAATGGCAAGTTTTACCTCAGCAGCCGAGAACTGACGAAGTATGTTCCTCCTCATTTATCATCAACTCTGTTCGGAAGAGCTTGGAGCAAGGTATCGATCTCCAACTCATTGCAATTCTGTGATTTGAACAAATCCCCAAAGTAGCGTTCTATAATGTTTGAATATCCCCATCCGAACTACATAGACGGCCTTGAGAATCCCTGAGTGCTTCAATATGGTTGTTCCTCATGCGTTGTTTCGCTTTAGCATGGAAGAACTTAGTGTTACGGTCTCCTTCTTTAAGCCATTGCATCTTGGCCCTTTGTTTCCACACGATCTCTTCCCGAGTCAAAAGTTCATCCAAATTTTTCCTAAGCAAGATCTCTTCGGCTTTAGTGTCCTCGGTGATAGGCAAAAGTTTAAGCTCTTTCAACATATTCTCCATTTTTTCCATATCTGCTTTGGTATTATTCCAGTTACGCCGTTTCCAATCCAGAAGGCCCAACCTATAACTATTAATCCCATTAATGACTATTTTCGCAGGCAAACTGCTAAGATGACCATCCCATGACTCTGAGGTGATCCTCTCAATTTTCTTTGTTTTCACCCACATTGCTTCAAAACGAAAGGGCCTCCTTTTCCTACGAACAGGGCCCATAGGGCTCATGAGCTTCGTCAATACAACAATATGATCAGAGCAAGACGTGGTAATGTGAATAACATTAGCGTTCGAAAATAGTGCCCTCGAATTATCTGACGCGACTGATCTATCGAAGCGTGCTCGAAGAGTGTTAGGCGAGGTACGGCATTTGGTCGAAGTGAAAGGGAACCCCAAGAATCCCAAATCGGACAATCCAGTATCCCAAAGAGCCATACTAAAAGCCTCAATCTGTTGGAAGGAACTATTGTTTCCACCCTCTTTCTCGTCATTATGTAAGATCTCATTAAAGTCTCCGCTAGCTAACCAAGGGGAATCATGCTGTTGTGAAGAGTTCTCAATAGGTTCCAAGTAATCCACCTATTTTATTTTTCCGGAGCACCATAGAATCCAGTAAACCACCATCCTCCATCAACATTACCATCATCAACCAAAACATCGATATGATACCTAGACATGCTTTGTAATGTCACAACAGTGTCCCTGCGCTAAAGCAACGCAAGACCACCACCGGTGCCAATAGAATCGACACTTACACCATTCATATCCAAAGTTCTCTTCAAGAAGTCAATCCTCATTTGCTTGCACCAAGTCTCAGTAAGAAAGATAATTGAGGCTTATGATCCGTGATCATGGATCGCAGGTTATGAACTCGCCAGGGAGCCCCCGAGTCCTGACAGTTCCAACTTAGACAACTCATTGGTCTCGGCGGAGGTTGCGAGTGATCACCATGAGAGAAGAATCGAGAGAAGAAGGGAAAGTGATAGTAGGGAGAGGTAAGTTACCGGTGAGGGACTCAGTTAAGGTATCAAATCGCTTGGTAGTGGTTTTGGTTCAGAATTTTTGGTGTTTCATTTTCGTTGATATAGGTTTGTCGGGAAGGTCGAAGGTGAGAGGGAGGTTGATGAAATTCCTTTCTAGTGTGGGATTCTGAGGAATAATGGTGAGTGGATGAAGGGAGTTCTTTTATGTAAGATAAGTGATGTCTTCGTTCTGGGTATGGTAATTTTTGGGACGTTAGCGGGATGGGCTGGAATTCCCGTCCCCCGGTCTGGGGCGTTGTTGTGCCAGGGAAGGGAGTTTTCTAGGAGAGATGATCAGGGCGCTGTTATTATTAGGTACAAAGTGAGTCGGGGGGAGGGGGTCTATGGGAACGAGGGGTTCCACTTCAGGAGAAATGGGAAAATTTTGAACAAAGTGTATATGGGAGTTTTCCTAATCATTGGTAGTTATGGGGGACTGCAGGTTATGTTGGTTGTGGGTCGAGGTAGCAATTATACGAGGCAGTAGAGGTAGGGTGGGAATGTTTTGTTGATTATAGGTTTTGGATTGATTTGTAGGGGGTATGCTGGGGTCGAGGAAGGGTGGAGTGGGATTGGGATACTCACATGGGGGAACAGAAAGGTTATGGTCCAAAGAGTACCTGTTGAACATTGATTCTTTGAGCCAAGGGCCATAGGGAAGTTCGGTGAGGGATCTTGAAAACCATCTTCGTATCGCAGAGGGCAGAATTTATCCACATGGCTATATAACCCACAAAGATAATAAAAGTTGGTAAGCCTTTCATAAGACAGCGATACTGTGATTTCTTTGCCTGAGGACATGATCAATTGAAGACATCGTATCAGTGGTTCGATCATAGAAATCCCAACACGATTGTGAAGAGAGTCAGAGAACTGCTGCTTGTTGGGCTCATATGCACGAAATATCCCTATCTTGTTCCCTACAAATTCCGTGATGGCCGTGTTACGGCGAGTTGGAGAGAGGCCCCGAATATGCACCATGAAGTCACAATGATCAAGTCTTACTGATAACGGGTCATCATCTTCCTTCAGTCGGCTAAGAATCACAGGGTACTTTTCATAACTCCATGGTCATGAGTTCTCCATAACCCTCATCAAATCCAACCTATGCTGGAAAGTGAAGAGATAACTATCTGGCCCGATCCGCGAGATATCCATGCCCTTGACCGGGTTCATGGCGCGGATCATTGTGGATCTGAAGAACTTGAATCTAATCATTTTACGAGAGAAAAGCCTACCCACCAGCGTACGTGAAGCATCTAGTGGGGTACTGTCCTGATTAATATCCGGAACCAACGAACGTTCCTTCTCCTTAGAAGTGAGAGAGAGATTCTGATTTAATTGAGATAGTTCTTGATATGCGCCATCCCCATCCCCGATTGGTGCACCGGTTGAAGAAGCCATGAACATAGATGATGAGGGAACTTACTTTGCGTCTCGCCTGCCGCCCTAACCTGCAAAGAGAGAGGAGGGAAAAAGCGTAAGAGGAGGGCTCGAGAACTAGTGCACAGGAGATTAACCACGATTAAGTTACAGAAAGAGGAACACAGGAAGGCATCGGCTATGACGACGAGGTGAATAGCAGCATTGCACCGGTAAGATCAGTACCTTCCGGCAAAACTAGGGTTTAGTGTTTGTGGCACTCATTCGAGAGGAACACGACACTCATTCGAGAGGATTTTTTTTTTATGATCTGAGGTCAAGGGGGAAAAAAAAAACTTACTCCTGTGATTATTTTTTTCAACTATTTATTTGAACTTTTAAATATTTCAGATTATTATCTTTATTTTGAAAAAAAAATTCAAGTTATTATCTTAATCATTTAGGTGTTAACACTTTATTAATTTCTAAAAAATAAAAAATCTTCGACGAGAAAATTAACATCAAAATATCCTGAAATAGCAATTTTAATTTTTTTTTTAAGCACAAACAACAATTTAAAATATTTGAAAATTCAGATTAAAAGGTAAAAACACTGTCATAGCACGGGGATTAGGTTATTTTTTACTCTAAAACTTAATCTTCACCCTTTATACGCAACGAGCGTTCAATTAAGTTCCGAAAGATAGAAATTAAAATTCGATATAATGATTTCAACTCAAAAAATATTAAATTCTTTTCAATTCACCACGTTACTACTAATTTTATGCGAGGACGCCACTGTCTTGGAAGCGTCTCACTTTTTACCATTCAATAGTGTAATAGTCCGTGCAATCTATGTTTTTACCAATTTTAATCACGTTAATCATTTTAATCAATTCTCAACGTCACTTCTCATGAATTTATCTAATATTCGATGAGTTAGAAGCAACACTTTCAAAAATATTATCTAATTGTCCCTGCATTCGTATTCGATAAATTATCCCTGCATTCGTATTCATGTGTCTTATGTCATAGGCAATTCATCTCTTGCAAATCTAATGTTCCAAGAGTTAACCTAATTTGAAGCCATATCAAAATCTATGTTAGTTTAAAACATCAAAAATCACAAATTACCTTAAGAAAAGCCGGCCCCACAGATGAACAAGAACAAGAACAATGATCATCCCCCATCATGATTGGTCACTTGTTCAAGAGCTTAATATTGCTTTTTTTCTCATCCAAAACCCTATCCCTTCCACCCATGTTGTCCACTTCTCCCTCTTATATGTGTCCCTTTTACAGCCCTTTAAACATTAAACAATTCAAAAATACAATAATATTTATTTCAGGCACCATTCCAGTACAGCAAATCAACAAACAAAGATGAGATCTATGAATTTGGTCGATTCCTGGATCCAAACCCGCTCCATCTTCAAACAACCCCCGCAATGTAAATCCTTCGTCGGATTCATCAAACCCAGCAATTATCTCCCCAGATCGAAGAAACCCATCTCGAATTTCAGCATATCCGCCATTATCGCGGAGGAGGAATCGAGGACGGAGAAATCACAATTCAATTTCAATGCCTACGTCGTGGAGAAGGCTAATTTCGTGAATAAGGCTCTGGACGACGCCGTTGCGGTGAGGAATCCGGCGATGATACACGAGGCAATGCGGTACTCTCTGCTCGCCGGCGGGAAGAGGGTCCGGCCAATGCTGTGCATCGCCGCCTGCGAGGTGGTGGGTGGCCACCAGTCCGCCGCCGTGCCGGCGGCCTGTGCGGTGGAGATGATCCACACTATGTCGCTGATTCACGATGATTTGCCGTGTATGGACAACGATGACCTCCGCCGCGGAAAACCCACTAATCACAAAGTGTTCGGCGAAGATGTGGCGGTTCTCGCAGGTTGGTGAACATTTAATTTTGCTTTTTAATGGCAATATGAATATTTATTTATTTATTTAATATCTTTGCATGAATTTCTTTTATCGTAAATTGAATTTATTCCTATGTTTTTCTTTGTGGGTTTAATTTTGTTGAATCTTTATTATTATTATTATTATTATTATTATTATTATTTAAACGTAATATATCTCAAAATTGAATAGGGGAGTAGAGAATTCCTATTGTTAGAATTAAGAGCTAGGGTAGCAAGAGTGATATTATTAAGGGTAAATTACATCCACCACCTCTGAGATTAGTTCTAATTACAAGCCGGTTTCGATTCTTTTAAATATTACATTGTAGTCCCTTATTTCTTGTTTTGTGTGATGTCCATTAACGAATTTTATAAAAGTACACTTATGTTCCTGAAGGTTTTGTGAATGTTATATATAGTGTATGGTTAAAAATGCAAAATCGTCCCTAAAAGTATACAAAAATTAACAAATTAACAAGGTTTAAGGATTACAATGTAATTTTTGAAAAAATAGGGACCGACTTGTAATTATGTCTAACCTCAAGACCTGTATGTAATTATCCCTTATTATTAATTGAATCTTCATTATTTTAGAAGACTATTAGAAAAGCATAATTTGGACTATGTGCGAAAATTACATAAATATTCACTTTTAATCTTAAAATTACACATCTCTCGAATAATGATTTAACAAGGCCACCAATTAATTTAAATCTCACAAGTTTTCAAGATTTTCTCTTTTTATCATATGTTGATGTCACAACGTTGATTATATTGAAGACGGAAACAGAGTCGAGCCAACTCGCGAAAACTTGCAACAAGTCCTTGGCCTAACTTAACGCGAGCTCGAGTTGTTTTGAGTTAGTTGAGATTTACTTCTTTCCGAGCTTGGGCCGATCTTGAGTTAGTTGTGCCGAAGCTCGCGACGGATAAGATGAGATTTAATTTTATTGTTTTTTATCATTAAATATTTATCTATCCCATTTTTTATAAAAATGTAATATTATATAATACAAGTAATTTATTTGTTATATTACAAATATTTAATTATATTGTACTTTTATTTTAATTAAAAACTAAAATAAAATAAATTCAACTTAGATTTCTTTGTTAACAGGGGTTTGTCAAGTGGTTTGAGTGTTGTTTCTCGAAGGTAATGACCGGGTTCAAATCCCTCTGGCCACTTGGGGATGTGTGTTAATAAAAAATAAAAAATAAAATAAACTTAGATTTCTTTAATAGAATAAAAAATTTCAAGCTGTATTAAAGCTCGAAACGATCCATATAAGGGAGGTACATGTAATCTCTAAACTAAGAAGGAATATGCATCTACTACACATTATTGCATGATCTCAAGTAATAATCTATCTCAAGTAATAATCTCATCCTCCTTGCAGGAGACTCTCTTCTAGCCTTTGCCTTCGAGTTCATCGCCACCGCCACCACCGGCATGGCGGCAAGCCGCATCCTCGCCGCCGTAGGCGAGCTAGCAAAGGCCATAGGCACGGAGGGCCTGGTGGCGGGTCAGGTGGTGGACTTAGCCTGCACCGGCACCTCTGCCACAGACATCGGTCTGGACACATTAGAATTCATACACATCCACAAAACTGCAGCGCTGTTAGAAGCTTCCGTTGTCCTTGGTGCAATCCTTGGAGGAGGCAGCAAGGAACAGGTCGAGAAGCTACGAACGTTCGCCCGCAAAATCGGGCTTCTTTTCCAGGTGGTCGACGACATACTGGACGTGACGAAATCGACCGAGGAACTGGGGAAAACTGCAGGGAAGGACACTGCGGTGGACAAAACGACGTATCCGAAGCTGTTGGGGTTGGAAAAGGCGAGGGAGTTTGCGGAGAAGCTGAACGAGGAAGCTAAGGAGCAACTGAGGGAGTTCGATGAGGAGAAGGCGGCGCCTCTGGTGGCTCTGGCGGATTATATTGCTCACAGGCAGAATTAAGGGGAGGTTTTGACGGGGTTGTTATTGTTGTTGTAATAGATTCTTGAAGTTTTAGAGTATATATAATCTTTTTGTTTCTTTTCATGTTCTTTTTGCTTTTTTTTTATTTAATTTTTTGGGTAGTTTGATTTTGATTACAGTGTAGCAATGTAGTATAAAATCTACTGCAGCAAAAAAGCTGAATAATTTTTGAATTTATAAGAAATATGAAAGATGAAGGTCTAATTTATAAATAAATTAGAAAAAAAATTTAAAACGCCGTTGCCGGGGATCGAACCCGGGTCACCCGCGTGACAGGCGGGAATACTCACCACTATACTACAACGACTTTGTTGTTCAATTTTCAGGTGTTTTTCAAATTCTTTAATTTTCTAGGTTATGAATTCTTGATACAACAATGATTCGTAATTGATCAATTAAAGGAAAAAGTTACATGGAACCAATATATTATAGAGTTACATCACAAAGGAAAGAGTAGACTTTGAGTTTAAACTTTAAATTCAATCTCTTCTAATTCATAATATTCTTGAAAATATACGAAAATGCACCCAAAAAAAAAAAAATAATAAGAAAGAAAGAAAAATTGCAATAGTATGAAGATAACATTTTGGAGAAACACCATATAGCCGGTTTTGAATCTCCTATTTCAATTGTGTTTCATCTTACATTTCACTAACATATACACGTTCTACGTGTATAAATAGATGGTTGAGATTAGAAGAAAAAACTAATTATAATATGAAAAACAATTAAAAGGTGATCTCTTTTCTAATTTTAACTGTCTATCAATACACTTAATGAACGTATGTTAATAAAATATGAATTGAAATACAAATTTGAAACATGAGATCTAAAAGACAGGTAAGCACTCACATGCTCACCAAAACTAAGGCAAAACAAGAAACACACACCAACAAAAAGATGCAAAACTGAAACCACAATGAAAGAACGAGAGACCTTAAATCCATTACTAGTATCCCCTTGCTCGTCCAACTCCTTTGCTATAAACACCTCCATACCGTTGAGCAAGGGGGCAAAACCATCCCGTTGCCCGGCAAAATTGTAACGTTTGCGCTATTTTGATCCGCCGTTGGATAAATGGTCACCACTTCACCTAATCTAAACTTTAATTTCCAACTTAACATTTCCCATAATTACACCATCGACGTATATGTCCATGTTCCTTGTGGCATTTAGGGTTTCGGCCCCATTGACATCGACGTTTTGGTGAAGTATAAAATTATGTATGCAGTTTGAGGAGTTGTGGCGGAGAAGTTGACCGGTATGTAAATAGATTGTGGTGCGTTTGGCGGTGGAGATATCACAGTGGTGATGACGGAACGAGGAGGGGAATTTTTGAAACCCCGGCCGGTGTCAATGGTAGCGGGAAAGCTTAGATTTGTGTATCCATGCATCGGTTGGGGGACTCTTGGCATGCAAATTAATTAAAATCATTTCTTTGAGAAGATTCTGATTTCCATAATATGATAATTGATCAAAAGAATTTAAATGTGCTAGTATGCTCAATAGATATAATTCAATTTAAATTAAATTAATAACCATTATCATGTTAGTATATGAAATTTTCGGTTTTATTAGATAAACTGTACGACCAACAATATATTTACTGAAAATTATGCACTTATTTAAGTATCATAATAGAATCCAATAAAACTATTCACATTGAGTGTTACGTCAGTCAGTCAATATAAATATGTAAATTACCTCTAGCTAGTACGAGTAACATGTACTAATATTATGTTAAAAAAAATGAGTTATTATATAAGAGAGCGTTTGATAAGGGAGATCGATTTTGTAGATTTAATTTGATCAATGCTGATTAAATAAAATTAAATATTATTGATCAAAATGTATATTATGTTTGGGAAAAATTTAACTCAAATTCACTTTTACCGAACCAAACGGTCTAATTACGGGTTTAGAGAATGACTCGATCGCATCAAGTCCAGGCTAAAATTATCGAAGCATAACATCAAGAGGGAAAATTCTTGTATGCATCGGGTGTGGGCCCCGGTGCATGCACCCTCCATTAAAAAAATGGGAAAAAAAATATTTTTTATTTATTTTTGATTTATTTTTATTGTTTAATTAATTTTTTTTGAATAAAAAAAGGAGAGGTATATGCACTATGGTCCACACCCGGTGCATATAAGAATTTCCCATGAAAAAGAGAGGGGTTGAGATAGAAAGAGAGAAAAGCAAATACTACTTTGTATTGGTTGGTAATAGGCAAGAATGAGATATCATTAACAAGTGTAGCTAAGAGCGTAAGAAAGTGTTAGTGATGTAAGGAGCCGTTTGATATGCAAGATGAACTTATTAGAGTTAATTTCATTTGAGCTTTTTAGGTGAGATTAAGTGTTGATAGAAACATTTAATATATTAGAGTAAATTTCATTTGGGTTTTTTTAGGTGAAATTAATTGTTGATGGAAACATTTAATATTTTGTTTATTATTGGTTATTAGAGATGATGTGATAAATCTAATTTTCTGTTTGACAGACTAGATTAGACAAATATAAATATGTTATTACTATTTTGTCCTTAAATTTTAACCTTTGCTTATGTTTTTTTAAAGTTTGCATGCTTTTAGTTTTTAAGTTGGTGCATTTTACTATTTATAATTTTTTTTACTTATTTTCAACTGAATTTATAAACAAAAAACACGAAAGATATATAATTGTTAGGACCGCGCGCGCCTTCACCCTAACTCCACATTAGTATGATATTGTCCGCTTTAGGCCAAGCCCACACGAATTTGTTTTTGGGCATCTCGCAAAAGGTTTCATACTAATGGAGTTAGGTGAACACTTATATATTGGACCAATTTCCTCCAATCTTTCGATGTGGGATGAGTTTGCTTTCCAACAATCCTTCCTTCAAACCAAGACCACACTATTTGTGACCTCCCATTCAGGGCTAATCCATTTGATCTGCCAACCATCGGTGCCACACCAATTGTGACCCTCCCTTCAGGGCTAATCCATTTAATCTGCCAACCATCTTGCACCACTGCTACTACTTTGCGGGACACGCTGTCTGACCTCCTTAATGTCAAGAAGACTTTCGACACAAGGCATCAACTGCAGATCTCCAATTTCAATTGCTAGGTCAGCGGACCTGCCGAACATAGGTCACTTCACTTGACCTGTCAAAGTACCGTTGTTATAACCCATGAAACTCGCTGCCTGACTACCACTTTCCAGGAAGAGACTTTCAACACAAGGTACCCCTGACCTCCTTAATGTTAAGAAAACTTTCGACACAAGGCATCAACTGCAGATCTCCAATTTCAATTGCTAGATCACCTGACCTGCCGAACATAGGTCACTTCACCTGACCTGTCAAAGTACCGCTGTTATCACCTAACGAAACTCGCTGCCTGACCACCACTTGCCAGGAAGACTTTCAACACAAGGTACCCCTGCAGGTCTCCGGTCTTATTGTCACACCGGGAACTTCACATAATATGCAGTCCACTACTTTGACTAGCTCGAACCTGGCCTCTGATACCACTTGTTAGAACCACATGCGCCTTCACCCCAACTCTATATTAGTATGATATTTTTAGCTTTGGGCCAAGCTCGAACGGATTTATTTTTAGGTAGCTCCCAAAAGGTCTCATACTAATGGAGTTAGGTGAACATTTATATATTGGACCAATTTCCTCCAATATTTTGATGTGGAATGGGTTTGCTTCCAAACATCTTCCACCATAACATTATTCTAACCTATGTTTTAAAACCCGGACCAAACCGGTTGGTTGGACCGATTCAACCGATGACCGACTGTCTGGCCAGTCTGAACTACCCATTAAAATCGCTGCTCAACCAGACCAGAGAGAACCGTCTGGAACCGGTCAAAAATCGGTGAAAGGGTCGGACCGGATCAAAAATCCGACCATTTGGCCTAGTTGTTTAAAAAAAAAATAAATTACCATTTCTCTGTTTGAATGGCTTGAGCTGCAACAGATCTAAAAGAACTATGAAAATTTCTCCCAATCAATTACCAAAATACATTGTTGTGGTATGTCGGAGGCAATCGAGTGGCGTGACGAAGATAATTGGGAGGCGGAGAGCTACCAAAATAAATTTGTTGTGGCCTGTTGGAGGCCATTGAAATTAAGATGGAGAGCTTTGGAACTAAAATATGGTTGAACCATTGTAGTTAAGTATGATACATGTTTGTTCGCGCAACCAAACAAGTTTACTGATAAACTAGAATTAGAATAATGGTTAAGATGGACATAAGATGACCCAAGAATGGAGGACTAATAGCCCATTAATGAAAACAACGCTGACTATTTTATTTAATTCATAATCTACATGTCCATAATCATAACCTAATAGATAAGATCCATACAGGGATGACAATGAATCGAGCCGACTTGTGAACCCAATGAGCCGATTCCAACAAAGGTCGGTACCAAAATATTTTGGCAATCAGCCCAGCTTGCTTGGTACCAAAATATTTGCTCTCAGTCCAGGATGCTTAGTCCTATTCTTGATTGGATGACCCTCGTTGGAATTGGGATTTGATTCATTATTTAGTTGACCAAAACAAAAGTGGAGTTAGAGTGGAAGACATGGATGAGTATAATAAATGTGTGTCGTATCTGTTGGCGTCCAACGACAATGGGTGCTCAGATATCCCTTTTAAATTGCAATCATCGATTCCATTTGGCTTGTGTACTAAAATGGTTGGAGTTGGTCGACATTTGCCCCACACGCCCAACATCATCACAGACATTACAATCTCCACCCATTCAAACACGAATGCACTGTGTTGAAGGGTCCACCTTAGAGGTACTGTGTTGAAGGGTCCACTTTAGTATAAAGTATAATTGTTAATTCCAAGAAGGTGTTGAACGGTCTTCAAATTAGAATAATTATGGTAATTCACATGCTTTACTTTTGTTTTAAAAGCTTTCATATATGCAACTCTCTTAATGTATTCTTTTGGTTTATGAATAGGAGGACCCTTCAACACAGTACCTCTAAGGTATCTACTTTATAAAACGGACGGGATCTTCTGCTCCACTTTATGCTTCATCTTCTGCTCCATCTATCAGATGTGTGACATGTGTCCAATTTTGATATTTTATTAAAATGCATAATTAATGTGGGGCCCTAACAAAACTAATGGAGGACTAACACCGTTAGTCATAAGCAACAAACAAATCGCAAGATTTCCTGACATCTACCAATTCGTAAACATAACCTCACTTAATGGAGCAATTTCTTCTCCTCAAAACCCTCGAATCACCCATCCCAATTCTGAGCAGCGGGGTGGTGAATGAATCCAATTGGCAGCAGTCCATGAGTGCATCTTCGAATTATTCTCAAAAAATTTCCGGGATTACCACGCCCAACAAAAGTAGGAGAAATTGCATCCCCTTAAAGCCCTTCAAATAACAATCTCAATTTCAGGTGACCTGGTGGAGCAGAAATTCAACAGGGCAGCGGATCATGAGGAGTTGTGAAGTGTGAAGTCAGTGAGTATCTGAGAAGGAGAGAGTTTCTGGTAATTTGTGCTGGTGAAAGTTCTATGGGAATAAGTAGGGCGATTAATGCTCTGGAGTATGATTGGGGTTCCCTTTGTAATGTGTTTGTGGATTTAGATGTATTTGATGTGTTGATGACTCCTGTTTATAGACCGTGCAATTGCATTATCTCTTTCAGAAGAAAAGCAGAATGGGAGAGCTGTCATTGGTGAGTAATTTGCCAATTTTCTTGCATAATTGTCTGTAGTCTTGGAACGATACATAAACTTGCAAAAATGATTATGTTTTTTATAAATTACTATTTTTGTGTTTGTTGCAATTATAGTTTCTGATTAAGCAATGAACTTTAATTTGCGGCAATTGTAGGATCTGTGCTGGCTGTAACACGAACATTGGCCATGGAAGATTTTTGAATTGTATGAATGCTCTTTGGCACCCAGAATGTTTTAGATGTCATGGATGTAACCAACCAATATCCGACGATGAGGTAAAATTATCTCACTATTTTATCACTGTAATCAAAACTTCCTATAGTATTTTTTCTTGTATTATTGTTATTATTGTTGGAATTGGAGTTGTTTGATCATTTTTTAGTGTTTTTGCCATTTGAAATATGCTAATGCATTTCAAGTTATGGGGATGTAGCTCAATTGGTAGAGCCTCACTTTGACAGTGAGAGGAACGGGTTCGATTCCTCGCATCCCCTTAAGACTCATGTTAATCTTTTATTTAGTATTTGAGAGATTATACCAGTTAATATGTTTTTTGTGTTAGGTTTCCTGTACCACTTGAAGGTTGGCTTGTAGTGCAGCCTTTGAAATACCATACCACCATACCATTGATCCAGCTTCAATAGTGGTAAAATATAAAAAGAAAAGATTAAATGATTGGCTACTGAAACTCTTTCTACTAGCTAATATCCACAATGTATAAATGACCACTTAGTCATATACCACTTACTCATTTAAAACATTAGCAACATAGTAATTAGCAAACACAGTAGCAACATAGCAATTAGTAGCACAGGCAACAAAACTTATGTAAGAAAGCACGTAGGCTTGAATTAATAATGTACTATTGAACTTCTCACATAACAAATGAAGTCTCACAAAAAATTAGTCAGAAAGCAACTAAAACAACTGCATTTGGTTGAACTACATCATTTCTTAGGCATATCAAGTTGGTTACTGTCGGCTTCCTCAAATCGACTTCGAGCTATGGAGTCAGTCATTTGTGGTCTGACCAATTGTTGCTATACATGGAACACACAATAAGACAAATCATATAAATATAGTAATACTGAATACTAAAAAATAATAATATCATTCTGTAAAATCGAACCTGTAGTAGCTCAGTTAAACTTGTTCCACTCTGTTGATCTTGTCTTAAGTGAGATGGATCGTAAGATGTTGAGAAATCGCATTGAAATTCTATCATAAAAGTTATAAAATTAGAATTTTTGATATTTCTATATGCATATTTATTTTATTAATATCACAGCATAGTCATTATACCCTTAATGTTTGCATATGTGATCCTGAAGAGCCTTCAACCGGATAAAGTAAGTTTAAATTGGGCACACCAACTTGATATTCCTATATGAAAAATAAATGAGATGTAAACAACATCCATATCACATAACTATTTATAAAAAAAAAAGTTACAACTAAAGACCTGTGACAATTGCGATAAGAAAGGAGAAGCAACAAATTCATTGTAATTTCCTGTGCTTGCAGCACTTGTCATGTTATAATAATTCTGCAAAAAAAATTATTAATTCTACATAAGATCCCAACATACAAAAGATATAACAATTATAACAAATTGATATGAATACGCACAATAAAATTACCTGGCTATTATCTTGCAAGTTCGTAAATGTATAATTAGATAACGATACATTGTTCGCCTTTTTTTTTCTTCCTCTGGGGTTTTTCTCCAAACCACTCATAGGTCTTTTGCTAGACCTTATAGCTTTTTTCTCTTTATTCTTCCATCCTTTTATTGAAATTCCATCTTTTGTATTTTTATTTCCATCGAATGCAAGATTTTGCTTTTCAACAACTAAAGATGAACTATTTGTTGGAGCAATAGATTGAGATCCACTTGGTGGTGCAACTATATTCTCCAAGCTTACATCAACCTCCGTAATCATTTTTAGAAGACCCGCTTTCACCATTCGAAATGACTCCGAAGTTAAAGTAGCTCGTGTTACCAATTGATTAGTCAAGCTACACAGTTCTGTATTACGACTTCCAATCATTTCCTTTTCTACATCTTCACTTACAGACTCAATTTGTCCAATATTAATTTTTGACAATTCTTCTTCAACTAATGCGTTTTTTGCCTTTTTAGTCCATCTCTTCATTATATATGACTCAGGAACGTTGAATATATCTCTCAATGAGAACACCTTAAGTGCATGTGAACACAGAATACCTGCAAATTCAAACTTTTTACAACTACACAAAACACTTAGTTTTAATGAGTCGTATGTCACTATGTGCTTATAATGCTTTTCGTAAGAGACAACCTTATACTGAAAGACTCCTCCATTCTCCCCACACAATTCAGCTTTAGAATCATATGCCATACGTAATTCAACTTTAAATAATTCAAACACTTTATGCGTATAAATAGTGGCTGCATGTTTTAGAATCTCAACGGGAAAAGAAACTACAGGTGCACTCTGACTGTTTCTGAAATCAGCTCTGAGCTCCTGGTAACGGCATTCTTCAACTAATTGATCAAACTTTTGGAAAAACCGCAACAAATTGTGTTTGTAGCTCACATACTTTTTCAGAATACTATTCATACTTTCACTACGCTAAGTAGTAGTCATATCTGCACAAAATGTCTCTCTTCCATAAACCAGTGGCCACTTTTCCTTGATTTTAAACATCCTATCTAACCATTCATTATTCTCAAGTTCATACTTTTTCAACATAGCCTGCCACGCTTCTAACCACTCATCATTCTCATCATAATCATAAATACATTAACTAAAGTCTTTTGAAAAACTTTTGAAACTTGAGAATACGTTACTCACATGAATCGCTGTATTCTAAAAAATATGCCAAATACATAGACGATGATATGTTTGAGGCCATTTTGTTGCTAAAGCCTTTGTCATTGTCGCATCTTGATCAGTGAGAATGGTCTTAGGTTCTTTTCCGGGGACATGGCCCTGGAAAAAGTATCAAATGACCACACGAATGTTGATGCAGTTTCATCATATAACAATGCCGCACCGAATATGATGGTTTGTTTGTGGTGATTCACACCGACAAAGAGGGCAAATGGTCGACCGTCTTTATTTTTTCTATAAGTTGTATCAAAGCACACCACATCACCAAAATGTGCATAGTCGGCCTTCATTTGTGCATCAATCCACAATATATTCGCTATCATATCTTCGTTATCAACTATGATTGCATAAAAAAGTTGTGGATCTTGAAATTGTCTATGTTGCAGGTATTCAAGCACACCTCCTGTATCACCAATTTTCATTTCTACGGTTCTCTTTGACCGCAAATAATTTTTATAATCTTCATAAGTGAATCCAGTTTTATCTCGTCCTCCGACCTGTTCAGCCATTAGAGTGAAGCCATCTCTAGGCGCTATTCCAGAATTGCTTATATCATTTGCTTGTGATTTATGTACAATAGTCATATTCCTATGAGACCTCAAGAAATGGACTTTACGAGGAGTTGCAAGCTCATGACCACTATGTTCAGCCACAAATTTAACAACCGCATATTTGCTAGTATAACGACCGTTGACTTACATCATTGCACGACATCCTGTTGTAGATTCTGGTTGATGAGATTTAACATTTACATCTCTTTTAACTTCTGGTCTGCTACCTTGACGAGAACAACAATATGTTCTGTCGAGAATTCTTCCACTAGAATCTTTACAGACTAGATGTTTCTGAATACTAAAACCAACTGACTTCGCATACTGATTATAAAAATTATATGCCTCTTCCTCACTATCAAATTCCATACCAATTTTTGGACTTTTCTCAGTATCAATCATAGCTTCTTTTTCTTTGTTATTGTCATCAGAAGAAAAGTCTAGCTTTCTATGTGTCGTTTTATTTACATTCATCCTTCTTTTCCTAATTAATGACAAATTGCAACTGAAAATCTGAATAAAATCAAAAAATTAGTTAATATAAATTGAGATTGAAGAAAACTAACCGTGCCCAAGAAGATGGAAGCTGACAATTTCTTGTATTAAGATAATTTTGCGTTCTTTTCCAAAGAAGATTTCTGAAGTGTCCCGTTGAAATTGTCCTGTTAGGTCTTGTGTTTTCTGGGTTTATATTGAACTCGTTATTATTTTTCTAGTGTCTACTAAATTGATAATTGGTTACTTTGTTTCAAAGATTTATTAATTTTTGTTTTCTTAAGGACATATAGGATGTTGTTTTATAATAACACGGATTTTCGTTTTATAATAACGACCGATTTTTCTAGTATCTACAACGGATTTTTTTGTTTTATAATAACGATGGATTTTTTATTTTGATTGTTTGAATAATTAATAAAATCATTCTCCTTTTTATATGAATGGATAGATGTCAGGAAATCTTGGGATTTGTTTGTTGCTTATGACTGACGTATTAGTCCTCCATTAGTTTTGTGAGGGCCCCACATTAATTATGAATTTTAATAAAATATCAAAATTGGACACATGTCACACATTTGATGGGTGGAGCAAAAGATGAAGCATAAAGTGGAGCAAAAGATCCCGTCCGATAAATAAATGATAAAAAACATTAAAAATCGCCGTTGCCGGGGATCGAACCCGGGTCACCCGCGTGACAGGCGGGAATACTCACCACTATACTACAACGACTTCGTTGTGCTTTTTAGATGTTTATTATCTTATTTCGATATTTACCTATATATTTACCTTTTGTTCTTTTTCGAAGATTTAAGGTGGGATTCAAAATAATAATAATAATAAACAAAGAAAACTATATTAAAGTCGCATGTTTATCTATTATTAGTATTCTAATTTTTTTAAGTTAATGCTCTTGCTTACGGTAAATTTAGAGTTTTTTTTTTTTTATTTTAAACGCACCTTCGAAAGTGGTTAAAAAAATTCAAATTCAGGGTTATTGTAAAAAAATCCTTAACTACTTACTTCAACCACCATTTAATTTAGCTATTTAGATGTACTTACTATTTTCCAGGTTATGAATTCTTGATACAACAATTACACGTAGTTGATAAGTTACATGGAACCAATATAATATAGTTTTACATCACAAAGGAAAGAATAGATTTTGGGTTTAAACTTTAAATTCAATCTCTTCTAATTCATAATATTCTTGAAAATACACGAAAATGCACCATAATAAGCCAAAAAAAAAAAAGTAATGAAGAGAGAAAAACTGCATGTAACGAATGAAGATAACATTTTGTAGAAACACCTATATAGCCGGTTTTGAATATCCTGTTTCAATTATCTTTTATCTCTTATTTCACTAACACACATATTTTAGGTGTATGAATAGACGGTTGAGATTAGGAGAGAATACTAAATGTAATATGGAAAAAAGTTAAAAGATTTTTCTCCTAATCTCAACCGTCTATTAATATATTTGACGAATGTATATTAGTAAAACACGAGATGAAATACAAATTTGAAACACGATATCCAAAACCCATAACCACTCACATGCTCACCAAAACTAAGCCAAAACCAAAAATACACCAACAAAATGCAAAACCGAAACCACAATGAAAGAACAAGAGACCTTAAATCCATCACTTGTATCTCCTTGCTCGTCCAACTCTTTCGCTATAAACACCTCCATACCGTTGAGTAAGGGAGGCAAAACCGTCCCATTGCCCGGCAAAATCGTAACATCTGTGCTATTTTGAACCGTCACCGGATAAACAGTCACCACTTCACCTGATCTAGACTTTTCCAACTTAACGGTTCTCATAGGGGCCCCGTCGACGTATATGTCCATATTCCTCGTGGCATTTAGGGTTGCATTGACATCGAGGTTTTGGTAGAAGTACAAAACTATGTATGCAGTTTGAGGAGTAGAGTCGGAGAAGTTGACCGGTACGTAAATAGATTGTGGTGCGTTAGGCGGCGGAGATATCGCGGTGGTGATGACGGAGAGAGGAGGGGAATTTTCATAACCTCGGCCGTTGCAGTTGGTGGCGGCAAACCTTAGATTTGTGTATCCAGGCATCGGTTGGGGCATCCAATATCTATTCAGTTGTTCTTCACATGGTCTTGCCCAGCCGGACCAATGGCCTGCAAATTAATTAAAATAATTTGTTTGAGAAGATTCTAATTTCCAAATATGATAGTTGATCAAAAGAATTTAAATCTGCTAGTATGCTCAATAGATAAAATTCAATTTAAATTAAATTAATAACAATCATGTTAATATGAAATTTGGATTTTATTAGATAAACTGTACGACCAACAATATATTTACAAAATTATACATTCATTTAACTGAGATAATAGAATTCAATAAAACTATTCACATTGGGTGGACTGTCCAAAGGTGCGATAGTTGTGTTACAGGGAAATTCTACCCCGAGCTTGATCCTACGAAATCGGTGTAATAAAGGAGCGAGTGCTTTTGATAAAGGAGATCGATTTTGTTGATTTAATTTGATCGATGCTGATTAAATAAAATTAAATATTATTGATCAAAATGTATATTATGTTTGGGAATAATTTTATGGGAATATTTTAACTCAAATTCGACTTTGTCGAACCCAACTAATTATAATGACAAATTTTGTAATACACTTACTATTTGATTGTACACTCTTCTTAAATTCTCCACTAATTATACGACGGGTGTAAAATAGTCACCCCTCATAATACTAATTTGATCGAATTAGATTCAGGCTAAAATTAAAATAGTAGTGAATAGTATTGGATAAAGAGATTAAGTGTTATGCTCGATAGACTTAATTTTGCATATTAAAGTTGATTAATAGGTCTAATCAAACCTATATAAACATATCAAACGCTTCCTATAATACTCAAATCCAAATCATACAATAAAAAATAATTAAAAAATAAAAAATATAAAGCCAAATTATCATAAATACTTACTCAATGACTTGATCATACCCAAAGTTAACCCTAGTAACAAGATGATAAGCCGTACCATTCCTCATCATACCATACATGGTTCCATTCTCACTTTGTGTCTCATCCAAATACGTTGCTTCAAGAGATGAAATAAAAGCCTTCCCACCATTTCTCTTCCCCACAACACACACAGATATGTTATCATTCTTAGGCCTGTAAATCATGACCTCCTCAAAAACCGGCCTCGACGAGTTAACTGTCGCCCACGAACCGCCGCCGAGGGAGAGGTCAAAAGCCGTCGGCTTTGATTCTCCGTCGTAATTACCGTAGTAAAAACCGGCCCGGAAAATGTATCTCTCCTCGTGGGTCAGTGGCAGTTTGTAGCAGTTTTTCTTGTCATCGGAGTGTGGTCATGGTTTCGAGAAGGTTAATCTCCACCGCTGGATCGGGGTTGATCTTCTTGATCTTGCCGGAGTCGGTAACGATGCTGTCAGGATAGCATGTTTGGTTGTTGAGGGTTTCGGTTAGTTCGGCTTTTACTCCGCAGTCTATGCGGAGTTGATAGTAGTTTCTGGCTACAAAAGAAAAAATGAAGAATTTTTAATTAGAATTTTTTGGTTGTTTATTTCATCTTCGTCTTACTATTTAATTATATTTAAGCAAGTCTAACTTGATCAATTAACATTAAGATGAGTTAGATCAAAAATATATTCCTTAACACAATATCTTTTATCTTAAAGATTCTAATTTACACAAACCTTACCCTTGAGGTGCATTGTTAAAGCTAATTTTATCATAGTACATGCGATGTTAAAAGAGGGATCTCCTTCTTCAATCTTGCCATTTATCTCTAGTTCTTTCAGTTTTATCTTTTATTATACTAATGAACACACACCACATGCATCATTAAACTATTGAACTTATGAGAGAAAAATCAATAATTTATAAAAAAGGGATAATGATTCTCACCCATCCGAACTATAGGCCATTTGGCAATTCACCATCCAAACTATTTCGCCCCCGAAACCACCATCTAAACTTTCAATTCCTGACAAACCACCATCCCACAGCGGTTTTGACCTTTTTTTGAGCGGTTTTGACTCTTTTTTCAGCGGTTTTGGATGTTTTAACACATAATCTATGGAAAAATAACAAAAAGAGATAGATTTACATGTGTTAAAACATCCAAAACCGCTGAAAAAAGAGTCAAAACCGCTCAAAAAAGGGTCAAAACCACTGTGGGATGGTGGTTTGTCAGGAATTGAAAGTTTAGATGGTGGTTTCGGGGGCGAAATAGTTTGGATGGTGAATTGCCAAATGGCCTATAGTTCGGATGGGTGAAAATCATTATCTCTATAAAAAATATTAAAAGATTTTTTCTCCTAATTTATATATATAAAATAGGAAATGAAAGTCAGAATTAAAATAGAAAAACCGGTACCATATCTAAGAGTAAACTTACATCGAAAGTCGGCGGAACAGACTCGCAACGCCAATGCAAGAACTACAAAAACTACCAACTTTTCCATTTTCCGAATGAGCAAAAATAGTTGTGATCAATCTCAAGTGAACGCCAAACAGGTCGGTTCACGTGGTTTTCTTCGGGGTATGCAATAATCCAAATTTAAATTCCACTTAAGAATGCGTGTATTTTAAAAAAAGAAAAAAATCTCAAGCGGATGAAACTACGTCGTGTTTGTTTTGGTTATGGAATATGCATGTAACATGGCCATATTTATACATAATATAGGTAGATAGTTTGCGAGAAACTTAAATAATAAGTCGGTTACATAATTAATTTTAATTAAAATACATAGGCGGCACATTAAAAAAATATCTTGAATATTTCCATAAAGAAAACAAACAAATGCATCCGTGCAAAGTTTTGATAATTCGCAGGTTGTTTCGTTTTACTTCGACTTCATCATTTAATTTGAGTTCAAAGTCCAAATAATATTTTATTATACATAAAAAATATGATTTTCGAAGAAAGAAAGGAGACCTGAAAAGGGGCAATGCAGAAATGTTAATTAAATTTTGCCGGAAAAAATGCAAAATCAATATATCAATTATACCACATCTGCTGATATAAGAGTTGATTTAAGTAATTTTGTCCAACGTAATGATTCATGTTTGAATTTCACTTGAAAGTACGTATTAAAAAAATATATATACTTCACTTGCAATTTTGAGATAAATATTTTTCTGATGAAAATTTTAACACTATTTAAAAAATTATAGTAATTTTAGGATTTCGATAACCGTAATTCATTTTAGTCACCGGAAAACAACGAGTGAAGCCAACACACTTAATAAAACAACCATACGTGTCTAAAATCCTAACCGGTACCTCATCATTTAGTCGACGCTTTAAAAATTTACTCATGTGTACCGCCATGTAATTTAGAGTTCTCATCATTCACTCGCTATTTTTCGGTGACTTAAACGGATTTCGGTGACCGAAATTCTGAAATTGCAATAATTAATTGGATAGTGTCAAAAGTTTTATCGGAAAAAAATTGTTCCGAAATTATAAGTGAGGTATAGTTGACATCCCATTTTGCATTTTTTCCAAATTTTACCTATCATATATATATTTTTTTTATTTTCATTTTAATCCCTATCTTTTTATATATATTTATTATTGTTTATATTGTTGGATTTTTTATGCGTGCTTAAATTGGTTCACTTTGATGAATTATATATATCCAACCTAAAACTTTTATATAACTCAATTTGCAAGTTGACATATAAACCATGTGCGCAAAGTTATTGGAGCAATTTTAGTGAGTCAGAGAACTTTGGGGACTGGCTTGATATAATTGAAAGTTGAGGGATCGAAGATGCAAATTTCATGCCCTAGTCATGTATCTATTCGAATATTCGAATTAATTTGGATCTTGCATTTGTTTTCTAGTATTTTTAAGATATCAAACATAAATATTTTGTCAAATCTTGTTGAATAAGTTTGGAGGGTACAAAAATGCGACATATGTGTTATTATCAATCGAGCATTGGATAACTTTTTAAGTTTCAACAAAATCTAATGATATATTGATAACATCGAAAACTAATAGATCGTTAGCTTGACTGTCAACGAACTATTTGTTGGTCGAACCCTATTTAATCTACTATAAGATAAAGAGGGAAAATTCTAGCCCAGACCCGGCTTGGCCGGACCCAACTAATTAAAAAGGCAAGTATATCACACTTGCCATTTGATTGGTCACTCTCTCCAAACTTTCCACCAATCACACGGCAAGTGTAAAACACTCGCCCCCTCGTTACACCGGTTTGGCCGAGCCAGGCTCGGGCTAGAATTACCCGATAAAGAGAGTGGTGAAATAGTTGGAGCTTTCTTGACGTGGATTATCTAATGCTTAAATCAATTTTAATCTATAAGTTTCTGTTAGTAGGTAAAGGAGTTCGAATGTGATATAAATAGAAATACCTAAGCTATATATATATATATATTATAAAAGTAAAAATTGGGTTTTTGATTTCTTGAAATTTTATGATCTGGCCAAATACCCTAATCATAAGACTTTCAGTAAAATACAATTAAGGGTAATTTTGTAAAATACAAATTTGATACATAAATATTCTTTCTTGGGATATTTCAATCTAATCAAACTCTCAATTCTAATCAAAATATAATTATACAAGTCTTCTTCTAACTATAAATCACTATATAATTATACTCTATAAGCTTTTGAATATATTAATTTTAATATTATTCTAATATTATGTCTTGTATATTTAGGAGAAGAAAACACTATATAATTATATAAAACCCAACTCGCACGGTTTTCCTTCTCCTAAACATACAAGACATAATATTATTTTTGGTAGAAATACAAGACATAATATTAGAATTAATTTATTTAAAGCTTATAAGATTATAATTGTATAGTATTTTATACTTTGAAATGTTATAATAAGATATATCTAAAATTTAACAGAAATATATATATATATATATATATATATATATATATATATATATATATATATATATATATATATATTAATTTAAATATATTTAAAAAGTGCATATTCACTTAAATATTACTCTTCGAATGGTAGAATTAATTTTTTTTAATTTACATATATATTTCAACAAGAATTATTTAATATTAATATATTAATTAATTGTATTCAAATTTTATAATATAATTTGTCCATTGTTATATTATAATAAAAGATATCTAACAAATAGGAAGACAAAAAATTGATTTAATTTATAAATTTTAATAAATTTTGATAATTATGTGAAATAAAATATTATTTAAATTGAATGAGTTACCTAAGGTAACATTCAATAAATCAATCCAAATGAAATTCTAATTACATTAGAATTGATCAACACTATATATTGTGTTAGCACTATATATTTGTAATGTCCCAATCTTTCAATTATGCAATATGTGAAATAATTGTCAATTATGACTTAATTGTTTAATTACTTAATTGTCCTTAATTGATCACTTCATAAGCTTAGGGACTTAATTGCATGACTTATTTTTTGGGGGGATTAAATTGCAAATTGTGCCTAGTTTATAATATCTATCATATATCATTTGGTTGCATACAAACATATACACACATGATCCCTTCCCTTTCTCCCTCATCTCGTCCAAACCCAAACAAGAAGAAAGAAGAGGATTTCATCATTTGAAGCTTGAATTCAAGGGGAAATTGCATAAATTGAAGCATATTCATCATCACAACATCATCTCTTTTCCTTCTTTTCATTCATTCAAGGTATGAGCTTAGTTGGGGAAATACATGAATATATATGAGAGCTAGGGTTATGTGTTGAGCTTGGTAATTTATGTTTGAGTTGTTGGAAGCATGATTATATGGTTATAGCTTGGATTTGGTGCATATATTATGAAGTTTATAAGCTTGGAGCATGAGTTCATTTATGGGGTTGATATGAGTGATTCTTGATGATTAAGCATGGATTTAAGTGTTTATATGAGATATTATTGAATTATAAGTATGATAGCATGTGTATTGCATGAAATTTATGCATTTCATCTTGGTTTAATCCTTTTGGATTGTTATTGTTGATGCTTCGTTGCTGCTCTGCTTCTGTTCTGCATTTTCTGCTGCTTTCGTATTTTGGGAACGGCCCTTCCCAGCCCCAGTTTAAAACTGGAACGACCGTTCCCATGATTCTGAGTCAGCAAGGCCAGCGAGACTGGGAAGGGCCGTTCCCATTTTGGCCTGTGTGCCGGAAGGGTCGTTCCCAGCTAAAACGTTTTACCCTTTTTAAAACGCTGGCACGTTTCTGAAGGGCCATGGGAACGACCCTTCCCATTTTCAAAGGGAAGCCGGAACGGCCGTTCCCGTACGTCTGACATAACAAAATATTCTGCATAAAAGTGCATTTTTAACACCTCGATCCGACGGCTTGTTTTACCCCGATTTGATATTATATGATCTAAAATGAAGTGAAACTAGATGTTTTCATGCCACATTGCATTTTGCTCGTCGTCTCGTTGCATTTTCGCCGTTCGTCCTATTTGGTACATTTTGAGCCGTGTCTTATGTACACTTGTCTTTGTTGCACAGACCGGCACGCCAGTGACGTGGAGTGGGCTTCTTAGGCCGTGTCTTTCTCTTTATTTTGTCGGTACAGGTGAGGTTTAATTTCTAGATATCTAGAACCATTACAATCCTATGTGATGTTTTAAGCCAAAAAGTATATATATCTATAGTTTTCCAAACTCTATTGATTTCAACTGATTTATTGAATTGTACTGTATTGATTGACCGTGTTTTGGGGGAGTATATTGTACCGTGCACTGTGGGCCCGAGAGTTAGTGTTTGAGCCAACCAGGAAAGCAAGGGCTGACGGGTAACTCTTACACTCCTCTCAACCGTGGGGATGAACCCTGAATCCACCAGGAGGTTTGGTGGAGGAAGGAGTCCCGTGCGTGGGAGTCATGTTCCCGACGTACACCGTGTTTACCGTGGATAGATCGGGCCTTGCAAACCCACCATCATTGGAGGAAGAAGGAGTCATTGAAACTGCTACGTGTGCACTGTAATTGATTGCATGATCACTTAATTAATTAAAAGTATCGTGATTGTACACTGTCGGAGTAAGGTTGGAGAATTGCCCTCACTCGCCGGGCCACTGATTGATTGATTGATTGAAAATGATTAATTGTTAAATCTGATAGTCATAATCTCGGGCAAGCTCTCTGTGGTTATTGAACTTATATTGTTTTCGTTTATAAAACCTTACCCGAGGTTATGATTTACATGTTATCTGCGCTTATATCTATTATGCCCCTCGCTCAGTCTGTGGTAGACTGACACCTCACCTTTCAGTTTTGCAGGTTGTGTGCTAGGCGGGATTGGTGTCGAGTCCAGTCTTTCTTTTCGGGTCTAGCACGTGTCCATCCTACTCTGTTGCATATGTAATGTTATCTACGGTTTTATGAAATGTTATGTATTTGAGAGATGATAATGTATTGATAGGGATTTAGAATGGTTTGCTTGTTATAATAATGTGCTTCCACTTTATTTCTTGTTGTTGGTTGGTTTGGGGTTAGTCCCGCCTAGCTAGTTAGCATTTGTTTTCTTGTCACCCGTTCGCTATGGCTCAGTTCATGTATGGATTGCCCGTTTCATATGTGGACTGAGCTATAATGCGGGGGATGTGGCACCTTTGCGCTTCGGGTGTTACAATATTTATATGTAGTGTATTTATACATTTATATTTAGGTATTCCTTGTATTTTTATTTTTATATTGTTAAACAGGTATTCTCTTAATTTGTCACTTCCTTCGTTTGTTGATAACTATCGAATATGATTGATGAGAAGATGAATGTTGCATCTAAAATAGTTGAGGTATAATTCCACATGATTGACGAGAAGACGCTTAATAAGATATATCGATCGTAGCCTTTAAACAAGTAAAAACACATAGAGACTCAATGTAGTCTTTCCGTTTTTACTTTCATCTCTCTCTCTCTCTATATATATGTGTTGCTATTATAGTTTGTAAAGGTGAAATATCAAAATAATTTGCTATAATATTTCTAATTGAAACCGATTGTGATTTTATATTGTATATTTTTACAATCAAAATTTATTTATATTTATTAATAAATAAAAAGGATGTAATTTAATTGTACGATTAAAGAATAAGTGCAAATATATGAAACTTTTAGCGAGTGTAGAAAGTAAAGTTAAATTTTACAAATAAAGACAAAACTTGAGAAAATAAAGAAAAGAACATACTTAAATAGTCAAATGAGATATTATAGATAATATAATAGATAAAACTTGAGCAAATTTTTATGAACTCACTTGTAAATTAAAAGGAATATACCATAATTCAGAATTGCAGGTCATCAGACTAAAATTATATTAAATTAAGAATTTCAAGGAGACTCAATGTGAATATAAAAATAAAATATAATCTATTTTATGATTAATTTTGTATTATGTTCGATTAAACATTCCTTGAAATTTTATATAAATACACTCTTTTAACTATTTCTACTACATATATAAAATCAATGATAAGAAAACGAACATAAATCTTAAATAATACTCTTTAAAGGAATATAAATAAATAAAAAAATAGAATACAAGATCAAATGAAAAAAGAAAGAAATAAAAAAGAGATAAAAAATAATTAATTAAAAGAAATAATTACTTGATAGTAATATATATACACACACTCATACCAAAATTAAAAGACAACCCAAATAATTTTATTATGGACAAATTAAATCTGACTACCCTCACAATAGGCGAAATTACAACGCAGGACCTCTAGTTTGAAAAATTACATACTAGTTCTTAACCTTTATGTTCCGTTTGAGGTCCCTTTATTCTGTTAGGGTTCCGTCAAATTTGACCCCTATAATGACCAAAATACCCTCGGGGATTATTTTGTAATATACATAAAAGTGAGGGTTCGTTTTGCTAGAAAATTTGACCCCAGGGACTATTTTGTTATATATTAAATGTTAAGGGATCGATTTGTTAATATTTATAAATTTTAAGGATTATTATGTACATTTTTTTGTGTTTAAATTATATTTTAAAAAATAATATTTATAATTTATGTATAATATAATTAATAAATTTATTGTTATATATTCCTTTAAAAAAAATAATAAATTTATTGTTATTGAATTTAAGAAATTTAAAAATAAAAAAAATTCCAACAAAGAATATCATTGTCATAATATTTGTCATATATAAAATAAATATATATTTTTTTATATTCACATAAATTAAATTTATTATATTTCTAAATCAATCAAATATAATATTTATAATTGTAAATATATACATAAAAATAAATTATAATATAATATTATTTTATTTTTATTCTAATCAAATGTAATAATTTTATTCATAAATATGTATATTTTTTATACATACTTTTATATTGCATACATACACAAGAAAAAGGAAAAAAGACATACTGCTTAGTTAAATATAATATCAAAAAAATCTATAAAAAAAATCCAACTGTTTTATTTTAGAAAATGGACATTTAAAACTAATTGAAATATAATATCTTAATTAGTGTAAACTTTATATTATTAAAATTTAATTTTATTCTTAAATCTAATTAATCAAACCTTACATTTTGTAACAAAATGAACCCTCACTTTTATGTATATTACAAAACAATCCCCGAGGGAATTTTGGTCATTACAGGGGGTCAAATTTGATGGAACCCTAACAGAATGAATGGACCTCAAACGGAACATAAAGGTTAGGGACTAATATGTAATTTTTCAAACTAGAGGTCCTGCGTTGTAATTTCGCCTGTTGTGAGGGTAGTCAGATGTAATTCTCCCTATTATTATTTGATTCAATAATGATGATATCAAAATTTTCATTTACAAAGAATGGTTCTTTCACATGAAAAAGAATGCATGTATTTATTAATCTTATTATGAAGAAATACCTAATTGAATTAAGTGGGGCAATTTTTTATAAGGACCAATAGTCCCTATTATTTATCGTAAACCCCCCAATTCAGATTTTATACATTTAAGATCCCCATTTCATAACATATTTTTCCTAAACCCCCTAAAGACCTAAAAAGTCTATTTTGTCCTAATTTTTTTTCACTTTTTTCACACCATTTTTACTTCCTCCACACAATTACTTCCTCATCATCTTCTTCATCCTTCATACTCACCGGACCTCCGCCGTTGCCACTATGGGCCGCCGCTGGAGGTGGTCCAAAAATTCCCAAAAAAAATCACCGGGGACGTACTCCTCGTCCTCGTTCCATATCTTTGATTAGTTTCTCAAAATTCGAAGCCGTTTGTCCTCAATTTCAAATCTAAGAATTTTAGATCTAAAAAAAAAATGGCGATAACACCCAAATCGCTTAGTGAAAATCGAATCCGTAACTTGCAATAGGTTCATCATTTCGAGAACTTCAAGATCCATATCATTTTCGTCGAAAAATATCGCCGGAAAGCCGCCGACGGAAAACCCATTTTCTATTGAAAATTTGTAGGTTTCCGGTGACCTTCAAAGCGCCTTCTTCGGCCATTTTCATGAGACGAGATTGCCACCAATAAAGTCGCGTCGTCGAAATGAGTCAAGGCACGAAGCTCCCGTCTTCGGAAAGTGGCCGAAGACGGCACCGCCACCACCGCCTGAAAACCTGCCTTTTCAATAGAAAAAAGGAAGAAGAAAATGAAAAAAAAAAAAAAAAAAAAAAAAAAAAAGAAGGGGGAGAAGAAGAAAGGGGCAGGGGGTAATTTTTCATATTTTAAGGGCATTTTAGTCTTTTTACTCGAATAGGGGGATTTAGGAAATATTTGATAGATAATTTGGTCCTTCAAATATGTAAAAATTCAATTGGGGGTTTAGGATAAGTTCATTACCTTATTATGGATCATTTATTAATTTTTCGTTGAATGAATAGTGTGAGTATTTATAGTAGAGCCCAAAGTACACACTAAGTGTATTGCATTGAATATAATGCATACACAATGGTTCGGTTTGATCGACTTATACCGTTTTAACTTAATAGTGCAATTGAAAATTATTGATTTTCTTTCGTCTTTTAGTTGGATCTAATATCATTTGCATTTAATGCTTCGGACGGTTTAATATACGAGTTCAGAGATTGACATGTGTTCTCCTTCGGATTGACTGTAAGTTGGTCAAAGATGAGTCCATCGATCAGATTAGGTTGAACTCAATTAATAATATAAACAAATCTGTTTAGGTTGAACTCAATTAATAATATAAAATGTCTTTGAAGTTAATTTTGTTTTAATTTTTTAACTTATATATATTTTCTTTTTTAACAAACTGGTTCGTCAATTATCTTTCTAACATTCAAGGTAGGATTAAATAATAATAATAAATTAAGAAAACTAAATTCCCAGTCCTATTAATGTCGCATGTTGAACTAGTATTAGTATTCTAATTTTTTAGAGTTAATGCTCTTGTTTACTGTTAGTTTAGTTATTTAGATGTATTTACACTCTTTTCCAGATTATGAATTCTTGATACTACAATGATACATAAGTGGTCATAATCAAAGAAAAAGTTACATGGAACCGGCCAATATATTATTGATAGAGTTGTATCACATAGGAAAGAATAGATTTTGGGTTTAAACTTTAAATTAATTCAGTCTCTTCTAATTCCTAATCTTCTTGAAAATGCATGAAAATGCACCATAATAAGCCAAAAAAAAAAAAAATTGATGAAGAAAGAAAAATTGCAATCGTATGAAGATAACATTTTGTAGAAACACCCATATTGCGATCGTATGAAGATAACATTTTGTAGAAACACCCATATGGCCGGCTTTGAATATCTTATTTTAAGTTTGTATTTCGTTTTCTATTTTACTAACATACGTGCACACTTTACGTGTACGAATAGGCGATCGAGATTAGGAGAGAAAACTAACTCATGTAATATGAAAAAATTTTAAAAGATTTCTCATCTAATCTCGACCGTCTATTAATACACTTGACGAATGTATGTTAATAAAATACGAGATAAAATATAAATTTGAAACACTATATCCAAAACCCCATAGCCATTCACATGCTCACCAACCAAAACTAAGCCAAAACAAGAAGCGCACCAACAAAAAGATGCAAAACCGAAACCACAATGAAAGAACAAGAGACCTTAAATCCATCACTTGTATCTCCTTGCTCGTCCAACTCCTTCGCTATAAACACCTCCATACCATTGAGCAAGGGAGGCAAAACCGTTCCGTTGCCCGATGAAATCGTAACATTTGCGCTATTTTGAACCGCCACCGGATAAATGGTTACCACCTCACCTGATCTAGACTTTTCCAACTTAACTGTTCTCATAGGGACTCCATCGACGTATATGTCCATATTCCTTGTGGCATTTAGGGTTGCGGACCCATTGACATCGAGGTTCTGGTAGAAGTACAAAATTATGTATGCAGTTTGAGTAGCGGTGTCGGAGAAGTTGACCGGTACGTAAATAGATTGCGATGCGTCTGGCGGCGGAGATATCGCGGTGGTGATGATGGAAAGAGGAGGGGAGTTTTCGTAAACTCGGCCGATGCAAATGGAGGCGGGAAATTTTAAATTTGTGTATCCAGGCATGGGTTGGGGCATCCAATATCTGTTCAGTCTTTCTTCGCAAAAGTCTACCCGACCCGACCATGGCCTGCAAATTAAAGTCATTTAATTAATATTGAAATCTATATTGAGAAGATTTCTGATTTCCATAATATGATAATTGATTAGAAGAAATTTAAATCTGCTCAATTTGAACGTTTTTTTTTAAATCCGGGCATCCACCAATATGAGTAATGTTTATTAAAATTAAATGTGGTTGATCGGGTTGTACATCATGTTTGGTATGTTATAAACAGATAAGGATATAGTAATCACATATTCGATTCGTTTATTGGTTGGGTTTGGCCAAGCCGGGTTTGGGCTATAATTTTTCTTTGTTAAGTAATTTATCCGCAAACCCTAAAACCTATATATATATATATATACCTTTATAACATGATGAATCAAATGTTAATTTGTATTTTATAATTATTTGATAATTATAAATTAAAAATAAGGGGCAATTACATTTAGGTCCCCTAAGGTTTGCCCTAATTACAAACCAATCCCTCTTGTTTCGAAAATTACATATTAACCCCTAATCCTAACGGACCGTTTGAGGTCCTTGGGTGCCGTTAGTATTCCGCTAATTTGAAATTTAAATTTTCGAAAATACCCTTGAATTTCAGGGACTACATTGTTGATGTGATTTAGTTAAGGGGTCGTTTTGTAAAAAAATACATAGTTCAGGGACTTTTTTGTAATATTTTTTGGAAATTCAAATTTCAAAATTAACAGAATATTAACGATACCCAGGTGTGACACCCCGACTTTCCGACCGTACAGGTATGACGTATGTGCGCATTTAAAATTATTGTTTGCGCATTTTATATTTATTGTATTATTTATTTGAATTATTTAAGTTTAATTCTTATATGAATTATTTGGAATGAATGTGCATGTGAAGTATTCGTTTATTTGAGTTGGCCTTATTTGAACCCGTATTTGTTAAACCGAACCAATTTGAACCGGGAACCTTGAACCGAACCCGAGAACCAACCGGTCCAGCCCTTAAAGGCTGAACCATTCTCTCTTTTCCCTCATTACGTTCAGCAGCAACTCAAGCAAGCAAGAGAGCCAAAACCCCAAGCTTTGATCATCCAACTTCACAAGTCAATAACTCTCTCGTTTCTTCGTCTTTTCTCGAGCTTAGGTAGGTTTCGGAATCCCCTCGTCATGCTCTACGTTTCCATGGTTTAATTTCTGAGTTTGGTATGAGTTTGCTTTGCCTTTGCTCCCCTACTTGAATAGTAAGGGTTTAGCTCTTATAGTGATTTCTTGCTCTTTGCTTGAGATGATTGATTTCTAACCTTTTGTATAAGTTGTATATGTTATATATGTTGCATTTATTGCATGTAAACCATGGTTGGTGGAGGAGTTGAGTGATCATAATTTTAGTTTGAATTTTTCTTGACCTTGATCATGCTTTTAAATTCCGTTTTCTTGCATTATTTGAGTGTTCATATGTAAAGTATGATATATCTGAATTGTATGTGCATTTTGAGAAGTTATGGCAACTTTAAAGGTTGGATTTTGGCCATTTTTGGCATATTTTCGAGCTTCCCCTGTTTTCTGTGTTTAAACTCTGCTCCAGCTTTTCGAACCAGGCCGGAACGGCCGTTCCCGCCCAGTTTTAAACTGGGAACGACCGTTCCCAGGCCATACTGTTCATGACCGAGAGTGGGAACGACCGTTCCCAGTTGTACTGGGAACGGGAACGGCCGTTCCCATGTCCGGAACCCCTCTCTTCTGGAGCAAATCCACGGGGGTGGATTTTTCCTTAAGGAAAAATCCGCGAGGGTGGATTTGAGGCAGTAGCTCTTGGAAAATCCATGGGGGTGGATTTTCCCCTTTGGAAAAATCCATGGGGGTGGATTTTCCCCTTTGAAGAATTCAAAACCTAGAAGTTGCTACTACTTCTCTTTGCTTTAATTATGCATTTTTATGATTTTAATTGCTTCTCTTTTGCATGATTAATTGTTATAACCATGCAATTATATGACTTGATTGTGATATTTTGTTGTGAACATGATCCATGCATTTTGCCGGGCGTCTTCTTTGGTACATTATTGAGTCTAAGTCTCGGGTCTTGTCTTCTTTTGTTTCAGAGCCTCTTCCGGAAGTTCGTGAGCCCGAGGTTTAAGTGTTCGTTCGCCCGTTTTGCCTTCCTTCTACTTTTGCAAAGGTGAGGTTAGGATCCTTTGTACTAGATAAGCGACCTAAGATCTATTACGTGTTGTTTTCTTACCCTGTATGCGAATATATACTTATATATATATGTATTAAATACGAATGCTTAAGGTATGTTATGATCTTGTGAAATAAGCTTTACGTTTTCGAAATTGGTATAAGTATTGGCATAAGTAAGCTATATATTTGAAATTCGTTATTCGTATATGATATGTTTGAGCAAGTTGTACCCTGAAAGATGGGAGTTTGGTTTGATTTGGTTTGTTGGGCCCGGAGACGTGGGTAAGGGAGACCCGGGACGACCACGGGGTCGCCGGTTATGACCCCTGTGCGCGTTCTCATTTGAGATATTCACGTACGACCTAAGGAGGTTGGGAAGGCGTGGTATCTTGAGCCCTCGGTGGATAACCGGGGAAGGCATATCGTGGGTTAGCTGCCCCGTATGTGTTTGGTAATGTAGGTGTTAGGGTTTGATTCCCGATACACCATGGATGTGAGGTGGATGTGATTTGAATTCGATTTTATGTTATGTTTGATGGAGTAAGGGATAGTCCGTTCTCGCCGGACTTATGTTTATGTTATGTTTGATAGATTATGGATCGAGATAGGTTTTCCTTTATATTATATGCTATCTTTGGAAAATGATTTGGTATGTAAAACCCTAGCCTCGATTCATGTCTATCACCTTTGTAATATGCTCTGCTCTATATGTATTTAGGTGTGGGTGTGCGTTTAGCCCCCTCACTCAGTCGAGTTTTGACTGACCCCTCTCTTTTCCCACCTTCAGTGCAGGTTGTTTCGAGCTAGGCGGGGAAGTGCGAGTCTTGGTCTTGTACTTGTGTGTCTAGGTCGAGTTGCATCCTTACTTCTTGCATTTTGGGATACTCTTATTATGTATTTGATGTTAGAATTATATTTTGCTGAATTAAGGGCTTTTGATGTATATACTCGATCTTTTGGGCCGTGAGGCCATTGTATATGATGTAAATGTTAGTTATAGAGCTCTTTTCGATCCTTGTTATGGCTTCCGCATATTTATGTGCTTATTTTGCGCGCTCTGTCCGAGTTTTAGCCCCGCCTAGCCTAAGGAGTGAGTGTAGGTTCCGTTCGCTTAGACTTGGACTCATGTATGGAAATCCATTTCATATGTGGGTTCGGGTTTAGGTGCGGGGGATGTGGTGGCCCACCGCTCCGGGCGTCACATCCTGAAAGTGGTATCAGAGCTCTCGGTTGCAAAACCGGAGCTCTAGAGTCGAGTCGGGTGAGTCTAGGTCGTACGGCTTAGGACAACGTGGTTATATGCATCTATGTGATTATTGGTTATCTTCTGGTTACTCGTGTACATGAACATGTACTAACCCTCACGCATATGAATTGGAATCTTTTCTTTTGTAGAAATATGCCTCCCCGAAGACACCACCACCGAGATAGATCTCCGGAACATCGTCATCACCGAGATCATTCTCCACACCCGGAAGATAATAATAATCCACCACCACCACCTCAAATGGATCCGGGCAATTTTATGGAGAGATTAGCGGTATATTTGGAACAAAGGGCTCAGGAAAGAAACAACGCACCTCCAGCTGGGAATCATGGAGGAAATCTAATTACAGCTACTCTCCGGGAGTTCAAGAACCAAAATCCACCGGTTTTCGTGGGTGGAAATGATGTCCAAGCAGAAGAATGGCTCGTGCAAACTAACCGGATATGGAATCTCATACCGTGTGGGCCTATGGAGAAGCTACAATGCACACTTACCATGATCCAGGGCCAAGCTTATAGTTGGTGGTCAAGCTTGCAAGGGAGATTAGAGGCTACCGAGGAGGAGATCACATGGGAGGTGTTTGTTCGCGAATTCAAGAATAAATATATTCCCAAAGCTACAAGGAATCGAAGGGTGAGAGAATTTATGGAGCTCAAACAAGGAGGTATGTCCGTCACTGATTATATCAACGAGTTTGAGAGGCTTTCTCGTTATGCCCCGAATATTGCCAATGATGATGAAAGCAAGGCTTCTCAATTCCTCCAAGGACTTCGGGAGGATATGAAGGATGCTCTAGAGGCTTCTAACACAAGTACTTGGGCGAAAGTCACGGATAAAGCTCTAAGGGTAGAAGAGCGGGTTGTGATGAGGAGGAAGAGTACTCATACCGGGCAAGGGTCTAGCTCGGGGAATTTCAATAAGTTTGGAAAGAGGCCGGCATTTTAAACTTTTCAACAAGCCAAGCCTCAAAACAAACAACCTCGACCCGCGGGACCTAATCAACCGAATCGACCCTTAGCACTTCCGGCTCCACCTAAAGTGCAATGTACCTATTGCAAGGGTCCTCATCACGTGGATAATTGCTTTAGGCTTCATAAGAGGTGTTTCATTTGTGGGGCACAGGATCATATGGTGAACACATGCCCGAAGAAGCAAGATAACCCGAGGCCTGCAATCCAAGCTAGGGCTTCGCATTGGGAGTTGAGGAAGAGCAAGCTGTGGAAATCGACCCAAATGCCGTGATCGAAGGTACTATAAGCATTCATGGCACTACATTACATGCATTATTTGATCCCGGGGCCACTCATTCCTTTATTTCCCGGGATATTGCCGCTTCTATGTGCTTGCCTATTTCCTTGTGTGCGCATGATTACGTGGTTAGCTCCCCTCTTGGTGGTAGTTTAGTAACTTGCAGGGTTTTTCGGGGTTGTCCGGTTAGCTTCGAAGGCCGAGTTTTCCTCGCAGATTTGATTGAGATGCCGATGCAGAGGTATGATGTAATCTTGGGAATGGATTGGTTGTATGAACATGGGGCTCAGATGGATTGTCGGGATAAGAAAGTTTCTTTTGGATCAGTGGTGTTTAAGGGCGAGAAGGTGAAGTCAAGCCCGTTTATTTCTTTTGTTGAGGCGAGTAAACTGGTCCGGGACGGTGCGACAGGTTTCGTGGCCTATCTTTTGAATAGACCGAAGGATCAGGCCAAACTTGAGGAGACGGAGGTCGTGCGAGAGTATATCGATGTTTTCCCTGAGACTTTGGGTTCTCTACCGCCTGATAGGGACATCGAGTTCGTAATCGATCTTTATCCCGGAGCAGAGCCTTTTTCGAAGACTCCCTACAGAATGGCTCCTGCAGAGTTAAAGGAGTTAAAGACGCAGCTTGATGAGCTTTTGGCTTGCGGGTACATTCGTCCGAGCACTTCTCCGTGGGGTGCTCCCGTTCTATTTGTAAAGAAGAAGGATGGGACGTTACGGATGTGTATAGATTACCGTGAGCTGAATAGGATGACCGTGAAGAACAAATACCCTTTGCCTCACATCGAGGAGTTATTTGATATTCTGCAAGGCTCGAAAGTCTATTCCAAGTTAGATTTGAGGCAGGGTTACTACCAACTGCGTATTAGGGAGGAAGATATTCCGAAGACTGGTTTTAATACGCGCTATGGGCACTTCGAATTCGTTGTCATGCCGTTTGGATTAACTAATGCTCCAGCTGTATTTATGGATATGATGCACCGAGTGTTCAGGCAGTTTCTTGACAAGTTCGTGGTTATATTTATAGACGATATTCTGGTGTATTCTAAGTCCGCTGAAGAGCACGCTCAGCATCTTCGGATCGTTTTGGAAACTTTGAGGGAACACAAGTTGTACGCAAAATTCAGCAAATGCGAATTCTGGATCGATAGAGTTGTATTCTTGGGTCATATAATTTCAGGCGATGGGATTGAGGTTGATCCATCTAAGGTTGAATCCGTGCTTCGTTGGGAGAGACCTAGAAATGCCTCTGAGATCAGGAGTTTTATTGGGTTGGCCGGCTACTATCGAAGGTTTGTTAAGGATTTTTCTAAAATTGCCGCTCCATTGACTCGTCTGACTAAGAAGGAAGTGAAATTCGAATGGGATGATAAGTGTGAGGCGAGTTTTCAGACATTGAAAGTGAAATTAACTTCAGCACCGGTTCTTACTTTACCCGAGGGTACCGAGGGTTATGCGGTTTATACAGATGCTTCGAAAGAAGGTCTTGGTTGTGTTTTGATGCAGCACGGTAGAGTGGTAGCTTATGCTTCGAGGAAATTGAAGGAGCATGAGAAGAATTACCCTACCCACGATCTTGAATTAGCTGCTGTTGTGTTTGCTTTGATGAAGTGGCGACATTATCTCTACGGTACCACGTTCGAGGTATTTACAGATCACCAAAGCCTCAAGTATCTCTTTTCTCAGAAGGATTTAAATGTAAGACAGAGGCGTTGGATGGAGTTATTAGAGGATTATGATTGCACCATTCAATACCATCCGGGTAAAGCAAACGTGGTCGCCGATGCCTTAAGTAGAAAGGCGAATGTGGCTAATTTGGAAGCAAGTTCTTCAAGTTCGGGATCAGAGATCTTGGTTTCGGGAACTTGGTTGGCTAATCTTACAGTAATACCAGATTTGAAAGGACAGTTGTTGGAAACACAGAATTCAGATGCAGAAATTCAAAGGTTGGTAGCTCGTTCCAAGAACGACCCGAATTCTAAGTTTGGATTAGATGATTCCGGTTTGTTAAGGTTCGAAGCAAGAATATGTGTCCCAGAAGAGCTCAAGAGGATTGTACTTGAGGAGGCACATCGCTCGAGGTACTCGATTCATCCGGGAGGTACTAAGATGTATCGGGACCTGAAAGAGAAATTCTGGTGGAATGGCATGAAAAGGGATGTCGCGAACTTCGTGAAGCGATGTCTGACGTGTCAAAAGGTGAAGGCAGAACACCAGAAGCCGGGGGGAACTCTCCAACCACTTCCTATTCCCGAGTGGAAGTGGGAGCAAGTGACTATGGACTTCGTGTCCGGCTTGCCTAGAGTCAAAGGAGGGTTTGATGGAATTTGGGTAATTGTCGACAGATTGACTAAGTCTGCCCATTTCCTCAAGGTTCGGATGTCCGAGAAAGTTCCAAAGTTAGCCGAGTTATATGTTCGAGAGATTGTAAGACTACATGGAATTCCGGCTAGTATCGTTTCGGATCGGGATCCACGGTTTACTTCGATCTTCTGGCAGAATCTTCAGAAATGTTTGGGCACCAGGCTCAGGTTTAGCACCGCTTCACATCCTCAAACGGACGGTCAATCTGAAAGGTTAATTCAGTACTTAGAGGATATGCTTCGGTCGTGTGCTTTGGATTTCCAGGATAAGTGGGATGAGCATCTGGCTCTAGTTGAATTTGCTTATAACAACAGTTATCAGGGTTCGATTAAGATGGCTCCTTATGAAGCACTTTATGGAAGGAAGTGTAGGTCGCCTTTGTTCTGGGATATCGAGGATTGGAAATGGACCGAGGAGAATAAACTGGAGAGGGCAGAACCTAAGGAAAACATTGTTGCTACTATTGAGAAGGTTCATACGATTAGACAAAGAATGAGGGCAGCTCAGGCTCGACAGAAAAGCTACGCCGATAAGAGAAGAAGGCCCTTAGTGTTTGAGGTCGGAGATAGAGTTTTTCTGAAGGCATCTCCAAGGAAAGGCTTCACTCGAATAGGTAAAGGTGGAAAGCTCAGTCCACGATACCTAGGGCCGTTTGAGATTTTGGAAAGAATTGGAGAAACGGCGTACAGATTGGATCTCCCACCGAATTTGACCGGGATACACAACGTTTTTCATGTTTCTCAGCTCCGTAAGTACTATCCCGATGAGGCAACTATCCTTCCAGTTGAAGAGGTTCAGTTAGAGACGGATTTAACAATAGAAAAACATCCGGTTGCAATTCAGGACCGGAAGATGCAAGAATTGAGAAAACGGCAGATTCCTTTGGTCAGAGTACTTTGGAGGGATCAGAAATCCGAGGAATCGACTTGGGAAACTGAGGAGAAAATGAGGAATTTATATCCGGAGTTGTTTGAGGACTCGGTTCGGACTTGAGGGCAAGTCCTTTTTAAGGGGGAAGGATTGTGACACCCCGACTTTCCGACCGTACAGGTATGACGTATGTGCGCATTTAAAATTATTGTTTGCGCATTTTATATTTATTGTATTATTTATTTGAATTATTTAAGTTTAATTCTTATATGAATTATTTGGAATGAATGTGCATGTGAAGTATTCGTTTATTTGAGTTGGCCTTATTTGAACCCGTATTTGTTAAACCGAACCAATTTGAACCGGGAACCTTGAACCGAACCCGAGAACCAACCGGTCCAGCCCTTAAAGGCTGAACCATTCTCTCTTTTCCCTCATTACGTTCAGCAGCAACTCAAGCAAGCAAGAGAGCCAAAACCCCAAGCTTTGATCATCCAACTTCACAAGTCAATAACTCTCTCGTTTCTTCGTCTTTTCTCGAGCTTAGGTAGGTTTCGGAATCCCCTCGTCATGCTCTACGTTTCCATGGTTTAATTTCTGAGTTTGGTATGAGTTTGCTTTGCCTTTGCTCCCCTACTTGAATAGTAAGGGTTTAGCTCTTATAGTGATTTCTTGCTCTTTGCTTGAGATGATTGATTTCTAACCTTTTGTATAAGTTGTATATGTTATATATGTTGCATTTATTGCATGTAAACCATGGTTGGTGGAGGAGTTGAGTGATCATAATTTTAGTTTGAATTTTTCTTGACCTTGATCATGCTTTTAAATTCCGTTTTCTTGCATTATTTGAGTGTTCATATGTAAAGTATGATATATCTGAATTGTATGTGCATTTTGAGAAGTTATGGCAACTTTAAAGGTTGGATTTTGGCCATTTTTGGCATATTTTCGAGCTTCCCCTGTTTTCTGTGTTTAAACTCTGCTCCAGCTTTTCGAACCAGGCCGGAACGGCCGTTCCCGCCCAGTTTTAAACTGGGAACGACCGTTCCCAGGCCATACTGTTCATGACCGAGAGTGGGAACGACCGTTCCCAGTTGTACTGGGAACGGGAACGGCCGTTCCCATGTCCGGAACCCCTCTCTTCTGGAGCAAATCCACGGGGGTGGATTTTTCCTTAAGGAAAAATCCGCGAGGGTGGATTTGAGGCAGTAGCTCTTGGAAAATCCATGGGGGTGGATTTTCCCCTTTGGAAAAATCCATGGGGGTGGATTTTCCCCTTTGAAGAATTCAAAACCTAGAAGTTGCTACTACTTCTCTTTGCTTTAATTATGCATTTTTATGATTTTAATTGCTTCTCTTTTGCATGATTAATTGTTATAACCATGCAATTATATGACTTGATTGTGATATTTTGTTGTGAACATGATCCATGCATTTTGCCGGGCGTCTTCTTTGGTACATTATTGAGTCTAAGTCTCGGGTCTTGTCTTCTTTTGTTTCAGAGCCTCTTCCGGAAGTTCGTGAGCCCGAGGTTTAAGTGTTCGTTCGCCCGTTTTGCCTTCCTTCTACTTTTGCAAAGGTGAGGTTAGGATCCTTTGTACTAGATAAGCGACCTAAGATCTATTACGTGTTGTTTTCTTACCCTGTATGCGAATATATACTTATATATATATGTATTAAATACGAATGCTTAAGGTATGTTATGATCTTGTGAAATAAGCTTTACGTTTTCGAAATTGGTATAAGTATTGGCATAAGTAAGCTATATATTTGAAATTCGTTATTCGTATATGATATGTTTGAGCAAGTTGTACCCTGAAAGATGGGAGTTTGGTTTGATTTGGTTTGTTGGGCCCGGAGACGTGGGTAAGGGAGACCCGGGACGACCACGGGGTCGCCGGTTATGACCCCTGTGCGCGTTCTCATTTGAGATATTCACGTACGACCTAAGGAGGTTGGGAAGGCGTGGTATCTTGAGCCCTCGGTGGATAACCGGGGAAGGCATATCGTGGGTTAGCTGCCCCGTATGTGTTTGGTAATGTAGGTGTTAGGGTTTGATTCCCGATACACCATGGATGTGAGGTGGATGTGATTTGAATTCGATTTTATGTTATGTTTGATGGAGTAAGGGATAGTCCGTTCTCGCCGGACTTATGTTTATGTTATGTTTGATAGATTATGGATCGAGATAGGTTTTCCTTTATATTATATGCTATCTTTGGAAAATGATTTGGTATGTAAAACCCTAGCCTCGATTCATGTCTATCACCTTTGTAATATGCTCTGCTCTATATGTATTTAGGTGTGGGTGTGCGTTTAGCCCCCTCACTCAGTCGAGTTTTGACTGACCCCTCTCTTTTCCCACCTTCAGTGCAGGTTGTTTCGAGCTAGGCGGGGAAGTGCGAGTCTTGGTCTTGTACTTGTGTGTCTAGGTCGAGTTGCATCCTTACTTCTTGCATTTTGGGATACTCTTATTATGTATTTGATGTTAGAATTATATTTTGCTGAATTAAGGGCTTTTGATGTATATACTCGATCTTTTGGGCCGTGAGGCCATTGTATATGATGTAAATGTTAGTTATAGAGCTCTTTTCGATCCTTGTTATGGCTTCCGCATATTTATGTGCTTATTTTGCGCGCTCTGTCCGAGTTTTAGCCCCGCCTAGCCTAAGGAGTGAGTGTAGGTTCCGTTCGCTTAGACTTGGACTCATGTATGGAAATCCATTTCATATGTGGGTTCGGGTTTAGGTGCGGGGGATGTGGTGGCCCACCGCTCCGGGCGTCACACCAGGGACCTCAAACGGTCCATTAGAATTAGGGGTTAATATGTAATTTCCGAAATAAGAGGGACTGATTTGTAATTAGGGCAAACCTCAGGGGACCTAAATGTAATTGCCCCTAAAAATAATAACAATAATCACATATCATATTATTGATCATAATAACTTTCATTAATGGCAATGGAAATATACTATAATTTATATATTATATTTATGAGTTAATATTGAATGGATTTAATAGACTTATAGTTTGTTAAATTAATATTTGTATGTATTTAATATTTGATTGTGTCGTGAAATTTTGATCTATTATTTTTAGTAAAAAATGTATGTAAAACAGGTAAATAGATTCAATTTCGAATTTGAATATCGGATAATTTACTAATCGGATATCTTCACGGATGCAGATTATCGATATTATGATAATATCCATCGGATATGAATGCAAATAACATTTTTGTTACACGCATTCGGATAACAACTATACTAAACGTATTTTGTTTTGAAAACTGCACATGCACTCTGTTTATTTTTCGTTTACACCCCTATAATAAGATTTAACCCCACCACCATTAAAATTTGGGGATATTCATAATAATAGTATTAAATAATGTCCGATCAAAAGATTAAATAGATTTATAGTTTGTTAAATTAATATTTGTATGTATTTAATATTTGATTGTGTCGTGAAATTTTGATCTATTATTTTTAGTAAAAAATGTATGTAAAACAGGTAAATAGATTCAAATTTTGAATTTGAATATCGGATAATTTACTAATCGGATATCTTCACGGATGCGGATTATCGATATTCTGATAATATCCATCAGATCTGAATGCAAATAACATTTTTGTTACACGAATTCGGATAACAAATATACTAAACGAATTTTGTTTTGAATAATGCATATGCACTCTGTTTATTATTCGTTTACACCCCTATAATAAGATTTAACCACACCACCATTAAAATTTGGGGATATTCATAATAATAGTATTAAATAATGTCCGATCTAAAGATTAAGTACTAAAACTAATCCAATAAACTTTAACCTTTATGCAGAGATGGAGCCAGGATTTTAAGGGGTCGGGGGGACCGGGGGGTAAAAATTAAAATATTCAAAATCAAAGGGACAAAATTTTAATTTTAGGAGCACGAAACTATAAAATTTTCAAAATATATATATAATTTTAATATTATCAAAGCTGGTCAACGAACCTAATCAAACCTAATTATTGCATATCGGATCTAATCAATCCTTATCAACCATGTCATACTTTTCCTGCCAACAAGGGTTTGTGAAGTGGTTTGAGGGTTCTTTCTCGAAAGTAATGATCCGGGTCCGAATCCCTCTGGCCACTTTGGATGCGTGTGTTAAACAAAAAAAAAAAAAAAATGTCATACTTTTCCTACTCTGAGTTCAAATCCGACGAGCAAACATAATTAAAAAATGTAAAGTGTATAGGCAAATTATAATATAAAATATACTTACTCAATGACTTGATCATAGCCAAAGTTAACCCTAGTGACGAGATGATAAGCGGTTCCATTCCTCATCATACCATACATGGTTCTATTCTCACTTTGTGACACATCCAAATACGTTGCTTCAAGAGAAGAAATAAAGGGCGTCCCACCATTTCTCTTCCCCACAACACACACAGATATGTTATCATTCTTAGGCCCGTAAATCACCTCCTCAAAAACCGGTCTCGACGAGTTAACCGTTGCCCACGAACCGCTGCCGAGGGAGAGGTCAAAAGCCGGCGGCTTTGATTCTCCGTCGTAATTACCGTAGTAAAATCCGGCCCGAAAAATGTATCTCTCCTCGTGGGTCAGTGGCAACTTGTAGCAGTTTTTCTCGTTCTCCCCATTCGGGAAGTATCGAAGTGTGCTCATGGTTTGGGGAAGGTTAATCTCCACCGTTGAATCGGAGTCGATTTTCTTGATCTTGCCTGAATCGGTGAACAAGCTATCGGGAAACCATGATTGGTTGTTGAACATTTCGGTTACTTCAGCTTTTACTCCACAGTCTATGTAGAGTTGATGATTGAGTCTAACTGCAGAAATACTAAACCATTATTTACTATCTAATAATATTTTGACAACCCTTGACTCGTCAACGAGCAAACCTTATACCATTAACTAATTTTGAGGATGAGTTATTCATCTGATTTTATCATAATACGTTTTCATAATTCTTCAAGATATTAATTACCATGCACAACTCTTTTTATAATTCTTAAAGATACTAATTTAGTAATTTACACAATTTTTGACACGTGATATTCATAATTCTTAAAAATACTAATTTAAACAACCCTTGCCTTGTGATATCAAAAGATGGATATCTTGTTTCGGTTTATGATTTACTCTTATTTTAATAATATATGCATGTTATGTATCGTCGTACATTTTCGTAATTCATAAAAGATATATATCCTAATTCACACAACACTTAACATGCAATATTCATAATTCTTACTGACCAAAAAAAAAAAAATCATAATTCTTAAAGATACGTATAATAACTTACATAAACCATCACAATATGTGCTATTAAACGATGAATCTTTTGTTTCAATTTTGCGTTTTATCTCTTATTTTATTAATGCATACATGTCACGTGTAATTCTAATCAAATTACAAGGGAGAAACAACTGGGGAGGGGGGGGGGGGGGGGGGGGGGGGGATGATTCAACTACTTACCAATACTCTCTGAGTGTGTGAGGGCATGAAACGAGAAATATAACACATAATTGAAAAAGAAAATTCGATTAAACTTACATGGAAAATTGGCTGAATGAACCTGCAATGCCAATGCAAGAACTACGAAAACTACTAATTTTTCCATTTCCAGAATGAGACAAAATAGCTTTGATCGATCTCAAGTAGACGAAACTACGTCGTGTGTGTTTTGGGTTAGTCGTCTAACATGGCCATATATATATATATACACATTATACATAGATAGTTTCTGAGAAATTTAAATAACAAGTCCATTACATAATTATTTTTAATTAAAATACTTAGGCGGCACATTAAAATAATATCATCAATATTCCCATCAAGAAAACAAACAAATGCATCCGTACAACGTTGTGGTAAGTCGCATGTATTTCATCATTTAATTTGAGTTCAAAGTTCAAATAATATTTTATAGGGTTAATTATATCTAACCTCAATTTAGATGGGGTAATTACACGTAACATTTTGTATTTAGCTATAATTACAATTATATTTTATTCAAAAAAAATTAATTACACATAGTCCCACGATTAATGCACTAATTACATATAGCTCTCTTATAAAATGTATTAATTACATAAAAAAAGTGGACATATTTACAAAGTAGTGTAATTAAAATTCTGTAGAAGGATGTAAGTATAATTATATCTAAAAATGGGGTAACAATTATAATTACCCCATCTAATTTGAGAGTCGGATATAATTAAACCTATTTTATCACCGATATGATTTTCGAAGAAAGGAGACTACATAAATGTTGATTAAATTTCGCCTTATCATATTTTTTCTCTTCTCTATTGTCGTTTTTCTTCCATTAGACGCGTGGTATCAATAGAGTCGCCCACAGCCACAAGTTCACTCGTAATGCGGCTTGAGCCTATGTTGATCCGAGAGATATTCCCACCTCTGTTTCGAACTTTGTTTTATCAGATATGCAATAAAATTGCCTTCTGGGGCTCCTTTCCTTGGAAAAAAAACCTATTATTTCCTTCATTTTCATTTTAGCCCATATCTTTATTTGTTTTGTTGTAGTTATTATTAATAATTAATTAATTTTGGAGACTTTTGATGCGTGCTTAAATTCTCACTTTGATAAATCATGTCCAAGCTTATTTCACATAATTCAATTTGCAATTTCTAATATCAATGGTGGGCCTGTGGCCTGTGGGAGCAAGTTATTGGAGCAATTTTAGTCAGTTTAGAGAAGTTTAGGGACTGGTTTGATATAAATGAAAGTTGAGGGATCGAAGATGCAAATTACGCGTTCTAGTTATGTATCGAGTTAGTCTGGATTTTGCACTTGTTTTTTAGCATGATGCAAACTGCATAATTTTAAGATATCAAACATAAATATTTCTCAATTTGTCAAATTATGTCAAATAAGTTCGAAAGGTACAATCACATGAGTCCACTAATAATTAAGCAAAATTGCGACAAATGGCTTATTATAAATCCGAATGTTCGAATCAATTTCTAGTAAACTTCAACAAAGTTTAACGATATATATAGATATGTTAAGAACCGCTAGGATATTAGATTGATTTGTCAATGATAATTTTATAAGATTCGTAGTTTTAGATCTTGCTTGATTTGCAATAAGACAAGGACAATGGTAAACTAGCAGTTTTTTATCCTTGTAGATCATTTGATGCTTAAATCAATTTCGATTTATAAGTTTCATGTCGGTAAGAGAGTTCAAATGCGGTATAAATATATGTTACTAGCTCAATTAATAGCGGAAGTGTGTAAAGATCGTTAGTTAAGAAATATACTAGTAATTTGTATACTTTATACGTGAACAAATAAAAAATTATTATTATTTAAATATATTAAATTAAATTATTCATTTTAATATAAATTTAATAATTATATATTAAATATAAATTAAAAAATAAGAGTAAGGAAAATAAGAACATAAAAAAATAATCAAAATAAATTGAGAAAAAAGTGGGATTAATAGAAAAATAATTAATTGAGAGACGATTGGTGAAAAAGAAATTAAATAAAAAAATAGAGACAAGTTAGAGACCAAAAAGAAATCACAAGTAGTTCTCACCCTCTTTTTTTTTTTTAAAGCAGAGAGGTAAAAAATAAGATTACAAAAGTCTCAAGTCTTCCACCAAACAAGCGTAAACACAATCCTCAGAGTCCCCATATTACATTAGGGCCAAACACGCAAGGTGATGGGCCGCCGTCTATGATGCACGAATACTTCTAAAAATATCATTTTACCGTGTTGTGTCATGCCGTGTCGTGTCGGACACCGTGTCCGACACTCCTTACGTGGAAAATTCAAGAAAAAATCCGTGTCGCCGTATCCGTGTCGTGTCCGTGTCCGTGCATCATACGTCGCCGTATTTCCTTTCCTCCGGAGAAACGAATAGGTGACATTTGGGATACTGGAGAGAATTCCTCGGATATCATCAAGAAGAACACCTACACAAATAGTTCTCACACTTAACAAAAGAATGTATATCACATGCTTTTTTTTTTTTTTTTGAAAAAGAAAAAAAAAAAAGAATGTATATCACTTGCTTTGATGGAACAAAAGTGGGATCATTGCACTAACCCACCCTGAGATTTTGCCTAGTCATAGAAACATCCGATAAATTTTACAAAATTACAAAAACTTCCGTTTAACATATTCTAAATTTTGGTCCAACACAGGCGTATTAACCACTAAGCGTCAAGGATGTCATAAGTTACTAGTAAAAAACTAAAAATGATACGCAACATAAATTCTTCGGCAAATAAAAGCTTTTATAATTTTCCAAACCCAGGGGAAGTTTGTGTAATTATGCGAATCCTATGTATGGGGTATCATCCCAATCATTTATAATTTATATGCATAAACAAAAAGACAGAAAATTCTTTTAAAAAAGTTCATTTTCATACAATGCTATCAATCAATAGATCACCTCAATCAAGAATGCACCAAAAAACCATCCAAATTATCTTCTGTTTCAACCTATACATTATGGCCATTAGAGCTAAGCAATTATCGATCATGGATATGACTGTTTGATTTCAACTTCAATTTATTCCACTCGTTCTCCACACGAAAGAAAACCCATTGGAAACGGCGCAGCATCTCCAGGGCGGTTATGGTAAACACGGTGATATAGTTATGGCGAAGATGAGCTTATAGCTTGTAGGTCTAGGTGCACCGCAGTACGAGATTGCTCCCGATTACCCAGAAATAAACCGGCAAAGAAATTTTTTTTAAAGGCAGAGAGGTAAAAAATAAGATTACAAAAGTCTCAAGTCTTCCACCAAACAAGCATAAACACAACACAATCCTCAGAGTCCCCATATTAGGGCGAAACACGCATGGTGATATGTCGTTCGCGAGCCTAACGAATCGAATCAATGAAGGTTCGGGCTCGTATTCGAGGAAATCGAACCCGAATCGAACCCTGGCTCGGTTCGTAACCTTCACAAATCGAACTCGAACCCTTTCTTTCTAAATTTTGGGCTCGCGAACCCATACATTTAATTAAAATATAAAATATTTATTATATATATTCTTAATTATGTAATATTTTATATAGATATTGCAAAAAATAAATATCTATTAACTAAAAATTTAACAATTTAAGAAATGTTTCAATTATCAACTCTCCAAACCCTATCCTCCAAAATTTTTCTCAGCCGCCAAACCCCATTTCTCCGTTCAAGTCTTCAAGATCTGCGCACACAAGGGAGTGAGGGACCACGCCATTCACAATTCAAGAACTGCACACCACCGCTTTGTAGATTTTTCCGCCGCTCAACACTCAACAACAATACTCCGCTACCGCCACTGGCCAGACGCGCCACCACCCTATTCTCTTCTTTATCTTATTTTTTTACAGAAGTTTCTTCTCTTTACAACGCCACCACCATACCGCACCGCCCAGATTTCAGATCTCCCACCCACAACCAACTCCGCCGGCTGCCCACCCCACAAAAACTCCACCTGCTCCCCGGTCGCCGCACCACCACCGCACTCCCTGCCTCATCTTCTCTTTTTTTTTTTTTCTTTTCAATTTCTTAGATCTAGATTTCTAGATCTCGAGAACCTTCTAATCGAACTCGAGACGAACCGAACACGAACCCTTCTTCGAACCGAACTCGAACCTATTTTTTGGAGATTCGTCAGGCTTCGGTTCCAGTTCCAGTTCGGGTTCGTGAAAATGGCGACGAATTCGAACTCGAACCTCTAAAAAGGGGAAGGTTCGGCTCGGCTTGGTTCGTTTACATCCCTACGCCTATCACACACTAATGAGAGACCTAGTTTACACATTAATTTAATACCTCTAGGTTAGGTGAAATTACAAATTAATCCCTGTGGTTTGTCATGCTATAGTCCTTGGCGTTCGCAATGAATGTGTAGAACTTTCAAAAAATACCCCTGTTGAAACCGTGAGGGTATTTTTGGAAGTTTCACACATTTACTGCAACTGTGGGGAACTGTTCTGCAACCTTTTAAAACCAGGGGAATTAATTTGTAATTTCAACCATTACAGAAAAGTTCCCCAAACAAACTGCTCATTTACAAGTAGAAACAAGCTTCATTTTATTTCAAAGAAATCGAAGAGATAAGACATCAAGTTACTATTACCTGAAAAATACAGTAGAGATACCAAGTAAAATGAACAAAAGCATACGGATTCGCAAAAGTGAGAAATATTGATGATAAGACGAGAAATATGGGAGAAACAGCTACAGTAAAGATGCAGTTTTTCAGAACACGACTACAAGCAAAAGGCAGAAGTACAGGTTTACCCAATTTCTTCCATATAACAAGTGGGATACTATATGTGGTCTGCTGAACTCGAAAATCCGAGTGAAGCAACTGTTGTGAAAAGCAGGTGGTTAGTGTTTAGAGTTAGCTGATGATTCTCCTCCCACAAAGAAAAAGAATAAGAACAAGATAAAACTATCTTCCCGACTACATCGGTTTTATTTACTCAGTTAGTTATTGTGTGTTTGGGTATGTACCTCAAGTCCCAATCCCTTGTAATATCCCAGTAGAATGAGTACAAAGGGTTCAACACACTTGACAGACGACAGTAGCCATAAAGGTCGATAAATATTTGTCCATTTGTCAGGAAAAACATGGAACTAGTATCGCCGTTGAACACTTTAAGGCTGAAACTATAGAGATCATGTTATTGTAGGGACAAACAAGAAAACCCATATATCATATTCATGACTTCTTAGAAAAATTCACATAACTTGAAGAAAACAGATTGCTTTGGAAACACAAGAGCAGAACTTCGTAAAAGAAAATATACACAACTCTTTCATCATAAAAATCTACAACTGAATAAGGTCAAGATTTTAGAATAAAAATAATCATTATACCCAGAAAACTCATCCAGCAATTTTCAAGATCTATCTAATTTTCCAAAACAGAAACATTCACACCAAACACATTCAATATGCCTAATTTCACTACAAAATGTCCATGCAAACATAAAGGCAAGTTCAACCACATACCATTTAAAATAGATGTCTTTTCTTTTGTATCCTTCTATTGCCGAAGACATGGAAAGAATCTAAAATTGTAAGGCAAAACAAGAACTATAGGTATAGCAATAGAGTGACTGCCACAGACGGAGTCGGCCTCAAACCATTCAATGGTTGTAACCTGCACATTTATGGATTGGAGAAGATGGATCATAAAATACATAATTCCTGATAACAATTAAAGAATAATTAGGGGTGCTATACAAAATCTGAATCTTCCAAAATACAGTCAAGTTTTCAAAATCCAGTCAACTTTAACTGGCATTGACATAAGGAATTTTTGGATATTATTAAGGAAATGCCGACCTAGTGATGGAACATCCGACATACTGAACGCAAGAAAACCTGTGAGGTGGATAAAAGATTAAAAAAACATAATAGTTTTATATTAGTATAAGATTATGGAAACTGCAGTAAGATGCATACCTTGGACATAGAAGTAAATATATCGACCAAAAAGATTGCCTGTGTTCAGAAAGTGGAATTTGATGAGAATAACGTAATTCAAATTACAATTTATGTGTTCTTTACCACATATTACCAAATATTAATGAGAAATGTCACTTATGCATTTACTGAAACAAAGGCATTAAAAACTTGTGTGTTATACCTAAAGTATATAAGAGCAATGAAAATTGTCTGTAATGGAAACACTATTCACCAGTTAGTCCTTAAGAAAAAGAAACGAGTCGACAGATAGAAGATATCAAAAGGAAATATGAGGGTCATCGAAATAGCAGCATATCGGAGCACCTCCATTTGCCAAGAAAGATATTACTACAGCATAGTATAATACGAAAACATGTCGAGCTTAAAAGAGAGCTCATGAAAAAGTAACACCATTTGGTTCCAGGATTTTGCAGGGAACAGGGAAAAAAAAAAAAAAAAGGAAATCAAATTTCTCAACTCGTTATGTTGTTAAGAAAACTAATTGAGAAAATAATTTTGCCAAATTGAAACGAAATAATGAGGATTGATTAATAGGAGTGGATTAAGTAATGCTGGATGGAAATGAGGAGGTGTGATATAGTACTGCCTAGTTTCTTCTCCCTTTTCATCACCATTTTGAACCGATAATAATTTTCCATCTTTATAGTGTATTTTTCACTTAAATTTGCTTTCTTGTCTTTTCGTCCCATCTTTTTAGCAACCAAACACCAACACATATTTCTCCTCATCATTTTCTTTTCAATTCCTTCCTAAAATCCTAGAACCAAAACTGGCATTACTGCTACGAGCCTAATCAGATCATATGCAAGAAACTCGAAATCATAAAGCATGAAATAATTTCTGGGAGAGGAAGCATCTATTACACTGGTTGAGATGCAGCCAATGAAAATTCTCCATGAGAACAAAGATAAAGATAAGCCATCATGCTAGTTGGGACAATGATTGTCATCCAGGTAGCTAGCTGACATATAAGCTGACTGTGAGTAAACTACAATCAAACATCATAAACAGAACAAATAGATGAAAATCTAATCAAATTTAGATGTGTATTGTAACTCAATTCTAACGATCTAAATTCTTGATAACATGAAGGTTCAAGCTCCATTTGGTTTGCAAACATTCTCCTATTCGTTAACTTGAGACAATTCGAAATTATGTGTCATGATCTGTTTTTCACAACCATATTATGAGAAATCTCCACAAGAAACTAGCACGTCAACATTTAGACTTAGTTTCTAGTGTTAGTAGTATATAATTATAAATAATTCAAAACTTTGGGCACCTTCCATATCTCTCTATGAGTAAGATGACTCTAATCTACGTCAAAAATTTTAGCATAACCAACATTAGACTGGGTAAAGACCCATGAATTTATCCCCAGAACCAAACCATCATAGTCTGGAATAACCATTAAGCACATGTTCAAGAAAGGGGATTAAACAAATAACATAAAGGAACACAAAAAACTAAAAAATCAGCCAGAAATTCACTGACCACAAGGAGGAGCCAATTATAATACAAGAAAGCTTCACATAAAAATAAATCCGGTAGGTCTGCACTCATTCTCATAACTGAATCCCATCTAATCTTCAATTTGTAGGTTATAACACTAACATAAGTTTCAGACATTTAGGATACTTAAGTTTGGTTATGTACTACACTTAAGTTTGGTTATGTACTACACAAACAAGAAAACCTAAATTTCTTACAAGGGCAGTTTCTAATGCCCATACTTTTTAAAATATCATTTTATTATGTCAGATACGGTATCAAAACACTCACATCAAACACCGTGTTCGACACTTCCCACGTGAAAAATTCAAGAAAAAATACCTATCGTCATATCCATATCGTATTGTGTCCGTATCACCGTGTCTATATCCATACATCATAAGACTGAGTAGTTGAGTCTTGTCTAGTTCTCCATGCATCCATTGGTCAAGAGTTTACCATATTTTATGCATTGATTTAAAAAAAAAAAAAAAAAAACACACAAAAAGTATGGCACAATCTCAACCACTGGGTGCATGAGCAGATCTTATACTCTGATCAGACAAGAATTTCCCAAAATGACACAAAAATATATAGATTAAAAGCACCAAAAATAAGGAGAGGTAAAAAAACATTCATTTTTCTACAATGCTACAAATACCAAAAAGGGACCCCTTTTCCCTAACTATCAAGAGTAATTTAAAAATGAAAGCAATGGCATGGGTGTCTATCAAAGATGACCTCAATCAAGAATGCACCAAAGAAAACCATCCATAGTTTCTTCAGTTTCAACCTATACACTATGGCCATTGGAGCTGAGCAATTTCTCATCCTCTTTTGGCATATCAATCATGGATATCTGATTGTTTGATTTCAAGTTCATTTTATTCCACTCGTTCTCCACTCGGAAGAACACCCATTGGAAACGACACAGCATCTCCAGGGCGGTTATGGTAAACACGGTGATATAGTTATGGTGAAGATGAGCTGATAGCTTGTAGGTCCAGGTGCACCGCAGTACGAGATTGCTCCCGATTACCCAGAAAAATACCTGCAAAGATATAAATCGTATGTATTTTTCATACACCAGGTGAGAGATATTTTACATATAAGAGGGATAATTACACTGAAATACCATAAGGTTCAGCAAAATTACACCAACTTCTGCAGATTTGGAAAGATACAAAATCTTCCCATGTCAAAGAACTTAAATTTCATCTCAATCCATCCTTTTTGATGATATCATCTCTACTTTTTCCTTCAGACTAACTAATCAATATTTAACTTTAAATTCATTACTATAATAACAAGTGTAACGCCAACTTTTAGTGTGTGCCAGGGGAAGTTTTTGTAATAAGTCAACCTCAGGTCAGTGTAGTTATCCCGATATAATTTTATTATAATTTTAAGTTTTGCCTTGTAAAAACAGTATATTTTCTTTATTTTGTGAAAAAAGAAGTAATCTTGCCCCTGTAAACGAAACTTCCAGGCTTCATCTCTGTTCACTTATAGGAAGAAATAAGCTTCATTTTCTTTCTAAGAAGCTGAACGGATTAGACTGATACCAAGTAGAATAAATGAAAGCGTAAGGACTAGCAGAAATGAGAAATATTAATGACAAGAGAAGCAGAATAATATGGGAGAAACAAATACATTCAAGAAACAATTTTCAAGAACACGACCATAAGAAAAAGGCAGAAGTACTGTCTTACCCATTTTCTTCCATATAACAAGTGGGAGACTATATGTGGTCTGCTGAACTTGAAAATCCGAGTGAAGCAACTGGTGCAGAAAGCAGGTAATTAGTGTCAAGAGTTAACCTATTCTTCTCCACAAATTAAAAACAACTAAATCAATTTTAATTATTCACTTCGTTATTTGTGTGTTGGGGTATGTACCTCAAGTCCCAATCCCTTGTAATATCCCAGTAGAATGAGTACAAAGAGTTCACTACACTTGACAGTAGCCATAAAGGTCGATACATATTTGTCCATTTGTCAGGAAAAACATGATACTTGAGGGCTGAAAGAAAAATAACTGGTATCACCGTTGAGTACTTTAAGGCTGAAACAATAGAAGATGAAGTTATTGAAGGAAGAACCAAAAAAAAACACACACACATAATCTCATGACTTTAAAGCTCAAAACAACTGTCAATGAAAAATAAAATTCACATAACTTGAAGAAAACAGATTGTTTTGGAAATATAAGGGCAGAACTACGTAAAAGAAACTGAAAAAGGAAAAATGCAAATGAATAAGATCAAGAGTAATAAAACTATCATTGTACCCAAAAAACTCATCCAACAATATTCTAGAACTATCTAATTTTGAAAAAAAAAACACACACACCAGACGCATTCAATATGCCTAATTTTTGCTACAAATTCAAATGTCCTTGCAAGATATATGCAAGTTCAACCACGTACCATTTAAAAGAGAAGTCTTTTCTTTTGTATCCTTTTATTGCCGAAGACATTGAAAGAATCGAAAAATGTAAGGCAAAACAAGAACTATAGGTATGGCAATAGAGTGACTGCCACAGATGGAGTCGGCCTCAAACCATGCAATGGTTGCAACCTGCACATTTATGGATTGGAGAGGATGAATCATACAGTATTTAGTTTCTGATAACAATTAAAGAATAATTAGGGGCGCTATAGAAAATCTGACTCTTCCAAAATACAGCCAAGCTTTCAAAACCAAGTCAACTGTAACTGGCATCGACATAAGGAATACTTGGATATTATTAAGGAAATGCAGACCTGGCGATGGACCATTCGACATACTGAAAGCTCCAAATCTGAGAAAACCTGCGCAGTCGGATAAAAGATTAGAAAGACATACCGTGCAAAACAAATTATAATCTTATATTAGTATCAGACTATGGAAACATAAGATGCATACCTTGGACATAGAAATAAATATATCAGCCAAAAAGAAGTCAGCAAATGATATTGCCTGTGTTCAGAAAATGGAATTTGATGAGTAAAGTACTTCAAATTACAATTTATATGTTCTTTACCACATATTACTAAATATTAATGAGAGAAATGTCACTTATGTATTTGCAGAAACAGAGGCACTAAAAACTTGCATGTTACACCTAAAGTATAATAGCATAAAAACTTGCCTGTAATGGAAACACTATTAGCCAGTAAGTCCTTAAGAAAAAGAAACGAGTTGACAGGTAGAAGATATCAAAAGGTAATATGAGGGTCATTGCAATGGCGGCATATATGAGCACCTGGATTTGCCAAGAAAAATGTTACTACAGCATCATAGTATAGTACAAAAACATGTCGAGCTTCAAAGAGAGCTCATGAAAGTCACACAGTTGGGTTCCAGGATTTTGCCCGGGAAAAGAAAGAAAAGGAAAATCAAATTTCTCAACTCATTAGGTTAATAAAAATAATCTCCCCAAATTGAAAAGATATGATGAGGATCGGTTAATTAAGTAATGTTGGATGGAAATGAGGAGGTGGTGACATAGTATTGCCTAGTTTTTTCTCCCTTTTCGTCACCATTTTGAATGGATATAATTTTCCATCTTCATAGTGTATTTTTCTCTTAATTTTGCTTGCTTTTATTTTCTTACTATCTTTTTAGCAACCAAACACCAAGATATACTACTCATCATAATTTTTTTTTTTCGTTCCTTCCTAAAAACCTAGAGTCAAAATGGTATTAATGTTATGAGCTGAGAATCAGATCAATTGCAACAGAAACTCAAAATCATAAAGCAATAAATAATTTCTAGGAGAGGAAGCATCTATTACACTGGTTGAGATGCAGCCAATGAAACTTCTCCATGAGAATAAAGATAAAGATAAGCCGTCATGCTAGTTGGGACGATGATTGTCATCCAGGTAGCTAACTGGCATATAAACAAGACTGTGAGTAAACTACAATCAAACATCATAAACAGAACTAAGAGATGAAAATCTAATCAAATTCTGGATAACATGAAGGTTCAAGCTCCATGTGGTTTGAAAACATTCTCCGGTACGTTTATTTGAGAAAATTCAGAAATCTGCATCATGATTGATTTTTCACAAACACAATACAAAAATCTCTACAAAGAACTAAGTCAACATTTAGACTTAATAGCTAGGATAGTATATAAATAGTTCAAAACTTTGGGTACCTTCCATATCTCTCTCTGAGTGAGATGACTCTGATCTACGTCAAAAATTTTAGAATAACCAACATTAGACTGGGTAAAAACCCATGTATCTATCCCCCAGAGCCACACCATCATAGTCTGCAATAACCAAAAAGCATGTGTTTAAAAAGAGGTTTAAACCACTAACATAAAGGAACACAAGAAACTAAAAAAGCAGACAGAAATTCACTGACCACAAGGAGGAGCGGGTTATAATACAAGAAAGCTTCATACAAAAATAAATCCCGAAGGTCTGCACTCATTCTCATAACTGAATCCCATCCGATCTGCAATTTGTAGGTAACACTAACATCAGTTTGTGAGATTTAGAATACTTGCGTTTGGGTATGTACCACACTATCACTAGAAAGAAGTGAAACTGACCTTACAACAACAGAATCCCACACAAAAAATGAAAATACCTGCATAATAAATCAGATTGAATATGACAAACTGAATAAATGAACATAAATTTGATTAGAACGAGCTGGGAGAAAGAGAGAGTAAATCCACTTTGAAATCAACTCTTTATACCTTGAATATCCACAAAAATAGAGGAGATTGCATAATAGCTGCACCGCTCTATGGTGTGCCAATACCTTTCATTTCATTTGGTTAACTAGAGTAAAAATTCTTCCCCAGAATTGTTCCTGGCTCACTTGTACCTGGCAAATGATATGATATTGTCAAAAAAGGAAATATGCAGTGCAAAATAGAAAAGCATGTTAAGTATCTTAATTGCGATTTTAGAGCAGAAAACAAAGAATCTGAAACAAGGCAAAGGCATAAAGAATTGAAATCACTTGAAGTTCAAAATGCCAAAGGTAGTGAGGAGGGATTCACTCTTAAAGAGGAAAAAGAAAGGAGAATTACAGAATTGAATAATGAAATGAAGCAGGAAGTGCATCAAGATAGCATGATATTTTTAGCCGAAGACAAGGAAAAGAGGAATGCAAACAAGGTCTCGAGCTAAAGCAGAAGGGGAACATGTCCCTCCAGTACAAGTGCCTAAGAAACGGAACGATCCAGAGGAAATGCGTCAGGGATGGCAGAAGGGGAAGAAGAAACATAAAGATCAACATGTGGAGTCCTTAATGTTATCGAAAACCAGGAAAAAAACGATAGAGCTATGCCGGGAAAAGGGCTGACAATGAGAATGGATGGAAAAGTTGCTCTGACAAATGGTGATTCCATGATCATCAAAGATGGTCGAAATGAGAATTTACCCCCAAGCAAGCAATCCGAGGATGTTGAAAAGACTATTGATGTCACATCAGCTGTAAAGAGTAAGGCTGTTGGTAAGGAAAATCAGAAAAATGAGAACACTGGAAGATGGATTTGCAGATGATTAGGAAAAGCATGGAAAATATGAATCACTTGACAACATCATTGCAACAGTTGGCTGATATGCTGCATGATTCAAAACAGCATATGCAGAAAAAGAGAAAGCATGAACAGAGTGAAAGATCAGAAATGAGCATACTTAATTAAGTCTGACGCAGTCACAGATATAGCCAAGAAAGATAGCATAACAGGACGACGGACAAACAAAGAACGTAATTAACACACAAAAAGTGCCAACTCCTGAAAAAAA